>CM057455.1:997202500-997802500 GCA_016271365.2 Neoceratodus forsteri
CTCTTGAGGTGGGAAATACCTTATTATAAGGGAGTGTCCTTTTTTATTTTTCCCTTTTTTTCTTCCATACTCTCATTTTTCCCCTTATCCATTTATATCATTTCTTTTCCTTTCCAGCAGTTTTTCCTCTGCTTATTTATCCACCCTTCCTTTTTCCCTTTGATGTTTTGTACAAGCTATCAGTCTTGTCTCTAATTTATGACTTTTCTAATACTCCCTTGCTTCTTGTTTTCATTTTGTATATAGGGTAATTATTCTAGATTTTAACATAATAAATGTTCTAATACTATAATACTATCGACAGTGATACACTGGGTTCAGGTACAATAAATGCAAAGAAATGCAATACCTCTATAACCAGAGAGTCATTCTAAATACTGCATTAATAAAAAATATATTGAAAAAACAGGAACAGTGCTATAATGCAATATAGAGTAATGTACTAAATTTAAGTACAGTAAGTGCACTGGTGCAAGAGTGTAATACCTCTGTAACCAAAAAATCAAGTTCACCGATAAAAAATGCAAGAGGGATCAGAGGTACAAGGTGCAAAGTGTTGAAATGCAGCAGCACAAATACACTACAATAAATAGCACTAAGATAGTAGTGCAAAGCGGTGCGCAGTATATAAATATAAAAATACAGATATTAATACGTTAATACTTCAATGTATACTTATAAATTAATAATCCTGTTAGTTAATAAAATCCCACTAGAAGTTGAAACAACCAATTAGTTCTTGGTAATTTTCTAATTTAAGACAGCTGTAATCAGGATGTTCATAAAACACAATGTGCAACTCCTGAAAAGAAATATACAAAAATCCCAAGACAAATCCTAGAATAAAATCCCAAGAATAAAAATTAGGGCAATGATAAAAAGAAAATAATCTAAGATGATTTTATATAAATTTATGTATATTTATGTTTGCTTATTCGTTACAGTCTCTGCATTGACACGCTGGTGTGTTGGAGCGTTAAGTCGATGTTTAGTGTCAAAAGCAGACCCAGAACCAAGTCTTGACAATCTTAACAGATCTTCTTTTGCTCTAAATATTTCGCCTCTTAGAAAAAAGTTCCAGCAATTATTTCCTGCTCTTCCTTTGTACCATTTATACCAGGTTTAGTTGTAGCAGGTTTAGCAGTGATTTAGCAGCGATTTCACTCTACTACAGGTTGAGAATCAGTTTAATGTTACAAGTTGCCCTAGACTCCCAACACTTTTTTGCTCTCTACTTATCCATCTCAAATGTTCTAGTACCACGAGTATATCTTCTGTTCTACTCAGATTATATTGCAGATTACAAGTTCTTATTACTCCTTCTCAGGTGGAATAACTGCTGTCAATTTGAGGTACCAAACGATTTGTATCTACTGTAAGGAGAAAGCGAGCCTCTCAGAGCCCCTGCTCCTACCAATCCAAGCACTCAGCTTCAGTATAGCATGCAGCTGCGCAGTCGAACCACCACCTTAGCAATCATCCAAGACCTACCCAATTGGTGAGTTAGAAAACATGAACAGTAAGCCAGGCTCAACCCTGACAGCTTATCAAGAAGCATGTGAAATTGAAACTAATAATAATGGACAAATGAGAGCATTTTGGAAAATACAAGAATGTCAGCAACATGACATTCAGACAGTTCAAGTTGAGCTGAATTGTTCAGAAAGGATAACAACACAATTTTCTAAACTTAGAGAACAGCATTTGTATAGGTTTTCTACTATCTTCCCAGATGTAATGTGTACAATGTACTTGCTGGCGCCAAAACCTAGAGACTGAATTTAAACAGGGCTGAGCCTTGAAGGAAGTTTAATTCAAACTCCTCCCCTCCTGTTGCCCTGCTGTATATAACTCTTACCTGCTTTCCTTTTTCAGATGGCAGGATCAATCGAGAAGGTCGTGAGGGCCAGGAAAGCAGGTGCCTTCCCCCACCCCCGAGTCCATCGTCCACTGAGGTCGCAAGAACCAGGAAAGCAGAAACCTTCCCCACCCCCAAGACCACCTTACAGGTACGGCAGCAGGACATGCTGTGGAGCTCCAACATTGTGGTGCACTACGGACTAGTGCTGCCCCACCGATGCTCTGCATCAGCTCCCCACCACCCCCACCACCACCCTTGGTTGAATTGCCCTTTTATAGGGCTGAGGCTGAATTTTTTAACCAGTCCGCCCATTTCTCCACTAGCAACCTATAACCTTTAGCCTCTAGAGGCAGCACTGTTCTGTAGCTCTAATTTACTTACTCTATTGTCCTTGTATGTTTCTTTACACCACTTCCAATTTAATTTCTGTGTCACTTAAGGCAGCTTCATGCTGCTCCCCAATCTCCTGTTCTCAGCACACTAGCTCTTCCCCCAGAATGAGCACCCTAATCTTTCCCTCTCTCATCCTCCTTCTACAGGGAATGGCCAATCCCTCGCTGGTGACTCAACTTCCTGGAACCCTCCCTACACAACACAGACTCCCACCTACCCTCCCACTCACTGTAGCTCACCTGACCTCCCCCCATTCACCTCCCACCTATTACCTCCCACCACCACCCACCATGTCTGCTCACATCACTCTCCGTCCCTACTCTCATCTCACTGCCCATTCCTAGCTGCTGTGGCACATCTGCAAAGAAGCATCACAACATCAGCAAGCAGTGAGTGCTGGCACTCCTCAGAATCATTTCACTACTACTGCTAATTTCAGGAAATGTGCATCCTAACCTGGGACCCACCCCGCCCAATCCTGGTGCCTGCCACCAAGGGCTTAAAATAGGCACTATGAATATCTGCAGCCTGCCCAAAAAGTTGGGGCCAGTACAATGATGGATACTGCAGGATCAGCCAGATGTGCTTGCTCTCACAGAAACCTGGCTGTCAAAAAAGACCCCTGACACATTTGTTGCTCTCCCTGGCCTCACCCTTTTTAGAGCTGACAGACCTGGCAAACGGGGAGGGTGGTGTGCATTCTATGTCCCAGACACCCTCCTATGCCAAAACCATCCGGCTCCCTCACTGGATCACGGGGCCCAAGCCCTGACAATAAAACTAACTCCAGACCCCTCCAGAGCCCCTGTAACTATTACTGTGGCATACATCCCACCAAATCCCAGCCTTTCAATCCCAGGCCAACTATATCTCCAGCTTCCTTCCGAAAACTGAGCACATTATAGTGGGGGATTTTAATGTGAACTGACTGTTGAGCTCTTCCTCCTCCTCCATAATGGACACCCTTGCTGCTCTTGACCTGACCCAGTTAGTCAATCAGCCTACTAGGAGGAATTCCAGGAATGGAACTAGCTCCCTAATCAATCTCCTACTCACCAATCATCCAAACAAAATCTCCAACCTGACTGTACTTCCTGATTCATTAAGCGATCACTCCCCCATCCTCTTCACCAGGTCATGGCAGTGGCAAACACCCCAACCAAGCAGTTTTACCTGACTCCGTCTTCAACCTGGAGGTCTCACCAAACTAAGGAGGCATCTAGCACAGTGTGACTGGTCCCCTATCAAATATGCCCCAACCATAGATAAGGCCCTTGACTACTTCACTCACACATTCAACAATGTGTGCAGTAAATTTGCCCCCCTCACCAAGGTTCTATCCAAAAAATGTAATACCCCCTGGGTCTCACCTGCCCTCTTACTGCAACTAAAGATCCATGATGATCTCTGGCACAAAGCAGTTTCCACTGGTAGGAATGTGGACAGGCTTGCCTACAAGACGGCTCGCAATAATTGCACCTGGGCCATAAGCAGAGCCAAATCAGAATACTACAAAACTACCCTCACCTCCTCCTGGGGGAATGCAATGTTGTTCTGGAACAATCTTAAAGAACGTAACAGAAAATCCAGGATGCCACCCCCCCCTTCCATCTAACTGTCAACAATGACAATACCACTGACCCCTTTCTCATTGCCAACTGCCTAAATGCTACTTTCTCTGATCTGAGTACAATCCTTCCAAACAATTTATTTGACCCCACCCCTACGATCCTTGAGCCAAGCAATACCTACCAACCCTTCCACCTGAGGGTGATTACAATGAATGAAACAAGGCCATACCTTGCGAAGGCCCTTGGGGGCACTAGCTACTGCAAAGACTCCTTCGATATGAAAACACTTAACCTGGTACTTGACACTGTGCTCTCCCCACTGATTGATCTCCTTAACCTCTCCCTATGTCTAGGGCAGTTCCACACTGACTGGAAGATGGCAATGATCACACTGATACTAAAGAGTGGGGACCCCACCTCACCCAACAATTATTGACCCATCTCCATCCTACCACCCCTCTCAAAAGCCCTGGAGAAAATCATTGCCACTCAACTCTCCGACTACCTACTAACACACAATATACTTTGTAGTGAACAAAATGGCTTCAGAACAAGGCATAGCACAACAACTGCCCTCACATTGTTCTCTAACTTATTGCACAATGCCCTGGATAAGAAACACCTAGTGGGAGCAATATTTATAGACCTGTCAAAAGCATTCAATACTGTCTCACACACCATACTCATAAATACTCTCTGCCACACCGGGCTGTCCCCTGGACCCATCTCGTGGTTTACAAGTTACCTCTCAGATAGGTCCCAATGTTTTAAGATAAACACCGCTCTCTCGTCCCCTTTGCCAGTCCACTCTGGGGTCCCTCAGGGCTCCATCCTCTGTCCCTTACTTTTCAGCATCTTCCTGAACACCCTACCAAAATCCTGCCCAAATAATATCCCACTGTGTGCAAACATTGCAGTTCTGTTTGCCTCCCACCCAGATCCCACTATCCTACAGTCATCCCTGCAACTTGCCTTCAACCACATCGAAAACTGGTTTACGGACCACAGACTGGTAGTCAACGTAAAAAAGACTAAGTCAATGCTCTTTGCCCACCAGCAGAGCAAGGACTATGATGCCTACTCCCGCTTGAACAGGTTCATACCTATAACTATCTGGGCCTTGCATTTGATCCCAGCCTCTCATTTCATCCACATATCAATAATCTCTCCTCAGCCATAAATATTCACACTGGATTACTCTATCATCATAGAACCTGCCTTCCACCAGAGGTCCTTAACCTTGCTGTTACTTCTTCTGTTCTCTCTCTAGTAGATTATGGACTAACTGTATACTCGGCCGTCGACCTCACTGCCCTAAATAAAATCCACCTAGCCATCAACAAAGCATGTAGACTCCTTGCCAGAGTAGACAGGCGCACCCACAGCTGTACCCTGTATGCCCTAACAAATATCCTCACCCTTGATGAAAAAGTCCGTTACCAAACAAATCTCCTCACCAAAAAAATTCATCTAGGCCTCTCCCCCACTGTAGTTTCTGCCTCCCTGTGCTCCGTCAATGCCTCAGTATGCTCCCGCTCAGCAAATAAACAGATATAGACTGTTCCCAAGATTTCAATCTCACTTGCCCAAAGGTCCTTTTCCTATGGAGCACCACTATGGTACAATGATCTTCCACCGACCGTTACCTCTATCACCAGACTGTGCCCATTCAAAATTGCCCTCAAAAACCACATACTATCCGCATGCCGCTGCTAGTGCACCAGCCAAGTTTGGACTGTTGCATAGCTTCTACCAATAACTGCCTACCAGTCCCTAACTAGGTCTACCAGGTTCTGTCTCAGTAGTGAAGCTGGAATTTAGATACAGTACCAGCAGGTGCATTAACTCTCCATTCAAGATTGACTGTGTTATTGACAATGTCGGTACCCATGGCTGCTTGAATTGTGGCAATTTCAAACTCATTAGCTAGGCCTGACTAGCTACCTAATTGCATAGACCTACACTCCTCTTCTTTATGTACTGTATCTACTGTATGTATTACTAATTCCTTGGAATACGCATGTGTATTGTTGTAAGCAGTTTACCTGTGATCTGTTTCTGTTTTCTAAAGTGGAGCCTTTGTAAATGAGTCCTTGACTCAAAGGTTGTAATTCTGATTCTCAATAAATACAGTAAATACTACAATAAGCAACATTAAGTGTAGGTTGTGCCCAGATTCTAAAACAGAAGCACTTTTGGATGCCATTGCCAATCTAACTGACCCATAGTCTGTAGTAAACTCTAATACAGTCACCATTCAGAACAATATAAAAATTGTTTGTGAAAAATTCGGCTCACACTCTCAATACAACAGTGATCAGGAGGAGAATGATACAAATATTCCTGAATGTGAGCCTTTACTAGATGAAATTGGTCTCAGGTCAGACTGTCCAAAAGCAAAGGCAATGAAGCTGGGATGCTATAGGAACCTTAGCTCCGAAAGCTTTATGAGACAAGTCATTTCACAGTACTCTGATACCATGCCAGCATATTCTAAATTATATAATATTGCTTTATGCATTCCAATTACATCTGTAGAATGTGAGTGTGGTTTCAGTGTGCAGAACAGGATAAAGATACAATATTGTTCACTCACTGAAGACAGCCTAGCGCTAATAATGAAACTACAGTACAAGTCGCATTAAACATTGGCAACCCATATTACATTATTTTTCAATGCTTAACCAGATAAAGTGCAATGTTTGTAAAATGTTTTTGTAACTCATCTGGAATGCATCCACAGTCCATTCACAGTGCAATGCAAAACTGAGTTTTTACTTTTAAGAAACAGTTTGCACAGATCTTTGTGCTGGATCCAGCAACACTTATGCAACTCAGTCAGAAATACTACAGCAACTCATTGAAGGAACAGTTTAATGTAGCTTGTGCTGTAAACATGGGGCCTGACTTCTCTGATTTTGAAGTTGATAAATCTGTGCAGTACTGAAAAAGAGACAAAAAAGACAGCATATGTCTTTGTGCCAAACATAAAACAAGCATTTGTCAATGCCGAATGTTTGGTGCTTTGGAAAATGTCTGCTCCTGCACCTTGTTTATGTCCTTGAGGCACTTGAATGTTTTCTGCCATGTGCCAGACTACCCATCTTGTTAATTAGCCTTTGATGTTGGTGGGTGTCAAAGGCTTTCCTGAAATCAAGGTAGGTGACGTCACTGCCCCTCCCTGATTTACTTCCTTACTGAGGTATTAGGGTTTCCAGTCATAATGACAACCCATACCCCCACCATGCAGAGATTGACAGGCATTGAGGGGGTATCTTTGGGTTGTCAGCCATAACGCTCATGCCATTCCACCTCACCCCACCCTGCAGACACTGACAGTCATTGCAGTGTGCCCTGGGGTGTTTTGCTATTATGCTCATCCCATTCCATAAGGGAATAAGCTGAGATGGGTGCAGTACAGGAGAATGGGGTGAACATTACAGCCGAAGATCCCAAGGCACACCTTGATTCCTGCCACTGGCTGCAGGGTGGTGGTGGGGTGGAATGTCATGAGCAGTATGGCTGACAACCCCAAGTTACACCCCCAATGCCTGTCAGTCTCTACAGGGTGGGGGGCATTATGGTTTGAAACCGTAACGCCTCAGGCATTTGTTAGTATTGTTGCACCAGATTTTCAACATGGGCTTTTTGGGACCTCACCTCATGAACAGTGGAAGGATAATTTTGTTACTCAATCCCAAAAGGTGATTTCACACAGCAACTGCGCCATTCAGCACCACAGGTGCAAAAACACATTTCAGGTAGGATGTGAAAAATGACAGCTGTACTGTTCATGAGGTGGTGTGAAAAAATGGGAATGGTGAAAATCTGGAGTGAAAATATGAAAAATAGGTGAAGTTACAAGCCTGCAAAGAAATGCCTGCAAGCCTACGCAACGCACCCCTGTAACGCAATCATTTTTGGAATTTTTTCATCAAGTGTTCAACATGGGCAATTTTGGACCTCTTCTCATGAACAATGGCACTGTGATTTTGTTAATCTGTCCCAAAAGTTGATTTCCCACAGCAACAGCGCCATTCTGTGCCATAGGTTGAAAACACATTTCGGGTAGATGTGAAAAATGACAGCTGTACTGTTCATGAGGTGGTGTGAAAAAATGGCAATGTTGAAAATCTGGAGTGAAAATAGTAAAAATTGACAAAGTTGTGAGAATGCGTAGAAACTGTGCAATGCACATTTGTAATGCAGGCATTTTTTTGAATTTTTTCACCAAATTTGCAACATTGGCTCTTTGGAACCCCACCTCATGAAAAGTAGTGCTGTTGTTTCATTAATCGGTCCTGATAGGTGATTCCACACAGCAATTGCCAAATCACCTTTCGTGACAGAGAAATGAGATGACAGTCACAGTGTTCATGAGGTAGGGTCCCAAGAAACCCATGTTGAAAATTTGGAGCCAAATTCATAAAAATGGCTGAGATATCAACTTAACTTGAAACCCTCCCTTTGACTCCCATCACATGGCTTATCTCGGTTTCTTAGTTCAGAGTTTGGCTTTGAAGAGTACAGATGTGTCCCGGTCCACAGAAGATCACATTGCTGGACCACTGGAGGTAAGTATAGGGTGACGGGGTATGGGGAGGTGGGGTGCACAGAGGGAGGGTGTGGGTTGGGGGAGGGGAACTGGGGAGATGGCGGTGGACCATTTTCTTTTTTACAGGGGAAAAAAAGACTTTGGGGAACAGTTTTCTTCCTTTTACAGGTAAAGACATCGGGGACCATTTTCTTCATTTTACAGGTAAAATTCAATTAAAATTTAGGCTCACTGGGGTGTGCTCCCAATGTGCTTCAATATGGGGGTATGCCGACATGGGGATTGGGCACCCCGATGTCATCAAAGAATGAGTTTGGGAGAAAGGGGACACATCTGATGCTGAGAGCGGGCATCCTGGTGTCAGATTTTTTTTTTTTATTTTGGCACACTGGGGTGGGCTCCCAGTGTGCCACATAATGTGGTAGGGGGGAACATGCCAACACAGGGATTGAGCACCCTGATGTTGGCTTTTCGGGACTGTGTGGTGGAAGGCAGGAGCTGCCATGTTTTGGTACACTGGGGTGGGCTCTCAGTGTGCCACATGGGGGGGAAATGCTGACATGGGGATTGGCACCCTGATGTTGGCTTTCTGGTGAGTGTGTGGTGGGCAACAGGGGCAGCCACCCACTCATTTGTTTATTAAAATGTTTCACCAGGAAAGGCCCACTGAGCAAACAAGTAGGCCCGGGGACAGAGTGCTCTGTGCAGGAGCTGACAAGGTTGCGAGGGAGGAGGAGGTGTCACTGCAGTGACGAAACTGTTCATGATTGCAGTGGCAGATTCTTTTCAATTCTTTGGCTTTCTTTGATGTTGCTCATCATCGGTAGCTTCCTGTTGATTGGTGGCTGCAGGGAGTACCCAGTAAAGAGTCCATTGCATTGGGTGGCAGTGCCACACCTCTCCTTTGCCGTTATTGTCCCAAAACGTTTGGTACACAAACGCATCAAATGCAAACAAGCAACTGGAGAAGCCAAGGAAATTAAAGAAGCCAAAGTCTCTGACAGAGAAAGTCATGTTGTTTAATGATTCCAGTACTAATAGCAGCAGCAGCAGTCGTGTCAGCTGTGCAATGCCCAGAGGTACCAGTTCCACATCAAATAATACTGGTATGTCACCACGTACCAGCAGCAACTGTACCTGTGCCACTGCCAGTGACTGAAGTAGTATCATAAATACAGAGAAAGTCAATGCTCAAGTTGGGGGTGGGGGCAGTGCTGAAGAGACAATAATTTATCCCATTAGGATTTTCTTGCAGTAACTGAGGGTGTCAGTGAATAATTTTGTTAACTGTTCTGATTTGACTCATTTGATCCATGCTCTGCATTTTTTTTTATAATACCACTGTCAGACATACTGCAGAAATATTTTGCTGGAAACAAGTAGTTGAAATTGAGAATCAAAATGGTTATTCATGTTATTCCCCAAATTTGTGCAACATGCTGTGTAGGGATGCTGCAGCCTGCTTCAAGACCAATTAAGAAGGGAGGGAGTTGGTGTGGCTGGGGGGTGGGGTGGAGTGGAATTTTGAAAAAATTAACTGTTTTTGGATTAACATATTCGCATACAGACTGTCTTGTGTTCAATTTCTTACTGCTAAAGGAAGATGAGAAAAGTAGCATCATTATTGTTGTTCACCCATGGCCATGGTGACAGAAGTTCTAAACCTGTTGCCTCCCATTGCTGCAAGTTCTGGTCACAACACATGACCTAAGCAAGAAATAGTTATAAATAAATGTATGAATATGTCAGCGTCAGAGAGGGAACGGAAGTGCAGTGCTACTTCTTGTCTGCATTATTCCCTAGTCTACCCCTAACCAAACAAATAAAATTGGTTTGCAAAGCCATTAGCCAGCCTCTTTACTAAATTTCAGCACTGGGACGTGGATGTCTTGCCTTGGTAAGCATAAAGCATGTCAGCGGTCAGTCACTCACTGCCCACCTAGTGTCTACCCCTCTGTTTGCAGCAGGTTCCCATACCCCATTTCGTTATGTTTTTGTTTCCAAGTCTGAGGCTTAGCTTACAATGTGAATGTGATTATTTAGCACTTTTTCCTTCTGGTAAGTTCTGATTGGCAAGGCAAGGCAATTTTATTTATACGGCACCCAATCCCTGGGGCTTTGGGTGCCTTCCATAAGAACAAATAAAATCATAAGAGAAAGTGTAACATACAATTTATGAATGACAGTGGCAACTCTAAAAGATTTAAAATAGATAAATGCTTAAAATAACTGCAATAACAAGCTGGCCTAGTGGCGCTGAGGGCTGAGGAATTGGATGCCGCACCTCGCACCACACAGGCGACCTGTGTTTGGGAACGAGCACGGGTCACTGGGGGTCTGCAGGGAAGGGAGAGGATCGAGCATCCGGAGGACAGCTCTCCTCTCCCTGGGAGGGTGGGCTAGCACTCCTATCAAACGACTACCCCCAGGTGGAGGCCGGAGGGTAGTGCAGATCAAAGGGGCCACATGAAGGGAGGGTGCTGAGGGACTTCTGCGGATGCATGCACGCCTCTATGTGCGCCACCCTGCATGTGTGCCCCAGCAATGGGAAGGGACAAACATGAAGGAAAAAACACCTCCAGCTGCAGATGACGACTGACCTCTAGCAGGCTCCACACCCAGCCACCAGGCAGGGGTAAGTCCCGGTGATACTGGGATGGCAGGGCTGGGGAGGCCAGTCAGAAGGGGGCAGCTGGGGGCAGAGGATCATAAAGTACATATAAAAAAATAACTGCAATAACTAATATTACGTGTGCTTATTAATCACCTTCATCAGGGAAAGCCAGACAAAATAGATGCAACTTTAGGTCCTTTTCGAAAGACTCAACAGTCGGGCCTCCCTGACAAAAGCTGGGAAGGAGTTCCACAGGGCTGTGCTGGCAACACTAAAAGCACAGTCGCCGAATGTTTTGAGTCTGACCCTGGGAACAACACGGAGGCCCACAGTTGAGGACCGGAGGGAGTGGTCTGAGGTGGCAGGAGTAAGGAGATCAGCCTGATAGTCCGGGTTCAGTCCATATAGGGCCATGTAAGTGAGCAAGCCCATTTTGAAGATGACCCTCCACCTGACAGGCAGCCAGTGCAGAGCCCAGAGAACTGGAATCATATGACTGGACCTAGTCAGGCCAGTCAGCAACTGAGACACTGCATTCTGTACCAGCTGCAGCCAGCGGAGGGTCCCTCCAGTGACCCCAAAGTAAAGAGAATTACAATAATCAAGCCTAGATGCAACAAAGGCATGCACTAGTGTTGGCAGGTCCTCTGGCAGAACTAGGGGTCTAATCATGGTGATATTCCTCAAGTGGTAAAAGCCACTTTGGACAGCAGATGACACCTGAACTTCAAGTGTCAATCTGCTATCCAGGAGAATGCCAAGCTCCTGCACCTTAGGGGAAGCCATCAACAGAGCGAGTCCCAGGAACAATCCTGTACCCACTCTGGATGCACTCCCATCATGCCTGTGGCTTGGTTCAACCACCAGTACCTCAGTTTTGTCGCGGTTCAGTCACAACCATCTGGAGGACATCCAGTCATTGATCTCGGCCAGGCAGTTGTTAATCACTTCCATGGTGTTGTGTGTTCCATGGGCAAAGGACAGATATAGTTGGGTATCATCTGCATAGCAGTGAAAACCTATACCATACTGTCGAATAAGCTCTACCAGGGGTGGCATATATACCATGAATAACACTGGTGACAAGATCGAGCCCTGAGGTACTCCACATGACAGGGGCTTCTGGGAGGAGGAGAAATTCCCCATCACTACCCATTGCACCCTGCCTGATTGGAATTGTTAAGACAAGACAGAGTGGCATTCCTCGTACTGAAAGCAGTTGAGCCTTATGCACCCAGGCTGCCACCCTGATGTTGGACTCAGAGATTTATTGCCCTTGAACAGCTTGCCCCGATGTGCAGCCCAGGTGAACAGCATACCCCAGATGACCGACCTTTCTCTCCTCTTAGTTGATGTGCTTGTACCTGTCATCACTCACATCACACCAGTCTGTTTCTCAGTCTCTTCTGTACTGATTGCCCATGTACCTCTCTTCTTCTTTGTACTGCCTGTACAATACCTTCACTTCAGCACAGCAGGCTGGGTCTATTGTTTCCACCCAACCCCTGTCATCTCTAGTGTAAAGTAACCTACCTGTGTGGATGATGCAGTACTGCTCTGTTGTTTATCCCTTTTCATCCAACTTAAGTCTTCTTAAAATTGTCCCTCAGGCTCTTGCCTTTCCTTCCTTCACCAGTGCCCCTGTTCTGTTGCTCAGAGAGGGACATTTGGAGGAGAGGGTAGACAAGAACTTATATTGTTTAAATTATCACATACTAATTTTGTTTACTTCTCTTAATTTGTACAGTTGAATCCCCCCCAGGCATAGGCTGACCTGTTCTACTACAAATCCCAGACTCACAGAGGTCAGACTACAGGCAGCTGACCTGACATCATGCACTGCACCACACACTCACTGAGTGTACTCCGCACATGGAGTGAATGAGAAGCATAACTGGAAAACATCTGATCAGTGATGATCATCAAAGAGCTGTGTAATACCATCAACTTTAGGCAGGCCAGGCAATTCTATATCTCACACAGTGCAGCTGCCTATTGCGGCTGGCTAGGCAGCAGTGCAGTGTAGGAGATTCATTTCAATTGCCTGCCTGCAGTGCATGTTACACAGCTTTTATGATCATCACAGGATCTGATTTTTCAGTTATGTTTTTCTCCAGGAGCTTTTAAGTACACTCATTAATTGACTGTACTTAGCAGCCCATGGATGAGTGCACCCAACAGCAAGCAATATATTACATTCAGTGGCTGACCACTTTACCAGATCTATCAGTCTGATGAAATGTAACCAGCACACTAGTTTCAAACCACAAAAGTATGCACTAGGGTGATGGTGCTCATGTTGATAGACTCAGTATACAACTTGAGTTGGAAACAGGCACATACATCACCATTCCTTCTCCATGAATGTCAGGCATAAATTCATTTTAAAAGACTTTTTATTGAACATAAATTATTAAAACCACAGCAAACACGTGTGATTGATATCATTTATCAAAAACTACTCCATTATTCTAACTGCCACAATAAATATTAAACAACATAAAACTAATTAGTGACCTGATGCCTCAAAATTCAGATTCATTGGTCCCTTACTAAGGGACCACATTACAATCAAATAATTCAGAACAGGGCTGGAGACGGGGCACAGATGTGTGAGTGTGGGGCTGTTCTCACTTACCGGACTGGGGACAGGGCATAAAGATGTATGTTTGCATGGGGGGGATCACTTACTGAACTGGGGATGGGGCACAGATGTGTGTGTGGCAGGACTGTTCTCACTTACCGAACCAGTAACAGGACACAGATGTGTGCATTGGGGGGGGTTCTATTTTCTGGACTAGGGCCAGGACTATGATGTGTGACCCAGGATGAGCATATGATTGGCTGCCCACCTGGGTCTACTACTCTGCCTTGTCAGAACTCTATGATCCTGTGCTTTGGGGGGGCAGGGCCACAGACAAGTGGCTGGCAATAATGCATACCAGCCTGTGTGCACCTCTCCATGGGCACAGAGCTACATGGCCGAGAAATGTGCCTCCAGCACATACTTTCTACTCTTTCATGCATAGGCACAAATATCCTTCCATTATGCCAGAAAAGAAGGAGAGGACCAAAGACAAAAAATACGTAGATGGCGGGCAGTAGGCACCAGTGAAAATTAGGTAAATCAATCCCCCCACGATATGGAAAAAGCTGCAATATCAAAGCTCAAATATGGGGTATTCGTCCTTTCCACAAAAAATACAGAATCATACTGCCAATCTTGAAAATAATACAATGGGGGATGAAAAGGAAGGGTCTGCAAAAAAAATACAAGGTAAAACATTAGAGTGAACAACCTCCGCGCACTGGAAAAAGGACAATGAAAGAGGAGACCAACAGCCAGTATCATGAACAAGATCAGTAGTCAGAGGTTCATAATTTAACAGATCAAGGTGGTCTAGATTCTTAGGAATCAGGACCCCAAGATATTTCAGACAATTCCTATTCCACTGAATAAGGTGTTGCTGAACTATATGAGGAGGACAGGTATAGTTATAAGCCAGTAATTATGTCTTCTCTTTAATCAAATGAAAACCAACTAAGGTTTCAAACGTGGTCAAGGCCACCAGAATTGCTTCATGAGAAATAGTAGGTTCTGTAAGTGTTAATAAAATATAATTTGCGAATAACACAATCTTATAGTCCCGACCTCCTAGGGGAATACCATGTACAGCAGTAGTACGGCAAATATGAGAAGCTAAAGGTTCAATAAAAAGTGCAAATAGCAAAGGTGAAAGAGGGAAAACCTATTGAGTGCCCCTTACTAAAGGGAACTAAGAAGAAAGTGAACCATTAACTTTTACCAAAGCAAGGGGCAATGAATATAACAGCTAAAGCATAGTGATAAAATCCCAGGAAAAACCAAACATTTGCAACATAGACCAGAGGAAAGAGTAGGAGACACGATTAAATGCCTTCTCTTCATTCAAGCTGGTCAGGGCCAGGGGGATCGAGTGGTGTTGTACATAATATAATTGAAGAAAGGTACAACTTACATTGTCATGTGCCTGCCGTTTGTGGACTAACCCTGCCTGTTCCCAGTCCAGCAAGGGGGGGAGAAGCACCTCCAATCGTGAGGCCCAAACTGACACAAAAAACTTATAATCAGAATTCAGATTAGAAATAAGCTGATAAGAATCAGATAGAGTAGCATCCTTACCTGGCTTTGGCAATGCCGCTATAACAGAATACTTCCAAGAAGGAGGTGGAGTATGCCCTAACTGAATATGATGAAATAAATAATGCAAAAGAGGAACAAATTAATCCTTAAGAGAAGATACTTTATAGAATTCAGCTGGCAGACTGTCCATTCCTGGACATTTACCTGATTTAGGCACTTTAATTGTCTGATGTAGCTTGGCTTCAGAAATAGGAGAGAGTAACAACTGAACCTGTGCCGGAGTAAAAGATGGCAAAGAGGCAGCCGCTAAAAAATACTGAATACTCTGAGTAGAAGGAGAAAGAGAATCAGGAGTATAGTCATAGAAACATAGAAACATAGACTTTGATGGCAGATAAGGACCACTTGGTCCACCCAGTCTGCCCATTTCCCTACCTACTGGATAAGCTGCAGATTCTAGTTAACCAACAGCCTATTTCCTGCAACCCCCCACTACAATTGCCTTGTGTCTGTCCCATGCATGTTTGAATTCCCCCACTGTTTTAGCCCCAACAACCTCCCCAGGAAGGCAGTTCCATGCATCCACCACTCTCTCCGTGAAAAAAGATTTCCTCACATTACCCCTGAGCCATCCCCCCTCTATCTTTAAATTGTGTCCCCTTGTTCTTACACATCTCTTTTTCTGAAAGATGCTACCCTCCTGGACTTTGTTGATTCCCTTGAGGTACTTCAACATTTCTATCATGTCCCCCGCCCTCCTTTCATCAAGGGTATACATATTAAGCTCTCTCAGTCTCTCTTCGTATGATTTCTGATGCAGACCCTGCACCATTTTAGTCGCCCTCCTCTGGACTGCTTCCATCCTGTCTATGTCCTTGCGTAGAAGAGGTCTCCAAACTGCAGACATTACTCCAGATGTGGTCTCACCAACTGTCTGTACAGAGGGATAACCACTTCCCTTTTTCTACTTGTGATGCCCCTTCCTATGCATCCCAGTATCCCCCTGGCTCTCCTTACTGACTTCTCACATTGCGTACCAACCTTTAGATCATCTGATATGACTACCCCCAAGTCCTGTTCCATTTTTGTTGTTTTTAGTACCTCCCTTGCTATTGTGTGCTCTTCTCCTGAGTTTTTGTTTTCCAGGTGCATTACTTTGCACTTCTTTGCATTGAATCTAAGTTACCATATGTCTGACCATTCCTCCAACCTTGCCAAGTCCCTTCTCATCCTTTCTACCCCCACCCCGTGTATCAACTCTGTTACAGATCTTTGTATCATCTGCAAAGAGGCATACCTTCCCCTCCAGACCCTCTGCAATGTCACCTATAAAGATGTTAAAGAGGACTGGACCCAGTACTGAGCCCTGAGGTACTCCACTAGTGACCCCCCTTTCTTTGGAATGTGTTCCACTCACTATTACCTTCTGTGTCCTGTTGTGCAGCCAGTTTGTAACCCAGGCTTCCACCCTGGGACCAACTCCCAGGCTGGCTAACTTGATTATTAATCTTTTATGCGGGACTGTGTCAAATGCCTTGCTAAAGTCTAGGTAGGCCATATCCACAGCCCCTCCCTGGTCTATTACTTTGGTCACCCAGTCAAAGAAATCTATTAGATTCATCTGACATGACCTTCCTGCTGTACAAATGTCATTGATCATATAGGATCAGTGCCACATACAATGTATAGGGCCTATGGGCAGACTGGATGGGCCTAGCGTTCCTTATCTGCAGACAATTTCTATGTTTCTATGTAAGTGACTTATGGTAAAAGTGGAATATTGAGAGAAGTTCCAGCCCCTGAGCAGTAGGGGTGGCCATAGGAGAAGAACGCAGCTTAGTAACAGTAACCACCACCTTATACAAATGGAGATGTCGAGCCAAATGCCTGGCACCATGGGGACCCCCCTCATAGTAGTGTTGACATAAGTAAAACAGGGCATGTTCAACCTTCTGATCCAAAAGGTTCTGAAGAAATCTTTGAGTCTCCAATATCTGGCCCACTACCACTGGATCTCTGCACCCCCTGTGCCATTCGTAAGGTCTGTAATGTCTATTGCAGTTCCTGTATTTTACTCTCCTGGGCTCGATGCAAAGTCAAGGCATGTGCTATGATTGTTCCTCAGAGAACTGACTTCAATGTATCCCAAAGAATACTAAGCAAAACCTGTTCAGCATCAGTTTCCTGTAAAAATTGTAGAATCTGATGAAGAAGCATATCCACAAGGACCTGGTCATGCAAAAGACCAGGATGAAGTCTTCACAGGAAGCTCCGCAGTAGCTGACCTAAGGATAGAGAAGTAATAACCAGGGCATGAAAGGATATATGTATTGGGCCATACTGGAGCTCATGCACTGTATTGAAGTGCTCCAAAGTAGTAAACATATAATCATGTCTAGCATGTCTCCCGTACCACAGCGAATAATGTGTATATTCCTGAAGGGATAAATATTGATGCTGCAATATATCAACCATTCCCAGGGACTGCCGAGTCTTATGAAAATATGTATTAGCCAGAGGGAAATGGAAAGCCTTCAGATTAGAAGAGTCCAAATCGGGGTTGAATGTGAGATTTAAATCCCTTCCCCACATCAATTGGACTTGGATATGATCCAAAAGGGTGGAGAAAAAGGAAGAAAATATTTGGGTATTCATTCAGGGAGGAAAGCATAAATTAACTAATGTAAGTAGCCGACCATAAAGCAAACCACTAACAGTAGTATAGTGGCCTGCCCCCTCAGCAATACCATGTGACAAATCAAAGGGGATCCCTTGGTGACATAATGTTAAAACACCCCTCCTCCTGTAACAGGGAAAAAAAAAACATCAGCAAAACCCAACCTCTGGAATTTAAAGGGGACAGGAATTGATTACTTATGTGCAGATGCTTGAAAAGTCTCTATTTTCATAATTTGTATTCATACCTCTAAAGGATCCCTATTTAACTGTGCCTGAATGAAAGCTGAAACAATCAGTTCTGTTTTCTTTGTATGAACAACATTCTGTGCAGTTCCTTTTATGGAACTAAGAATTTGGAGTTTTGACTGTCACTTCATAGTTTCAGAACCGTGGGCACTGTATTGACAAGTTTATGCTCACATTTTTGAAACCAGGAAGTGACATGGTCAAAACTCCAAATTCTTGGTTCAATAAAAGAAACTGCACAGAATGTTGTCTATACAAACAAAACAATACAAAACACAACTGACAGCTTCAGCTTTTATTTAGGCACAGTTAAATAGGGATCCTTTAGAGGTACGAATTTAATTTATGAAAATAGAGACACTTCAAGCAGCTGCACATAAGTAATCAATTCCTGTCCCCTTTAAGGTGTTCTTCAGCAGACAAATGGGTTTCCTGTAAAAATAAAATATCTGCCTACTGCTGGTGAAAATAATGGAGGAGGTAGGTATGTTTAATTGGGTTATGAATCCCATTAACATTATATGAGATTACCCTAGTCAATGTCACCATAATAAAGTGAAAAAAAATCAGACCTGACCAATCAAAAGAACCTGAAATGAAGCTAAGACACAGTAAAAAAAAAAAAAAACCTCAGCTCCTCCATAAAATGAGGATCTCCTCCTGCCTGAATCCCATACATACATTTCCCACTTCAATAACAGTAAATACACATGGTAACAATGCAAGAAGTAAAGCACAATAAAAAAAATATCAGGATATACCCAAACAACAGGAAAAAGTGATATAAAAGAAATAACAATTCAAAACATCCAAGAAGTAAACTGTCACTCCCCCAACAGCAGGTATGTCACACGATAAGCTGAAAATGGCAACCGGCAATACAAAGACTGGACATAGCACCCAAGCTGAGGGGGGATGGCATAAAGGATCTGAAGAGATCACACAATGGCAAGGGTGGGAACACTAAGACAGGAAGCAAAACATGGAGAGGCATGTCTACTAATACCCGTACCCTGGTGAACAAAATCTCAGACCTAATGACCTTAATGGCTGAGGCAGAGCTGGATTTTGTCGCAGTCACTGAGACATGGTACTCAGAGAGCCATGCCTGGGATGTAGAAATACCAGGGTATAACATATACTGGAGAGACAGGAGTGGAAACAGGGTGGAGGTGTGCCTACGTACGTTAAAGAAGGAATTAAGGCAACATAGATACAGGGGGGTCAAGTAGGGCAGGGGCTCTGTGGATAACACTGGAGTCAAGAAGGGGGATAACAATCTGGACAGGAGTGGTCTACAGATATCCGGAGCATGGAGAGGAGACAGATAAGGAACTATTGGATATACAAAATGTTGGATAGAGGGAAGGTACTTATTATGGAGGACTTCAATATGCTCAACATCAACTGGAAAACATATGCTGCGGCCACAGCAAGGAGCAGGCTATCCTGGAAGCTCTGCAAGGGGCAGAAATCAAGCAGCAGGTGATAAAGCCAATCAGAGAGGGAGCTATTTTGGACCTGATGCTCACCAAGGGGGATAGGGCTACAGATGTGTGGGTAGGCAACCATCTATGGTCCAGTGTTCACTGTACAGTGTGTCTTTTCATAGAAAAAGAGGAGTCCTGCCTCACAAGAGTAAAAGTCATGGATTTCAAAAGGGTTAGTTTTGTAAAGTTGTGAGAATGTCTGGTGGGTGC
Organism: Neoceratodus forsteri; assembly: GCA_016271365.2. Lineage (NCBI taxonomy): Eukaryota > Metazoa > Chordata > Ceratodontiformes > Ceratodontidae > Neoceratodus > Neoceratodus forsteri. The sequence continues at coordinate 997,222,243 of CM057455.1, forward strand.
ATTACAGGGCAGGAAGGGAGGGAGGAGAGACGTGGACAAACAAAGGACAAATCTAAAGGGGGCAATAGAAGAAGCTACTAAGATGTGCATCAGGCAGCTAAGTAAGAATAAGAGAAGGTAGCTAGGAGGGTGAATGAAAAGAGGAAGGCATTCAGAAAATACAAAGAAACACAGAGAGAGGAAGACAGGGAAACATACATGGAAAAATTGACGGAACCTGGAAAGGCATTTAGACAGGCCAAAGCAAGTAGAGAGGAAAGGATAGCCCAGATGATAAAGAAAAGGGAAAAGACCTTTATTAGATAAATCAGTGAAAAAAGGAAGACTAGGGGAGGGATAGTGAGGCTTAAAAGGAAAGGAGGAGGGTCTGCTGAGAAAGATCGAGAAAAGGAAGAAATCCTGAATAAATATTTCTGATCAGTATTTACGAAGGAATGAGAAGGTGAGGGACTGCCATTGAGTGAGAAAGGTGTGCAGTGACAGGAGATAAATATCAGCCCATTCACATAGGAGAGAGAGTCATAAAAGAGTTAGAAAAGCTAAAAAAAGACAAGGCAATAATATCTGATGGAATTCACTCCAGAATACTAAAAGAGCTCAGAAATGAACTGGCAGTGCCCCAGCAGAAGTATTCAATAAATCACTAGAGACAGGGGTGGTCCAGGTGGATTGGAGAAGGGAAAATGTTGTCCCTATCCACAATAGTGGGAGTAGGGAGGAGGCGAGTAATTATAGGCCAGTCAGCTGAATCTCAGTGATAAGGGAAATTGATGGAGGCATTGATAAAGAAAGAATTGTGGAGTTCCTGGAATCCAGCGGATAGCAGGATCCAAAGCAGCATGGTTTCATGGCAGGTAGATCCTCCCAGACAAACCTGATAGAATTCTTAGATTGGGTAACTAGATTGGTAGACTGGGGGGTGGATGGATGTGGTCTACCTTGACTTTAATAAGGCCTTCGACTCCATTCCACATAGAAGGCTAATTAACAAGTAATCAAGTTGAGAAGACTGGGAGTGGGGCACAGGGTAGCGAACTGGGTTAGTATTTATTTAGTTAGTTTTTGTTAACCTGGTCGGTACACTAAACAGAAACTGCCTGTTTTCAGGTATAACCCAGAAGAGTACAACAATAGGAATGTAATACATGACTTATTACAATGTAAGAACAGAGACAACATGTACAGGCGTATAACATTCAAAAGTAAGATAGTGAAGGGGACTGGATACATGTCCAACATGCTGTATAGATTATGTCCTATTTACAAACTGAAGCATGTACAGTATAGTAATACAAATTGAAGCAAGTATTGTACATCAATACAACAGAATGTCATCCATTAAGTACACATCAAGATTTGCACAGTATCCATACTATTGTTGTCCAGTTACCTACTGGGGGATCATTTACACATAGTGGTAACTAAAAGTTGATAGTAACTGGCAAAGTTGGAGGACACAAAGGGTGATAATGATCGGAGCTCAATCCATGGAAAGGGAGGTGACAAGCGGGGTGCCCCAGGCATTGGTGCTGGGGCCAGTTCTCTTTAATGTCTTCATACATGACATTGCAGAGGGGCTAGAGGGGAAAGTGTGTATATTTGTAGGTGACAAAAAAGATCTGCAATGGAGTCGATACACAAAAGGGGATGGAAAGGATGAGAAGAGACCTTGGTAAGCTAGAAGAATGGTCAAGGGTGTGGCAGTTGAAATTTAATGCTAAAAAATGTAAAGTTATGCACTTGGGGTGAAGGAATCTAGGAGAAAAGCATTTGGGGTCGGGGGGAATGCTGACAACCACCAAGCAGGAAATGGATTTGGGGGTGATTACAACAGATTAACTAAAAGTAACCAGACAATGTGAGAAAGCGGTAAGGATGGCCAGCAGTATGTTGGGGTGCAAAGGGAGGGGTATCTCCAGCAGAAAATGGGAAGTGGTGATGCCATTTGACAGATCACTGGTGAGGCCCCATCTGGAATACTGCATTCAGTTCTGGAGGCCAAACCTCAGAAAGGATATAGGCAAAATGGAGGTAATCCAAAGGAGGGCTATGAAGAAGGTGCAGGGGCTGCACCAGAAGACATATGAGAAAAAGCTAGCAGACCTTGACATGTATTTCCTGGGGAAGAGAAGGGAAAAGGGGGATATGGTAGAGATTTTTAAATATCTCAAGGGTTTTAATAGGGCCGTGGGGTGCCTCTTTTAGAAAAAAGAATGTTCAAAATAAGGGTCATGATATGAGAATGGATAGAGGTAGAATCAGGGGGAATGCAAGGAAATACTTCTTCACTGAAAGGGTGGTGGATGTCTGGAACAGCCTCCCTAAGGATGTGATGGGGTGCAAACAATGAAGGCATTCAACAATAAGTGGGATAAACGTAAGGAAACCCTAGTGACAGAACAGAAAGGTTAGTCAAGGGACACTTGGGGGGGGATAGGGAATAGGGAATATGGACAGACTAGATGGGTATGGTGTCCTCATCTGCTGTCAAATTCTATGCATGTACTGTATGTATCTCTGTATCTGCAGTATGTACCTGTATCAGCCACCTCAAGAACCTCTGAAATTCAGCTTGCAAACATTTTAGCTGAATAACAGCAAAGATCACCAAAAACACGCAGAAGAATAACTGAGGTAGAAACATCAGAACCCATAGTAATACCCCAGAACTCAACCCATCTGAAATCCCACTAAGTAAACCAAAAGACCCAAATAGAGGCCTATCAAAGAAACAAAAAGTAGAACTCACAACTATATACAATGTAAAAAGAATACCCCTCAGATTCGTCAGCTGATAAAGCACACAATAGTAAAAAAAAAAAAAAAAAAAATCCTCCTATGGGGGAGTGCATATGAACATATGAATATATGAAATTGCCAGTAGATAAAGGCCTTATGGTCTATCAAGTATCTTTGATTGTGTGGCTAGCAGTCCTTATACTGCAGCTGCCCCTACCTCCCCTCACTCACTCCAGTGATCCTCCCCCTTTCCCTGTCCCATCCCCTTTTGAAGCAGCCCACTGTTCTACAGGATACAACTTCCTTTGGCAGTGTGTTCCACCCAGATACCACCCTCTCCATAAAATAGTGATTCCTCATTTCCCTACTGAACCTTCCCCCTTCCAGTCTCTGATCTTGCCCGCAAGTGTCCCTCCCACTCCTTAATGTGAAAAGCCCTTCCATGCCCATCTTATTTATTCCCTTCATGTACTTGAAGGTTTCAGTCATGTCCCCCCATCCATCCTTTCCTCCAGGGAATACATGTTCAACTCCCTCAGCCTGCTCTGGTAGAGTAAATCCCCTAGACCCTGGATCATTTTTGTTGCCCTGCGTTGCACCGCCTCCAGTAACCTAATGTCCTTCTTCAGGTATGGTTGCCAGAACTGCATGCCTTACGCTAGGTGTGGTCTAACCTGTGACCTATATAGTGGCAGTATCACCTCCCCCTCTTGGAGGATATGGCTCTGGCAATACAACCCAGTATCCTGTTACCATTTGCAGCTGCCTTTCTACACTGTGCTGAGTTGTTAATTGCTCCCTTTATGAACACTCCCAGATCCTTCCCCTCCTCTGTCTTGCTAGTTGAATCTCCCCCAACTGGTAGCTCCTCCTTGGGTTTTTTTGCACCAAAATATAGCACCTTACATTTCTTGGCATTGCATTCCAGCTGCCAAGTGACCAACCAGGCCTCCAATTTTGCCAGATCATCTTGCAACCCCTGCCACCATCCTAAGTCATCCACTACTGCTCCCATCTCATGTCAGTGGCTCAGTAGGTAGCACACTCGCCTCTGAGGCCAGGAGATCAGAGGGCTGTGGGTTCAGTTCCCACATCTGGCACTTGGGTTAATATCCCAGTACTGACACTGTAGTGCAGCATGAGAGGGGTGCTGCACTTCTGAGGTGCCGTCTTTCGGATGAGACGTTAAACCGAGGTCCCATCTGCCTGGATTGGTGGTAGTTCAGGTGGATGCTAAAGATCCCATGGCACTTATCGAAAAGAGCAGGGGAATTTCCCCAGTGTCCTGGCCAAATTTCCCTCATTCTCTAAAAATACCACCAACAGCTTAATCTGGTTCAAGGTCAGTTGGCATTCATCTGTATCCCCTTCCCCTGGGTCGTGCCTGAAAATAGGCAGGATTTGTCTAGTACCCAGTCAACAAAAACTAAATAAATAAAATAAATCTTGGTGTCAACAGACTGATCTTGTTCTTGAAGCCCATTGAGATGTCTGCTATGAAGATCCCAAACAACAGCGATCCCAATACAAAGCCCTATAGCAACCCACTTGTCCCCATCCTGGGAGATGAGATCTCCCTTCCGACCACCACCCACTGCTGTCTTCCTTGCACCCAGTTCACTACCCATCTCACCATCTTCGCCCCCTCTCCTGTGTCTTCCAGCTTATTTTGTAGCCTCCCATGCTGATTCAAAGGCTTTAATGAAGCGCAGGTATGGGATATCCACTGCATGTCCCTTGTCTAATTGCCTGGTTACCCAGTCATAGTACTCCACCAGGTTCATCTGACAGGATCTGCCTCGGAGAAACCCATGCTGTCTGAAGTCCTGCAGCCCATTAGCCTCTGGGAGGGAAACCAGCTTCTCCTTCAGGATTGCCTCCATTAGCTTTCCCAAGATGGATGTGAGGCCCACCGGTCTGTAGTTTTCTAGCTCATCCTTGGGGCCACTCTTGTGGAGGGGTACCACGTGCGCCATCCTCAAGCATTGAGGTACACTCCCTGAGTCCGGAAGGCATTGAACCGGTCTACCAAGGGTTCTGCCAGGACATCTGCCAGCTACTTTAGCACCCTGGGGTGTATACCCTCTGGCCCATGCTCCTTGTCCACCCTGAGTGCCCTTAAGCCCTCCTGTACTCTGCTAACTGAGATTTCCATGTCTGTCACCTCCTCCCCCCTGTGTCCACCCTCCCACCCCCTTTGGGTATAGCTCCCCCTTTCTCTTTAGTAAATACTGAGCAGAAGTACTCGATTAACGCTTCTGCCTGTTCTGCCCCTGTTTCCACTCACCCCTCATCCCTCTTGATCCTTACTATCTGGTCCTTGCAACTCCTTTTCTCCCTGATGTACCTGAAGAGGTCCTTCTCCCCCTCTTTGATGCCTTGTGCTAGCCTGAGTTCCCTGGATGCCTTGGCTGCCCTGACTGCCCTTGCCACCTCCCTTGACTCCTTCAGGTATTCCTCCCTGTCCTCCCCTCTCCCTGCTTTTTTGTACCTTCTAAATGCAGCTCTTTTCTTCATTACTTTATCCATGAACCCCTGCTCACCCAGCTAGGCTTCTTGGCCCTAGTCTTCTTACTTTGGACCCTTGTACATGTTGTGGTTGCCTCCTCAATTCCCAGTTTAATGACCTCCCACTTCTGGTTAGTGTCCATATTTGGATGGATCCTGGCCAGATACCCCTGTACTATTTCCCTCATCTTCTCAAAGTCAGTCCTCCTGAAGTTAACCCTTGTGCCCATTTCTACTCCCCCTTTCCCCATGTTTATCATGAACCACAGTGAATGGTGGTCACTTCTCACCAGTGATTCTTCCACACTCAGCTCCCTCACAAACTCACCATTTGCCAGCATGAGATCTAGGGTGCTCCCTAACCTGGATGGCTCATTGACCCTCTGCAAAAGGAAGCTGTCTTGGAAGGCATCCAGAAGTACCTGCTCCATCCTATTCATGGTGGCTGGGGTACCCCAATCCACTCCCGGCAGGTTGAAGTCCCCCACAATCACCATGCTACCCCTCCTGCAGGTCCTTCTGCTCTGTCCTGCTAGTTCCCTGTCTACTTCCTAAGTCTGAAAGGGTGGTCTGTACACCACTCCCATCCTGAGGGTCCTATTTCTGGAGTCCTGGAGCTGCACCCATGAGTTCATCTGCCCTCCTCCTCTTCCTCCCTGACACTTCAGTCCTTCCCTTACATACAGTGCCACCTTCACCCTACTTTCACTTTTACCCTGTCCCTCCAAAATAACCTATAGCTCAGTACTGCCAGGTCCCAGTCATGGTTATGGGTGGCCCATATCTCAGTGATGGCTGCCATGCCTACCTCCCCATCTGCCATGAGAGCCTGTAACTCTGCAGTTTTGTTCCCTAGACTCCTGGCATTTAAGGTTAAAACCCTCCACCCTGCTTCCATCCTCCCCTCTCCCTACTTGCTCTCCCTTTTTTAGCATCCCCACCTGACCTCTCCTTAAGTCTCTTTCTGCTGGTATGGGGGTAAACTCATTTGGCTTCCCTTCCTGTGGATCCTGCCTGACTCCTGCATACTTGCCACCCCCCCTTCTAGTTTACATTCTCATTGTTTGCTAAGTATTCTCCCAGTTTCTGCTTCAATACCCTCCTTTCCTCCTCACTCAAATGTAGCCAATCCTTAGCATAGAGATCCTTGCCCTCCCAGGTCCTTCCCCAACCCCCACAAGCCCATACCCATTGGACTGACACTATACTCTTAACCACGTGTTAAATTCCTCTATCTTCAGCTTCCTTGACCTGCTCGCTTAGGGTACTGGAAGCACCTCCGACAAAGTTACTGATCTTCCTGCCTCCTTACAAATCAGCCCCAGCTCCTGAAACCTCCTCTGGACTACATCTATCATATTTTCCACCAGGTCATTAGTTGTCAAATGCAGAACTATGTGAGGTTTCTCCCTACCCCTCTTAGCATACTTCAGAACAGATTGACCAACCCTTTCTGTTGTCATGCCTAGCATGGCCTCTACCCATATGTGACTATGCCTCTCCCCCTTGCTTCCTCTCCTCCTTGCATGCAAATAACACCAACTATAACAAACACCCAGAAAAAGAAACAAGTGACTTCCTAAGCAGGAAGTGGGTCAAAAAAACACACACCAGGGCAACGGCAGGAAATACCAAGATGTTGCAGGAGGCATCAAACAAAGTCCAAGGAGCCTCCAGGGTTCAAAAAGAACCCCAAAGAAGACAAACAAAATAACAATAAATCCTCAGAGAAGAGATTATCACCAAACTCACCTATCCAAATAAAACATAAAAACAAACTATGAGGCAAGAAAAAAGAAAAAGAAAAGAAAGAAACCCCTAATGCCCCCTTGCAGAACCACTACACCCCTCCCCAAACACCCCCCAAAAATACAAAAAAAAAAAACCATGCCCTCCTGCTTACATCCAAAGAATACAGACCAAAAAGAAGTATACCATTAAAATCAAAACAACAGAACAACCCAAAAGAGGAGCTAAAACCTAAAAGGATGTTAAGGGTCTTGAAGACAAGAAAACAGAACAGAAAACAACTTAATATATAAAAAATGAATAACCAAAAGGAGATCCCTAGAGAAAGCTTGTACGAAGCAAACTGTCAACCCCCTCCAGAAATGAAATAATTAAGAAACCTCCCCCCACAGATTTACCAAACAGTCAGGTTAAAACAAGTACCACCAGCAAACCAGTAGTTGGCAACCCAGCTCCATGGTTATCCACTCTTCAAATAAAGTAAAAAGCCTAATGCAAGGAAGTTAAAAAAATCAAGCTGTACAGACCAGGAGCTGAAACTGAGGCTATAAAGAAGAAAAAAGGGAAAGGACATCAAAACAGCAGGGAGGGGGTGGAAACAAACACAGACACTATTGAGATAGAGGGAGAGAAAAAACAACAAAAACAAAGGGAAAATACCAACAGCAGAGAAGAAAGATGAGAAAACAAAAGAACTAAGAAAGCTAAACAAAAGGAAAAATGACAGAAAAAAATTAATAAAAACCTGAATATAAAATCATAACAACAAGTAGAGAACATATAGATAAAACACCCAGAGCACGTGCACAGCAACCGCATAAATCATAAATAGGGTCGAAAACAGCAGTAATTTTCACCAGGCACAAAGCTAAAAAAAAAAAAAAAAAGAGGAACGATATAGCAAAAACCAAAAACAAAAAAAACCCAGTTTGGTCACAGTTGAGAAAAAGAGAGAAAAGATTAGAAGATAACCAAGCAATAAAAGAGACAAAACATGTAGCCCAATGCCAAGAAAAACTAAATAAAATTAGCTGTAAAAGGAGTAAAGAAATACAGGGAAATTGACAACCCAAGAAAAACTGTAAGCCCTAGAAAGGAGGCAGAAATGCAAAAACATAGAAAAAAAAACAGAAAAAGACTGAAAAAAGGAGAAAAAATAGGAGAGACACAGATAAATTGTAAAATAAAGTAGCAAAGTAAAACGTCTGAAAAGGAAGCCAACCATCACAGAGCGGACAGTGAGGAGACTAGTGGAGGGATCACTAATACCAAGCACCCGATGGAGAAACAAAAGAGCCCCCCTATCTGTAGCACAATACTCAGTACTCCAAAGCAAAATAAGAACAGCAAACAGGAAAAAAAAATCACATATAAGAAGAGTCCTCTTTTTGGAAAGTTTTTAGTAAAGCCTTAATCTCCATTATAACTTAGTCCTGCTTGCACTTCTTACTGTGGGGAGAGAGCTTATGCCACTGATCCTTCTGCAACGCATGTTTTTCTCTGGTCGCCTCATAATCCATCTGCTCCTCCGGTAGATCAAATTGCTTCATCAGGAGTTCATGAAGCCCAGAGTCCGGGTCACCAAAAACATGCATGCCATCAGAACAATGGATACAAAAGAGGGCAGAGTACCGGGTGGCATACTTAATCTTGTGGTCCTTAAGAATCTTCAAGACAGGGGCATAAGTATGGCACTTGGTTTGTAAAGGTGGCGAATAATCATTATCCAAGTAGATCTTAAGCTCCTTGTAGAGTAAAGTTCCTTTGCACCAGGCACATAGAAGCACCTCCTGCTTCACTGGAAAATTTAGAAAGCGGGCCACTATGGATCATGGGCAAGCTTCAGGAGCAGTCAGTTTAGCAGTAAGGGCCCTGTGGGTATGCTTGAACTACAGAGGCAGCAAATCTTTGACATTCAGCAAAGAAGCAAAACAATCCTGAAGAAAAGTGGCCATGTCCTGACTCCCCTCTCCCTCTGGGACAACATAAATCCTAATGTTATACTGAGGCCCAAGACTGGTTTTTGAAATCCTCACACTGGCTCGTAAGCTCCTGATGATCTTGAACTAGTTTACGCAAGATGTGCTCCAAATGATCTACCTGAGCAGGGTTTTATTTAACTCTAAAAAATGATTAGCGTTTTGCTCATAAAAGTGTTAAAACATTATGAAAATTCATAGCACTTGCCTCACAGTGTTTAACAAACATAACACTTCTAGAAATCCTATATAAATACTTTCTGTACAGTTAGTATTGTCCCAAGAAAAAACTGCTAATCAATTATTTAAAACCCTGCTGAGTATCAGGACTGGTAACCATCTGCTCGAGGTCCCCAACCCAGGTTTCTAAGGTATTTAAAGAGGTTTTTAGTTTGAGTTGCAGAATCCAGAATTCAGCCCAAAAATCCCATAATTCATCTAAAATGGCAGCATTAGAAGGCTGGGCTGAGTCTTCAGGCATGGGAGCCATCATATTATCGAGATCTGCCAGGTGAGGAGAACACTGTGCGTCAGAAATAGTAAGCTCCCAGGCAGAATCACTCACTTTCTCCTTCTTCTTTCTGCCCATTCACCAAGAACAGCCACACACTGATAGCAATAGTGAACTGAAATGAAGAAAATGAAAAATGAAAGGCTGCAACTGTAGTTGGGATCAGAGCTCTACTCTCACCCCTCCATGCCAGAGTGCTGCATCACCGGAAGTCCCCCTCTGGGGTAATTTATGACCCTTTCCCTTCCTTCAAGGGTATAACTAAAAAGGCTACTTTTACCAAAAAGGAGCTCCCATGGAGGTTTAGGAGCTTCATTTCATTTGTATTCAGCACCAAGAAAGGTGCTATTTAAAAGCATAGTGTACAAAGTAAGATTTTGTCCCTGACACTCTTTGTCCAGGTGTGTATGATCACCAATGGTTGGCCATTTTGAGCACCATGCTCTCTTTGTTGTTTTCTTTGTGGTGGTGACGGGGGTGGAGGGGTGGTTGCTGTGGTCCTGTGAGGTTTCTGTGATAAAATGCTGTTTAAATAATGTTACGTGGGATCACTATGTGTGACTGAAGCTGGCCAAGCAGGCTTTGACAAATTAATTTAAAAGCAGTGTACAGAGTAAGATTTTGTCCCTGTCATTCTTTGTCCAGATGTGTTTGTTCACTGACATTTGGCAATTTTGAGCACCATGGTCTCTTTGTTGTTTTGTTTGTGGTTGTGGGGGGGGGGGTGATGCTGTCCTGTGTGTTTATTATGATAAAATTCTGTTTAAATAATGTTACCTGGGATCACTATGTCCAACAGAAGCTAACCAAGCACACCCGGGCAATAAATATAAAAGTTCAGTGAGCAAAGTGAAAGCCTATCTCTACCATTCTCTCCAGATGTGTTTAGTAAATGACATTAAGCCATTCTGAACACCATGCTCTCTTTGTTGTTTTATTTGTGAGGTGGGTTGCTGTGGTCCTGTGTTTTTTTTTTTGTGGTAAATGTTGTTTAAATTATGATACCTGAACAAATTAATTTAATAGCCTAGGGTGCAAAGTGAGATTTTTTCCCCTGGCTGTCTTTGTTCAGGTGTGTTTGGTCAACAGTGTTCGGCCATTTTAAGAACCATGTTCCATGCTCTGATGTTTTGCTTGTGGTGGTGGTGGTGGTGGTGAGGTGCTGTGGTCCTGTGGGTTGCTTTTTTTTTTGTGATAAAATGCTGTTTGGATGTGCAGCCTCTCTTCAAGTTCAAAACAATAGAAAAGACAGCTGACTCGACGCTCAGAGAGTCAATAATCCAGGCAGAAAGAAGTTTAAAAGTGTTTATTCCAACAGCAAAATGAGATCCGGACTAGCACCCAAATGCCCCAGCACTAAAACTCAACAGGGTCTTCGTCAGGGGTGCAGGTCTAGTTCATAACAGACATTGTATCATATTTAAAGTTATACATACTTAAAACAATAAAATCATAACCCAAATGTGAAAACTTTTTAAACAGCCAGTGAATGAAAAACAGTAAATAAATGTAATGCAAAAACTGGATGGAGAATAAAATACATAAGCGGGGCAAATTATTATAAAAGTATGTAATCTGAAACACAAGTGAATCAGTCTGTCCATAAATATTATTCCCTGCATATGATAAACCTGACTGGAATACAACAATCACAAGTAAGGATGGTAGGGGAGAAAAGAGGGTTTGATATAAGAGAAAATCAGCAAAAGGGTGGAACTTGATGCAGAGCTTAAGGTTAAGGCAAAGAAGGAAGATTTGAAATAAAGGAAAACTATTAGAAATAAGGCACTAGGAGAAAAATGAAATAAACCAATTGTTATACAAAAGCAGATGGATGAGCGATTGGGGGTGGTGGTTAGGAGAAGAGTATGGAAATGTGAAAAAAAAACAAGTCAGGAGATGAAATTCAGAGGGACTCAAAGCACCTTGGTTAAATTTAAACAATTGGAATGAGAAGTCCCTTTCCCAAGTCCAGTTCCAGTATTGGCCTATTGTCCAAATGATGAATCCAAATAGGAAATCAGTTTAAGTTCCCACTTGGATGTAGTAATTCAGATATAGTATTAACCTGTTATCCAAATAGGAAATCAGTTTAAGTTCCCACTTGGATGTAGTAATTCAGATATAGTATTAACCTGTTATCCAAATAGGAAATCAGTCTAAGTTCCCACTTGGATGTAGTAATTCAGATATATCTGGGACTAAGGGTATTTCTCACCAGTAGTTCAGATTTCCAGGATTACAAATCCAGATACCTGGAAAAGAAGAGAAGAAAAATTTAAATGAAAATTAAAAAATTATTTTAAAGAATACAGAATAAAACAAGAAACTAGAATTAGAAAAGGAACGTTAAAACTGACTATCTTTCAACCCTACCTCACACAGCTGACCAAGTCCTTGTAGGTGACCTGAATGTTAACTGGCTCAGCTCATCCATCAACTCCACCCGTGACTCTTTCGCAGTGATTGACATGTCCCAACTGGTCTCCCAACCCACCAGAATTAACACAAAGAAGGGCACCAGCACACTGCTAGACGTGGTCATCACAAACCACCCTCAACAAATCCATGATACCCAGGTCCTTCCAGACTCTATTAGTGACCACTCTCCTATCTTTTTCCACTGGGCCACCCCCACTCCCAAACTCACGGCTCATCCCACTCCTCATCGGCGCCTCAGACCAGGTGGGCTTAAAGGTCTTAAGCTACATCTTGCCCAAATTAACTGGTCTCCCATACACCAGGCCTGATGTTGACGACGCCTACCTTCTTCACCCAAACCTTCAACAAAGCCTGTGACGTTTTCGCTCCCATGACAGCAGTCCGGACCAAAGTCCGCAATGCCCCTTGGATTACCCCATCCCTGCTGCAACTCCTAAAACACAGGGATAACCTGTGGCACCTGGCTAATGAAACAGGCCGTGCTGCGGACAGACAGGCCTACAACGCCGCTAGAAACAAATGCACATGGGCCATCAGGAAAGCAAAAGCCGATCACTATCAGGCGGTGCTTACCTCCTCCTGGGGGCACGGTAGTAAGTTTTGGGACAACATTAAGCAACTAAATGGGAGCTCGCGCTCTCCTCCCCCCTCCCAGATCACCATCGAAGGTACTGTCTCCACTGACCCTGCCCACATAGCCAACTTCCTCAACTCATCATTTACAGACCTCAGCACGGTCCTCCCCAGAGACTTCTTTGACCCTCCTTCAACCCCTAACCTGACTTCCAATATCCTAGCTTCCACTTCGCAGGGTGACCCCCAGGAAGCTACAGGGCCACACCTGCTTCCAAGCTCTTAAGAGCAATTATATTGGCAGCGACTCCCTGGACCCCAGTATCCTCCGCTGGGTCCTGGATCGATCCTTGCCCCCTAACTACCCTGCTCAACAAGTCCCTTTGCCTGGGTCAATTCCGCTGGCTGGAAAACAGCCACAGTCTTGCCCATACACAAAGGAGGTGACAGGTCCTCAGCCGGAACTACCGACCTATCTCCATCCTTCCACCCCTCTCCAAAGCCCTTGAAAACTGGTGGCAACCCAAATCACAGATTATCTGACCAAATACAACATCCTCTGCCATGAACAGCATGGTTTCCGTGCAAGTCACAGCACCAGCACTGCCCTTATTGAGTTCTCAAATTTTCTGCATTCCTCCTTGACTCGGGCGCACTAGCAGGGCAGTGTTTATTGACCTCTCAAAGGCTTTCGACACTGTCTCCCACCCCTACTGTTGGATGCCCTCTATCACATTGGCTTTGCCGCCGCCCAGTTCCTGGTGGTGTTCCAGCTACTTGTCGGACCGCCTCAGCGTGTTAGAATTAATGGGACCTTCCAATACATGTCCTATCCGATCCGAGTCCCCCAGGGTTCCATTCCTAGGCCCACTCTCTTCTCTCTATACCTCAATACCTTGCCCAGTGCTTGCAGGGAAAAATCCTGCTGTACTTGAAGATGATGCCGTTATCTTCGCCACCCACCGAAACCCCATCTCTCTTCAAGATTCCTTGCAACTAGCTTTCAATGATGCTGAAGCCTGGTTCAAAAGCACAGACTTGTAGTTAATCTAAAAAACCAAATCCATGCTCTTTGCACATCCCAAAACAAACTCAGTAATTTCCCATCTGTATCCTCCTGGCTCTAATCTTCCTCTCGAGCAAGTCTGCCTGTACAAGTACCTTAGGGTCTCCTTTGACTCTGCACTCACTTTCCACGACCACATTGATACTCTAGCCTCCACTGCAAATACACGGCTAGGTATCCTTTCTTCAAGCACTGCCTCCCCGAGGCCCTCCGACTAGCAGTCACCTCCTCAGCCCTGTCCCTTGTTGATTATGGCCTGCCTGTCTATGGTGCTGTGGATACGACTGCCCTCAATAAACTCGACACACCTTGAACAAGGCCTGTAGGTTAATCACAGGAGCCACCAGATTAACCCAACCTGCCAGCTATATGATCAAAAGCTGCTCAACCTGGATGAACGGCTCAGATATCAAACTTGCCTTCTAACGAAAAAACACTCCTTGGTCTATCCCTCCGGTCTGACAGCCTCTATTCACCTAGCTCAACCCTCAGTCCAAACTCATGGCTCCTCCAAGGCTACCCTGTCCATCCCTAGATCCAGGACCACACATGGTCAGCGGTCCTTCTACTACAGAGCCCCTACCTGGTACAATATTCTCCCCAGTTCCATCACGATATCCGCTCAATCTCCGGTTTTAAAACCGCACTTAGAAGTCAGCTATTCAACACTGCGTAGCTGTGCCTGTCCCCAGCCGTAGGGTGTTTCAAGCTCATTGTACCCGACAAAACCTCTGAGTAGATTCTCAATCAACAACTGACAAAACTCCTAGAGTGGCTTGCCCCCAATCTATCACCTGCCCTGTCCCAAAGCCACCTGTTCTTACTAACCTAGCAGTCCCAGCTCAAGAATAATTTGTCTGCTCAACCAAAGCTTGCTTTCCTCTCATTCTTATCTGAATAACTGTTATACCTGTCAATACCTAACCTGTTACACTGTTACTGTAAACAAAGTCATTTACAGTATATATCTGCCATACTGTTGCCTGCTAAGATGTAAAAAAAAAAAAAAAAAAAAAATGTTACCTACAATGATGTAATGAAATGTTGTGCTTTGTATTGTCCTCTTTGTGACGAGGTACCTTTGGAAACGAGCCTCTGGCTCAAAGGTTGTAAACTGATGTATAAATAAATAAATAAATAAATAAATAAAACATTTGCAACCAAGGGTTAAAATCCACTTCTTCATTTAGTCCTAATGGAAATGCAGTTTTTAATGTCACAATACATCATTTCTCTCTGTAAGAGACTCCTAAGCCTGTTTGTCTCTAGAAGGTGTTCAGACTGCCCGATTCCTCTGAAATGACTTTAATTCTTGGGTCATCCAATACGACTAATCCAAAAGCTGAGCAAAATGAACTGCACTGTAGATCCATTTTAAATATTTTATTGATTCAATTCACACCAATGGGGTGACAGTTACTTTGCCACGCTATTTCATCAGGCCCAACTGTGTTGTTCTATTTCTCCTATTTTCTAATTAAGGATTCTATATGCTCTGTCATTTGTTCATGAGACCTACTTCCCATTTGTTTCTATGGTTTGACGTGCTCACTGTTTATATTTTGCTCATTGTTTTAAGGAATTAAATGGCTCCTATGTTTAGGTTTCATCTTTTCAGTTTTATTTCTAATTGATTTCACTGTTTAGCAGTATGTAGCAGCTAGCCGACTCCTATGCTATAAGTACCATGTGTGTCTGTAACCACAGTGTTGAAAGAAACTTTGATGGTTTTCTGCCCACTGTTGGATAAGGAGCAATCTTGTCTTTACAGAAAAAAAGATACAGAATGACCACAAATGTTATGAAGAATATAAAATGAAATTGAGGACCCACTCACAGGCATACAGGGATAATATGGATAAGGAGAAACATGCTATCATTGGCTTCACTGGGGACTGCGGGACCACCTGGAGTGATGGTCTGCATCTATCCAGGAGGGGAACCAGGATCCTGGGTGATACAGTAGGCTTAAATGCTTCATTGGCAAGCATTTAAACTAGCCAAGGGGGGAGGCACTGGAAAGGAGCATGGAAATCCTAGCCCCCCCCCAAAAAATCAGGGTAGTAAGTGAGGTAGACACCAAAATAGTGATGTCAATAGGGAGAAGGGCAGGGGTAAATGGAGAAAATGACAAAGGCAATAAGGACAGGGATGGGGCAAAAAGGGGTAAGGCCTTCAAGAAATGGAGGGCAATGAGTACCAATGCCCATGCTCTGGGCAACAAGCTTTCTGAACTGGTGGCCTTGATGGAAGAGGGATGCCTGGATATCGTAGCAGTTACAGAAACATGGTACACAGATAACCATGACAACCATGACTGGGATGTTAACATACCAGGGTACACAACCTACAGGAGAGACAGGGAGAAAAGAAGAGGAGGAGGAGCTATGTATGTAAGGAAAGGGATAAAAGCAATGGAACAAAAGATTAAACAGGGAGGAGAGGAGGCACTGTAGGTCACTTTAGAGACTGGAAATGGCACCACAATCTGCACAGGGGTTGTATACAGACCCCCATCTCAGGGGGAGGGAATGGACAAGGATATGATAGAAGGCATCCTTAGAATGGCAAAGAAAGGTGAGATACTGTTGATGGGGGACCTGAATATGCCAGATGTTAATTGGAGCACCTTTGCTGCAGCCACATCCAAGAGCAGGGCCATTCTCGATGCCCTACAGGTAGCATGCCTCAGGCAGCTAGTTTTGGAATCTGCTCATGAGGGAGCAATCTTAGACCTTGTACTCTCAAATGGGGGCAGTAAGAGGATCTCAGATCTAGAAGTGAGTAGCCATCTGGAAACAAGTGACCACCAAACAGTGTGGTTCACGATAAACTCAGCTACAGAGTCAAGCCATACAAAAGTGAGGGTACTGGACTTCAGGAGGGCTGACTTTGGCAAGATGGGAGAGTACCTTAGAAAAGCACTAGCAAACAGGCTAGAAGGAGGGGTAGAGCAACAATGGGGAAACATCAAAACTGCCATCACAGAGGCAACAAGCCTTTGTGAGAAGCAAATAGACAAATCAAAATGAAAGAAAAAGCCACTATGGTTCTCAAAAGAAGTGGCAGGGAAGGTTAGGGAGAAAAAGATAGCATTTAGGAAGTATAAGAAAATACAGAAGGAGCAGGACAGAAAACTGTACCAGTTAAGGCAGAAGGAAGCAGAGAGGCAAGTCAGAATAGCAAAGGCCCAAACTGAGGAAAAGATAGCCAACGTGGTTAAGAAGGGGGATAAAACCTTTTATAGGTACATCAGCGAGTGTAGAAAGACAAAGGGAGGGATAGTGAGGCTGAATAAAATGGGCGGTGGGTGGGCAGAGAGGGACAGTGAAAAAGCAGGGATACTGAATGAATACTTCAGCTCAGTATTCACAAAAGAGGAGGAGGGGGAGCTGTTAGCAATTAACAGAAGCACTCTGGATGGGGGTCGATCCCAGTCCTTTCACAGAAGAAAGGGTTCTGAAAGAACTCCTAAAACTGAAGGTGGACAAAGCAATGAGGCCTGATGGAATTCACCCCAGAATTCTAAAAGAATTAAGGGGAGAACTAGTGACACCACTGACTACCCTTTTTAACAAATCATGGGAGGATGGTGTGATACCTGAGGACTGGAGGAAAGCGGATGTGATTCCCCTTTCACAAAAGTGGGAGCAAGACAGAGGCAGGAAACTACAGACCTGTCAGTTTGACCTCTGTGGTAGGGAAAGTGATGGAATCACTTCTGAAGGAAAGAATTGTTGAGTACCTAAAGGCCAGTGGGGCAGAGGACCCAAGGCAGCATGGTTCACAGAGGAAAGGTCATGTCAGATGAATCTAATTGATTTCTTTGACTGGGTGACCAAAGTAGTAGACCAAGGAGGCGCTGTGGAGATGGCCTACATAGACTTTAGCAAGGCATTTGACACAGTCCCACACAAAAGATTAATAGTCAAATTAACCAGCCTGGGAGTGGGTCCCAGGGTGGTAGCCTGGGTAAAACATTGGCTGGACAACAGGACACAGAAGGTAATTGTAAATGGAGTCCACTCTGAAGAAAGAGGGGTTACTAGTGGGGTACTGCAGGGTTCAGTACTGGGTCAAGTCCTTTTTAATGTCTTTATAAGTGACATTGCAGAGGGACTGGAAGGAAGAGTATGCCCCTTTGCAGATGACACAAAGATCTGCAACAGGGTTGATACACAAGGAGGTGTGGAAAGATGAGAAGGGTCTTGGCAAGGTTGGAGGAATGGTCAGAAATGTGGCAGCTTGGATTCAATGCAAAGAAGTGCAAAATAATGCACCTGGGAAACAAAAACCCAGGGGAAGATTACACAATGGGAGGGGGAGGGAGGTAGTAACAAGAACAAAAATGGAAAGGGACCTGGGGGTAATCATATCAGATGACCTTAAGGTTAGCAAGCAATGTGAGAAGGCAGTAGGGAGGGCTGGGGGGATATTGGGATGTATAGGTAGAGGCATCACCAACAGAAAACAGGAAGTTGTTATCCCTCTGTACAGACAGTTGGTGAGACCCCATCTGTAGTACTGCGACCAGTTCTGGAGACCCCATCTCCGTGAGGACATAAACAGGGTGGAGGAAGTCCAGAGGAGGGCAACTAAAATGGTGCAGGGTCTGCAAGAGAAGCCATATGAGGAGAGACTAAAGGAGTGTAATATGTATACCCTTGAGGAAAGGTGGGGGGGACATGATAGAAACTTTTAAGTTCCTCACTGGAATCAACAAAGTACAAGAGGGTAGCATCTTTCACAAAAAGAGATGCACAAGAACAAGGGGAAACAATTTGAAGATAGAGTGGGGACAGCTCAGGGGCAATGTGAGGAAATATTTTTTCACAGAGAGGGTGTTGGACGCATGGAACAGCCTTTCTGAAGTGGTTGTGGGGTCTAAAACTGTGGGAGAATTCAAGAATGCATGGGACAGACATAATGCAATTCTTGTGGGGAGTAGGAAGAACTAGGCTGTTGGTTAACTAGGATCTGCAGCTTATCCTGTAGGTAGGGAAATGGGCAGACTAGGTGGGCCAAACGGTCCTTATCTGCCCATCAAAGTCTATGTTTTTATGTTTCTATGTTTCTATCTATAACAGAAATCAAAACTGCAAATGCAGCAGTACAGAGAGAGGCAGAAGGAGAAGCAGGCATCAGAGACTGCACAGTCTACTGTGCCAAAGAAAAGAACCATCAGGGCCAATGAACAACAAAAGTGGAAAAACAAGAACATTGGAAGCATCAAAAAAGGCAGTTTCATGCATCAATGTCTGTACAGAGAAAGTGCTGTATCAATAAAAAATGATGAGCAAAGTACCAAGAGAAGTATGCAACAAAATGGTTGAATTTGCCACCACCACTACCAACACTCCAACAATGACACCATAGACCAGTACTCATTCTATCACACATGATCTATGTTCATATAGTGCCATCAGGAAAGCAGTGCAGAGTGCACAAGCAGGGTTACCTTGATCACCATCAGCTTTTGCTTCTATGACTTCTGAAATTATCTATTCTGCCTCACCAGCCAAGATGGCAGCATTGGAGAAATGCATGTACCTGGCCTGCCAAACAGACTTGCAAGATAAATTGGTTGAAGCCGTGATGTAAGGTAAAATAAAGTCCCTAAGATGTCCCCAAAACAGAAAGAAAGACACTTGAGAAGAAAATACATGCGTGCATTGACAATTCTAAATAAATACCAGCTGCTACAGTCTGCAAGCAATATATTGGAGATCAGTTGGACAAGGATGATGACTATATCAAGGAGTCATAAGCAAGCAACCCACAAATCTGCACTGCCAGCAGAAACCATCCAGCAAGTGAAACGCTCCTATGAAGAGGCAGCCACGACACTGACTCACAAGAAGGCATTCTCACAAAGAACAGGAAAAACCACAGCATTCCTTGCCAAACCCCTTATTGTGCTTCATGTGGAGTTCTGCAAACAAAATCCTGAAACATCACTGGGGAGAATAAAGTTCAACAATCTCCAGCCACAGCACATTAAACTTGCATGAGGACAGAAGCTGAAGCAATGTCTATGAATACTGTGCCAATGCAGTATTAAAGCAGTGGGCATTGAATTGGACTGTTGATACACATAAGGCATCCAACTGCAAAGTGTTACATATTTATGATGTAGTTGAACTTATCATGTGCAGCAAGTTACCTGGCCAAAAATGCTTCCACTATGACTGTTCTGAGAAAATTTGCAAAAAATTGTATGACCAACACTATTGAGGAGAAAGTTGCTGAACTACTGAAAGGATGTGGCAATGAAATGGTGAGGTGGTAGCAGCAGGATACCATCAAAAATAATGTAAACAATGTGCAAACAAAATTAAAAAAAAGTGTTGAAAACCAAGACAACACTCTACCAACTGGTGGAACTAATAAAAGAAGACTTCAGGTTTCTGAGGTGTCATCTGCATGTGGCATCATCACAGCAACACCAGTTTACCACATTAAAAGACTATATACCTCAGGGATGGGGTCCTGATGATTTTGAACTTTGCTGAGAAGTATGCACGCCACTATCAAGACAAGAGGAGAGGAGGCAGTAAAGCACAGTGGATTAGGGCTCTGAACTGTAAACCTGGAGACCTGGGTTTGAATCCCACATTCCCCGCCTGCATACTGTGTGATGCTGAGCAAGTCACTTAACTTCCCTGTGTTCCCAGGTCGCACCTAGAAACAAGCTTCGGCTTTGTGTGCCTTTTTTGGTAAAACAATTTCCCCTTTCTTTTCCAAGATACAGTCATGTCACTGGCATCACAATCAGGGCACTGTTCACTAGGTAATTTCTTAAATTTAGTCTGAGTACTGTGCATGCACTGTCACAGAATTGATAGCCTTTATTTCCAATGGCCTGAATCACAATGACAGTGCTGTGTATCACTGCCATTTTGTTAAAAAGTCTGTTGATCACCTTCAAAAGATCTGCTGAATTGACGTTACAAATGAGGTGCAGTTCACAGATGGCTATGGGAGCCAGTACAAATCCAAGTGGGCTTTCTATGACATCTCAGTTGCACCCACAAAATATTGATTTCCAAACAGCATGTGCCTTTTTTGGATCTCGCCAAGGGAAAGGCCCATCTGATGATGAGAGTGCTGTCATCAAGTCTATGGCAACTAGGGTTGTGCAATCCAGGCTAGAAGTCTTTGCCTCAGATAGAGACCTCTTTCAGTACTGCAAATAAAACCTGATGAGAGATCCTACTGCTGATGGTTGCAGACATTTCATAGAATTTTGAGTGGATGACAATGAAGTAACACGGTGTGAAGGACCCATACTCAAGAGAATATCAGTGACCCACAAAAATGCAAAGCATAGGGTCTGTCACCAATGGTGTGGTTGTAACCAGAATGTATAGCTTCTTTTGCAAGGCTTGTCAGAAGGTGATGACAGCCTCTGTGAAAATATCAGCCATGCAGATGCATGGATGGTGAAGACACTCAAAAATTCCCCTGATTTTCTTGTATATCACTTTTCAGCACAAGTTAGATAACAATGTGCCTTCAATATCTAATCTTTCCAGTCCCAGTATGCATACCAGCACCATGCTGAAAAACAACACTTTGGCTGCAGAAATTGATCCTGCCAACACACAGATCACCACTATGCTGAAAAATAATATGCTGTTGATGCAGAAACTACTCCTGCCAGCACGCGGATTGATACCATGCCAGAAAAACATATTTTTGGCAGTGGAATCTGATGCTGCCAGCACAGAGTCCATCACCATGCCTGGCAACAATGTACCCTCTGCTGCAGACTCCACTTCTGGTCCAGAACTGCAAAAAGCCAACAAACAACTGGCCATAAACATTGAGCACTTCCATGCAGTGAACTATTCAAAGACATTTACACAGGATATGTCAAAACAATTGATGAAAATAAAAGATTTGAGTTACATTTTCTCCATCAGTGAGGGGGTGATGTCTTCACATGGCAATGACACGATGACCTTGATATGATAAGGAGTAGGTGGCTATTTCACAGACTAATAAACATGTATGGCAACCCACCTTTTACACTCCCACCTGAAGAATTGCAAACAATCCTTGAAAAATATGAAAAACTGAAACAAATGTGGCATTAAGTATTGCTCTGCAGTGCTGCTTCTGACTTGAAATTGAGTGGTCTGGACACGATGTTTTTGACATTACATTGCCATAACTTTTTGTGCTTGCATGCAACTAATTATTGACCCACACTTTTACCACTAAGCTATGAAAACAGCACAACACAATTTGTGATGAATGTAACAGAGGACAGTGAGAGCACTTGGTGTCTCTTGTTATACTCATTACAAATCGAAGTATGCTGTTTCTGGATACAACATGCTGGTCATAGAGTGTGGGTTTATTAAATATGCCAGGATAGACAATGATAGTAAGTATTTGGCATTAAAGCCATACATTTTGCAGGGTAAACTGTTGAGGATTATGTATAGTAATATTTAGAACTGCTTAGTTTATGGAACTGATATCAATTATATTTATTGCTCAACATTTATTCAGTTCTTGTAAATGTATACTAATTTTTCAGGGTATGCCATACCATTTTTATAAATCTGAATATTATTAGGAAACTTTTTTAACTTCAAGCAGCTGTTTGGTGACCTTTACTACATGCATCATGACTGTTTGGTGTCCTCTGTTACATATGCCACAGTGAACATTCTTTTTCTTGGGCCTCTGTAAGGCAGTTATCTAACAATATGATAACTTTTTACTGGCTTGATCATGTTATCTTGAAATTCATTTAAAATCTGATCTATTCTGGAATTTAAAATGTGACCTTCATGTCACACTTTGGTACACCATCTTCATGGATATACCCCCAAAATTAAATTCAATGCAATCACTGTTCTGAGAGTAATATGTTTGTACTCTCTTTGATCTATTATGTTATACTATAATCCAGAGCACTGATGTGGATGGATGGCTAGATAGATAGATAGATAGATAGATAGATAGATAGATAGATAGATAGATTATTTGAAAATTGGTGACTGTGAAATGTGCACTGAGTCAAAAATCTAGTATCTGGTACTGAAAAAGTCGAGTTCATGAATAAATGGCATGAAATGGCTCTTGAAGCCTCAATTACGTGGATGAAGATAATCTTAATAAACACAGCACCAGTACGAGGAGAGCTATCTCAATAAATAAGGGAATTAGAAGAAGATCCAGCCAAAGTAACAAGCAAGCAACAACTTAATGACTATAGAAAGGAACTAAAGGAGAAGACAGACAAATACAATGTGCAACTGAAAGTAGCAAAAGAATATTAGTTGAAGCATGATAGTGGGGATTATGACAATCATTCAGTCTTTAATTGGGCCGAGAAAGGTAATTCAACACCAAAGTCAATTCTTATATAGTGTATAGTTGGGGGCTATTGCACATAGAATTCAGAGCGTCTCAAAATGTTGTTATACCACAGTTCAAAAGTTCATAGAATACGATTTTACCACACTGTAGTACAAGAACATCTTGAAACGCTCTAGAGGGCCATGCACTGCTCTGTGCACAGTGCAACAGAGAATGGCAGCGGCGGATTTTTCAAAATTAAACTTTGATGAGTGTAAGCGCTTCATCGAGGAGGATTTCTAGGCCTGTGAAATGCAAAGGGCATCTTAAAACAAGTCGCAGTCCCATCGTGACAGCGTGTGCAGCAGAGCAGCGTCTCAAAAACTGTCCCTCTACTCAGCCAAATAAATTGAGCAGTTAACTCTTTATCTGTTACTGTAGTTAATTAAAATAAAAATGTGTGCCTTTTACATTCAGCCTCTCTGTCCGGAAATTAATTTGTAGGTAAGTGAAATTGACTAAGTTTGTTTAGCGAGCATCTCACTTAATGCCATGAATATTTTTGTCTTGTAAACCCGCCCACACTGCAAATGTAGCCAATAGCAGGGCATCACCTCTCCTAGCAACCACACCAAAGTTCTAGCAACCAGTACAACGAGGGACGACTGAATAATTGAAAATCAAAACTGTTTTGTTTTAATGAAACGATTACTATACACTATAAAAAATACTGGATGGGCAACTAAGTGCACAGCCAGTATGTTGTGCCACCTCGGGGTTCTGATCCGGGACCCCTCGGCTTTTGCCTCGAGGTCACCAGGAATCAGAACCCCTCTGTGGCACAACATACAGGTTGTGCACAGTTGCCCATCCAGTATTCACTATATAGTAATATAGTAACATAGTAACATAGTAATTGATGTACCTGATGGTAGATAAGGACTGCTAGGCCCATCTAGTCTGCCCTTATACCCTACCTGCCAGACTATGACATATCTAGCACAGCAACATCTTCATTTTTCGAGGAAGAACCTCCGGCCCACCCCCGATATAGATACAACACAGTCTCAGGCAGAGCAATAATGGGGGGGGGGCAGGGTAAAGGTGGCAGTGAATAAAAATAAACAGCTCTATTAATGAACTGAGTGCCACTAATTTAGAACCAGCGGTGGTAAATTTGTCATCAAGAGAATTAGATCAGGAGTATTGAGTATTACAGAAAGGTTTATCTTTTGTGCTTACAGTGACACCAGAAATCAGCAGAATTATGGTGGACCAGAAGCTGTTTTTCACAAATTCACATGAAAAATGATTTTCTCCTATAATACACAGAACTTGCACAGGAATACAGGAGATGGCCAAGATAATCATGAAGCAAAAAATATAACATAATTCTGAGGAAAATCAACATACATTCCTACGCATGTCCCTGCAGTCCAGACCTTTCTGAAAATGTGCCAATAAGACATAATGAGAATGGACATGAATTAAGAAATTAACAGAACTTGCATCCTGTAACTAAGTGGTCTTGAGATGCCTCTAGTGCAATAAACTACATGTAAACTGAGTAGCACATGAGCTGAGTGACTGAAGTATACAAAGAACTACCAAAGTAAACAGAGAAGAGAGAACCCATGCCAACACAGAATATTGACATAAAGGGGACAGAAACTGAATTATTATGTGCAGTTGTCTGAAAAGTCTCTATTCTCATAAATTATATTCATATCTCTTAAGTATCCCTATTTAACTGTGCCTGAATAAAAGCTGAAGCTGTCAGTTGTGTTTTGTATTGTTTTCTTTGTATGGACAACAGTCTGTGCCATTCCTTTCATGGAACCAACAATTTGGAGTTTTTACTGTGTCACTTCATGGTTTCAGAACCGTGGGCACTGTACTGACAAGTTCATGCTCACATTTCTGAAACCATGAAGTGACATAGTCAAAACTCCAAATTCTTGGTTCCATGAAAGGAACTGCACAGAATGTTGTCTATACAAAGAAAACAATACAAAACACAACTGACAGCTTAGGCTTTTATTCAGGCACAGTTAAATAGGGATCCTTTAGAGGTACGAATATAATTTATGAAAATAGAGACATTACAAGCAGCTGCACCTAAGTAATCAGTTCCTGCCCCTTCTAATAGTGGGCTCTTGGCAAAAGTATCAGTTTTGCTGCTGCAGACATAATAGGTGTCTTTGATAGCAATACAAAAGTAAACGTAAGTCATTACTGAACTAGTTGACTTAAGTTGCTATGGCAACACTCTTTAGACAGCCACTGAATAATAAGTTAGAGCCGAACGAGATGTAAAGTAGTGCGCATAGGGTTGCAGCTATAGGGGATACTGTGCCCTTATAATAAATGTTTTTAACAAGTGTTGATGTCATGTTTATTTGTAATAGTGATAGTCCATTTTTTAGACATGCACTGATTTTGCACAGCTCATACACATTTCCAATATATATTTTTTTGTAATGACACATGCAGTCTATATTTGTAACCATGGAAACATATGGGCATATAAAGCTACTAAGTGCTTGGGCTGTCCAAACTCTGAGTGAGCCCCACCTAGTCTGGATGAAGCTTCAGTGGGAGGTGCCACGGTGGTAGGTTTTGTTCATATGGTCTGCTTTGTCTCAGCCTGAAATGTCTTGCCTACCTACATCCTTTCTAGTGCTCCTGGTAGTGTATGCCTCAGTCTACTGGACTTTATGTATATTTTTACTCACTTTTGTATATGGCAAATAACATCATGGGCTATCCACACACTGAGGAAGCCCCATCTAGCCTGAGTGAAACTTCAGTGGGAGGCACCACAGCTACAGTGATAGGTTTTGTCCGTATGGTCTGCTTTGTCTTGGCCTGAAATGTCCTGCCTACCTACATCTTTTCAAATGCTCCTAAATGCTTTGATGTCATAGCTTCCCCCTTTTATTCAGATCATAGGGATCTGAATATTGGGTAGACGAACACATCCCCTGACAGTGTGGCTGCCAACACAGACTCCTGAGACTTGATTTTCAGTCAGTCCTTACAGGGACACAGTTTGCAGTGACTGACAGCTGTGGCAAACTCCAGGTACATCAGGGACTCCGTGCCTTATTTCATAAAAGTGGGGGTCCCTGCATCAAAGTGCTATGAGTTGTTGCAACCACAAGGTTGTGCCAAACTGGTGGCCCACCTGAGAGGATTGACGGATAGTCATAAAGCCACCCCCCCAATGTGGCGCAACCTAGCCAAGCCTTGAAGGTGGGGGTGGGGATCTGATGACCGCAGAGAGGGGACCGGGAGCAGAGAGAGCAGTGAGGATGCCATAAGGGGTGATTGAGGCATGGTGGCACTGTAAAGGTATTGAGGAGGCACCTGGTGAGAGGTGCTGTACTCTGTTATACAGAGCCAATTGGCTTGGGTAGAGGAGGGTAGGCAGGGATGGACCATGACCCAAACTCTAGAGGGAAACATGCCTGCAAGTTGCCCCAGAGGACCCACAGATCCCTACATGTGATGGATGGTAGTGGCAGGGGGTTGCAGGGTGCTGGCAGTTTAGGGGTATGTTCCCCAGGCACCACAACAGTACCCTGGTACCTGGCCCTCCCCGCATGGTAGAAGACAGATGCTCAACTACACTGTTGGGGTCTCTGGGTCTTCTGGGGCAAGTACCATCCTGTTTCCCTCTGGGGTCCGGGTCATGGTACATCTTTTCCTACCCCCCTCTGCCTGAGCTATTTGGGTCTGTATCACGGAGCATGGCACCTCCACTGGGTGCCTCCTCAATAACCTTACAGTGCTGCCATGCCCTGTCATCCCCTATGGCATCCCCGCTGCCCCTTCTGCCCTGGTCCACTCTTTTCTGGCTCCCCAATCACCACCCTGCCCAGCAGTGGCACAAGACCCTTAAACCACCTCCTGGCTGGTTGAATGTCAGACCTCTGTTGCAACCATGGTGGGGCTTGAAAATTCCAAATAAGAGGATGGTGTAGCCCTGCCATGGGGCAATCACTCTTGTGACCTGGTGCATGAGTGCTTTTGCTGCAATGGTGACACAGGATGACTTTGGTGCATGGCATCTCAGTTTTGACATAGTTTGCATTCAAAAATCAGGATTGCTGCAGACTTTGATGCAAGGTACCACTTATGTCATAGGTGTTTGATGCAGGTACCTTGCGCCAAAGTTTTCGTTATGAAATTGAGCCCCTGGTAATTGCAGTATGTTGCTGCACCTGAAAACTGCACAAATCACCATCTAATTTGCTAATGAGATATTTTTTGTAGAATCCTTTTATTGCAGTTATAACAGATTTAACTTGAGTAGCTGAGATTCCCTCAGCATTTAAGGGCATATGCCACAATATAGGATCCTATATCATCTGCTTTACTGTATACATCACTGGTGTGAACTAGTAAATACATATATTAAAAAAAGTAGTATAGCAGAGACCTATGCAATGGCACATGGCTAAGACATTGGGCCTGATTCCAAGAGAGCAAGTAGAGCATGGTGCAACATGCACAAGTGCATAAAGTTATGACAAAACCTTGCGACATGCGAGCTATGCCCTATTCCAAGAAAAATGCCAGTTATGACACAGAAGTTCTGAATTATGCATGTAGCAAGTTATGCCCGCAACACATGGCGTAACAGGCAATAGTGGCTGTAGCGGTTACACATGTCGCAACTCTATGACCATATAAAAGTGCACAAGTTGTAGACATGGTGTAGGAGTTGCACATGTGAGAAATATGGCAGGTAGCAGTGCAGTGGTGGCTACTGCAGCTAAGCATAGAAAGTGAAACTTCACAAAAAGAGGAAACCAATATCCTTGAGGAACTGGAGGCTCGGGCAGACCTCCTACTGGGCAAGGGCGGGGAATGGCACCTGCGCTGCAAGCACAAGGAGGCATAGGAGGAGGTAGCCAAAAAGGTGAATCCAGTGGCCAACACCAAGTGCACCATGCATGACCTCCAGAAGTGGGTCAGTGACCTCAAGCACCATGCAAAGGCCAAGGAGGCCCATAACAGGTGGCAGCCGGCGTCCACAGGAGGTGGGCCACCAGAGGAGAGACCCCTCAGTGGCCATGAGGAGAGGGTACTAGTGTTCCTGAGCCAGCACAGCATCCATGGGGTTATGGACTTGGACACAATGAGGATGGCCTCAGGGACAAGTTAGTGGATGACCACCATTGTCCCCAGTGCGTGGGACAGCAATGTATGGGTGGGAATGGAGGCATGTATGGTGAACATTACAGGGTGTAGTAGCACTAATGCACAGTTGTTCCCCCACAGGTGCAGCAGCAGCAGACACAGGGGCAGGTAAGCCAGTGGCCAGTGCTGCCCCCAGTGCGTGGGAAAGCAATGTA
The DNA here is from genome assembly GCA_016271365.2 of Neoceratodus forsteri. Taxonomy (NCBI): domain Eukaryota; kingdom Metazoa; phylum Chordata; order Ceratodontiformes; family Ceratodontidae; genus Neoceratodus; species Neoceratodus forsteri. The sequence continues at coordinate 997,250,488 of CM057455.1, forward strand.
GGGGTGGGACTGAAGGCATGTACAGTCAGCATTACAGGACATGGTAGCACTAATGCACTGTTGTTCCCTCACAGGTGAAGCAGCAGCGGACACAGGGGCAGGTAAGCTGGTGGCCAGCACTGCCTTCACTGCATGGGACAGCAATGCAGGGGTGGGAATGCAGGTATGCACGGAGGGAATGACATGGCAGGGTAGCACTGAAGCACTGTTGTCCCCCCACAGGTGCAGCAGCAGTGGATACAAGGGCAGAGGACTGTAATGGCACAGGCACTGAGCCGGAGCCAGAACACGCGCAGTGAACCACCCAACAGGCCACAATGTCAGACACCCCTGGTGGTGCTGAGGTGGCGCAGCTGGACACAGCCCCGACACCTGTGGTTTTGAGCCTCAGACAGTGGAGGAACAACTGCGGGAGGAGGAGGAGGGACTGGACATCAGTGATCTGTTCAGCTGTGGCAGCATAGCAGACAATATAGTGCAGGACCTGAGCCCTGCATCATATGACAGGCTGGAGCCGACCCTGGACAGGGACATGCCAACCCCGCAGCAGGATGGCACGGCAGGACCCACAGACTATGCCGCATTCTGCAGAACCCTCGTGACTACCCACGAAGAACAGTCCCAGATGCTGGGTTGTATCTGGCTCAGCATGGACACGCACCACACGGTCCTGAAGGAGTACATGGGCACCCTCATAGGGATGCTGGAGACAGGGACACACACCACAGAGGTGGCCATAAAGTGACTCGTGGATGCCATGCTCATCTCCCAGGCCAGTGTGCAGATGCAGGCATGAGTGATCACCTGCCTCACCATGGCTGTGGAGGGGTCGGTGGCCCAGCAGACCAGGCAGATGGACATACTGTCCACAGTGCTACAGAGTGCACTCACAGGCCAGCCACTGCGAGGCACATCTTGGAGGGACGCCACCATGCAGGCACCACAGGTGGTGCAACTGCCACCAACATCACCACAACAGCCACCAACTGCTGCGGCAACAACACCGTCACCACCAGGGGCAGCAGGGCCAGCAGCGGCACCCGCCCCACCACCCTCCACTGCCACAACCAACAACACCACCACCAGCAACACCAGAGCCACAGCCCACACTACCCACCACCAACAACACCACCAGCAACACCAGCACCACAGCCCCAACCCCCCACCAACAACAGTGCCACAGTCCTCACCACCCCCACCACCAACACCACCACCAGCTGTACCGGCACAACAGCAACTAACACCACCACCACCAACACCAACACTACTGATGGCCCCACTGGGGGCTGGACTGCCAATGCATATGGCTGCAATGACACCCACCACCATGGCTGTGGGGTGTGTGGCAGTGGGTACAGGGTGCAGGACAAGTACCAGACTCGGCAGGTCAGCACCAGATGGCGCACCAGCACAGGGCACATCCCAGGTGGCAGAACACCCACAGGCTGTGGATGACAGTGGGCCACCCGACACGGGACCAGGGACTGTGCCAGGCCATTCAGCAAAGATCCCAGGGAGGCGTGGAAGACATTGGAGACATCATTTTGTCAATGGGACCATTGGACAGTGGTGGACCTGCGGCCAGGCAACAGGGGTAGGGTGGGCCCAGTGATACCAGAGTGGCTGTTTGAGCCCACAGCACAGGATGCTGGTCAGGGCATGTGTGCCCCCAAGCACAGGAGGACTGGGCGGCAGCACAAGGCAGATGACTGATCGTGTCACTATGGTGCATCGCTGCAATGGGTGGTGGGCAGGGTGGCAGTATTGGAGGGCACTGTGTGTGGACATGTAGTGTGCATGGGGTGTGTGAGTACTGCATGCAGATGTGGGTACAATGTTGGACAGCACGTTTGGGTGTGTATGCTGTGATCTGTCACTGGGTGTGGGTGTATGTATATGGTTATCATCACACATATATTGTAGCACTGCACCATGTCACAAATAAACCAATTATACACTGTGCACTATACAACTGTGTTGCCTCACTCATTCCAATAGCCATGATAGCAGGTGATGCATGTAGCATAGAACAGGTGCCTGAGATGGGTGCATGGCCCTTATCATGCATGCTCAGCCATAATGTAGGCCACAGGTTTGTGTAGGCCACAACTGTGGCCTGTGGTAGCATACTGCATGTTGCGTATATGCAGGCCACAGGTGTGTGTCGGCATGGCACATGGCACGTGTGGGCCGTAAGTGTGCCATGTGCGAGGTGGAGCCGTGAAGGTGAGAGACAGGCCTCACAGCCCACACGCTGAAATGGCAGCAGTGAACTACAGAGCTGGGAAGCAGAGGGCAGAGCTGGACTTCCACTGAGCTAGACAACTGCAGAGAGGTAAGCAAGGGTGTAGACAGGCATAACCACTGTACACAGATGTGTACTGTTGTGGTGTACCAGTCCCACACTATATGCAGCTGTGTCACCATTATCACTGCACCCAATTATACATGTGTCATATGGCATGCTGAGCAGTGTCTGTACCTGTAAAACATACTATTAGGTACCACATGTACTGTACCTGTGTACAACCTGTGTGGGATGTGGATTGGTCATCTGATGGTCTGATACGTGTGGCATGGCAGGGTCAGGGCAGCTGTCCGAGGGGATGTGTACAGATGTGTACTGTGGGGCTGTGGTAGTAGGAACAGTGTACATACTGGCCGTATCTGACCACACCAATGGCGGTCAGTAGTGGGACTGTACAATGCCCCACCATTGCTTTGCACACATCCCTCTGCCCCCTTCCATGGGATGGAGGCTATCACTCTGTGGGACACATGTGCAGACAGTGGAGCACTGCAGCAGACCCTACCCCGGGATGCTAGACCACTGTTACACTGCCTGCCTATCTGTTCTGACAGTTGGTTACTATCTGTATGCAATGGCCTGTGAAGCACGCCACAGAGGACTGTGCCTGCACCTGCTGACAGTGCATGTGGGCCTAGTCCCACATAGGGGAACAGCGAGCACTGTTGCCATACAATGTGGCACTGGCATGTACCAATGCATCACACAGGCAGGGCAGCTATATGTAGAGGGGACTGCACAGCATCCTGGGAGCATCTGAGGTCTGATGTGCTGGTTGCAGTTGTGCTGTGGCTGCACAGCTGGCCTGTACCCCTATGGATGCCGACATGGTGAACTGTGAGGAGGCACAGGGTGGGACACCACAGCTGTACCAGACTACGGTGGCAGGTGGTGATGTGGGGGAGTGCAGTGTGGGCAGCCGTTGTGGGGTCACCCACTGCACAATGTATGAGCATGGTGCCACACAGCACTTTCATGCAGGGGGTGGTGTGAGGGGGTGGCGTGTAGACCGTTGGTAGGGGGTGGAGTCCTGCAGGGGCATGTGTGTACAGCACATCACTGTTGTGCTGCACCCCAGGGATGGCATGTGGGATGCATTGCTGCACCCATTGCAGCTGTACACCTGCCCTGTGTGGTATGCTGTCTACAGGTGGTGAAGCCAGGCAGCATGTAGGGGTGTGAAACAGTATGGTGCCCCAGTACTGTGCACTGACATGTTCATTGTGACATGTTTCCTTGCAGGTCAGAGCCACATGTGCCAGGTATCCCCGTGCCAGGTGAAGCTGCTCAAATAACATGCCCCACCACAGCGGACTCAGCCTGAGTGGCAGGGCACCCAATTTTACACTGGCTGAGACTGCGCTGCTTGTCAGTCTCATGCATCAGTGGGGGATGACACTCCTCCCACCCGGCTGCAGGGCACACACAGTGCAGGAGTGGGCATGGGCATGGAGGGTGATAAGGGCACGCATAGGTGCCAGAAGTGGTGTGCCCCACACCATGCACCAGCTGCAGCACCACTGGCAAGACATGGCATGGAGGGAACCAGGAATCCTGCAACGTCTGCAGGATATGGTGCAGAGGAGGGATGTGGAGATGTGCACGGCCAGGTAACAGGTGCAGGTGGGTATTCCATCATCTAGCTGCACAATGTTACTCTGCTGCCACATAGGCCGTGGTCAGCACTGGTGCATGAATTTGATTGTGTTCCCCTTCCCCACAGGTGCAGAATGTGGTGACCAGGGTCTGCATTGGCAGCCGGACAGTACGCAGGAGTGCGCACAGGGACAGCAGCATGAGCCGAGGCACCAGAGGTCAGGTAGGTGCATTCACTCTATGCCATGTGATGTATCCATGTCGTGGTGGCCCACGGGGGGGGTGGTGGCTGTGTGTTGCTTGTGTGTGCAGCATGTCCCAGCAGAGCACTGACCACTGCCTTTGCTTCCTTACAGGTGTGCGAAGCAGACTGATGCCATGCTACAGGGTCCTGCTGTGGGCGATGGCAGAGGTGAAGGTGGAGGATGCGGCAGCCTACCAGCACCGTACACAGTGCCAGATTCACAGGGTTCACCCCATCCCACCATCACTGGAGGAGGAGGGGGATCAGCTGGACACCGCAGACAGTGGGCAGCAGGGAATGGTGGAGCTGCCATAGGTGGATGCAGCGGAGGACGACTGACAAGCTGCAATGCCAGGTGCGCCCCTAGAGCATGGTGATGTGGCAGCTGCTGGGTCACCAACCACGGAGGCATTGGCGGATGCAGTGCAGGCAGCTAAGGGATTGGTGGCTTGGGAGCTACCAAGCTGGAGGTGAAGGAGCGGGCAGCTGCGGCGCAGGAGGTGGTGGCACTCCCAGCTGCTGAATGAGTGGAGGATGAGGCCATGTTGGCCATGGACAATGCAGACCACCTGTCAGACAGCGGTGGCATGGTCCAGCTGCAGCTGGATGGATAGGATGCTGGTGATGGATCGCCTGGAAGACAGGCTGGGCTGTGGGATATGCTGCACCTGGGACAGCAGCCAGGGGGTGACCAGTAGCTCATTGTGCTGGTGTCTGCCATTATGGAGGATGTGGCACACCTGCACGGCTCCCTGGGTACCCTCCTCATGGCACTGCAGAGGCGCTAGCACCACACACTGTGGACAGGGGCCATGGATTATGAATCTTTCAGCCGTTTGCCAGTTGGCAGCTATAGACCTGTTGGGGGGGGCAGCCTATTGTTTGTATGTGGGGTGGTGAGCCAGTGGGCAGTGGGTGGTGTACAGGGGGCTGCATCCCATGTGTGGAGTGTGGGCGCTGTGGGTGGGTGTGCCTGGGTGGGGGTCCATATGGGGGCCATCTGCTCTGTGTTACTTTGGGTGGGGTGGGTACTGTACATATGGGGTGGGGGGGCATTGTTCATACGGGGTGGGGGCCTTTTATATATGGGGTGGTTAGGGGGCATGTCCACCTGGGGCAGGGTGGGGGGCCTGTACATAGCGGGTGTATTATGTGGGTGCTAGGGGGTACTGTTTGTTCCTGCTGTTGGCGTTGTTGTCACTGTTTATACCCTTATTCAATAGTGTGTAGTACTGTTCCATTAAATGTTGTATTTGCACCCCTGGCTCTGTGTGTCTATCTCTGGAATGCATGGGTGTGTGCGTGTACGTGTCACTGTGCACATGGGGGAAATCATGTGGCAGGCCTGCTCTGTCTCATGTGCGTCCCCAACATGCACATGGTATCTGTGTGCCAGCCCGTGCACCTCACAGCCTTGGGCACACACCAGTGGTCACGGCCGCATGGCGCCCTGTCTGCTGCAGTGCATCATGCCAGGTCCAGTTCACATGCTGCCACACCATGCATGTTCTGACTGTGTGGTGGCCATGGGCCAGTATGGCTCCCATCCACCCAGGGGCATGGTGATGCCTGTGGGTGGCACCAGTGGTACAACACCATGGTGCATCCTACCACCCTACGTATGCAGGTCTGTGCCACCCAGTGCTGTGTCCCCATTGTGGTTTCACTGTTTACATGTATCAGTGGCCGTGGCAGTTGCAGTGTGCCTGGTGGTGCCATGGTCACATTGTTGTTCCTCAGTCTTGTGTGTGTCCATCACCCACCTGTGTCTCCATGTCCATTGTCCATGTGTGCTGTGGTCCTCTGTGTGATGCCTGTGGTGCTGTCCCACAATCGTGGTCATGCCTCACAGATGCTGTACGACATGCATGGGCACTGTTCCAGCCCCAGTGCTGCCACTCATGTTGCATTACACCTGGCAGGCAGTATCTCCTCCCCCTGAAGCATGGTGGTGATGGCATGGGTGCCGTGCTATTGTTGGGGCTGCGTTGCACCACAGTGTGTCCCCCCATACTGTAGCGGGTGCCACCATGGTAGTGCTGGTGGTGTGGGAGGGGTGGTGGTGGTGTTGGAGCTGTTGGTTGTGGTGTCCTTCTGCTGCCTCAGAAAAACTGCTGAATCAGCTCATGTCATTCATGGTGGCCCGCTGTTGCACCACTGTGCGCCTGATGTGCCACCATGATGTCTGGATCTCCGTCACCCTCCTGCGGTGCACCGTCCTCCTGGTTCCTGTTGGGAATTGTAACACTGTGTGCCAGGGTGATATTGTGGAGGATGCAGCAAGCGAGCACTATCCTGCATGCCATTGCAGGGCTTTACTGGAGTGCACCCCCCGAGGTGTCAAGGCATCGGAATCGGGACTTCAGTTGTTCGAAGGTGTGCTCTATTACCCCTCTCATGCTGGTGTGAGCCTCATTGTACCTGACCTCAGCTGCTGTGTGGGGCGGGCGATATCCACTGTCATCTGTGGTGTGGGGAGGTTAGTTGCATGTTGCTGTGTGCACCCCTGTCAATGGCATCCCACTATCCTCTGCATGGTATGCACTGCTGCATGCATGTACGCTGACATGCAGGTGCACACTGTCAGTCATAGGCACATCCTTAGCTATGTCCCTGCACTGCTTGTGCTTTCCTTGACATTGTGTGACCTTCCCATGCCCCTGTGTTTTGCACGGTGTGTGTGTCATGCCCCTGCCTGACTCCCATGTGTGGCGTGCCATGTGTCTGCATGGCCGTCACCCCTGCCCACTTCAGTGCCTGTCTGCCCTGTGCCCCCATTGCACCACTGTGTCCCCACACGCCCACATGCACTGTCTGCCACATGCACGCACACTGCCACATGCACATCTTTGCCGTTCTCATTCCCCATGGTACATACCTACAAGCCATCCTCCAGTGATGTCCCCTCTCTGAAAGGCCTCGCGTAGCCTACACTTCCTGTAGATGTGGCAGTCATGGCAGGATCCGAGGTACTTGGCCACCACATCAAGGATGCGACCACCACTGTCTGTGACCACCCGGATGTTCACTGAGTGATACCCCTTCCTGTTGATGTATACATCCCCATTCTTGCTTGGGGCCCTGATGGCCACGTGTGTGCAGTCGATGGCACCTAGCACATGGAGGAACTGTGCCATGTTATAGAACACCTGCTTCACCTGGCGCTGCTGTTGGGCATCCCGTGGGAAGCTGATATGTTGCGGGGTGTGCCGTATGAGGGCCGCAAGGAACCTCTTCAGGTGTTTGGACACAGTCAACTGGAAGATGCCCACTGTGTCCCCTGTGGGCATTTGGAAAGTGCTGGTGGCCAGGAAGCACAGCACTGTGCTCACACACACCTGCAGTGGCAGTGGGTGGCCCTGTTGCTGGTGCTGCATAGGTCACCACCCGGGTCTTGGCATAGCTCCCTGATGCAGCTCTTGCTGAGCCTATAGTGTGCTAGGCACTGCTGCTCAGTCAGGTCCTTTAAGGTCTTGTGAGGGCATCTTACTCTGTGCACCGGTGGCCTTGGTACCACTGGTGGGCGCTGTGGCTCAGTCACCTGGGTCCTGCCTCTGCGCCTGGCAAGCCTGCACATACGGTGCTCTGCTAACATAATTCCCAGTAGGGCTCCAGTAGCTGACATTGCTGTGTGTCTCTCTACACTGCTGTCTGCTGTCTGGCTATGTGGAGGGGGGGGTTATATAGCCTGTGCTCTGGTTAGACCAGCTATTTCTTGGTCTAACTTACTTTGGCTACTTCTGGCATCTTTACTTAAGCCACCTGTTCTGGAATAGCAGTTTCATTGTACTGGTGTGTTTCACATGTCGTAAGCTATATTACGCAGTGGAGCAAGCCTTCTTTGGCATAACTGCATTGTATCTTGCGTTTGGCATAGCGGTTGTGGGTTGCGGCATAAGGGATCTTTTGGAATTGCGCATGTTGCATATCGCTAGCGAACTTGCAATTGGCACCATCGGGACTGACGTACTGCATTTACGCCAGGCTTAGCTGTCTTGAAATTGGGCCCATTAAGTTTACAGATACTGTAGTTCCACCATTAAGATTACTGCCACTTTAAGTGTCTTGGTGACCAAGAGCATAGAATAAAAGGAATTGTAAACCCACAACTCAGTACATTTAAGATTTGCTATTCTACATTGATTAGAGGCAAAGTTGGTAATAATTCGTCTGAGAGACACAGTGAAACTTTTTAGCACCTAGTTTGTGCAAAATCAGGTATAAACAGAGTAAGAGCTAGTATATTTAAAGGAAACAAAGTAAAAACAAGGGGTCATAGTTTGAGACTATAAGGAGGTAGATTCAAGTGAGGAAGTATTTCTTCACAGAGAGGGTGGTGGAGCCATGGAACAGTTTACCTGAGGAGGTGGTGGGTACTGAAAATGTGGAAGTATTTAATAGAGCCAGGGACAGGTATAAGGGGTTGGTGGATGGGAAGCAAAAACAATCTCTGATAAAGGGAAACAGATATAGGGGAGGGAGGAAATGGGCAGACTGGATGGGCCAGGATGGTCCTTTTCTGCCATCTCATTACTATGAAACTATGAAACAGTTTAAGTATTGTTCATTTTGATTCTAGCATATAACTCTAAAAGCAAGTCAGACAGCAACTAATGCTAAACTTCATGATGTCGTAACAGGTTAAACAGAGGGATAATAAACAATGAAACCATACAAACTCTTTTACTTGACAATTTGGTTATGGATGCTAAAAAGATGCTGACACATTTTGTGCTGAACCTAATGCTTGAACTGAAGGTAAGTATTTAATTATTCATTGCTGGGGTTACTGCAGTCAAGATGTCCGAGTTTGACAGTAATTGTGTTCTATATACTTTTGTCAACATTCAGGAATTCTGTTGCTGCTGCACGTGTTACCTTCCACTCCTGCTGCTGCTGATCAGACGTGGGCGCTTCATGTACTTGTACAGTGGTTCCAGTATCACAGCCAATCCCTCAGGTAAGTTTTTCTTCATTTTTAATGGGGTTGGGGGGGTACTTGTACCAATCCTCAAAATGTGTTCTTCTTTTTATCTTTTTTCCAGGTACGCAGTGCTTTCAGGGGAATGAGGATGCCTGCTGCTGCTGTGCTTCATGTGCCCCACATGTTCCTTCTGGTGGAAATTTCAGCAGTGTATATTCACCGGGTAAGGTAAGTGTGCGTGTGTATATCTATCTATCTATCTATCTATCTATCTATCTATCTATCTATATCTATATCTATATCTATATCTATATCTATATATATCTATATATATCTATATATATATATATATATATATATATATATATAGATAGATACATATATACATACTATCTATATCTATCTATATATATATTTGTGTTTTTTTCTGCATGTAATTTGCTTGCTAACACTGGGTATGCAGATGGATGAGTATTCGTCATGTTTCCTATTGTTGTTCCTGTTTAGGTCATTTTCCTCTGATGAGTTTTCATCATCCTCTGTCTGTGAGATGATTACATCCAGGCACTGCAGGAGCTGGTGCGTGGAAGACGGAGCGGGTTGCTTGAACCGTGATGCAGGCCACTGGTCTCATTAATGATTAAACAATACATCCAGGGCAGATATACATACTGTATGTAAATGGTGGAGATGTTGTTTAGTATAGTAATTATTAGCGTAGAGAGGGCCAGTGTCTATTGACATGTGAGGTAGCAGAGCTGGAGTAATTAGGAATATTTAAAAGGCAAACTGTAGGCAGTAAACACTTCCCCCCGTAGCACTTTTTCTGTGCAAGTACTATGGTAGTACTTAATATAATTACCCATTTTGGGGAACTTGGACGTTGTTAAGCTTTAGCTTTCTTTAATGACTATTTTGTAATTTATGACTTGCGTCATTAAAGATGGCTGACAATGTTCACCATTTTGCAAAATCTCTTCAACTGGTGTTATTACCAGTTGAATGAACATGCTATGTTCATACTATACTAGTATCTGGAGGGTTCTTCAACATGTCATGGATAGTATGCGGCACAAAATATTTCATTTGTTGATTGGTGTGCATGGGCATAGCAGTTGTAATGGCAGGGCGGGTGTGGCATGTGGTACCACTGCCAGTGTGGGCACTTTTAAAGGCTTTAGGAAAGCATATCTTGCTTCAGGTCAGGATAGGATTAGTGGAAATGAAAAGTACAATGTGTATCTTGATATTTTTAGCACTGTAATATTATTACTGTAATAATGCAAAATGTTTATGGTTACGGTAACTTGACTGCTGTCTTAACAGAGGCCGGGGACTAAACAACAGTTTATGACAAGGGTGATCAAATTAAACTGATTAACAGGCTAACATCAGATAACACAACCATCACAAATCCAATGATAAATATGTAAAAATAATTTATAACACCATACTCAGCTGGCAGTAGTTGGGAGAGTGAAGTGGGGTTCCAACTAGTAACTTCAGCCTTGTTCCACTTCTGCTATCACATCCTCCAACAAGCATTTGTCAATGCCGAATGTTTGCTTGCTGGCATTGGCAGTGGTAATGTAGAAGTTACAGAGCTGCGTAATAGGAATGGCAGTGAAGTACTGAACTGAAGCCAACTCCACCACCACCCTGCAGAGAGTGACAGGCATTGGGGTGTGCATTTGGGTCATCAGGCATAACGGCCATGCCATTTCACCACCCCCCACCCTGCAGACACTGACAAGTGTCACGGTGTTCCTTGGGGTCTTTGGCCCTTATGTGCACCACATTTCATTAGGAAATGCAGTGAGATGGGTGCGATATAGGAGAATGGGGTGAACTTTGGGGCTGAAGAGTCCAAGGCATACCTCGATGCCTCTCACTGGCTGCAGGGTGTGGAATGGTATGAGCATTATAGGCAAGAATCCCAAGTCACACCCCTGATGCCTGTCATTCTCTACAGGGTTGGGCGTTATGGTTGGAAACCCTAATACCTCAGGCATTCGTTGGTATTTTCACTCCAAATTTTCAACATGTTTTTTTGTGACCCCACCTCATGAACAGGGGGAATATCAGTTTGTTAGCCGAAATCTGCTTATGCACAGTGACTACGGCATTTAGCACCACAGGTGCAAAAACATTCCGAACAGGATGTAAAAAATGACAGCTGTACTGTTCATGGGGAGGTGTAAAAAATGGCAATGTTGCAAATCTGCAGTAAAAATATTTAAAAAAATGGTGAAGTCATGGCGTACATAGAAACTGTGCAACAGCACCCGTAATATAATTAGGTTGGGATATTTTACAGCAGATTGTCAACTCAGGCATTTTGGTGCCTCGATCATGAACAGTGTCACTGTGATTTTCTTTATCTGTGCCAAACAATGATTTCCCACAGCGACCATGCATCTCAGCGCTGAAAGTGTGAAAACACACTTCAGCCATGTTGTGAAAAATGACAGCTGTACTGTTCATAAGGAAGTGTGAAAAAATGCCACTGGTGAAAATCTGGACTGAAAATATTACAAAGTCATGAACTTACGAGGGTGCGTGGAAACTGCACATTGCTCACTCGTAACACAGTCATTTTATGGACTTTTGTCACCAAATTTTCAACATAGCCATTTTAAGACCTCTGCTCATGAACAGTGTAACTGTGATTTTCTTAATCTGTCCTAAACATTGCTTTCGCACACCGACAGCACCATTGTGCGCTACATGTCCGAAAACACATTTTGGGCGACATGAAAAATGGCAGCTGTACTGTTCATAAGGAAGTGTAATAAAATGGCAATGTTGAAAATCTGGAGCGAAAATATTAAATTTGCAAACTTGCAAGCATGCATAGGAACTGCGCAACGCACGCTCGTAAAACAGTCATTTTTAGGAATTTTTTCACCAAATTTTCAACATAGCCATTTTAAGACCTCTGCTCATGAACAGTGTCACTGTGATTTTCTTAATGTGTCCCATACATTGATTTTGCACATACTACGCCATTGTGCACTACATGGGTGGAAAAACATTTTGGGCAAGTTGTGAAAAATGACAGCTATACTGCTCATAAGGAGGTGTGGTAAAATGGCAATGTTGAAAATCTGGAGTGAAAATATTGAAAATTCGCGAACTTACGAGTGTGCGTAGGAACTGCGCAATGCACCCTCGTAAAACAGTCATTTTTAGGAATTTGTTCACCAAATTTTCAACATAGCCATTTTAAGACCTTTGCTCATGAACAGTGTCACTGTGACTTTCTTAATTTGTCCTGTACATTGATTTCGCACCCCAACTGTGCCATTGTGTGCTACATGGGCGGAAACACGTTTTGGGTGAGATGTGAAAAATGACAGCTATACTACTCATAAGAAGGTGTGGTAAAATGGCAATGTTGAAAATCTGGAGTGAAAATTTTGAAAATCGCGAACTTCCGAGTGTGCGTAGGAACTGTACAACTCACGCTCGTAAAACAGTCATTTTTTGGAATTTTTTCACCAAATTTTCAACATAGCCATTTTAACAACTGAGCTCATGAACAGTGTCACTGTGATTTTCTTAATTTGTCCCGTACATTGATTTCGCACACCGACTGCGCCATTCTGCGCTACATGGGTGGAAACACATTTTGGGTGAGATGTGAAAAATGACAGCTGTACTACTCATAAGAAGGTGTGGTAAAATGGCAATGTTGAAAATCTGGGTGAAAATATTGAAATTTCGAACTTCTGACCCTGCGTAGGAACTACGCAATGCCTACCTAAAACAGTCATTTTTGGAATTTTTGCAAATTTTTCAACATGGGGTTTCTGGGACCCCTTCTCATGAATGATTCGCAATGGTGAAAGGTGGTATTCGAGGCCAAGGGGTGATTTCACAGACACTGCGCGGTCACTGGTAGGAAATCACCCGGCGGGCTAATAACACCATGACATAATTACTCAGCAAGAGTCCCAAACTAATGCAAAGAGGTGCAAAATTCCCCACCCGTGAAATCTGTAAAGTTGAAACCCCCTATGCTAACCCATTATACAGCTCGGCATTTTCCTCAGTTCTGATGCGACTTTTGAAGGAGTGCAGGCTTGTTCCCCAGTCCACCGAAGATCGTCGCGCGCGGAGTACAGAGGTAAGTATGGGAGTGAGGAGGAGGGCGTGGGGAGGCTGGAGTGCGCAGTGGGTGGGTGCGGGTTGTGGGAGGGGTTGGGAGACGCCCCAGGGACAGTTTTATTTTACAGGTTTAAAAAAAAAAGATACGTGGGACATTTGCCATGCTGGGATGGGCTCCCAGCGTGGCACAAGGACAGGGGGACGTTCAGCCGGCGGGGATTGGGCACCCCGCCAGCCAAGGACTACAGTGCTTGCCACGCTGGGGTGGGCTCCCAGCGTGGCACCACAACTGGGGGGTGGGGGCGCGAGCTCAGCAACTGGGGGATGCAGCTCAGCCGGCCGGGATTGGGCACCCCGTCGGCTATACTGTAGCAGTGGCAGCATCTGTCTGTGCATGGGGGAGTGCAAGGAAGCAGGTAATGCTAGAAGCATTTCAGGACAGCTTCCTGGTGCAATTGGTACATGAACTGACTAGGTTGGAGAGGACTCTGGACCTGGTACTTTCAAATGGGGAGGCTGTAAGAGACCTGGGGGTGGAGGACCCTCTGGCTGGGAGTGACCACCACTCAGTATGGTTCACGCTCAATATGGGTAGAAAAACAGGGGGCATGGGAACCAGGGTGATTGAATTTAAATGGGCGGACTTTAAAAGGATGGGGGAAACTTTGGTTAGGTATCCAGCAGGAATTCAACCAGACATGGATGCTTGTCAAAAATGGGATATTATTAAAAACGGTCTGATGGAGGTCACTGGAACCTGTACAAAGACACAGAGTATGAAGGGGAGGGCAAAGAAGCCCAGTTGGTTGACTCGCAAGGTTATGGAGGGGGTGAGGGCCAAGAAAAGGGAATTCCAGAAACTCAAGAAATCGGGAGGTGGGGTTGACAAGGATGAGTATAGAAGGAAGTCCAGGGATGTCACCAGGCTAGTCAGAGCAGTCAAGGCTTCAAGAGAGCTGAGACTAGCACAGGCTATTAAGGAATGAGAAAAGGACTTCTTCAGATACATTAGAGAAAGAAGGAAGAACGAAGATCAGGTTGTGATGATTAAGAAGGAAGAAAGGTGGATGCAGAAGGGGGTGGATCAGGCAGAGGCATTGAATGAATACTTCTGCTCTGTGTTCAGGAAGGAGAAAGCGGGGAAGATACCTCAAGGGAGGGGTGGAGTGGGAAGGAAGGGGGAGAGGGGTGATGGAGGTAAGGATTATGGAGGACAGGGTTCTGGAAGGACTAAAGGCACTAAGGTGGACAAGGCACCGGGACCAGACGGCATTCACCCTAGGGTACTCAGGGAGCTAGCAGAGATCCTGGCAGGGCTGCTGGCTGACCTGTTCAATACCTCCCTAGACACAGGATGTGTACCACAAGACTGGAGAATGGCCCATGTGGTGCCCATTCACAAAAGTGGCCCTAGGGATGAACCAGGCAACTACAGACCAGTGAGCCTCATGTCAGTTGTGGGGAGGTTCATGGAGACAATCCTAAAAAAGAGGCTAGTGGCCTTTTTGGAGGACAATGGTCTCCTGGATGGTCAACAACATGGGTTTGTCTCAGGCAGATCCTGCCAGATGAATCTAATTGAGTACTATGACTGGGTGACCAGAGAGCTGGACAGAGGCCATGTGGTGGGTGTCCTGTATTTGGACTTCAGCAAGGCCTTTGATTCCATGCCACATGGGAGGCTGGGGGGGAGGAGATGGAGTACATAGGGGTGGGATCAAAGATGGTCAAATGGATCATCAACTGGCTGTATGGAAGGCAGCAGAGGGTGATGGTAGTGGGGGAACTCTCAACACTGAGGGAAGTGATGAGCGAGGTGCCACACGAATCGGTACTGGGACCAGTGCTGCTTGGGATATTTATAGCGGATATCTTATACGGGATACAGAGTAGGATCAGTCTGTTTGCTGATGATATGCAAATGGGAGCTGTGGTGGATGACATCTAAGGGTGGAAGGGGCTGCAGGAGGACCTGGCAAAATTACAGAAGTGGTCGGCAACATGGCAGCTGGGGTTCAATGTCAAAAAGTGCAATGTACTGCACTTTGGAGCTAGGAACCAGGGGAGGGGCTATCAGCTGGGAGGGGTGCAGCTCGAAAGCATCAAGGAGGAAAATGATCTGGGGGTGCTTATAACAGGAAGCATGAACAATTCAGCCCAGTGAAGGAAGGCAGCAGTGAAAACCAACAGGATGCTAGGGTGTATAGTGAGGGGAATCTCCTCCAGAAACTGGGAGGTGATCTTTCCTCTATACAAGTCTCTGGTCAGGCCACACCAGGAATACTGCGTGCAGTACTGGAGCCTTTTCCTGAAGAAGGATATCAAATTGTTGGAGGTGGTGCAACGGAGGGTGACAAAGATGATCCAGGGCTTGAAGGGAAAGTCCTACAAGGAGACATTGGGTGAGCTGAACATGTACTCCCTGCAGGAGAGGAGGGATAGAGGGGATATGATTGAAACCTTTAAATACCTTAAGGGTACCTGCATGCAGTTTTGGGGCCACACTTAAAGAGGGACATTGAACTTCTGGAGAGGGTCCAGAGGAGGGCAACCAAAATGATTTGGGGCTTGGGGGACAGGACCTATGGGGAGAGGCTCAAAGAGCTAAATATGTACACATTGGAAGAGAGAAGGGACCAGGGGGACATGATAGAGGTTTTCAGGTATATGAAGGGGGTAAATAGGAGAAAAGCAGTCAGAATGCTTCGAAGGAAGGGGGGGCAACTAGAGGGCATGGGTGGAAGCTGGAGGGGAGGAGATTCAGGGGAGAAAGGGGGAGATGCTACTTCACTGAGAGGGTGGTGGAGCCATGGAATGCACTGCCCAGGGGGCTGGTGGAGACAGAGATGGTGGAGGGGTTCAAGAGGGGGTTGGACAGGTACAGGGAAGGGTTCTGGAAGCAAAATCCAGTGCAGCGAGAATATCCGGGACTGGGAAGGGAGAAACCAGAGAGGGCGAGGGGGACAGCAAGGTCAGCTCCCAGGGTGGGGGCTGACCAAATGAGCAGACATGAAAGACCATTAAGCCTATTCTGCTGGCAATTTAGTATGTTAGTATGTATAAATAAGGTTAATACAGAAGGGATTTTTCGGATTAGAAGGGGTAGGGATACGAGAGGGCATCAGCTAAGACTGGAATGGGGAAGATTCAGGAGGGAAATCAGAAGACATTTTTTCACAGAATGGGTGGTGGACAGGTGGAATACTCTGCCCGAGGAGGTGGTTTCCTGTAGTATGGTGGGTAGATGGGTTGGGACAGGGTGGGGGGTTATGATGAGGGTGGGGAGGGTGGGGCAGCTGTGAGATCAGGGGCTAGCTGCACAATTGAGCAAACTCAATAGACCGCAAGGCCTGCTTCTGCTGTCATGTTCATATGTTCGTATATTAAAATGTATTTTTTTTTTAGATTGCGCAGATCAGGTAGTAAACAATGCTGTAACAGGGAAAGGGTTAGCAACTTCAGCTGGAACAGAAACACCGTAATGCAGAGGCAAGCTCCAAAAATAAAATTCAGGGGAGCAATTCACTGAAGCAGTGAAACTGTATATGGTCAAGTTGAAGTGGTCAACTAAAACATAGAGACATAGAAACATAAACTTTAAAGGCAGATAAGGACTGCTTGGCCCATCCAGTCTGCCCATTTCCCTACCTTTTGAATAAGCTGCAGATCCTAGTTAACCAACAGCCTACTTCCTCCTACACCCCACTATAACTGCTTTATGTCTGTCCCATGCATTCTTGAATTCCCCCACTGTTTCTGACCCCACGATCTCCTCAGGGAGGCCGTTCCATGCATCCACCACCCTCTCTGTGAAAAAATACTTCCTCACATTGACCCTGAGCTATCCTCCCTCTATCTTCAAATTGTGCCCCCTTGTTTTTTTTTTTTGTAAACTTTATTTTTTAATAGGACTCACTCAAACATACCTTTGGCTCCCAAACACTTATGCCATCTGATAACTTAGACCATATGTGAGCTAACATACCAAAATAAGCCAATAAAATGGTAGAAAAAGTGATACAGTTAATTCCTGTGACAATGTACAGTAGTTGAACAGTTGATAAAACAAACTGGTACTGAATACTATAGATACAGAGAAAAAACTATCATGAACTGTCAAGGGATTGACACCACAGTTTCAAAAGCTGGGGAACCAATCCTTGGAGAGCACCTGCTCCAGGGGGAGCCAAATATCTTCATATTTACTTAGCTGTTCTCAAATTAAATATTGTGTCCTTTCCAGTTTCATTACCTGCATAAGTGAATTGAGCCATGAGGCCATCGTTGGGACCTGCTTGAGTCGCCAATATAGCGCCAATTCCCTCAATCCCACCACTATGCTGAGTCTCCATAATTTCTGGCCTCTAAGTGGTCTCACATTCCCATAGGCTAGCAAACCCAGCAACATTTCAACTGGGTCAAGCCAGAATGGGCTATTTAGAGTTTTGGAAAGGATTCCTATTATCCCTCTCCAAAAATTTAGCACTTTGGGACACTCCCAAGTCATATGGAAGCAAGTTCCTACCTGAGCTGAACATTTATAGCAATATGGAGAGCAACCTGGGTCTATTTTATGTGCCAGTCTAGGGGTGTGGTAGGATTGTGTAAAAAATGAATATTGTACAGCTCGTAGATGATTATTGACTGAGCTTTTTAAGATGTTTTTGAAGATTAGCCTCCAGTACCCTCCTGTAAGACCCTCCGGGTAAATGTTCTCTTCCCAGGCTTTTTTGATTCTCTCCATGGAGTCTGGAAGGCTCTCCAATAATAGTTTATAGCACCGAGTCAAGGGTTTAAAGACATTGGTGCAGCCAGCTCGTCGGCGCAGTGGTTGGATTTCCACTTGCAACGCCGGTGACCCGGGTTCGGGAACAGACTCAGGTCGCTGGAGAGCCGGCTGGGAGGAGTAGGCTCGAGCGTCCCACGATTGCTTGCCTACTCCAGGGGGAGGGAGGGCATGCGGCTGGCAGTCTGGTACCCCCTGGTGGAGGCCAGGGAGACCAGTAAGCAGAGCCTCAATGCACATGGGGCGTGGTGAACGTCGGCTCTGCCCAGACGTTAGTGGCACGCCACGCCTCAGGGAAAAAACAGAAAAATCCGGCCTCCTGGTCTGCCGGATGATGGCTGCCGCACTCCTGTCAGCCCGAGATGCCCTGACGCCTCCAAATCCACCTCAGCAGCACTCAGGGACTGATGCCTAGTGCACTGGTTGACCCTCCTGGTGCCTTCCCCTCAGGAGAGGACCCACCAGCCCGAAGGATCGCGGGCCACCCCCAGGTCGGTTGCGATCTGGGGTGTGTGGAGGGGGGTCAGGGCGAGGGGGTCGCGGGAGGCATGAGCAGCTGGAAGGAGTGGTAGACCAGGAGGCAAGAAGGAGGATAAAGAAATAGCACACAAAAAAAAAGACATTGGTGTTGGAGGATTTTGTAAATAGTTCTTCCAAGGGGGAACGTTTTAGAAAGAAGGTACCCTGACAAGGTGACAGCAAGCCTTCTACCCTGGTCTTGAGCCTGAGGAAAAGAAAGTAATGAGATGTATTTAAGTGGAAGGCCATTTAATCAGCAAATTGGCACACCTGTCTTCCCTCCAAAATCTATCCCAGTCAGAAAAGGCCCCTGGTACCCCAGGCTTTAAGTCTTGGGTGTCAGTCCTAGAAAGGGAACCCCCCTCTGTCAGTATTGACCCCAGGGTTGTGTCAGGTGATAGGTAAGTATCTCCCCCGGTAATAAATGAGATGAAGTCCATGCTTTCCAGGTTGCTCTGGTACAGAGGTTTGGGATTTTAAGAAGTGACCCCCTCTTTGAATATTAACTAGTAAGTTATAGTAAAAATGTGCATCTCCTTCGCTCTCCATGATGGAGATACTCCCCCTTCCCTCAACAAATCCTGGATGTGGGCCAATTGAGCGGCCAGGTAGTAGAGGCGTAGATTAGGTAAACCCAATCCCCCTTTGTGCTCTGTGTTCCAAAGTATATCTTTCCTTATTCTAAGTTTCTTTCCCTGCCACAGCAAATGAGTGCAGGCCCCTTCAAGGGCCTTCAAATACTTCTGTGGGAGCAAAATTGGTAAAGACTGAAATAAATAAAGTACCCATGGTAAGATGTACATCTTAATTACTGTAAGTTAACTCATCCCAACAGAGGAAAGGGGAGATCTCACCAGTTTGTACAGTCCTCCTTGATTTTCTGTATCAAGGGACTGTAGTTCATTTTAATTGTCTGAGAAAGCTTACTAGGAAGGTGGATCCCCAGGTATTTTATTTGCTTGGAGGGGTTAATTATAGTACCAGCTATCATGATTGGTGCCCCTCTTCCTCCTAGTGGGAGCCATTCGCTTTTATCCCAGTTAATTTTGTGACCAGACAATGGTCCGTAAACCTCAAAGATCTTGCCCAGAGACGGCAAGGCTTCCCCAGGATTATCCAGGAATAGAAGTATATCATCAGCAAAAAGGGAAATTACATGATTTTCCCTACCCACAACACAGCCCTTAATGGCTTTGTCTCCCCGTATGGCTGCAGCCAGAACTTCTATGGTAAGTACTGTACATAAAGCAGGGGTGACAGGGGGTAGCCCTGACTGGTACCTCTAAAGAGGTCGAATGGGGCTCTGATACTGTTGTTAGTTAAGATCTGGGCTTGGGGATTGGAATACAGGGCTTTTAACCAGGTAAGGAGTGGTTCCCCGAGTCCAAATCTATGGAGCACTGCAAACATGAATGGTTACTTGACCCTGTGAAAGGCCTTCTCGACGTCAAGTCCGAGAAGACCTCTGTTGGGACCCCCATTTCACCTATGAATAACATTAATAGAATGCCTAAGGTTGTGCTTAGCCTGTCAGCCCTTGACAACCCCCCCCGCCCGGTCGCTACAGACTAAAGCAGGTATTATCTTCTTCAGCCGGTTTGCCAATACTTTGGCTAAAATTTTATAATCGGCATTAAGGAGAGATATTGGCCAATAAGAGCCACATTTAGTGGGGTATTTCCCCAGCTTGGGCAGAACTACAATAGTAGCAAGTCTCTGGGACTGTGGTAGTGCTCCCTCCTCCAGAGCAGCACAAAGTACTTCTCCCATAAGAGAGCCAAGGGAGTCCCAGGTATATCTATAAAATTCGGCAGGTATTCCATCGGGGTCAGATGACTTCCCCTTATTTTTTTGCCACACCACCCCCTTAATTTCCTCAAGAGATAGCGGGAGGTTCAAGTCTTCCCTGAAGTCCTCACCCAAGGTGGGCAATGCTTCCCCCTGGAGGAAGGTCTCAGGGTCACCATCACGACGAACCTGGGAAATGTACAGATAAATATAGAAGTCCCTAAAAACATCATTTATCTCTTTCTGATCAAATGTACAGGACCCATCTGGTTTAACCATTTTGAGGACTGCCCATTCCGCTTTCTTGTGTCTCACAAGGCTGACCAGCCACTTACTGGCTTTGTTGCCCTCAAAGTGTGAGAGGGATTTTGTGATTAATAAATCCCTTTCTAGCTTTCTAGATTCTTTCTGGTTTAATTTCCCCTTAAGTTGTTTTAGCTCGTTATTTATCCGCAGATGGGGGTCTGCCATGGCCACCCTCTCCATCCTCTGAATTTCCTCTAAGAGTTGCCCCTCCTCTATAAGTGTTAGCCTTTTTTTGTGCATGGAATATGAAATTGTCTCGCCTCTAATATAGGCCTTTCAGGCGTCCCATACAAAAGTTATGTGAGTCCCTTTCCCCTTTATTAAAATCTATAAATTCCTTAATTTTCTCATTTATATGTTCAATATAATGCTTATCCAGGAGCATGATAGGATCCAATCTCCACTGGTTCCCTGAGGGAACCTGTGACCCAGCCAACAAAGAAATCCGCGAAGAGGCATGGTCAGAGACTATCATGGGCCCATAGGGTGTCCGCATGTCTCCTGTTATCAGGGGGGTGGAGAGAAAAATATAGTCCAACCTAGTGTATACCCGGTGTGCATGTGAATAAAAGGAATATTCCTTGTCCCCTGGGTGGTCGTGTCTCCAAGCTTCAACTAAGGCTCTCTCTTCTAGCAAACACCGCAAAGCTGCAATGTTTTTGGGATATGGTTTTGATTTAGTCTTTGGTAACCAGGTAGTCCCCGAATGATCCAATCTGGGGTGGAGATATGTATTAAATTTCCCCCATTATACTATATTATCTGGGAACGGAGCTAAAGTCAGTCCCAGATGGGTAAAAAAAGTCTGGTGAGTCAAAATTAGAGCCGTAAATTGACGCAAATGTATATACCCCCCCCCCCCAAAATCTATTTCAGCTATGATAAAGCTTCCCTGAGGATCTGCCAATGTTTTGTTTACTTTATGTGGAAGATTGGGGTGGATCCAAACGGCCACTCCCGTGGTTTTAGAGATAAAAGGCACCACCAATAGGGTCCCTCCCCATGAGTGTGCCAACTGTTCCGCCTCCTCTCTTGTAAGATGGATCTCCTGTAACAGGACCACGTCTTCCCTTGATTTCTTAATATGGGATCAAACCCTTTTCCTTTTAACAGTGGTTTTCAATCCATTAATGTTCCATGAAATTATTGCTAAGTCAGCCATTTCAACATTTCCTCAATATGCATAACTTCTGTGGCTAAATAATACTATTAATAAAAGTGCATGACTTCTAGGCTCTGTCCGAGTAGTCCATAACTTTTAACTTTAAACAATCTTAATAGGCTCCCCTCCTTGTTACTCCCCCCTTCCCCCTTCACCCTGCCCCCCTCCTTAAATATACTAAATAAACAGAATTGACCCCCCCCACTCCCTAAACTTCCCTCAGAAAAACTCTACTCTTCAAGCCAGTTCCCCACCTGGGGTCTGCTGTGGTTACCCGTCCTCTACTTCTCATGGATTGAGCTGGCGAATCCACTTTTTTTTCTCTGGACAGCACTAAAATCATCAATAGTGTACTGCATTTTGCACTGAGTGGATGGGGGGGCCCGTGAGTGGAGCCTAACGCCCCCAAATGCTGGTTGCTAGTAGGCAGACAAGGTGCCCCACCTTATAAAACACCCCACCCGCACACCACCGTTATACCACTATGTGGGTCTTACTGGGTGCGAATCTGCTCTCCGCCCTGATTGGTGGGAAAAGGATTCCCTCTTCCCCCAATACAAATGCAAAATTCAGATTTGTCTCCATTGCTCATTCTTAACATAGTTAATAACCCTGCTAAAAACCAGGTTGCAGTAATACTAGGGGAAATGTAGTACCACGAGAGGTGTGTTGGCCATCCACCAAGTATTCCACCCACCCTTCCCCCCTCAAGAGTAACTACTGCCTTATATAATCCCACGAATGACGGGTGCCCAGGGAGAGTGTAGACATACATGTGGAATGGTAAATCTGCTACTAAACCAGCTCTAAAGTGGTTCCAAATACCCTCCCCATCTTCCTGTTTATCCCCTGCACCATATTATCTTAGATCTGATGCTTTAAATGTCAAAAACATTGAAAACAGGAATGTACAAAGCACAGACTTCTCAGTTACACTCCCCCCCTCCAGCTTTTCTTTGTTTCTAGAAATATTGAAGAATAAGTATAAAGAAAAATGTAGTTTGGGCTGTCCAGAGTCCACAAAAAATGGATGTGTAGCCTGTGGGCCATCATATAAACACAAAGAGCTGGTAATGTAGGCAGTTCAGACCCAAGGGTCAGGAAAAGAAGCCTAAGTTCCAGTTATGCTCTTCAAAGCGTGAAGGCAAATATCTGAGACCCTTCTCCTGGAGGTACGCTCCCAGGCAAGACCGCTCCGATTATAGCCAGAGCAAGGGAGTTAGGAGGGCTCATGGTTCCTCTCAGACCCAGCCCTAATAGGCCACCTTTCCACAGTGTTGTGGGTCGAGTAGAACCCAACCCGAAAACTTCCCTCACCTGGAATTCTGCCAACGTGAGAGGAAAACAGTACCTAAATAATATAATTAGCAAAGTCACTCCTCCTGCTGCCCGCTCTGATCACCACCACCGATCTGCCCCAGTGTCTACACATATTCCATGGCCACATCCAGGTCAGTAAATGCTCTCTGCCTGTTTCCTGGATACCTCACTATCAGCCTGGCAGGGTATACCAGAGAAAAGGGGCAATTTAGCTCGTGTAGCTTTTTTTTTTTCACCTCCGAGAAAACCTGACGTTTGATCTGTAACAGTCTCAAATAGTCTGGAAATATGCTGACCCTGGAATTCTGGATCATAATTGGGCCTCTTTTTCAAGCTGATTTGATCACTACCTGGTGACCCTGAAAGCGGAGGAACTTGACCAGAAGATGTCTTGGGTATTGCTCCGGGAGGGGTTTCATCCCCGGAGAATGATGAGTCCTCTGAATTTCCAGGGAGACATCGGGCACAAGGGTAAGCTGTTGCTTGAGCCATTTCTGCAGAAATGTAAGGCAGTCTCTCCCCTTCTAGGCCCTCCAGGAGACCCACCACCCTTATGTTGCATCTCCGCTCCCTATTTTCGTGATCATCGAGCGTTTGTTTCAGGAGCTCCATATCTTTCAGTGCTCTTTGTAGGTCTGAGGAGAGTCTATTTGTGTGATCTTCTTGGAAGCCGATTCTGGATTCAGCTTTGGTGAGCTGCGTGGCATGACTTTCCATTGTTTCTGACGTTGTATTTACTATTTGCTGCACAAGTTGGAGCTGTGCGGTCAAGTTGTTGAATCCGGACTGCATACATATCCCTATGTTGTATTTTAAGTCCCTTAACAGTCTTTCCAAATTTTGGTAGCCTGGTTCCATTGCCGTAGATGCATGGGCTGTATTAGGATCCTCCTCTGTGTTACCTGCCATGGCCGACTGCTGGTGAAGCGATCTTTCAGAGCCCAAGCTTGTACTGATTTTTGAAGGCAGATTGAAGCGCAGTTTACCTTGTTTCTTAGCAGATTTTGATGGCTTTGACATTAATGCACTCGTATCTGATCTCAGAGTCAGCCAGACTATAGGTAGAATGCAGGATGCTATAAATTTTTAGTGGATTCTTACTGAACTCTCTTAAAACACCTCCATCTTGCTCTCCAGCTAGGCCACGCCCCAACCCCCTCTTCTTGCACATCTCTTTTTCTGAAAAGTGCTACGCTCTTGGACTTTGTTGATTCCCTTGAGGTACTTGAAAGTTTCTATCATGCCCCCCCCCATCTTTCCTCGAAGGTATATGTATTAAGCTTCTTTAATCTCTCTTCATATGGTTTCTGGTGCAGACCCTGCACCATTTTAGTTGCCCTCATCTGGACTGTCTCCATCCTGTCTATGTCCTTGCGGAGAGATGGGGTTTTCAGAACTGCACGCAGTACTCCAGATGGGGTCTCACGAACTGTTTGTACAGAGAGATGACAACTTCAGTTTTCTACTGGTAATGCCTCTCCCCATGCATCCCAGTATCCTCCAGCCCTCCTTACTGCCTTCTCACATTGCCTGCCTTCCTTTAGGTCATCTGATATGACTACACCCATGTCTCTTTCCATTGTTGTAGTTATTACCTCCCTCCCCCCATTGTGTACTCTTCCTCTGGGTATTTGTTTCCCAGGTGCATTACTTTGCACTTTTTTGCATTGAATCTAAGTTACCATACTTTTGACCATTCCCCCAACCATGCCAGGTCCCTTCCCATCCTTTCCACCCCCACTCCATGTATCAACCCTGTTGCAGATCTTTGTGTCATCTGCAAAGAGGCATACTTTTCCTTCCAGTCCCTCTGCAATGTCACATATAAAGACATTAAAGAGGACCGGCCCAATACACAACCCTATGGTACCCCGCTTGCAACCCCCCTTTCTTTGGAGTGGGCTCCATTTACTATTACACTCTATGTCCTGTTGTCCGTACACTTTTTTACCCAGGCTACTTCCCTGGGACCCACTTCCAGGCTAGCTAATGTGTTTATTAATCTTTTGTGTGACAGTGTGTCAAATGCCTTGCTAAAGTCTAGGTAGACCATGTCCACAGCCCCTCCCTGGTCCACTACTTTGGTCACCCAGTCAAAGAAATGTATTAGAGTCATCTGACATGACCTTCCCGCTGTGAATCCATGCTACCTTGGGTCCTGTGCCCCAGTGACCTCTAGGTACTCAACAATTCTTTCTTTCAGAAATGATTCCATCATTTTCCCAACTACTGAGGTCAAACTAACAGGTCTGTCATTTCCTGCTTCTGCTTTGCTCCCACTTTTGTGAAGGGGAATCACATCCACCCTCCTCCAGTCCTCAGATACCACACCCTCCTCCCATGATTTGTTGAAAAGGGTAGTCAGTGGTGTAACTAGTTCTCCCCTTAGTTCTTTTAGAATTCTTGGGTGAATCCCATCAGGCCCCATTGCCTTGTCCACCTTGAGTATTAGGAGTTCTTTCAGTACCATTTCTTCTGTGAATGGACTGGTATCAACCCTCCTATCCAGAGTACTTCTATTGTTTGGTTTAGGTACGTCCCCCTCCGCTTCTTTTGTGAATACTGAACAAAAGTATTCATTCAATATCTCTGCTTTTGCGCTGTTACCCTCTGCCCACCCCTTCCCCTTTATTAAGCCTCACTATCCCTCACTTGATCTTTCTTCGCTCAATAATGTACATATATGGTTTTATCCCCCTTCTTAACTGAGTTGACTATCTTTTCCTCGGTTTGGGCCTTTACTATTCTGACTGCCTTCCCCACTTCCTTCTGCTTTAACTGGTACAGTTCTCTGTCTTGCTCCTTCTGTGATTCCTTATACTTTCTGGATGCTATCTTTTACGCCCTAACCTTCCCCACCACCTTTCTTGAGAACCATAGTGTTTTTTTTCCCTTTGTTTTGTTTTGTTTATTTGTTTCACACAAAGGCTTGTTGCCTCTGTGATGGCAGTTTTGATTTTTCCCCATTGTTCCTCCATCCCTCCTTCCTGCCTTTTTGCTAGTGCATTCCTTAGGCACTGTCCCATTCTGCCAAAGTCATCCCTCCAAAAGTCCAGTACCCTTGCTTTTGCATGGCTTGCCTCTATGGCTGTGTTTATTATGAACCACACTGTCTGGTGGTCGCTTATTCCAAAATGGCTACCCACTTCTAAATCTGAGATCCTCTCACAGTCCCCGTTTGATAGTACCAGGTCTAAGACTGCTCCCTCTGGAGTGGGTTCCAACACTAGCTGCCTGAGGTATGCCCCCTGTAGGGCATTGAGAATGACTGCTCTTGGATGTGGCTGCAGCAAATGTGCTCCAGTTAACATCTGGCATATTCAGGTCCCACATCAACAATATCTCCCCTTTTTCTGCCATTCTAAGGATGCCTCCTATCATTTACTTGTCCATTTCCTCCCACTGAGATGGGGGTCTGTATACAACCCCTGTGAGGATTGTGGTTCCATTTCCTGTCTCCAAGGTGACCCACAGTGCCTCCTCTCCTCCCTGTTTACCCTTTAGTTTCATTGTTTTGATCCCTTCCCTTATGTAGAGAGCTATTCCTCCTCCTCTTTTACCCTCCCTGTCCTTCCTGTAGATGTTGTACCCCAGAATGTTGACATCCCAGTCATGGTTCTCTGTGAACCAGGTTTCTGTGACTGCCATGATATCCAGGCATCCCTCTTCCATTAAGGTCACTGGTTCAGGAAGCTTGTTACTCAGACTATGGGCATTGGTACTCATCGCCTTCCATTTTTTTGATGGCCTTACCCCTTGTAGCCCTATCCTTATACTTACTGCCTTTGCATTTTTCTCCATTTACCCCTGCCCTTCCCCCTATTGACCACTCTACTTTGGTGTTAACCTCACTAACTACCCTGTTTTGTGGGGGGATGCTGGGAATTCCTTACTCCTTTTCATTGCCTCCCCCCGGTTTGTTTAAAAGCTCACCAATGAAGCATTTAAACCTATCACCTAGGATCCTGGTTCCCCTCCCATCATGCCAGTATAGGCCTGCATCCCTCCAGGTGGACACCCAGCCCCCAGTGAAGCCAAATCCCTGTCCTCCACATCAGTTTTTCTACCATTCATTGAATCCCAGGGTGTGGCATATCCTAGCCTCACCCATGCCATAGACAGGCAGCAGCTCTGAGAAGGTTACCATGAGTGCTACTTGTCTAAGGCCCCTTCCCAATTCCACAAACTTCTCAGGCACAGCTCTGATCCCATTCCCAGCTTGATCATTTGTCCCTAGGTAGACAATGACATCCAGCTCCCTCTCCCGTCAGCTGTTCCCATGACCCTGAGGATTCGCTAGTGGGATATTTTGTGCCTTCCTGGGCTATATACCTGTATCCTTTATCTTGAGACATGTACCAGATCCACCCTAGCCATTAGAACAATTAAGGCTATTTTTTGTAATTTCATTCCTAAAGCCTTTTAAAAAGACAGTGTCTTAATTCTAAAGTGCATTACAGCATATGCAATATGAACCCACATAAATGGATTTAGGCCTATTATGCAACATTCCTCCCTCCTAAAACAGAATCTGGGGGGAACACGCCCCTATTGGAGACAGTCTTTCTCAGTTCTGTTATAGATCCAGTATGCAGGATAGGCCATCTGTGTTCCCATTTTTGGATCCAGGCCTATGTGAAATCTCCATGTCGTAAGCCTGCAAGGCAATACTCCATCTCAGAAGTTTCCCATTTGTTTTTCCTATTTAGCCCAACCATATTAATACGTTTTGGTTCATTTGGATCTTAAAATGATTCCCATACAGGTATGGTTCCAATTTTTTAATGCCCAAACTAAGGCGAGACATTCCTTTTCTACTGTTGCATAGGCTTGTTCCCGGGGAAGCAGCTTTTTTCTTAAGTACACAATGGTGAGCTCTCTCCCCTGATTGGATACTTGGCTGAGGACTGCCCCATTCCCACATCTGAGGCATCTGTCTGTACAACAAATGACCTATTGTAGTCTGAGCTAGCCAGCACTGGGGCCCTACACAGCAAGGTTTTCAGCTGCATAAAGGCCTGCTCACAGCCTATGTCCCATTTTACCTTCCTAGGCTTATTCTTTGTCAGCAACCCAGATAAAGGAATGGCCAGGGAGCTATAGCTGGGAATTAATTTTCTATAATACCCTGCTGTCCCAAGAAAGCTCCTGACTTGTCTCTGGGTTTCAGGTGCAGGCTATGATGAAATAGCATCTATCTTTGTTTGGTTCGGGTGAAGTTGGCCTCACCCCACCACATGTCCCAAATAAGAGGCCTCTGCCATGGCCACCTAACACTTTTCTGCCTTAATAGTCAGAACTGTGGCCTGTATTTGGCCCAACACCTTCCTCAGGTGTATCAGGTGTTTCTCCCAGCTATTGCTGAAGATAGCAATATCATCCAGGTAGGCAACTGCATAGTCCTCCGTATCCTGTAACACCTGATTTACTAACCGCTGAAATGTAGCGGGGCATTCTTCATCCCAAAGGGCATGACCTTGAACTCAAGCAGGCCGATTGGGGTGATGAATGCTGACCTTTCCCTAGCACTGTCAGTGAATTCCACCTGCCAGTACCACCTTTGTCAGTTCTACTGTAGTAAAGTATGTTGCCCCTCTCAGTTTGTCTAGCAGTTCATCTGTGCATGGCATTTAGTGGGTGTCAGATTCCATGATGGTGTTACGTCCATGATAATCTACACAAAACCATGTAGTCCCATCTGGTTTTAGTCCAAGGACTACAGGTGAGGCCCAGGAGCTGTGAGATTTCTGGATCACCACTAGATCCAGCATCTCCCCCACCTCCCTCCTAATGTCCATGAGGACTGTCTCTGACACTCAGTATGCTGTCCAATGTATGGGTGCTTGAGTCCCTGTGTCTACATCATGCACCACTAGTGGCGTCCATCCAGGCTGTGCAGTAAATAAAGGGGCAAAATCTCACAAAATGGTCCTCAGTTCTTGGGCCAGTCCAGGTGTCAACTGGGGTGACAGCATGATGGTCTCCACAGATGATGCTTGCTTGCTCTCGACTAACAAATCGAGAAGGGGGTCTTCCCCACCTAGCTCCTCTACAGGACTGCAAACCACAAGTACCATGTCAGCCCTATTAAAATATGACTTCATCATGTTCACATGATACATCCTGTGAGTGTGTTTTTGGTCAGGTAACTCTACAATGCAATTAACATCATTTACCTGCCATACTACCTTGTATGGCCCTGTCCACTCAGATTGCGGCTTGTCCTTCTGGACTGGGATCAGAACCATTACCTACTGTCCTGCCCCATATGACCGACCTCTGGCTCCACGATCATACCAGGTCTTTTGTTTTTGCTGGGCAGCTGCTAGGTTGCTCTGGGCCATACCCATAAGCTCCTTCAGTGTCTCCCTGAATTTTAACACATACTCCACTATGGGAATCCCCTGGGTGGCATGCTTACCTTCCCAGTCCTCTCGTATTAAATCAAGGGGCCTCCTCAACCTGCGTCCATACAAGAGCTCGAAGGGGGAAAACTTGGTTCACTCTTGTGGCACCTCCTTGTAGGCAAATAGCAGGATGGGCAGGTATTTCTCCCAGTCCCACCCATGCTGTTCTGCAAATACCATAAGCATAGCTTTTAGGGTTGTTTTAAATCTCTCTATGAGACCATTGGCTTGTGGGTGGTAAGGCATTGTGTGCCTCTGTACGACACCACACTTCTCCCACAAACACTTTATTAGGTCTGACATGAAGTTATCCCCTCGATAAGAGATAACCTCCTGTGGAAACCCACATGGGAGAAAATCCCCAGCAAAGCATCTGCCACCTTGTCTGCCTTAGTGGAGGACAACGTGATGGCTTTAGGATAGCGGGTAGCATAATCAACAACTGCCAATGTATACCTTTTTCCTGAGGAACTTGGGGTATTCAAAGGACCCACAATATCCATTCCAATCTTCTGGAATGGCTCATCCTCAAGTGGTAAGGAATCAAGGCAGCCTTGGCTTTGCTTCCGGCCTTCAATATTTCCTGACACCAGTGACAGGATTTGCAATATTCCTTCACCTGTTTGGTAATATTAGGCCAATATAAATTGTGGGTTAAGTGCTGCATTGTGTGAGCAATGACCAAATGTCCTGACATGGGAATATCATGAGCTACCTTGAGCAATAACATACAGGGGATGCAGGGGGAGGCAGAAGTGCTGTGAGTCACCATGGAGTTGAGGAATAAAGTTGCTGTTTGCATTGGAGTGATTGACAGACCTCCATCTCAGGAATTAGATGAGGTGCTGGTGGAAGCCATTGGCAAGATGGCAGAAAAGGGGGAGGTGCTGCTCTTGTGGGACATCATCTTGCCTGATGTTGATTGGAGCCTTCCAGCAGGAACTTCAACTAACAGCAGGGACATTCTGGACTCTCTGCAGAGGGCATTCCTCAGACAACTAGTCAGTGAAGCCAGTCATGATGGGGCAATACTCGACCTGGTAATCACTAATAGGGACAGTGTTGAAAACATCAAGGTGGTAGGCCACTTGGGGACCAGTAATCACTTTACAGTGTGTTCAATACAAGAACAGCTATGGAATTAAACCACACAAGGGGAGGGTCCTGGACTTCAGATGGGCAGAATTTATAAAGATGGGTGAATGCCACAGGGATGACCGGGCAGGGAGATTGCCTGGGTGGTGTAAAGGAACAGTGGGCAAAGACAAAATGGAGCATAGTAAAGGCAACAAACAGGTGAGCAAGAGCAGGAGAGGAAAAAGAGACTGTTACGGTTCTCAAAAGAGGTAGCTGAAAAGGTAAAGGTTAAAAGGGTAGAATTCAGAAGGTATAAGGAGGCACAGAAAGAAGATGACAGGGAGGTGTATCAGGAGAAACAAGGGAAAGCAGTAGGAGTGCAAAGGTGTAAACTGAAGGGAAATAGTCCAGGAGATAACATTTCTTAGGTATGTAAGTGAAAAGAGAAAGACCAGGGATGGGACTGTAAGGTTAAAAGGAAGGGGGACTGTG
This sequence comes from Neoceratodus forsteri, assembly GCA_016271365.2. NCBI lineage: Eukaryota > Metazoa > Chordata > Ceratodontiformes > Ceratodontidae > Neoceratodus > Neoceratodus forsteri. The sequence goes on from CM057455.1 coordinate 997,281,527, forward strand.
CAGTGGGGAACCAGGAAAATGCAGACATCCTGAACAAATACTTTTGTTCAGTGTTCACAGAGGAAGGAGATGGAAGGGGCCACAAAAAAGTAACACAAGCTTTGGTGGGAGGGAGGTGAACACTGGTCCTTTTTTTGAGGTTAAGAGTCCTAAAGGGACTTCCTAATCTCAAGGTGGACAAAGCAATGGTGCCAGATGGGGTGCACCCATAGATATTGAGGGACCTCAGGGAAAAACTTGCTTCACCTCTGAAAGTTCTATTTAACAGTTCACTGGAAACAGGAGTGGTTCTGGAAGACTGGAGGAGGGTGGTTTTGTCCCACTACACAAAAGTGGTATCATGGAGGACTAAAGGGAGTATTATCTACAGAAAAACAGGGAGGCAAAGAGGGATGTCAGGGTGGCGAAAGCAGACATAGAGCTGCATATCACAGAAGGGGTCAAAAATGAGAAAAATAGTTTTTTTAGATATATCAGTAAAAAAGAAAAAAGGGGGGCATCACATGGCTAGTTTGGGGGAGTAGGGTGATAGAGGAGGATAAGCAAAGGGCCACTGTCCTGAATGGCTACTTTTGCTCAGTAATCACTAAGGATGACTGCGGGACCATGCCAGAAAGTGGTGTCAAAGTGGCAGCTAAGGGAGTCCTGGAAATGAGGCAGCCACTATTTACTAGCGAGAGGGTACTGAAAACACTGGCAGCCCTTAAGATAGATAAGACCCCAGGATCAGAGGGGTTGCATCTGAGGATACTTAGGAAATTAGCAGCAGAACTGGCTGAACCACTGACTGGGCTGTTGAATAGCTCACTTAGGTCCAGGGAAGTTCCAAGGGATTGGAGAATGGCAGATGTTGTACCACTTCATAAGAGGGAGGGGTTAGGAAGCAACCAGAGAACTACAGGCCTGTTAGTCTAATCTCCATTGTGGGGAAGCTGATGGAATCACTAATCAAAGAGCACCTTGTGGACTACCTAGACAGCAACGAGCTCCAGGATAGTAAACAACATGGTTTCATGGTGGGATGGTCTTGTCAGACTAAACTGATTTTTTCCTTGACTGGGTGACCAAAGAAGTAGATAAGGGCCACACTGCGGATCTGCTGTACTTTGACTTCAGCAAGACTTTCAATTCAGTACCGCACAAAAGGTTGCTCAAAAAGATGGAAGACCTGTGTGCAGCTAAAACTGTAGTGAACTGGGTGGGTAGTTGGCTAGAAAGGAAGCAGCAAAGGGTGGTGGTCAATGGGGTTAAATCAGAGAAAAGGGAGGTTAGGAGCGGGGTTCCACAGGAATCTGTTCTGGGTCCAGCCCTCTTCAACATGTTCATTAGTGACATTGGTGAGGGAATCCAGGGCAGCTGTGTCTCTTCACAGATGACACAAATCTATGTGGGAGGGTGGATAGTGATGAGGGAATAATGGATATTCAGAGGGACCTACAAAACTAGAGAGGTGGTTAAAGGCCTGACAGTCAAAATTCAATGCCAAAAAGCTCAAGGTAATGCACCTAGGGAAAAAGAACCCCAAGACAAAGTACTGGATTGGTGGGGTGATACTTAGCACTACAGAAGAGTAATGGAATCTAGGAGGTTTCATCAGTAACTCTAACCAAACAAGCCAGTGGAACAAGGCCTATAGCAAGGCTAACAGGATGCTAGATATATCAGGAGGGGTATTGATAGCAGAAGAAAAGAGGTAATACTCCCCCTATACAGATCCCTGGTGAGGCCTTACCTGGAGTACTACCTCCAGTTCTGGAGTCCTTACCTCAGATAGGACATGGGTAGGTTGGAAACAGTGCACCGCAGAGTAGCAAAAATGATTCAGGGCCAACAGGGCAGATCCTATGAGGAGCTTCTCAAGCCACTAAATATGTACTCACTGGAAACCAGAAGGGAGAGGGGAGCTATGACTGAGACCTTCAAGTTCCTTAAAGGAATTAACATGGTAAACTGTGGAGAATTATCTACCCTGAATACCAACTCGAGGTCCTGTGGTCAGGAGTGGAAACTAACAGAAGGGAGGCTCAGGAGGGATGTGAGGAAGTACTTCTTTACAGAAAGGGTGGTGGAACCTTGGAACAGTCTGTTGGCCAAGGTGGTGGGTGCACAGTCTAGGGATTCAAGCAGGCATGGGGCAAAGTGAAGGAAATAGTTGTCACCAGGGGTGACAAGACCAGAGAGGAGATTGCGGATAGGGCAGGAAGGGTTAGTACCGTAGATGAACAATAGGTTCCAGGGAAGGTTCAGGATTATAGGTAATATGGATCTATCATCTTTTCTGCTATCATGATTTATGTTTCTAGTTAATTATAGTCTGGTCATCCTGACACTGGTGGTGGGAAAGTTAATGGAATCACTGCTGAAGGAAAGGATTGTGGAATATCTTGAATACAGTGGGTTACAAGACCCAAGACAGCATAATTTCATGGGTGGAGATCATGGGAAATGAATCTGATAAATTTCTTTGATGTTGTCACCAAGGAACTAGATCAGGATACAGCAGTGGATGTGACCTACCTAGATTTCAGTAAGGTGTTTGACACTGTCCCACATAGGAGACTAGTAAGCAAGCTAGGTAGCTTAGGAGTGGATCCAAAGGTGCTAAACTGCATAAGAAATTGGTTAGGGGATAGGTGACAGAGGGTGGTGGTAAATGGAGTTTATTCCAAGGAAGGGAGCATGACCAGTGGGGTGCCTCTGGAATTAGTGCTGGAACTGGTCCTTTTTAATGTCTTTGTAAGTGACATTGCAGAGGAACTGCAAGAGAAGGTCTGCTTCTTTGTGGATGACACCAAAATCTGCAATGGGCGGACACTGGGGGGGGTGAACAGAGACCTGAGAAAACTAAAGGAGTGGTCATGGATATGGCAGCTGAGTTTCAATGCAGCGAAGTGCAAAATAATGCACTTAAGACACCACAATCCAGGAGTAGAGTACAAAATGGGTGGTGTGGTATTGATGACTGCCAAACAAGAAAGAGATTTGAGGGTAATCATACTGAATGACCTAAAGGTTGCTACACCATGTGACAAGGCAGTAGGGAGGGCTAGTGGGATGTTTGTGTGCATAGGGAGGGGAATAACCAGCAGAAAGAGGGAGGGGGTGTTGCTTCTGTATAGATCACTGGTAAGAACCCACCTAGAGTACTATCTCTGGAAAAACATAGACAGAGTGGAGGTGGTCAAGTGGAGGGCAACTAAAATGGTGCATGGTCTGCATCAAAAGCCTAACCAAAATTAGAGAACCAACAATTAAGCATTAGCCAGATCCCACTTAGCAGACATGTAATACATGTAAAAAACCTGAAAGTAACAAAGTCAATAACTCCTCTTATCACCACTGTGTTCCCATCTGCTTATCTGCAGATCAGATGAGATGTTGAGACACCACCTCTCATCTACCCCAGGTGTTTCTGTGGGGGCTCTAGATACACATCAGCCTATGCATGCAATATTTGCACTGGCTTTTGGGTTGTTGTTTGCTCAGAAAATAAGACAAAAAAAACTATTTAATTGTTTTGGGATGATGAGTCTTCTGTCTGTGGTTGTTGTGAATGCCAGTGTGCTGATTGTGATGTGATAACCATCTACTAGTTATATGTATAATTTTGATAAATATATGTTCTGTTAGACTTCTGCTTAGGAAACAGACCAAGCAGCAAAGCATCATGGAACATAGGATCTGAACAGAGAAAAGAAGGGTCTGCCCTCTCCTTGACCCAATGGATAAACTAATTAACAGCCTCCTTTTTGACACCTACCTGTCAAAGCCTGTGTTAGCTAATATAACAGGTTGTAAAACCAGCCACTGCTTTGAACCTAGGAAACCTGTTATAAAATATTGCATTTTACGACATTGGTAGGGAAGCCAGTTCTGTTGGATACCTGTGACAATTCACAAAGTTAGGAGAAGCATCTTTCAGAATGTTCTTCTGAAGATCAAAGGGGTAATTCTGACCTCTCCTAAAGCATGCTGCTCACTAATTAGGAAGAATATATATATATATATTTTTTTTTTAAGTGGAATGTTTAGCAGTGTGCAAATGCATCTAACTAATTCAGTATGCAGGAATGAGAGTGACCTCATAGCCAGCATCATCACAGAGCTGTGATCTCACAAGCTGGGTGGGACACTCCCCCTGCCCTCCTCCCCCCATTATTGTCAAGTTGCTAATGAAACATTGTATACTTGTGTTTGGACTTTCAAGAGACACTTGTGTGCTGGACTCTTAAGAGGTGCTTCTGTCACGATAGGCAAACCACAACTGAAAACTGAGTTAGAACTAGTTAATTCAGTAAATAGACATTTTGTTTTGTAATTTCCATTCTTTTTTTGACTTTACCATTAATATTATATGTTCTGTATTTTGTATTTTATTTACTATTTTTAATTTTAGTAAACGTTTTGGTTTCCTTAATCCTGTCTGAGATATTTTCTCATTTTGAGTGTGAATGCTGGAACAGTGTTGATAATTTTGACATAACTGTTAAAGTGCTTATAGTGTGTCACCACATGCAGCAAGGTAAGGAAATACCTAGATCTCAACTGAGTCAGAAGGGGGATTGTGAACCAGGTTGTGTGCTTGCTGGGTTAAGTACTGCACTGCTTTCCCCAAAGAGGGTGTGATATTTGGACCTGTTACCTGGGCATCCCAGTGAAAAAGAGTTCATATTTGACCCCGGGACTCGAGACTGGTAGTTGCTTGGACCCAAAATAGACAGAAGGGTTTCCCTGTTTGTCTCCTGTCCATATATTGCACTTCAATGTTGATCACTGTGGGAGCAGAGAACCTGCCCCCCAGAGTGTGTTTGTGACAGATCTGGTGGCAGTGATTGGATCAAAAAGATTTGTTTGCGTACTGTGCAATTATATGGTGACACGAGCATTAACAGTCCAGTGTGTCCAGTTGATAAACTGTAACAGTTCACACACAAAAACAAGGTAGTGATTTAAAAAAAAGGAACTGTATCATTATGGTTACAGTCTAAGTTCCCTACCTGTTTTATTTTTTTTTTTGGGGGTGCAAGCTAGTATAGCCATAGATTAGGGAAGAAGATGGCTTCCACCTACAGCAGGTACACTGTAAAATACCTGAGGCAGTTGTGTCAGGAACTAGAAGTCCGTTGCAATGGGTGAAACAATCAGCACCTCATGGAGGCTCTTGTGGCAGCTGATGTACAAGCAACTGCCCAAGATCTTAAGTCACAGTCAGTGACTGAAACAGACCAGACCTTGGGCGTGGAGGGTCCAAGGGCCACCGCAGTGTCCAGTCCCAGGGAGGAGGACAGCAAGACCAGAGTGAACTGATAGCCACAGCTGCAGGGGAAGGTTACCACCATGCTGGAGCTAGAAGGGATCAGTCTGCAGCTAGAGCTAAAGAGAAAGGAGTTGGAATTTGAACAAAAAAGGTTTGAAGCCCAGCAACAAAGGGAGTTTGAACAGAGGGAGATGGAGATGGAGAGAGAGAGAGAAGAAGCAAGAGCAGTGAGAGGCTGAGGAAAAGGAAAACCAGCACTGGAGAGAGGCCGAGCAAGAGGAGAGAGATCATCAGAGGAAATTTTAACTGGAGAAGCTACAACTCCAAAGACCAGCGCCAGTGCAGGTAAGGGGCATGGATGAATCTGAACTCCAGGACTAGCTTACAAGTTAAATTCTAAATTGATAGTGAAATTTAAAGAGAGGGAGGATATGGATGTATTTTTAAATTAATTTGAAAAGGTATGTATTCAGGCAAAAATTCCCAGAGAGTTCTGGAGCTTCCAGCTATACCTGCTGCTTACTGGTTAAGCTTGCAATGTGTTAGGTCAAATGGACAATCAGGGCAGTAATGATTATGGCAAACTTAAAACTGCCTTGCTTAAGAAGCATGATTTGACACCTGAAGCATATAGAGTTAAGTTCCGTAAGCTCAGGATGAGCCCTGACATGAGCTATGAGGAGCTAGCCACAAAACAACATTGGTTTTTGAAACTTTGGTGGGAAGGGGTAAAAGCAGACACTCTAGAGAAAATTGAGGATGTTTTACTTTTGGAGCAGTTCTTTTGGGCTTGCCCAGCAGAGCTGAAAAACTGGCTAGAGGACCGAGATCCAAAAACCATGCAGGAGGCTGCCGAGCTCTTGGACCACTATGCCAGGAGCAAATCTGCTCTGAGAGGGAATGGGGTGGGCGTGACAGTGCAGAAAGGGAAAAGCACACCTTCAGGGCAGCTAAAACCCTCACTGCCTCTCCAGAAAGTGGGTACCCCAGGTTACAAAGAAAGGATATGCCTGATAAAAGAAATGATTGTTGGTTTTGCAAACAACCTGGGCATATTGCAAGACAGTGTCCTAAAAATGCAGAGAGTGCACAAAGTGGTGCTGGGAAAAAGGTGTTTTTTTTGTGTATCCCTAAATGCATGCCGGTAAACATGAGGGAGCACATACACCAAGTTACTGTGAATGGGGTGCAGACCCATGGTTTAAGGGAAACGGGGGTGTCCCTTACTTTGGTAAAAGGGGATTTGGTTGAGCCTGAACAGCTTATACTTAATCAGTTTGTTACAGTACAGGGATTCACTGGGTAGGAGAAAACTCTGCCACTTGCTAGTGTTCTCCTGGACTGGGGTGAGACAGAAGAGACTGTGCAAAATGTTGCAGTGGCTGAAAATCTGGCCCTGTATGTGATTATAGGGAACAATATCCAAAAGGGGTGGTGTGTGCAGTTATCCACAGTCAGGCGACAAAGGCAGATTGTAGTTCCCTGGACCCCATAGAAGCCCCTGTGGAAAACACTGGGAGGTTGATTCCCCAGCCTGTGTCTCCTGATATGGAGAATAGTGAAAGGTGGGTAGAAATTCCCCAGGTAGTGCAGTTAACAGAACAGCTACTGAAGGTTACGCTGAGGAATGAGGGGTAGCCAGCTGTCAGAGAGCTAGGGACCCTAGTTTAGGAACTGAAGGGAACCTGTCCCATGCCTTCAGAATGTGTAAAGATTTTGCAGCTGCTCAGAAAAATTACCCTAGTTTAGAGAGGCTAAGGGCTTGGGCAGAATCTGACGGGACACAGGAAGGTGACGGGAAACATAGAGTATATTGGGACAATGGACTGCTGTATACACAAGATGTAAGAACAGTGGGAAGGGTGATGAGCAGGCACCTTGTCGTTCCCCAGGGGTACCGTGAGTGGTTGCTCAAGACTACTCATGATATCCCCATGTCTGGACAGCTAGGAATCATGCACACTACACAGTGATTGGCCCAGAATTTCTATTAGCCCAACTTCACCCAGCAGGTGAAGGAATATTGCAGGTCTTGTCACCAGTGCCAAGAAATAGGGAAGGCGGGTAGTAAAACCCAAGCTGGCCAAATTCCCTTTCTCATAGTGGAGAAGCCATTCCTGAGGGTAGGAATGGATATCATAGGGCCTTTGAATACCCACAGCTCCTCCAGGAAGAGGTTTATCCTAACAGTGGTGGATTATGCCACCCAGTACCCAGAGGCAGTCGCCCTATCCTCACTGAGGACAAACAAAGTGGAAGATGCCTTGCTAGGGATTTTCTCCCATGTCCGGTTCTGGCAGATGGTTATCACCGATCGAGGGGGTTCCTTCATGTCAGACCTGATGACGTGTTTGTGGGAGAAGTGTGGGGTGGTGCAGAAATGCACAACACCTTATCACCCACAAGCCAATGGGCTTGTGGAATGATTTAATGCTACCCTTAAATCGATGCTCCAAGCATTTGCTGAACAGCATGGAAGAGACTTGGAGAAATACCTTCCTCACCTGTTGTTCGCATACAGGGAGGTGCCTCAAGAGTCAACAGTGTTTTCCCCTTCAAACTCTTATATGGATGCATGGGCCCCTAGACTTGAGCCGGGAGGACTGGGAAGGCAAGCATGCCACCCAGGGAACTCCCATAGTGGATTATGTCCTTATGTTTAGGGAAAAGCTAAGGGGGCTTATGGGAACAGCCCAGAGCAACCCAGCAGCCACCCAGCAGAAACAAAAGGTACGGTACAACCTCAGAGCCAGAGCTTTCTTGTACACTGTGGGTCAGGAGGTCATGGTCCTAATCCCAGTCAGGAAAGTTAAGCTGCAGGCTGAGTGGGCAGAACCATACAAGGTAGTCAGACAGGTGAATGATGTAAATTACATTGTAGAACTGCCTGACAGGAGACATACCCAAAGGATGTACCATGTCCACATGATGAAGCCATATGCAAATAGGGCTGACATAGTCTTTGCAGTGTGTAGTCCTGGGGAGGTGACGGATGAGGAAGACACCCTTCTGGACTTGTTGGAAGAAAGCAAGTGGGAGTCCTCTGTGGAGGCAATCAAAATGTTGCCCCAGTTGACTCCGGGCCAGATTCAGGAACTAAGGGAGGTTTTAGAAGACTTTGCCCCATTGTTTAATGCCAAGCCTGGACTAACCCCCTTAGTGTCACACAATGTAGATATGAGGATGCAAGCACCCATACGGTGGACAGCATATCAGGTTTCAGAGGCCGTCCAAAAGAACATTAGGAGAGAGGTGGAGGAAATGCTGGGTTTAGGGTAATCCAGAAATCCCACAGCCCCTGGGCCCCACCCGTAGTCCCCGTTCTCAAGCCAGATGGCTTTATTCATTTTTGTGTGGACTGTCATGGACTCAACGCAGTCATGAAGTCTGACACCCACCCAATGCCACAGATGGATAAACTACTGGACAAGTTGGGAGGGGCAACATACCTTACCACTACTGACCTGATGAAAGGGTATTAGCAGGTGGAGTTAACTGCCAAAGCTAGGGAGTAGTCAGCCTTCATGACTCTGATAGGGTTATTTGATTTTAATGTAATGCCTTTCAGAATGAAGAATGTCCCTGCCACCTTCCAAAGATTGGTGAATCAGGTGTTACATGGTACTGAAGAGTACACAGTGGTGTACCTGGATGATACTGCCATCTTCAGTGAAAGCTGGAAGGAACACCTGTCCTATCTTAAGGAAGTGTTGGGCAGGATACAGAGGGCCAGGCTCACTGTGAATGCTGAAAAGTGCCAGGTGGCCATGACTGAGGTGGCATACCTAGGGCATGTAGTAGGGTGGGGACAGCTCTGTTCTAATCAAACAAAGATTGAGGCAATCGAGGCATGGCCCAGACCTGAAACACAGAAGCAGGTTCAGAGTTTTCTAGGGACTGCAGGGTACTATAGAAAATGTGTATCAAATTACAGTGCCCTGGCAGCTCCCCATCTGGCCTGCTAAAGAAAAGAATGCCTAAAAAGGTAAAATGGGAACCAGCCTGTGAACAAGCCTTTATATGGCTAAAGGAGGCACTCTGCAGTGCTCCTGTATTAGCTAGTCCAGACTACAGTACACCATTTGTAGTTCAAACAGATGCCTCAAATGTGGGTATTGGGGCAGTACTTAGCCAGAATTCTAACCAAGGGAAAGATCACTCAATAGTGTACCTCAGTAAGAAATTACTTCCCAGGGAGCAGGTTTATTCTATAGTGGAGAAAGAATGCCTTTCAATGGTGTGGGCACTGAAGGAATTAGAACCATACCTATGGGGCAGCACTTTGAGGTACAAAAAGATCTTAATCCCCTTGTTTGGCTGGCACAAATGGGTAAAACAAATGATAGGCTTTTAAGATGGAGCCTTGCCTTGCAGGGTTATGATGTGACTGTCACTCATAGGGCGGATGCAGTAAATGCAAATGTAGATGGGTTATCCCGACAGAGTAGTGAACTGAATTTGGAGAACTCATCCCATGCTTAGGAATAGATTCCCCCAAGTTCAGTCTAGGAGGGATGAGTGTTACGTGATAACTGTCTACTAGTTATGTGTATAATTTTGATAAATACTGTATAGGTTTTGTTAGACTTCTGCTTAGGAAACAGGCCAAGCAACAAAGCATCACATCATGGAACATAAGATTTGAACAGAGAGAAAAGAAGGGTCTGCCCTCTCCTTAACCCAGTGGATAAACTAATTAAGAGCTTCCTTTTTGACATCTACCTGTCAAAGCCCATGTTAGCTGATACAACAGGTTGTAAAACCAGACACCACTTTAAACCTAGGAAACCTTTTATAAAATATTGCATTTTATGACGTCAGTAGGGAAGCCAATTTGGGTGGATACCTGTGACAATTCACAGTTAGGAGAAGTGTCTTTCAGGATGTTCTTCTGAAGATCAAAGGGATTATTCTGACCTGTTCTAAAGCATGCTGCTCACTAATTAGGAAGAATATATATTTTTTTTAAGTGGAATGTTTAGCAGTGTGCAGATGCATCTGACTAATTTAGTATGCAGGAATGAGAGTGACCACACAGCCAGCATCATCACAGAGTTGTGACCTCACAAGCTGGGTGGGACACTCCCCCCCTCAATATTGTCAAGTTGCTGAGGGAAAATTGCATACTTTTGTTTGGACTTTCAAGAGACACTTGTGTTCTGGACTCTTAAGAGGCGCTTCTGTCACAATAGGTAAACCACAACTGAAAACTGAGTTAGAACTAGTTAATTCAGTAAAAAGGCGTTATGTTTTGTAATTTGCATTTCTTTTTTTTTTGCCTGTACCATTAATTATATATGTTCTGTGTTCTGTATTTTATTTCCTATTTTTAATTTTAGTAAACTTTTTGGTTTCCTTAATCTTGTCTGAGACATTTTCTCATTTTGATTGTGAATGCTGGAACAGTGTTGAAAATTCTGACATAACTGTTAAAGTGCTTATAGTGTGTCACCATATGCAGCAAGGTAAGGAAATACCTAGGTCTCAATTGAGTCAGAAGGAGGATTGTGAACCAGGTTATGTGCCCACTCGGTTAAGTATTGCACTGCTTTCCCCAAAGAGGGTGTGATATTTGGACCTGTTACCTGGGCGTGTTTGTGAAAAAGGGTTCAAATTTGACCCAAGGACTTGAGACTGGTTGTTGCTTGGACCCAAAACAGACAGGAGGGTTTCTCTCCTGTTCACATGTTGCACTTCGAGGTTAGGCACTGTAGGAGCAGAGGGCCTGACCTCCAGAGTGCGTATGTGACACTGATCTCCCATTTGTGGTAATAAATTTAAACCATAACATCATTTTTCAAGTCTTTGTGTTGATGATTGGGATTTTTAAAGACGACAGGAAATTAAAAATGATAATTATCCTGTGAAATGTGTCCTGTCATCATTACTTATGCTGTTGGTTTGACTAGTAGTTTGAAGGGAAATGTTACTTGCTATCTCTATTTTAATATTAATAAATTGATTAGTCATCACAATATGGCCGTTACTGGAGCCACTTCTCTAACCTTTCCGGTATTTACACAGGAGAAATGAGCATGCCAGTTTTGTCATGATATGCCTGTTGGCAGCTTGGTGCCACCTGCTGTACTCGCTCCAAGCACTCAGTATTCCAGTGCTGTCAAACTGTTAAGCAACCTTGTAGTCTGATAAAACTGCAATGGTCATCAGCATTACACAACAGAGAAAGGCAGCAGTGGATGTTCCTCAGCTATACTGCAGTGCCCATCTCCAGTCAGTGTGAGCTCCACCTTCTAGGAAAACAAAATCACCCCACAAGATACTAACTAGAGACTAACTTCAGGCTGCAACAGCTGGTGTTAAAAAAAAAAGCCACCACCCCCAGCATTTAGACAAATGTAAACTAAGTCGGGCAGTGAACAACATGATCTTTTGTCTCCCTCCCTTTCCTTCTCTGCACCCCCCCACACACACACAGACACACACTGAAGGCTATAGAATTAAAGGGACTGTTTTATCATTTAGAGATCAGTCCCCGCTGCAGTTCCCAGTTCCCAACCTCCAGTTCGCCAGCTCGCCAGTCACAATACAATTTTACATACAGTAGCATTTCGCCTTTCTTGCCACTGCCATCACCTGTCACAAAGTCTGTTTTAGTTAACACACCCTCACCCTATCTCTCAGTTTAGACTCAAACTGGGATACAGGCAGATTCATTTGCTTTGAGAATCTGCAAAGGAGATCAGTCGGCTTCAAGCTGACTAGTTTGATTAGCAGAGTGTTACAATGGCAATTGGATACTGGATTAGATTTTGTTCTTTTTTTGTTAGCAAGCATTCAACCATCTCTCTTTCTCTCTCTCTCTCTCCCTCTCTCTTGGTTTATATATCTGCTGGGATGCAAGCTAGTTTGATTCACAGATCATACTGGTGATTGGACACCAGCTTACTGGAGCTGCAGCACACTAGTGTGTGACAAGTAATGAGACGAGAGGCAGCTCAATGGGAAGAAGTGGTGTACTGAAATAAATAATGATTGTCATCTACCATAAGCAGCAGAAATAGCTACAGGGCAAGTAAGGAATTTAGACAACACATACAACACCTTCTTTGATAACAAGTTATACAGTGTGTGTGAAGTGGGTCAGCAGCTTTTCAAAGGGTAAACACAGAAAACACATATCCTGTGCTGATAGGCTACAGAAAAGCTGGTAAATGACATTCATTATTTAATTCACACCCCACAAGAAGCCCAACACTTCATGTGCAACAGAGTGAAGCATCATATGGACCAACAGGGGTAGAACAGATGACATGGAACTGGAAGAGAACAACAGAGCCTCACTCACAAAAGCTAACAGAGAACCAATCTGCTCTTACTACAACAGTGCTGCAGCTCACACCTCAAGTGTTCAGCCAGCCCCATACCCCTAAGCAACTCCTGACAAATACTAAAAGTAATAAAAAGAAAAAGGCACAAAGGTAGAGTTAGGTACCAGTCACAGGGCATTTTCTCCGCAATGGAGGTGCAGCACAGGTCAGGGATCAAGCCCATCTTCACCAGACTTAGACACTCCATCCTGGGAAGCAGAAGAACCTCCCCCTTAAAAGGTCAAGAGAACTGGAGGGTGGAGAGGACTTCTAACAGCTGGGAGACCTTAACTCTAAGGCAGAGACTATGAACATTGAAGCGGCCTTCCTTACATCACCGGAGGACAATGTGTCACTGAGCTGGGCATGATCATCCATTGTCAAAAAAGCTCAAGAACCAGACCCAAGAGCAGCAGTGATCAAGAAACCAGCAGAGCCCACTCGCTGACAGTAAAGGAACTGTGAAATATAAAAAGGTGAATCGCAGCGAGTAACTACAACCTGTATCCTTTTTTATAAAAGGGAAATGAAAAGAAAAAGAAATGGGCTAAATGGGTACAGAAATGCTCTCAATGGTTTCACCATGGTAGAGGGTGGCTCATTATGAGGTTAACAGGGTGTTTATAGCCACTTGGTAATGCAGAAGCATAGACGAGGGTTACAAGATAATTATCCGATGCCTGCAACTGGTGAGAGGGGTGAAGCATAATGCAATAGGTTATTAATACAGCTTAGAGAATGCTAGTACAGTAGTAAACACGATGAACATCCTCACAAGCTGTACACCAGTAAAGTTATTATGGCAACTTTTAAGGGAAAATATTCCATGCAAATGGTCAAGGGATAAAAAAGCACCTCATGTTTAACCCCTTATCACAGTTGTCATGGCATGACTCTATAACCTAACCACTTGTAATAGAGAGTGAGAGGCATTATAATGATCTCTACAACCTTTAGTGAAACAGAGGCTCTGAGAGAAGAGGGGGATGCGGCTGAAGGCAAAAGATGGTTGCAGTGTCAAGGGCTGTTGTTAGTCAGAGCAAAGACTGAAGTAACCACTGCAGCCCACGATGCCAATACCATGCCACAAGATGAATAGCAGAGCCTAGAGTGAGGAGCATTGTGTGGGCAAGTATATCCTATCACTCCAGAACCATGAGTCCAGGTAAGCCATAGTTTGTCTTGGGACTTGAGAAGTCCACAAAATGTCTCGAGCTCACAGGTTCAAGAGGAGGATGCTATAGTGGCTTTGTAGGCATTGAAACAAATGTTCATATGGATAGTGACGGAAGAAGAGCACTCAGAACCACGTTACTGCAGCAGTGAGTAACAGGTTTAAATAACTGCCTTGCCATCTTGTGTCTTCTCCCCCAGACCAGTAACATCACCAAATCCCCACAACTGCAAAGACAGAATAACTTTCAAATAGCAAAATTATATTCATCTTTTGCACCTCTCCCTCATGTTGAAGAAAAAGGTACCATAACAATCACATCTCCCCCCACCACCCCATTAGGTAGTGAGGGCTTCACCCAGTTGTCCCCTTGTATGGGGACCCTTTCTTGGTTCAGGAGATAACAGTATAAGCTTAGCGAACCATCAAGCATTAGAAAATGAAATGCTATGATGTTAGCCAATGCTGCTGACTAGAGGAAGAAGATTAGATTAGGCTCACTCTGCTCAGTAACTCTCATGTTAGCACATCTGATGATGCTTTGCTGCACCCTTATGAATAATCAAATAATACGTAAGGTTATAGTGTCATTAAGTAAGTAGACAGCACATTTACAGAGGCATTGCATTAGGTATCAGACTTTAAGAATAAAACTATGGGTTACACAAATGTCCTGTTTCTTTGTATGCTTTATTGTCATTACTTGTCACATACTAGTGTGCTGCAGCACCTGTAAGTTGGTGTCCAATCACCAGTGCAATCCGAGAATCAAACTAGCTTGCATCCCAGCAGATATCTAAACTGAGAGAGAGAGAGAGAAAGAGAGAGATGGTTGAGTGCTTGCTAATAAAAAAAAAAAAAATGAAATCTAATCATGCCACTGCCCAATCGTCGTGGTAACACTCTGCTAATCAAACTGGTCAGCTCCAAGCCGACTGATCTCTGTTGCAGATTCTATAAGCAAACTAGCCTGCCTGCATCTCAGCTTGAGTCTAAACTGAGAGATAGGGTGAGGTCTTGTTAGAATAATGGACTATGTGATAGGTGATGGCAGTGGAAAGAAAGGTGAAATGCTATGTAAAATTGTATTGTGACTGAACTGGTGAGCTGGCTGGCGGTAACTGGGAACTGCATTAGAGACTGATCACTAAATGATAAAATGCTCAAGAAAAGATCAGTAGCCTTCAGAATGTTACTGCAGCATATAAATCTCCCACAACAGACAACACACAGTGTGTAAAATGGGTCAGCAGCACTGAAATCTGAAAACATGTTTAGTGTGCTGATTGTTTACTGTGCTGATTTTGAATGGAGAGCCTTGTGCAGGTAGAATGCAGAAACCTAGTCATCATCTGCAGCAGGCACGAGCAGCAAAAGAACGTTGAGGAGCGGCTTCACCATTAGCAGTCAGAAAATATATTGAAAATATAAAAAATGATACCAACTCACAATAGATTGTACTTCAACTCTTTTATTCAGCATTCAAATGCACAGTTCACCATATTAGAGCCAAAAGCTGCTTTCATTTCCACTTTAAGGCCTGGTTACAAATGTTTCTTACATTTTTTTCTGCATATCTGTGAATCCTGCTTAATAGAGTTGGAAGTTTGCTCCCACCCACCAATTTCAGAATCACTGAAAAGCACTCTCTGTGGTTATACATTCCAAATGTTACTGGCTTTCAGAACATATAATTAAATAAAAAGATGACTATTGGGTGGTAGCAAAGGCAGCATTAACAAGAAACTCTGAATATGTAAAAACCAGACTGTTTTTCAAACAAACACATAGACCGATACACTGGAGGTAATAAACAGACTTCACACATGCTCAGATTTAAAATTATTTTAAAAAATAAATAAATAACAAGGTTTGCAATCCCTGTAAAAGTTACACAGATATTTCTGTTCCTTTAACATTTTGCTACTTCACATTTGTTGGCATTCCATGCAGTGCTTACTGGATTAACTGATCCAGGTGGAAAAGTCGTTCATTGCATTATAGATCGAGGGGGCTCACTCTATTAATTGGAGCCCTCCCTGGATCTGGATATGAAACATTCTTATTCTTAGTCTGTACTGTAAAGATTCTTTTGGTTGCAGGTACCCTGGTAACAGATACATTTGGGGATGTTTTTCAAATGTTCTTAAAATTATTGCTCAGCCTCAATCAATAAGATACTTAGGTGTCCAGTGATGGTTCTCTTTAGCATGTAAGAGTGCTCACACATTCTTAGGGTAATAGAACCATTCAACTTCAGTGCACATCCCTCACGCTATAACAATACATTAGTGCAATCAGGGGATGAATAAGCCTACAGAATGCTTTTTCAGTGGTTCTGATATGGGGGGGGGGATCCCATTCTATTAAGCAGGACTCCCAGATCGACAGGAATTCCTGTATTTGATAGAAACATAAAACAGTGTACCAGGAAACTAGATTAAAATACATTATTGTTATTATAAAATAGTTTTATATTTGCTTTTCGTTTAACTTGTCTGTTGTGGTTGGTGATATTTGTAAAATATAGACTTTTCTCTCAATTGGCAGTGTCAGCATGGCTCAGTTGGTAGCACAATCCTCTTTGGGTCAGAAGGTCATGGGTTCTGGTCCCATGGCAGGGTTAAACAAGACCCTGTCCCATTTGTTATGTAGAAAGACTTAAAAGCAAGGATCTGTCTATCTTCTATTCTGTCACTTGTCTGTTTGATTGCACAATCAAATTTTCTTATGAGACCTAGGAAATTATCACTCTGATAGTCTCATGATTCTCCACCTCCTGCTATCCCCCCTGCCTTCACTTGCTTTTTCTGTTTTTTCTTCTTCCCCCTTGCTTGTCTGTGGTTATAAAAAAATATATGTGGATCTTTATGTGAAATTGGGTTCTCTGGTTGGAAAATGTATATTCTGTAGTTATACTGATTACAAAAAGCTATTTGGTACTCAGGAGGTTAACCTTGAGATGCAGTTTCACCTCCACAAACTCATTTGCAGACTTGTCAACAGGAGATTAGCTCTGAAAAACAATGTTCTATTTTGTTGCACCTGTAACAAAAGATTGACAAAGTCCTGATATGTTTTGTGAGAAACAGGATGTATCTTAACAAGCTTAGGATGCAGAGATTGATTGCCAGGGAAAGATTTCTTACAAAAAAGAGCAGCAATGTTTGTGAGAGAGAAAGAGAGAGACTGAAATTTCAAATTAGAGATACCCTCTGAGGAAAGACTTTGTTTTGTTTGAACTGCCTGTGAAAGAGCTATCCCGCACAATTTTATTTTTGTTCTATTGTTATTGATGATAATAAAACACTACTTGTGAATTTTGCAACTTCTCCTGGTCTGCCTATGGTTCCTGACCTGTGCCTCAATGACAGACCCAAACTGGGATTGGGATTATAACATAAACACTGACACCTGAATGCAGTACTATGGATGCTGTACCATCAAGGTGTGCTGTCTTTGGATGAGATGTTAAACCAAGGTCTTATCTACTATTTCTGGTGGTTGTTCAGGTTGCAGTTAAAGATTAAATGGCACTTCTTGAGTGGAGTAAGGGAATTTCCATGTGTCATGGCCTGATTTCCACCATTTAGTAAAACATCTACAACAGCTTAATTAGATTCAGTTTGTTGGTTTGACTCTGTATCACCCACCCCCCGAGATCAAGCTGAAAATATACAGTAATGTCTAGTTGTCCTTTCAGGCTCAACAAAATCTAAACAAATGAATACATTTTTTCCTACCAATTAAAACGTAAATTGAATTGAATCTATTTCCATAAACTTGCATTAATTTGATAGGAAAATAGAGCACTTAATGTTCCTTGGGAAGTAATTTCATCTACAGGAAAACACAGGAGAATGACCATGGAGTCACAGGGAAAATGTCTGTTAGATCTGGGCCCTGTATTTGTTTTTATTCATTCATTTTTTGTCGTTCTAAATTGGGTGTTGGAGCTAGCAGCCTGACACCTAAATGTTGGCACAAGCTACAGACAGCATGAATGATATGTTTTTTTAATACAAAGAATAAATAGGGAGAGGCTCACTCACAGACCACACAAACACCCACAATCCCAACTGACCCTTAAATCCCAGAACCAAACAGTAATGACACCCTACAGGCCAGTGCTTAAGTAATGTTCGGTTTGTTACCCATTTAAAATGCCCACATTTTAATGGTTAAGAAGCATTTTTAGCATCATACTTTAACATACAAATGCAGTTCTGTCTCTGTAAGTCCAGAGAGTGCATCACATCTGGAAATCACTCCACAGGTACTTATAATAAATGGTGATGGTGTGGTTATCCAGAGCAAAAACAACCTCATTATAGTTGCAGTAGAGAATTTCTTTAGGTTTTACATCTTGTTTATTGCAGCCATATATGAAGGTGTCCAAACAGCAAAAACAGGATACAAGGCTACGCAGAGATGTAGACAGGGCTCTGCATAGCCTTGTATCCTGTTTTTGCCATTTGGACACCTTCATATATGGCTACAATAAACAAGGTGTAAAACCTAAAGCAATTGCTTTGTGAAGTCCTTTATATAGAGGTGAGTGCATTCTCCTCTACTGCAACTACAAATCAAAAATGTGAAAGTAGCACCACCATCCTAGCGCACCTTCCTTGTTTACAACCTCAATATATTTCTCAGCAGGTGACTCCCCCAGGTAAAACTTCCATAGTTCCGATAGCAGATAAAAAAAAAAATCAGATCGAGACTATTAAATCATAATCTCTGAGGAACTTAAAACCCCATCCAGATGCCAAAATACCCACAGTAATATAATGCAGTTCACAAACAGTCCAAATTACTTTCAAGTACCTTAACAAAATCATCAAACTCAAATTTGTATTAATTAGTTTACAGTAGTTATCCTGATCTCCTTAGAAGTCTGATGTTTTCTGTATGAAGTGAACTCTCATATATAAATAAAAAATGAACTCTTTGACACTGGCTAGCTCAGTAACAGTACATCTCACCCTGGGCCGTGACTGGGGGAGGGTGTGTGTGCAAGAGATGCAGTTGCAATAGGGCCCTGCACTTCCAGGGTCACACTGCCTCAGAGGTCAGCATTAACAAAAAAAAAACTTTTATTGGCATAGACAAACTTGCAATTTTCTATTTGTACATTGCTTATCCATTTGAAATTGTCTGTCAGCAGTGGCAGCAATGGAGTCTGTGCTGCAGATTCCAACGCCAGTTTCACAGGGTGGGGGGTTCAGAGCAAAGAAACAATAGGGTCCCATTACTCAAAAATTCTGATCTTGTTGCTGGTGTCCCCAAGAGGAGCAAGGACAAATTACATTGTTCAGCTCCTTGATCCTGGTGCTAGCAAGGGGGAAGGGGGGTATCACAGAGAAATTATGGTTGCTCAGAGGGACTGATACAAAGGAGCCTATTCTATAAATATGTAAGTGCACAAATGGTTAGTTTATATTTTTTGGTAAGGAGGAAGGGCCCCATGAAATATTTTGCAGAAGAGCCCTTAAACATGTTGGCACAGCCCTGATCACACCACCATGAAGGCTACCCAAGTTTCAGAATGGACTGAGGTGGCATATGCCAGAGCGACTGGGCAGTGAGCCACCCTGTTGCTCAATTGCTCAGCAGTGTGTCTCAGCCAGGGGAAGTTTATATACTGTCACCCTCCACAGCAGTTGTCACTTACAGTGAGTTGGGGTGTCAGTTTTTTTTCTTTGTTAACCAGGTAAGGCCCACTTGGCACAAGTATCTGCTTTCAGTTGAGACTTGGGAGCTTTGGGGTGGTTAAGTGACTTGCTCAGAGTCTTACAGTATGAAAGATGAGGTTGTGGAAATGAAACCCAGGTCTGCTGGATGTACCAAGTTCATTCAGAGCTCATTACTGTAACCACTGGGTTATACTGCCAGCTCATGCAGGGTTTTGATTTGCAGTGCTATGAGGCTCTGTGGAAGGTCTCATATGGGCTGCATTGTGCCAGGGATGTGACAGGATCAGGGGTTATAAGGGATGTCACATACTGAAGAATAAGCCTGTCACAAGATTCACTGGTCCATCCTGTGACATGTAGGAAAGCTTCAGTAAAGTAACTGGAATAATTAGAAGGATGAATGATTGTGATTTTAATTACTGAGTACATCTGTACTGAAGTAATTGATGGAATGAGTACAATTGTTGAGCAATAGTGTTTGAATGCTTATGCAATGAATGTAGATCTGGTGTAGACTCTCTCTTTGTCCCTGCTACAGGGACTACCAATCTTTCAAGGTGCCATGAATACCAGGGAATCCTCTTGATGAAAGTTCAACCCCTAGCAGTGCCCCAGGGACAAGATCCCCTTAAACTAAAGATACCTTACGGAAAAAGCCCACAACAGCAATTGAAAAGAATACACAGACACCCTTACTTCCCATAAGGAGAAGAGATGAAGCCAATGATGGGAAGATACTGAATAGAAGTAACTGACAAGGACTGTGTGGAACCACTAGCTAGACTCAAGTCACACTGGAATTTTTGTATAATCTTATATTATTATGTTGTCTTCAGTATGAAGGAGAGGAGAAGAAAAAACTCTTGTGGAGAAAACTTCTGGGGATCCAAGGCCTTATATAGCTATCCCTCCAGGCTTAGAACTACTTTAGTTCATAAAGTGGAGTAAGAACCTTTGACACATGGCTTTGAACATAGAGGATAATGTATGGGATTGAATTAGTAATCACGCAGTAATTGCTTCGAGAGGTTACCATGACAACTGTAAACCTCGAGAGTGCAGCTCAAGAGGTTTACAGAGTTGTCATGGTAGCCTCCAGAAGCAATTTCAGTGAGGTTACTAATAGAAACCCCATACATTAGCTTTTATAGTGTATGGGCCAGAAGACGTGTTCAAACCCCATAACTAAACACTTCAGTATCATGAACCAAAAAAACTGCACACATCTTAAAAAGCTTCCATTTTGCAAGAAATCCATTTAGGGAGATCCGGTTGGTCGGCTGCCACCACCTGGTGTCATTGCAGTGAATGCTGGGAGATGTCTATGCACTGTCTAAACAACCACCGAGAAGGCCCAGCAACAGTCGTCAGGACACAAATTCAGCACACAGCCTTGCAGGTACCGAGCAATAGGGGCAGAAAAACAAGCTACAGCTGATCGTTGGTTCCTGCAAGTTTTAACTTTCACCGTGGAATTGATATTTCAGATACTTGCAGTGGGCTAGCAATCGGCACTCTGAAAAAAAGAATCTTGAATAGTGTTTGCGTTCCGTCCTGTAAACTCATCGCTATGACGTACTTAAGAGAGGTTTATCACTGACGTCATAATGATGAGATTACAAGAAAATTATCTGTGTGTTTTCCATACATAACAAGCTGCTCCCATACACTATTAAAGGATGAACTGATGTCCTCTCTCTGCCACAATGAGACTTCCACCTTCCTGAAGGTGCTGGCCATACAGCTGAAGGAGTCCACGCATGTGAGAACCCCACCACTGGAGATGTGCTTGTAGGCCAAGGTATTGAAAGAGCAAAGTGCCACTGTACCAACAATACAACTTTTTAGGGGCAGCACCTCTAAGAATGCATATGAAAGGAGACCCAGGGTGGAAGCACCATGTGACTGGAAACATACAGTTACTACTGTGTGTCCTTAGGCATCTGCCCAAGACATAGGCACTCAAAGCCCCTGATAAAGTACTATATGATGGGGCTTAAACAACCCTTTTGGATAGGCTTACAATTATTTACTGGGACTCACTGTTATGTTAAAATATTTTTAATCTGAGTCTAACATTCACCACATCATCATTTAGTGTTCTCCTAACCAGGGTTTAATTGTCCATATTTTTATTTGGTTAAAAAAAATCAGAAAATCTTTAAAATAACTGGTTAGTGATGATTATTAACTGTGGGCAGAAGCTATCAAACTCCATTATACATGGGTAATTATACACATGTGTATAACAGAGTTTGATTATACACGTGTATACTCACCTATGTATAATGGAATTTGGCTAAGCACCTTTTGCAAATGTTCTAAAATAAAAAAAATTAAAAAATCAAAGAAACTAGCTATTACAAAAAATAAAGCATGGGGAAGTGTGTGTCAGCTCAGATTTTATGCACACTCTCAGCGCGTTATGCCTTGATAAATCCCTCGAGCATCGCTCTTGGGGATTATGGGGCATTGCACACCTCCGGTGCCCACAAAATCCTCGTTATACACACTTCCCATGCATTATTCTATATTTCTTCTACTGGATTTGTTATTTATAGTAACTGCACACCCTAAAGGAGAAAAGTTTTTTTTCAAAATGTTGGTGTGTCAATGGCAGTTCTACCCTAATACATTATCAAAATAAAGACCCTGTTACATACCATTTGGTGAGTGGAGTCACTGCTCTAATATCTGTGCAATAATAGCTTTTGACGATATTTCAACAGACTCCTCCCAATCATTTTTATTTAATTAGTAGCCACCAGCCACACTGGATTTTCTTCACAGCCTAAATCAGAATTTACCAGAAATGTATAAATCACACCTGATTCAGAACATGAATACGCTCAGGCATGTACAATCTAAGATCCTAGTATTTCTGGCAACCCCTGTACTCTTTTTCACACAGTCAATTGCCCCACCTCACTCCACCCACTTACATTTTGCCTTCACAATATGAAAATGTTGTCTTCTTTTCCAGTCCATGATTGACCTCATCCTCTATTACATCACTTACTCCTCTCTCCCACTACCCTTCCCACACCTAATTTTCCCTTTCCTCCCTCATCTTTCTCACACCCTCTGCTCACTTTTTTCATTTTCCTCTGAGGACAGTGCCAGCATAATTTATTCCAAAAGAAAGACCACTTCTTCCCTTGGCGAAATACATTTTCTCTCCTCTCCTCATGTTTGCCTACTTTGTCCCAAACATTGCCTTAACTGTTAACCATTCCTTTCCCTGTGGTACTTTCTCTGATTCTCAATTCTGCCCCATCACCTCTATTGTTCAACAGCTCACTATTGACCTGCTTGTGTCTCCAAATACTGTCAACTTCACTAATTTTCCTTTCCAGAACAAATTCTAGAGAAGGTGACCTTGTCTCTCCTCTCTGACCCCTTCTTTCACTTAGACTTTTAGACAACAGAGGAACATGTTGTGGGTTAGGTGGTTTGCCTAAATGAGGCTTTCCTGGAGTGAAACATCTAAACTGATACATACCAATGTTTACATTTAAACTAATACATACATATTTTGTACAACTTTCAGTCTGATTTCTCCATGGCCACAGCCCAGAACATGTTCTAATTCATGTTATGAATGATCTCCTCATGTCATCTGAGACTTCCTGGTCTTATCTGACAAAGACTCTTTCCTTATTGTGCTTCCAGATTTCGGTGCAGCTTTTTAAATTGTTGGTCACGCTGTCTTCCATGATCTCTTCGAACAATGTGATGGTATCTCTAATCCTTTACTATCCTAGTTATGTTGTTATCTTTCTGATCACTCCTGCTTTGTTTCTGGAAGCAACAGCATCATATTAGGATGTCCTCTACTACATGACCTTCCTTAGGGTTTATGTTTGACCCTCTCTTCTTCTCTTCGTCCTTTGGAGCAACTCATTTGTCCTTTGACCTTAGCTATCACATCTATGTGGATCTCACCCAGCTCTGACTTTACATACCCTGTGGCTCATTCACTGGCCAATGACCAAACTAGTGCTTGCTTCAGGCTAAGTTTCTAACATCTCAATACATCTAAGACTGAGATCATTTTCTTGGACTAGAAAAGCTCTCTTGCTCGGTCTCTGTCTCCACAATCTTCCTCTTCAACTCTGATCACACTGTCATCTCCTCTGTTTGAAACTGGTGTTTTCCTTGACCCTGAAATCTCTTCTGTTAAAGAAGTCAATGTGGTCTTCTGCATTTTTCAAGAACTCATATGATACAAGGAGAAATGGAGAAGACTGAGTATTGGGTGTGTATGCTCCCCAACTTTCCAATAACCGGACGTGAACTTTAGAGATTTTAGAAATAACAAGTAAAGGGGTTCTTGTTTCTAAAAGCTTTTAAATTAGTTGAGCTACAACTAAAAGCTACAGATGTCTTCTTCCTGTTTATTAGGGATGGACAGATCTAAAAATATCCTGACCCATTCTATCAAGACCTGGATCTAAGCTGGAATCCTGATTATCCTGACTCAGTACAGAACATTTAAGAAATTAATTATAACACTTGAGAAAAATCCCAAAATGAATAACCCCCCCCCCCAAAAAAAATGGAGGGCCTGATTCTCAAAGCTCATGGTGCAGCACAAGGGGCTTGTTCCACAATGAAAAGCGCAAAGTGTCCCCTTGCACATAACAATGAGCTGGGAGCAATTCTTAATGGCAGTCTGCATCAACCACAGGCTGCCTGCCCCAAATGGGGCTTGCACCACCCATACACCCAAAAATGGGCTACACTATGGCACTAGGGGGTATGTGGCAGATGCAAGCTGCCACATCTCCTAAAGTAAGATTCTTAGAACTCACCCAGTGGGAGAAATTCTAAGTAGTTAGACCAGCCAGGGCTGGTCTTAGGACACTTAGAAAATTCTCCTCAGGGAGAGTTGATCTGTTTGCAGCAATGTGCCACTGTCCCCTTCTCCCCAGCCCTATAATCATAATTAATAATAAACCCCTTCCTGATGGTCTAGTACCCCCTCCCCAGCCCCAGTACTGGTGGGGGTAAAAAGCACAAAGTATTACTGAAACATAAAATGACCATTACTAAACCCAGGTCCTGAGGAGAGAACTTTTGCTAGGGGCTTGGTCTGAACTTCTAAAGGGGTACCAAGAAATTCCACACAGAAAGCAGTAACAAGCTAGTCCAAACCAAGTTGGGGTTCTAGAGTGTGGCTTTATTCCAATGAATGGTATACAAAAGCAAAGGTGGACCCCCAAGGGTTTACACTTTGTGGCACAAGGCATTGCAGAACACAACATCTTTAGTAGACAGAAACTCTAAACTTCCCATATTGCATAGGACTTCAAACCCTTTTCAGTGGCATAGTCTCAGCTGAAACACACATTTTCTAGTGGCAATGGCCACAATGGAGCACACTGTTTCTTCTAGTGGCAATGGCCACAACTTAGAACATTTTCCATATGGCATAGGATTTTGAGGTTTGGCAAAGTGGCAACAACAGAACACACTGGTGTTCAAAATTAGAACAACCCACACCAGGGGGTAAACTTTCTCTTCAGGCATTGGCCATATGACCTGAAAAATAGGCACCCATACAGAACCCAAAGTGCTGAACTGGTCACTGCAGTTGGGGGGGTTGTCCACCTTTTGCTTCCTCAGTCCATACCAGCCTTTCTTTCAGAGTTACACCCCAACATTTGCAAACTGTAGAACTATGCATCTTGGAATGACTCTCAAATTCAGCATTAGAAACACACTACTACTGAGTGTAAATTAAAGTTCTGTACAATGTGTTACGTCTCACTGGGGACTCCACGATTGTCAGCCAACTTTATGAAAAGGCATGAGAACAGTCTCAAACAGAACTGGGTGCATAGGTCCCGTTTTCAGAGTAACACCCCAAAGAAAACAGGCAAAGGCAGACATTCCTCCTGAGAACCCGAAGTCAGATTACTCACAGTTGTCAAAGAAAAGGCAGCTTAAATGTCCTGTATCAAATCAGGGGATTGCCCCTCAGATCCATTCTGCAGTCCCTCCTCATCTCACCAGGGATGAAGAGTAAAACCAGGAACTCCTGCTAGATGGTTTCCACCACTTCTACAAGGCATACAGATGGTTCTCAGCACTAGGGTGAGAAAAGGTAGGCTCTCCTCAGAACCCACACCGCAGCTCTTCATTCCAACTATCCACTCTGCTGACACAGACCTAAGACTAACTGAAAATTCTAAAACTCCCCACTCACAGCTAGCTACCATGGCTTATTCTGCTGCTAGAGTTCTAAATGACATCACCTCCTTCCTCTAAGCTGAAACCAAGTAAACAGCGAGGGAGCAGGTGAAAATCCATTTAACTAGTTATTCACCAGCTGCCTTCCCTGCCTAGCACTGACACTGATGGGATTCTAGTAACCCCAGGGGACTGGGGGGTTACAGAGAGACAATGAAATACCAGTTTCAAAACTACACAAGTACAGCATAGTGTATGTGTGATTTCTTTCATCACTGCCTTACTCTTTAGGGCCATAACCTGCTCACACACCTGAAACTAATCTGTAACCCAAGTCTTTCTCTGTATGAAAATATGTATTGTTATCCCGGGTCGACCCTGAAAAAGTGAACTTCGCGGCTCAGTTGGCCTACCTGGTCACCAAAATTTTAAATAAATAAAATGAAATAAAATATTTGTTGTTCTGAAGTTTTCAATGCGTAGTGCTTTAGTCAGTGTGGGGTAAGAGGGGGAGTTGCTGACTAAAGGTGTTAAACAGTAGTGAATAAGGTTTTGCAGATATACGTGGCAGCTCAGTTGTCTGTGTGAAGTAATGAAGGTGAACTGAGCTTTCCTGCACCATTGCTTGGGTAGATGTTTTGTTATTCTATAATTTGTAGCGTGCAGTGGTTCAGTTAGGTCCTGTCCACACTACACCATAAAAATCCCTCTGTAACATTACAGAGGTTCCAGACCAGTACCATAATGGTTTGTGTTTACACTGGTAATGTCACAGAAATTCTCCATGGATACAGTCTGTGGGAGTGGGAGCCATTGGAGAACACTAAAACGTGAGATGATAAAGAGTAGCATCCAAAACGAATGTGTCTTCCCAACAGGCTAGATAAAAAAGCTGTTTCGCAGCAGTGGAGAGAGAGGATGGAGGTGTTAGCTCCATTTCAACAAAGGGTCAAAACGTAAAAGGTACAACTCTAAGTGGTGTTGGTGTGGATACTAATACTAGTAGGAAAATGAATTTAATGCAGCAAGTAGTTCAGCTTTCACATTGCAGGATGATTCTCCTCTCCCGACTGAATGCTACATAGTGCTCTGTAAGCTAGTCCCTGCTTGTGGTCCAGTGTTGACCATCAACATAACTAATAAACCTTCCAGTTTTGATGCAGAATGGAAGGTAGGCATAGAACAGGTTTGCATCCAAAAATCCTCAGTCAACGTTACTGCTGCTGATAAACCTGAAGCAATGGGGTGTCAGGTGATTTTTTTTACATGCATTGACAATTCTGACATAGCCATACTGAGGATGATGGGGAATAGGGGTTAACCTGAGGTAGAAATTCACTTACCACCACATCTTTAAATACCTTATTGGCCTAGAGGACAGGAGAAATAGAATTAAGATCACTAAATCACATTTATAGATTTAATAAATGTCTTTAGTTTGAGGACATCTGTTTAGTGTGGCATATCAAATTATCATGAACATCAGTTGTCATAGACGTGAGTTTGGGGGGGGGGGAGGCATAATCCCCATAGATTATACTCATCACTCATTAATTCCAAAACTTCAGTCCAGAGCATAACACCACCACCTCCATCTTCCTACTGGATATGCCCCTCCCTAGGCACCCCAGCATCCCACTAGCCTTTACCCACTACTTTTATTTTATGTATGTATGCATGTATGTATGAATTGGTAACCGGGCAAAGCACACTGAGCCGTAGCTCATTTCCAGGTATGAATTGGGGGAAGGGAAATAAGGAGAAACAACTTACATTGCAAAACATAGAGATACAAATTACATATCAAAAATATGGATATGGGCATAAAAATACAATGGTAGCAGCAAACGGAGTGGAAACAAAATAGCAGCATAAATACAGAAATGATATGTTGGCTAGGCATAAGCAAAGCAAAGTGCACTTTGTCATACTACACTGCCAGTATGAGATCGTGATGTATGATAACCCCAGTGTACCATTCCTGCTTAGTAACTGTCAGCACCTCTTCCCATACTATACTCTGCTCCTGGGCTCCTATATGATAGGTGTATAATTTTGCACTTTTTGGCAGTGAACCCCAACTGACATGCTCTTCACCACTCCTTGAGGATGCAAAAATCCATGCACATTCTTTCCACCCTTACAATAACTTTGACTGAATACCATTGTAATAGCACTAGTTTGCCATTGCAATACCACTGTGATTATCACTGTACTACCATTAGGGTTTTTATGGTATCACAGTGGATTTGTTCCAGGTCCATTGGGATAGCATTGGACCACTGTACTATCACTGTACTAAGAAAAATCAAAATGTAAACTACTATCATAATACCAGGGTACCACTGGGTAGTACCACTGCAAATTTTGTAGCCCTCCACTGTGTTGCCATTGTGACATATTTGGTAAGGGCAGTTCCTCCTAAGTGTCCACCCTATTGTAGACTTTGGTATAATCTGTAAACAGGCATACCTTCCCTTCCAGTTCTTCTACAGTATCACTTAGAAACATAGAATGTGTTAGCAGAAAAGAGCCGGTAGGCCCATATAGTCTGCCCTATTTTCCCTACCTAGTACTACACCCTGGACCCTATTTGGTCACAGGTGTCCCTCCCTCCCTCCCTCCGTCCCTCCCCCATTCCTCTACCTAAAATTCCCATGTGTCTATCCCAAGCATGCTTGAAGCTCCTGACTGTCTTTGCCCCCACCATCTCTCCTGACAGGCTGTTCCAGGTGTCCACCTCCCTTTCTCTGAAGAAGTATTTCCTCACATCCCTCTGAACCCCCCCCCAAACTTCATGGCATGCCCCCATGTTCTGATGTTCCTCCATTAAAAAAGATTAATCTCTTGCACTTTGTTTGCCCCCATGAGGTATTTACAGGTCTCAGTAATGTCCCGTCACTCTCCTGTCTTCCACTGAGTACACGTTGATCTTCTGCAGCCTCTTCTTGTATGGTTTCTCATGCAACCACTGCATCATTTTGGCAGACCTCCTCTGGACCACTTCCACCTTGTCAATCGACTTACAGAGTTGTGGCCTTCAGAACTGGGCACAGGGGTCTTACTAGTGAATTATACAGTGGCAAATGGCAACATCACCTCCTTTCTCCTGTTAGAAATCCGCATTCTAATGTATTTTATTTAAAATGTGGTAACCAGGAAAGGCACACTGAGCTGAAGCTCATTTCCAGGTGTGACTTGGGGAAACAGAGAAACAATACAGGTGGAGGAAACAAAAATCAGAATAGTACTACAATATAATACAAATGTAGGAGAAAAACAAAAAGCACTTATGAAAAATTTAAATTACATAATAAAAGCGATCAGTGCAAGTAACAATCAGCATTTGTAGAATCATTATCGGCCCTTCTGAGTCAGGAGGAAATAAAAGGGAGAAGGAGGCTAGGGAAAGTGTGAAGGGGAGACAGAGCAGGAGAGGGGCATGAGCATTAGGTAACAGGAAGGAGTAGGAGGAGGTGTTTGAGTGGAAAGAGCGAGGGAGATTGGTGAATGTCTGAGAAGAGCTGATTCTAGAGGAATAGGAGGCAGTAGGAGAAAGCAGACTGACAAGCTGTTGAGTGGGGGATAAGGAAGGGAGAAAGAGCAGGGGTCCTTGGAGTGCATAGAGTAAGATGAGGGGTTTGCAGGTGATAGGCAGGAGGACAGATAAGTAGTAAGAGAGTCCCAAACACATATTTGGCAACGAAGGTCAGGCAGTGGACCAGCCTGCTGTGGGATAGAGGCATAATGGAGAGAGATGAGTAGAGAAAGCAGTGGTGATCAAGGCGAGGGGAAATGGTAGCAAAGCAACAGGAGTTTAGGAGGGTGTCAAGTCTGGAAAGGGATTTTGCAGGTGCAATGCCATAGACTACATCAATGGCCATGCAACCCAGCATCTGGCTAGTCTTACCTACTGCCTTGCCACCCTGCCCTACCACACTGACATCATCAGATACGATTAATGCAATTTCCCTTTCTTGCTCAGTTACTGTAACTACCTACTCCATCTTATACAAATTTCCCAACCTCAGGTGCATGACTTTGCATTTTTTGGCATTGAAACCCAGCTACCACACCCTATACCACTTCTCTAGTTTCCTCAGATCCCATTGCATTCTCTCCACTCCCTATGGGGTGTCCACCTTGATGCAGATTTATGAGTCATCCGCAAAGAGACACATTCCTCTCCAGTTCCTCAGCAACATCACTTATGAAGACACTGAAGAGGACAAGACCCAGTACTAACCCCTGGGGACCTCCACTGGTCACTCTCCCATCCCCCAAGTGACTGCTGTTTACTACCACCCTTTGTCACCTATGTTTCAATCAGTTTAAAAACCAGCTTACCACCTTCTACCCCAGTCCCAGATTGCTAAGTATTTTAATCATCCTCCCATGCGGTGCAGTGTCAAAGGCCTTGCTGTAGTCCAGATAGACCACATCTACTTCCGTGCCCTGATCCACCTCCCTCGTATACCCAGTCACAGAAATCTATGAGATTTGTTTGACATGACCTCCCTCTGTGAAACCATTTGCTTCCAGGTACTCCATCAATCTGTCCTTCCGCAGGGTTTGCACTCATTTTCCCACAACTGATGAGAGATTGACTGGTCTGTAATTGCTAGCCTCTTCCCTGCTGCCACTTTCGTGCAAAGGGACCACACTGGACCTCCTTCAGTCTGGAACTACCCCATCTCCAATGAGGTGCTGAATAGTGTTGCCAGAGGGGGTGGCTAGCATGGTACTCAGTTCTTTTATCATCCTTGGGTGGATCCCATCCAGCCCCATTGCCTTGGTTTCCTTCAAGGCTTCCAATCCCCATCAGGCTCCATCTTCTGACAATGGACTTGTGTCTACTTCCCCCCCTCTCTCCGGTGCCTGCTGATGCATGCTGGTCTGTCCTCTCCCACCCTCCACAGTGAAGAAGAGTAGAAGTACTTGTTTAAAACTTTTGTTTTTTCTTGATCTCCTTCTGCATAGCATGCCCTCCCACCCTCATTTACCTGATCCTCACTATCCCTCCTCTTTTCACTCACATACCTAAAGAAAGTCTTATCCCCTTTTTCCACCTCCTTGGTGATCCTCTCATCTATTTGAGTCTTTGCTGCCCTCGCCCTCCTCCCTGCCTCCCTTTGTTGATCTAGATATACCTCCCTGTCCCCCTCCATTTGGGTCTCCTTGTACTTCCTAAAAGCTGTTTCTTTCTTCCTTAGCACATTAGCCACCTCATTAGAGAAATATATTGGCCTCTTCCTCCTTTTTTTGTTAACTTTCTTTCCTCCAGTCACCAGGCCCTGGGAAATCCTTTGGACGAAGCCATTGGCAGCTTTTCCCACCCACCTGACAGCCCCAGACTAAGATCCCCCCAGAACTCTGACCTGCACTCCTGTCCTGCTTGACCCCCCCCCGTGGCTTGTACCTCCCCAAGGCAGGGCCAACAATCACCTACCTTTGGCACTCCCAGGAATCCAATACACAGGTGGAGTGAGGCCAGAGGATATCGGGGACCTGGTTAGTAGGATCCAGCAGTGGGCATGGGGCTACCATGACTTGTAGTCCTCCCGGGCAGCAGGGTGTTTCCTTTTGCTGTCATCAACATGATCCCTGGGGGCGTGGATGTGCAATGACGTCCAGCGTGAGGCAGGCATGCTCCAGAATTCTTCCTGTGGATGTCTGCCATCTCCCCCACCCTTACCTGATGTGTCCCCAAGCTGTAGCACCCCTATCCTCCACTGGGAGCTGCTGATGCCAGGAAATCCACATCCCAACCTCCCCAGAAGAGGAGAGCAGTCCTGCAGATGCTCTATCCTCTCCTCCCTGGCCGACCCCTGGCAACCCGCTCTCACTCCTGAGCCCGGGTCTCCATCATGGTGTGAGATGTGGTATCTAGCGCCTCATCCCTCAGCACCACCGAGCCAGTTCTCTTCCTTCTCTTACACTTGCTTGTCTCTTTCAAACAGCTTGCTGTTGCCTTGGTTATTCTGTCCATTATCCATTTCCATTGTGCCTCCACTACCCCCCACCATCCCTCCTTCAAGGTATTTCCTAAGGTAGTCTACATTTTTTTTTAATCACCTCTGCTGAAGTCCAGGATCCTCATTCTAGTGTGGTTCTTTTGCCCAATACGTATGTCAAACCACCAGAAATGATGGACGTTTGTATCTAGGGGACTACCCTTTGTGACATCTGCAATGCTGTCTTTGTTAGTAAGCACTTGATAAAGTACTGCACCATCTCTTGTGGGCTTTGTAACCAGTTGCCTAAGAAATGCCCCTTCTCAGAAGTCTAGGATGGTCCTGCTTCTACTTGTAGATATTGCCAGAATGCTACAGACTATAACTGGCAGATTAAAGTCCCGCATAATCAATACATCCCCTTTGCTTGACATTGAGCCAATGGCCTCACCCAAAATCTCATCTAACTCCTTCTCCTGTGTTGGTGGTCAGTACACCACCAGCACATTTATAAAGGCTCAGGAACAAATTTCCAAGCCAACACAAAGAACCTCTAGCTCTTCCTTATCCCCATTGAGTCTTTGTAACTCTGTAGCCTTTACACTTTCCCTCACATACAACACAACCTCTTCTTCTCTCCCTGCCTTATCTTTTCAAAACATGGCATAACCTGTAATGGCCACATCCCAGCTATGGCTGCTGGTGTACCATGATTCTGTTTTGGCCAACAGATGCAGGTCTGCCTCAGCAATGGTTGCCTCAAGGTTAGGCATTTGTTTTCCTAAGCTCCATGCATTGGCACACATGGATCTTAACTCCTTTTGCCACTCCCTGCCCATACTTTGCCCCACCCTTTCCAAATGTAACCTTTACCCTTCCCTTGTCCATGGTGCTGCCCTCCCCTTTTTAATCTCTCTCTCTGTCTACCCTTTTTAATTCTTCTCACAGGCTTAGAAGCACCTCCCAAACCTATACCTCTCTTGTCTCTAGGCCTCTCGACCCCAGGGGAATTTATTTCTCCTGGTCTTCTTCTCTCTGATGCTCTATTTTCTGGTGGAGGGGCATTCAATGCCTGCCTCTTTATTTCTGCCTACCCCTTGGGTAGTTTAAAAGACCACTGATGTAGCATTTAAACCTTCCACCCAGGACTGTCATTCCCCTCCAGGTTCGATGGAGGTCAATTTCCCTTGTAGAGACCTTTATTGACAAGGTAGGACTGAGTCCCTGATGTAGCTAAACCCCTCCTCTCTTCACCATGCCTTCAATCAGTCATTGAAGACCTTGGTGCAATGTTCCATAGCATCACCCCCCTTCCCAGTCATACACAAATTACACCTCGGTAAAGGCCGCCATGCAAGCAACCTGCTTGAGGGTGCACCCCAGCTTTCTAAACCTCTCCTGCACCACTCCTGTTGTGTACCTTTCCATATCTTTAGTCTCTAGGTGAACAGTGAATTCCCACTCCTCCACCTACACCACCAGCCCAGTGATCCTAATGATCCACCCCATCTCTCTGTGCCAAGGTGCCAAGTAGGTGCCTCACCTCCCACTTTCCCTCCTGTTCTGTTCCCAAAACTACCCCTCCTAACAACTGAATCCCCCATCAGAAGTTGCTTCCTCTTCTGCTAGGGTCCTCTGCCTCTCACCTTGGGGCCTTCCCTCTGGACTACCCTCACACCATCTCCTGTCTCTACCATGGATGCCTCCTCATGGCAATCCTGTCCCACCAATGTGGTGAAAAAGTCATATAGTGGCAGGAGGTGAAGAATTCATTTGCAACCCCCCCTCCACCCTCTTGAAGCCCACCACAGTCCATCCAGTCCTCCTTCTTGGCACCCTCTAAGGCAGCAATGGGGTACTTGGTAGCCTCTGGGTGGTGGAAGAGGTCTTCTGAATCCTAGTCAGCTCAGTCCCGAGTCTAGTGATCTCATACATGAGCCCAGAGAGGTGCACATAGATGGTCAGCACCTCAGTCTCCAAAAGGTCTCCATGAAGACTGCTGTTCCACAGACGCTGCACTGAACTACTCCCATCATTCCCTATACTACTCTCCCTATGACTTAAGAACATTTGCCCTTACATCAGAAAGGGTGTTTTTAGATTTTCCTTTATTTGTTTGGTTTACCCCTGTTGCTGTTAGTAGTGTTCCAGTTTGCTTTCCCCTACTGTTTTCAATAAGACTTTACTAGTTGTCCCCTTAAGTTTAGCCTAACCTTTTGTTGACTGACTTGAGATAAGATTTTGAATGTTGTCCCTTTGTCACTCCAGCCCTACCCTTACCATAGTTTTTTTTAAGTTCTGTCTTTGTCACTCTTTGCCATTCTTATGAAGACACTGAAGATGACAGGTTCCAGTACTGAGCCATGTGGCACCCTGCTGGTCACTCTCACATTATTAGAGTGAATGCCATTAACCACCATCCTCTGACCCCTATATGCAAACCAGTTTATCACCCAATTCACCACTTTGGATCACACCCCTAGGATGCTTACTTTCTTAATCAGTCTCATGTGTGGGCACAGTGTCAAAGGCTTTACTAAAGTCCAGATGAGGTACGGCCACTGCCCTGCCCTGATCTATTTTCCTGGTCACCCAGTCAATGAAATCAATCAGATTCATCTGGCATGACCTCCCCCCCCCCCAATGAATCCATGCTGACTGTGGTCTTGATGACAACTGTATACAAGATACTCTGCCAGTCTTTAATTTAGCAGGGCTTCCATTAATTTCCCAACCACATCTGACCGGTCTATAATTTCTAGCCTCCTCCTTGCTGCCACTCTTGTGTAAATGGACTACATCAGCTCTTCTCCAGTTCTCACAAACCACTCCCATCTCCAGTGAACTGTTGAATAAGGTTGTCAGCAGAACAGCTAGCACCCCCTGAATTCCTTTGGTGTATCCTGTACTGTACAAGGCAGCTTCTGAGGTAGTCCCCTCAGTTCTTTAAAATACACCCTCCTAAAGTCCATAAGCCTCATCCTCATATGCTTTGGCTCTGTTGCTGTCTTTATGTTAAACCCCACTGCACTGGGATCACTGGTGCTTAGGGGACTAGTCACAGTGATGTCTGTGATGCTGTCCCTGTTTGTAAGCACCAGATCCCACACTGCCCATCCCTACTGGGTAATTTGACTACAGTAAAAGTCGCATTACATTTTCCCAACAATGACCTGGTTTAGCATTGTTTTTTACAGTTGACAATGCATTGGCAACTCATATTGCATTGTTATTCAGTGCTACATCAGCTCAAGAGCAATGTTTGTAAAATGTTTTTGCAACTCAGTTAGAATGCATCTGCAATCCCATCACAATGCAACGCAAAACTGAGTTTTAACTCTTGGAAAACAGTTTGTGCAGGGCTTTCTGCTGGATTCAGCAACACTAATGCAACTCACTCAGAAATGTAAAGCCAACTCATTGGAGGAACATTTTAATGTGACTTGTACTGTAGCTGCCTGAGAAAGGCCCATTGTAAGTAGTCAAGGATGTCCCTGCTCTTTGCCAAAGCTGCAGCTAGAGGACTCCACTCCATGTCTTGCAGATTGAAGTCTCCAGTTAGCATTGCCTGCCCCTTACTTGCCATTCTGATGATGGATTCCCTAAGTGCCTCATCTAACTCCCTTCCCTTATCTGGGGTTCTGTACACTACCTTTGTAGGATTGCCACCCCTGACCCTGTCTCCAGTATGACCCACAGCACCTCCTGCTCCTATTTTTCCTCTGACTACCACTGGACCTCCATGGTCTTCATTCCCTACCTCACATATAGTACAATTCTTCCTCTCCTCTTCCATGCCCAGTCTCTCCTGATCACAGAGTAGCCAGTTATAGCCATGTCCCAGTCAAGATGCTCAGTGCACCATTACTCCATTATGACCACCAAATCCAGGTTAGCCTCCACCATGATCTCTTCCAGGTCTGGAATTTTGTTTCCAAGACTCCATGCATTGATGCACATGACTCTCCATACCTTTCTCCCTCCCTGCCTGTTTCCCTGCCCCCCCTTCCTGAATTTGAAGTTCCCTCATGCTCCCCCGACCCACTTCTTCACTTTTTACCTTCACCATTCTCAGCCTCCTTTAATCCTTTACTCTTGCTCACCTGTTTAATACTCCACCTTTTCTTCTTGCACCCCTGCCCTAGGGAAGTGTACTCCACTTGGGATCTTCCTCCCTGATGCTCCAGCATCCTGAGGGCAATTGTTTCCTTCCTTGGTTTTACAGCCTCTGCCCTAACCAGTTTAAATTCTCATCAAAGTAGCATTTAAAGCTCCCACAAAGGACTGTGGTCCCCTTTCCAGAGGGATACAGGCTATCTCCTCTATAGAGTTCCATAACCTCCAAGGTCATATTCCTGTTCCTAATATAGCCAAAGCCCTCCTCCATGCACCATGCCTTCAACCAATTGTTATATGCCCTGGTACAGAGTACCCTTCCCTTTCCTCAGATGTACATAGGTAAAAGCTTGGCAAAAGTCACTGTGCATGCCATCTACTTGAGGCCCCTTCGCAGCTCTCTGAAGTTACCCTAAACTACTCATACTATGCCCCATGCCAGGTCATTTTTCCCTGGGTGGACAATGATGTCTAGCTCCCTGGACATGCTCTCCATCTCTCCAAGCTGATGCACCTCACAGGTACTAACCCTCCTATCCCTTCCACCTCCTGCCCCCAAGGCTCTCCACCTAACAACAAAGTCCCCCACCAGTAGCTGTTTCCTCCTTAGCTGGGGTCCTCTTACACCCTCGTTGGGTTGTCCTCTTCAGAGGACCCCCACTTCCTCTCTTTCCACTGTGACAGATGCCTACTCTAGGCTGCCCCGTCTCCATCAGTACAGTGATGGAATTCGGAAGCAATATAGGATGAGGAGCATGCACCCTTCCCACCATCTCCACCTTCCTGGAGCCCACCTATGTGCATCCACTATGCCTAGACATCCTTTGGGTGAGCAGTGGTAGAATTGGTGGTCCCTGCATGCGGCAGAAGATGATCTGTACCCTTACTAGTTCAGCCCCCAGTCGAGCAACCTTTGACAACAACCAGAGAGTTGAGTGCACATTGGGCAGCTCCTCAGTCTCTAGAAGGTGTCCCAAAAGATTGCAGCCATATAGCCATTCACTGCACCACTGCCATGATCTTTTTTTTCCTTTGCTTAGTGTCTATTCAAACTTCTCTGTACTCTTCTGCCTCCTTTCTACTGTTGTACTCCTACCACTCCCTTTTGCTTCCCTGAAACTAATTTGATACCCTACCCTAGACAGCGTGTCTTTTGTTTTCCCTTTTCTAACCTTTCTACCTGTACCTACCTTATCTTGGGTGTCTACTATTCCT
This sequence comes from Neoceratodus forsteri, assembly GCA_016271365.2. NCBI lineage: Eukaryota > Metazoa > Chordata > Ceratodontiformes > Ceratodontidae > Neoceratodus > Neoceratodus forsteri. The sequence continues at coordinate 997,318,462 of CM057455.1, forward strand.
CACCCACTTGTACAATGGCCATGAGCTATAGCTAACTACTCCCTGGATGTCATTCCAGCAGATAGTAAAACAGTAACAGGTTACCTCCTTACCATGGTCTGATGTTCCCCCTGCAGACTGTCCTGCTGACTGCAGTCACCTTACAGATGCTCTGCAGATGTTCTTTAGGCAGATGTTCCACTCCTCCTCCTCTGTCTTACTCATGCAATGGGATGTGAGGGTGATGGGACAGGATGGGTATATGGCAATTTAGTCGTCCTCCTGAGCTTCCTTGATGGCCATGACTGGTTGAATCTTGTCCCTGCTGGCCTCTTGGAATACTTTCTGTCCTCACTGGCCTCAAAGAAAATATTTTCAGCAGAAAACAGCTAACAACTTAAAGAAACAGCAATAATTAACAGCTAGTGTTGGTGCATACTGCTCTGCTTCCTTTGTGCGTAGAAACAAACACTGACTGTAATTTAAGCTTCTTCCTGAACTTCCTGTATGGATGTCATTGATTGGATCAAGTCATGGGAGGAGACATGATTCAAGTTATGGAGGGTGAGAGGGACCTAGGGTTAGTGGTAGGTGTCAAAATGAACAACTCGGAGACCTGGTAGGAGGGCAGTGGCAAGGGCAAATAGGATGCTGGGATGCATCACTAGGGGGATTACCTCCAGAAAGGTGGAAGTGATCCTACCACTGTACAACTGCTTGGCTAGGCCACACCTCGAGTACTGTGTACAATTTTGGAGACTACATTTAAAGAGGGACATTACACTGATAGAGAGGGTCCAAAGGAGGGCAACCAAAATGATCTGGGGCCTGGGGGAGAGGACCTATGAGGAGATGCTCAAGGAGCTTGACAGGTACACCCTGGAGGAGCGGAGGGACAGGGGGGACATGATAGAGGTCTTTAAGCACATGAGAGGGATCAATAAAGGAGGCCCAGTCAGGGTGCTCCAAAGGAAGGAGGATGGGGCAACAAGTGGTCACGGGTGTAAGCTGGAAGGGGGCAGGCTTAGAGGGGAGAAGAGGACATGTTATTTCACTGAAAGGTTGGTGGAGCCATGGAATGCACTGCCCAGGGAGTTGGTAGAGATGGAGACTGTGGACAGATTTAAGAGGGGATAGAACAGATACAGGGGGAGGGTAAATCTGACCAGGCACAATACAGATGGAACATCTGGGACTGGGGACAGTATAACCCAAGGGGAAGGGGGGACACTAAAATCAGCCCTCTCTGCGGGTGCTGAAAATTGAGCAGACTCAAGAGACTATTAGGCGTATTCTGCTGGCATTTTAGTAGCTAGTATGTTAGTATGTGCTGCCATCCTTGATGCTGTTCTCCCAGAACACTTACTGTCCCCTCCAATCCCACAGAAAACACTCTCAGCTGCAAAACAGTTGAAAATTAGGGGAAGAGCAATAAATTAACAGTTATTGCTGGTGCTTACTGCTTGGCTCTCTATACGCCTCTGAACCGCAACTCTGAACTCTGTCCAGCCACGTTAAAAGCTGTCAATGGTCTTAGTGCCCATCACATCATCCAGCAGGCTGTTCCATGGCTTAACCACTCCTTCTGTAAAAAAGAACTTCATGTTCCTTCTGAATTTCCTTCCCACCAGCTTCCTCTCATGTCGCTCTGCTCTAGATTCTGTATTCCTGTCGAACAGTTCCTTCCAGTTTACCTTGTTCATTACTTGTAGGAACCTGATGATCTATATCTTATTGCCCCTCTCCCTTCTTGCTTCCAGAGAGTATAAGTTTAGTGCCCTAAACCATTCCTGATAGGATCTGTCCTGCAGGCCATGAATTGCTTTTGTTACTCTGTGTTGCACCATCTTCAGCCTGTTCCTGTCTTACCTCAAGTGAGGGCCCCAGAACTGGACACAGTACTCCAGGTGTGGCCATACCTGTGATCTGTAGCAAGGGTCCAATATGTCCTTTCTCCTGCTATCAACCCCCCCCCCAGTACACCCCAACATCCTGGTTGACTTGCTGTAGGCTTAGTTACATTGGAGCTTACAGAGACAAAAACTGGCACTGGACACCATAAGTATATGCATAAAAGGTTTTAAGAGGAAACACATGATGCAAAACCTGTTGGGTTTTGTAGCATTTGTTTTAGTTCCATGTACAGAATGCTGCATATCAGTGTTTTTTATATGAATTAAAATAAACTTTTTACACACACACAAGCAAGGTCCAGTGCAGCTTTTGTCTCTGCAAGTTTGGATTTGGTAAACCAGGCACAGACCTTGTCAAAGGAGCAGTACTTGTTGCCATGTCGCTCTTGTTATATTGTCTAGATTGTTTAAGGGTGTCACTTATGATGACTCCTGGGTCCTTTCCCTCAGTAGTAGTATCCAGCATATCCCCTCCCATCCAATATTCTGTCCTGGGGTTCTTGTTCCCAGTGTGAATCACCTTGCACTTTCTGGCATTGAATTTTAACTGCCAAACCTTGGACCACCTCTCCAACTTTTACATGTCCCTCTGCAATTCATTCACCCCTTCCTTGCTGCCTATTTTACCACACAGCAAGTGTAATCTGAAAAGAGGCACATCTTGCCCTGAATTCCTTCTCACCTGTTGCTGATGAACATGTTAAAAAGGATTGGAACCAAGATTAAACCCAATGGCACCCTACTTGTGATTTCTGTCTCCCCAGATTTAACTCTGTTTACCACTGTCACAAACACACTCAGCAGGTCAGGCCCTCTGCTCCCACTGTGCCAAACCCCAAGCACAGTAATGTGAACAGGTAACAGACAGGGTAACCCTCCTGTCTGCTTGTGGGTCTGAATCACCTTTAGTCTCAAGTTCTGGGGGGATTCAAACTGTGAACCTTATGCTAGAGTACCCAAATGTACAGGCTCAGATAATATTCTCTTTTGGGGATGCAATATATCTTTCACTTAAGGGCACCTAACCAGGTATCCAAAATGAACCCTTTAAAACTCTATAAAAGGCCTTAGGTATATTTTTACCTTTTCCCAGTTTAGTAACACCATCAAACTTTTGAACAGTTGTCAGACTTAACCATCTATACATCACAAGCAAAAAAGAACTGGCAGACAACCCAGGGCAGTCTTTCAAATAATATTTTTACTAAAAATGGATAAAAATATGAAAAATGTAAACAGAACAATATATCAAAGAGCATCCAATCACTTAAAAGAAAAGCACAGAAAACTACAATCTCCTACCAACATACAGTTAGACTTTTTCTATCTAATTTATTACCTTTATAAGTGCCTTAGTTAGATCTGTGTTTCTAGAGTCCCCAAAATGATATGGCAAAAAGATCAGACACCAGTATTAGTTTAAACTGTGTCTCTCCACACCCCTTCTATGAGTCATCTAGCTCCTCCTGTTAGAATATAAAAAAATACAAACATGATGTCCAATCAGAAGATATTTTAAATTAGGCGACATTAGCAAAAACTAATTTCTCAAATTGTAAGTCTTTGATTTTCCCAGTTCCTTCTCCCAAGGCATTTCAAATGGGTTTTATAGCTCTTTAACACCAGTTGGTATTAAATGTTCTTCCTCTTAAGACATCATAAAAGTTTATGATTTCCATCCTCTGGCAGACTCATAAAGTCCTATTTCGTTTCCACTTCAAAGAAGCAACAGATCATAAAAAGGCCATAAAATGCAATGTCTCAAGGAAGTTAATCACATTACAGAGATCTCCTGGTTTAATATATATCCTGTTATTTCAATGAAACCTGGGGGGGGGCACCCATGGAGCACAGACTCACATATGATATTTTTATATTACAAATATCATACAGCAGTCATAACCAGCTGGACAAGTGTCATAGTCCTCCCCACCTAGACTGAACTTGGGTGCTCTATCCCCTGCATGGGATGAGCTCCCCAAGTCAGTTCACTCCTCATACAGACATGATAAGCCATCTGCGTTCTGATTGGTAGCTCCAGCCCTATGTAAGATCATCATGCCTTACCCTTGGAAGGCACGACTCCATCTTAATATTCTACCATTAGTTTTTACCATTTGTGTCAGCCAAATCATGGGGTTGTGGTCAGTTTGTACCTCAAAATGCTGCCCGTATAAGTATGGCTCTAACTTCTTTAGGGCCCACACTATGGCAAGACACTCTTTTTCCACAGTAGGGTAAGCCTGCTCCTTGGGAAGTAACTTTTTACTCAGGTACACTACAGGGTGATCTTTTCCTTGGTTGGATGTCTGACTCACTACTGCCCCAATACCTACATCTGAGGTGTCACTCTGGACTATAAAGGGTATGCTATAGTCAGGACTTGTCAATACAGGAGCACTGCACAGTGCCTCCTTCAGTCAGGTAAAGGCTTTTTCACAGGCTGGTTCCCAGGTAATTTTCTTTGGCATCTTTTTCTTTACCAGGTCAGATAGGGGAGCAGCCAGGGTACTGTAATTGGGTATAGTACCCTGCTGTCACTAGAAAACTCCTGACCGGCTTCTGCATTTCTAGTCTGGGCCATGCCTTCATCACCTCTATTTTTACTTGGTTAGGATGGAGCTGTCCCCGGCCTTAAACATGCCCAAGGTATGCCACTTCAACCATGGCAACCTGGCACTTCTCAGCTTTGACAGTGAGCCCGGCCCTCTATATCCTGCCAAGTACTTCCCTAAGGTGGGACAGGTGTTCCTACCAGCTGGCACTAAAGATGGCAATGTCATCTAGGTACACTATGGTGTACTCCTCAGCACCATTTAATACCTGGTAAACCAACCTTTGGAAAGTGGCCGGGGTGTTCTTCATTCTGAAAGGCATTACTTTAAATTCAAATAAGCCTATCTGAGTGATGAAGGCCAATCTCTCCCTAGCTCTGTCAGTTAACTTCACCTGACAATACCCCTTTCTCAGGTCAATAGTCATAAGGTAGGTCGCCCCTCCCAACTTTTCCAGGAGTTCGTCCATCTGGGGCATCGGGTGGGTGCCTGACTTAGTGACTGCATTCAGTCCACGATAGTCCACACAGAAATGATTAGAGCCATCTGGCTTGGGCACAAGGACTATGGGTAAGGCCCAGGGGCTGTGAAATCTCTGGATTACCCCTAAATCCAGCATTTCCTCCACCTCCCTCCTAATGTCCTTTTGGACAGCCTCCGACACCCGATATGCTGTCCACTGTATGGACGTCTTTGTCTCTGTCTCCACATAGTGCATCTCTAAGTGTGTTAGTCCAGGCTTGGCACTAAACAGTGGGGCAAAGTCTGCTAAAACCTCCCTTACTTCCTGGATCTTGTCTGGGGCCTGCTGGGGAGACAATTTAATTGCCTCCACAGAGGACTCCCACTTGCTTTCTTCCAGCAAGTCCAGAAGGGAGTCTCCTTCGTTCGTCCCCTCCCCAGGACTACATACTGCAAACACCATGCGGCCCTATTAGCATATGGATTCATCATGTTGACATGGTACATTCTTTCTGTATGTCTTCAGTCAGGTAACTCTATGATATAGTTCATGTAATTTACCTTCCTAACTAGTTTGTATGGTCCTGTTCACTCAGCCTGCAACTTGTCTTTCTGGACCGGAATAAGGACCATGACTTCCTGACCCACCATGTACGAGCAAGCTCTGGCCCTGCGGTGGTATCACACTTTTTGTTTCTGTTGGCCAGCTGCCAGGTTGCTCAGGGCTGCTCCCATAAGCATCTTCATCCTTTCCCTAAACCTAAGGACATAATCAGTTATGGGAGTTCCCTGGGTGGTGTGCTTGTTTTCCAAGTCCTCCTGGATCAAGTCTAGGGGCCCACATAGCAGGCGTCCATATAACAGCTTGAAGGGGGAAAATCCTGTAGACTCTTGGGGCACCTCCCTGTATGCAAACAACAGGTGGGGAAGGTATTTCTCCCAGTCCCTCCCATGCTGTTCAGCAAATGTTTGGAGCATTGACTTCAGGGTACCATTAAATCTTTCCACAATCCCATTGGCTTGTGGGTGATAAGGTGTAATGTGCCTCGGCACCACTCCACACTTCTCCCACAAACATTTCATCAGGTCCAACATGAAGGAACCTCCTCAATCGGTGATAACCTCCTGCGGAAACCCAACATGGGAGAAAATCCCAAGTAAGGCATCTGCCACTTTGTCCTCAGTGAGGATAGGGTGACTGCCTCTGGATACTGGGTGGCATAATCCACCACAGTCAGGATGAACCTCTTTCCAGAGGAGTGGGGGGTATTTAAAGGCCCCACAATATCCATTTCCACTCTCTGGAATGGCTTCTCCACTATGGGCAATGGAATTAGGCTAGATTGGGCTTTCTTACCTGCCTTCCCCATTTCTTGGCACCAGTGACAAGACCTGCAATACTCCTTCACCTGCTGGGTGAAGTTGGGCCAATAGAAATTCTGGGCCAACCGCTGTGTAGTGCGCATGATTCCCAGATGACTAGACAAGGGAATATCATGTGTAATCATGAGCAACTGCTCACGATACCCCTGTGGAATGACAAGCTGTCTACCTATCACCCCTCCCTCTGTGTTCACAGCCTGAGTATACATCAGTTCATTTTCTCAATAAACCTTATGTTTACCATCACCTCCCTGTGCTCTGTCAGAGTCTGCCCAAGCGCTCAGCTTCTCTAGACTAGGGTCACTTTTCTGAGCAGCTGCAAACTCCTTACACATTCCCAAGGCATGGGACAGGCTCCCTTCAGTCTCTAAACTATGGCCCCTAGCACTAGTGTCAGGGAACTCAGGATCACTGTCATCCCTAACCCTCTGACAACAGCTCACCCCTTCTTCTTCGGAGTTGCTCTTTGTAGCTGTGTGGTTAGCTGCTACTGGGTAAATTTCTAACCCCTTTTCATTAGACTCCATATCAGGAGACACAGGTTGGGGAATCAGCCTCCCAGTGATTTCCACACTGGCTTCTGTGGGGTTCGGGGAAGTACAATTTTCCCTTGCTGCTTGGCTACGGTAACTGCACACACCATCCCCTGTTTGAGATTGTTGCCAAGGATGATGTCAACTGCTAAAGTTTTAGCTACAGCCACCTGTTGCACAGTTTCCCCCCTGTTTCACCCCAGTCTAGGAGAACACTAGTGAGTGGCAATGTTTTCTCCTCACCAGTGAAACCTTGTACAGTTACAAATTCATTGGGTTTAAGCTGACCAGGCTCTACCAGATCCCCTTTTACCAGTGTCAGGAATGCCCCTGTGTCCCTTAACCCTTGTGTCTGTACACCATTCACCGTGACTGGGTGCATGTGCTCCTTCATGTTCCCAGGCATGCTTCCCAGGGACACACAAATAACCTACTTCTTTCCTAGCCCCATGTTGCGTATTGCTCATCCTTTTGGGACACTATCTGGCAATATGCCCAGTTTCTTTACAAACCCAACATTTGTTTCTTTTCTCAGAAGAATCTTTTCTTCGAAACCTGGGGCTAACTGGTTTCAGTGGAGGCAGTGAGGGTTTTAGCTGCCCTGAAGGTGTGCTTTTCCCTTTCTGTGCTGCCACGCCCACCCCATTCACTCTCAGGACAGGTCTGCTCTTGGCAGAGTGGTCCAAGAGTTCAGCAGCCTCTTGCACTATTTTGGAGTCTTGGTCCTCCAGCCAGGTTTTTAGCTCTGCTGGGCATGCCCAGAAAAACTGTTCCAACAAAATAGAATTTTCAAATTTATCTACAGAGTTTGCTTCAATTCCCTCCCACCAACGTTGTAAACACTGATGTTGTTTCGTGGCTAGCTCCTCGTAGCTCATGTCAGAGCTTCTCCTGAGCTTATGGAATTTAGCTCTGTATGCTCCTGCAGTTAAATCAAACTTTTTTGAAAGTGCAGCTTAAAGTTTGCTGTAATCATTACTGTCTTCATTGTCCATTTGACCCAATGCATCCCGAGCTTTCCCGCTAAGTAGCGGCGATAGCTGGAAGCTCCAGGACCCTCTAGGAATTTTTGCCTGAATACAACCTTTTTCAAAGGAATTTAAAAAGGCATCCATATCCTCCCCCCTTTAAATTCAGCTATCATTTTTGAATTCAGTCTGTAACCCAGTCATGTAGTTCCAGTTAAACCCAAGCCACTTACCTGCTCTGGTGCTGGTGGTTGGAGTTGTAGCTTCTCCAGTTCATGTTGCCTCTGGCGCTCACGCTCTTCATGGTCCACCTCTTACTGTTCTCACTCCCTCTTCTCCTCTGTAGCTTGCTGGCACTCACACTCTTCATGGTCAGCTTCTTGCTGTTGTTGTTCCCTCTTCTCCTCTGTGGCTCGCTTCTCTCACTCTGCTTCTCTCAGTTCTCACTCCACTTCTTGCTGTTCCCGCTCAGCCTCCCTCTGGGACTCCGGCTCCTTTCTGCACAACTCAATCTGCAGCCTGATTGCTTCTGGCTCCGGAATTCTGGTGACCTTCCCCTGCTGCTGTGGCCCTTCACTTGCACTGGCCCTGCAGCCCTCCTCACCAGATCTGGACACTGCACTGGCCGCTAGCCCCTCCATGCCCAAGGTTCGGTCCTTTTCAGTCACAGTCTGTGAGTCGATGCTCTGGGCATCTGCTGTCATCAGGGCATCCACAAGGTTCTGCTTGGTGGCTCTCACCTCGTGCAGGACCCCTCCATCCTGGCAAAACTGCCTCAGGTAGTCTGTAGTGTACCCGCTGTAGTTGGAAGCCATCTTCTTCCCTAACTATGGCTACTCTAACTTGCACTTTAGGAAAAAAATAAAACAGGTAGGAACTTGACTGTAAGCAAAATGTGTTACCAAATTTATCTGCACTGCTACCAACCAAATCTGTCACAAATGCACTCAGCAGGTCAGGCCCTCTGCTCCACAGTGCCAACCTCCAAGTGCAGTAATGTGAACAGGTAACAGACAGGGTAACCCTCCTGTCTGCTTGTGGGTCCGAATCACCTTTAGTCTCAAGTTCTGTGGAGATTCAAACTGTGAATCTTATGCTAGCGTACCCAAATGTACAGGCTCAGATAATATTCTCTTTGGGGATGCAATATTTTTTACCTAAGGCTCAGATAATATTCTCTTTGGGGGATGCAATATATCTTTCACTTAAGGGCACCTAACCAGGTATCCAAAATGAACCCTTTAAAACTCTATAAACAACCTTAGGTATATTTCTACCTTTACTTAGTTTAGCAACACCATCAAGCTTTTGAACAGTTGTCAGACTTAACCATCTATATGTCACATGCACAAAAGAACTGGCAGACAACCCGGGGCAGTCTTTCAAATAATAATTTTACTAAAAATGGATAAAAATATGAAAAATGTAAACACAGGACAATAGATCAAAGAGCATACAATCACTTAAAAGAAAAGCAAAGAAAACTACAAACTCCTACCAACATACAGTTAGACTTTTTTTAATCTAATGTATTACCTCTATAAGTGGCTTAGTTAGATCTGTGTTTCTAGAGTCCCAAAAATGATATGGCAAAAAGGTCAGACAGCAGTATTAGTTTAAACTGTGTTGCACCATACCCCTTCCATGAGTCATCTAGCTCCTCCTTTTAGAATATAAAAAAATACAAACATGATGTCCAATCAGGAGGTATTTTAAATAAGGTGACATGAGCAAAAACTCATTTTCCAAATTATAAGTCTTTGGTTTTCCCAGTTCCTTCTCCCAAGTTATTTCAAAGGGGTTTATAGCTTTTTAACACCAGTTGGTATTAAATGTTCTTCCTCTTAAGACATCATAAAAGTTTATCATGTTCATCCTCTGGCAGACTCCTAAAGTCCTATTTTGTTTCTACTTCAAAGAAGCAACAGATCATAAAAAGGCCATAAAATGCAATGTCTCAAGGAAGTTAATTACATTACGGAGATCTCCTGGTTTAATACATATCCTGTCATTTCACTGAATCTTGGGGGGGGGCACCCATGGAGCACAGACTCACATACTATATTTTTATATTACAAATATCATATAGCAATCATAATCAGCTGGCCAAGCATCACAGCCACTACCCTATGTGTTCTCCCTGCTAACCAATTACCCACCCATGTAACTTTTTTTAACACACCTAGATCCTCTAGCTTCCTCAGCAACTTTCCGTATGGAGCCAAGTCAAATGCCTTGCTGAAATCAAAGTATAACATACAGTACCTCCTGCTTTCCCCTATCTATTGCTCTAGTTACCCAATCAAGAATATTATCAGGTTGGTCTGACAAGACTTCCCTACCATGAACCCATGCTGTTGACTATCCTGGAGCTCATTACTTTCCTGGAAGTCCACCTGGTCCTCTTTGACTAGTGTATCTATCAGTTTACCCACAACAGAGGTAAGTCTGACATTCCTGTACTTACTCAGCTGCTCCTTGTTGCTATCCTTATGGAGCAGAACTACATTATGTGCACTACCTTCCAGTCTTTTGCAACCACCCCTGACTGAACTATTAAATAGCCCTGTCAGGAGTTCAGCCAGTTCTGGTGCTAGTTCCCTGAACACCCACAAATTCCAGGTCTAGGACTGCTCCCTCCCTTTTTCAGTTCTCCAACACAGTGTGCCAAGAGTTCATCTTGGAATTTCTCCACCAGCCCCTGGCACCTGGTGTTTTATGCTACTGGGACACTAAACATCAGTGACAGGAAATATTGTACTTACCTGCCCAAACCAAAACCTCAAAAAGATCAGGAGGCAGAGGGGTTCAGTCATACATGAAATTATTTTATTTATTTAATCATGATTTCCTCATGCACTGAACTCCAAATATACCCAACATTTCATTCCCACACTTGGAGCTTTGATCCTTGACAAAGCTCTGAGCATGGGAGTGAAATGCTGGGCAGGTCAGGGAATACCACTCATTTTGTATTTTGGAGTTCCATGCATGTGTAAATCAACAAATGTTGTTTGTAAATAAAATACTTTATTTATGACTGAACCCCTCTGCCTCCTGATTTGTTTGAGAATTGTAACATTTAAGACAGACAAAAAGTACTGTAGAACTGAAGAATTAATATATAAGCAGAGTATAAAGAAGATGCAGTGGATTTCCCCCACTTGAGTTAATATTTTTCTCTGGGGGAAAAACAGATTTAATCAATTGTATTTAATATACTACCACACAAAATAGGAACCAAAATATTCTAAATCAGGATTTTTGTTGATTCCCGGTAGAAATGTTACAAAGTTTTACTTCACCAGTGAAGTTCAACAAAGTTATAAAATTAGCCTTCGTGAATAACTTTGCACATTGCCCACTTCACCACGTTGTGTCTTTGCATTGAGTTTTCCTGAAGAAATGGCACTTTTCCAAGCAAATTCAGGTGAAGTTATGGTGAATTTCCAATTTTGCCAGTGGCATAACTGGTGGTTCCAGAACACAAGAAAGGGGAGTCTAAAAACATGAACAATTACCGACCTATAGCCATTCTTTCTACACTTGACAAACTGCTTGAGAGGGTTGTAGCCACTCAAGTCACAGAATACCTTCATATAAACAACCTCTTATCCCCTGCTCAGCATGGTTTCCATGCTGGCCATAGGACTACGACTGTGCTAATCCAATTCACTAATGAAGTCTTAATGGCTATGGACAAGGGCATGTATACAGAGGCTGTCTTCATAGACCTCACAAAGGCGTTCGACCTTGTCGATCACCCGTTGCTGCTTTCCAAGTTGTCCTCACTTGGCTTCTCCCAAGATGATACCTCGTGGTTAAAGGGCTACCGCTGAGGTAGAAAGCAATTCTTTCAAGTAGAAACTGCAATCTCTGATCTTGCTCCAACTCATGTCGGGGTCCCACAGGGATCGATCCTTGATCCCATCCTCTTCACTCTCTTTATAAACAATCTTCTTACACTGCCATGTTCCTCTGCCAGGAGCCTTTATGCAGATGACATGGTACTTTATGCCAGTGCAAAAGACCTGCCCTCCATAAATAAAAACCTTCAAGCAGATTGTGACTGTCTTCAAGCATGGCTGCAACTAAACAAGCTTCTACTAAACCCTAAGAAAACTGTGGCAATGCTATTCAGCTCCTCCCTAAGAATCAAAACCTGCTCCTCTTCCCTCTCCATCCTTGGACCTGATGGTTCTCCCCTGGAGATGGTGAACTTGTTCAAGTATCTCGGGTTTACACTTGACCCATCTCTTGATTTCAACCTACACATAGCAGTCACCTGTAAGGCGGTTAACAAAAAAACTGGGGCTTACCTATAAAATCAGGTCCTCCCTAAATTCTGCTGCTAGGCTTGCTATTGCTCAAGGAATCCTCTGCCCCTGTATTACATATGGCTCTATGACATTCCTTGATCTGAGCAAATGAGCTTTCCTAAAATAGAGCATCTGGTACAAAGCCATTTGTAGATTTGCACTCTCTGCCCTCAGACTAACTTATCGCTGCCAACTCTATGTTCAACTAGGCTAGCTCTCCCCATCCTCTTATTGGCTCTATACCACTGACTGTCTGATTGATAACATAGTCAGAACCGGAGCTCCTGAGTCCCTTGCTTCTTTGTTAAACCATACAACTCAGGCTTACCCTCTGAAATCCTCTGATCAATCTCCACCTGAAATTCCAAGATGTTCCTCCAAAAAGGGGAGCTTGCCTTTGCAATATCTGTTCCCAAAATTTGGAACTCCCTCCCACTAAACATCAAAATCTCCAAATCCCACCTTGCTTTTAAAAAGGGTCTTTGCTCCTTCCTCATGGATACCGACATCTGCTCCTGCTCTGTCTCCCCTGGCCTTCCTTGTTAGTTGCTTCTCCTGCTCCTATAAATGGCACTTACTTTCATATCTGCACTTCTGTTGCCTGAGTGCTGCCACTTCTTTATTGTATCAAGCTGCTGTGTATTGTATTAATCTGTTCTTCTTGCCTCTGTAAACTGTCTTATGGACCATTGTTTACACTGCATTATTGTTCAATGTTACTTATATCCTATAGTGTCATGCTCAATGTTTTTCTGTATGTACATCGCTCCATTGTTTGTAACTCTCTCAGGTCATGACTGAAATTAGGCAACTCCTTGTCTAGTTGCACTTACCTGTAAACAAAAATTAAATAAATAAATAACTTCTGAAAAACTGCAATTTCACCTCCCAAGAACTGTGCAAAGCTGGCTCATCCCAAATTTGGCAAACTTTGCAGATTATTTCACAAAGTAAAGTTTGCCATCTTTGTAGTCTCTAATCCATGGCCAGCCAGCCTGAAACTGAAATAGCAGGATATGCATTATTCTGGACAATTACTTCTTTGCAAATTGAAGCTATGAGTACTCAGAATGCTCATGAGTGGGAGGGATTGCATCTCTCATAGTTGTTGGACTATCCCTAGTCCCTGCATGAGTGGTACTAGGGTGAGTGGCACAGCTGGAGTTGGAGTCCTTGAGGGGGTCACTAGAGGGAGATGCCAGGACATCAGGAAACTCTGCCTTCCTGGTGTTTTAAGATAATATGCTTCATCTTTGGTCCTCTCTGCAGAGTGCCTAGTGCAACACATTGATCCAGGAATCAATGCCTGTTTCTGCCGAGCAGTGTGTTTTTAGATGCAGTCCAGTCAGTATTACCTTTGATTCCATCTCTTATGTTAGGTGGGTTACCTCCATCTGCCTGTTATTGTCTTGTAGGGTGTTCTAATATTGCTAACTTGTGTTATTCTTTGGGAAAGTGGGTTATGCTGTGTTGAATTGTATTATTGTTTTTGTTTTCTCCACTGTAATGTGCTGCTAAAACTGTCTTGCGTATCTCAACTTGCCTCACAAGGTACTTGAGATTGCATATTTTTAGCCAACCAACTCAAATTAATAAGTAAGTACTACTTTTCACTGTACCCTAGTGTTGCAGGGTACTCTTTGCTGTGAAGTGATTTGCTCATTTACATCTCTGTAGCTGCATGCAAAGCTTTTAAACTTCACTACATATAGCACTATGCAACGTGGCCTAGCTTTTATTTATCTGCCTGTTCGGGTGACTGTTCAGGTTCTGGTGGTTGTTCAAGTGGACATTATAGATCCCATGGCACTTTTCAAAAAGAGTAGAAGAATTTTCATGGTGTTCTGGTCAAATTTTCCCCATTCGCTAAACATAACACTAGTAGCTTAATCTGGTTTAATTTCAATTGTTTTCCATCTGTATCCTCCCCACCCTTCCCCTGGGGTGAGGCTGAAAATAAGCAAAATTGCCTAGTCCTCCTTTGTCAGTCAACAAAAATACTTTGGGTATCACAAAGAGCTACTTCACATAGTTCTAAACCTAGCAAAGCGGGGGCTTCATGTAGGAAAGATTACACATAGCTGCACTTTGCTGGCTAAAGTGACACTTCACATAGTGCCTGCAAGTCAAAACTGCATGTGGTGGCACTTTTGTCAGCCAAGTACCACTACTTATAGTTATTAAAAGAAAAATAAACAAATGTTTCTATAAAACTAAGAACACACCCACCAACGTGTAGCATATTTATCACTCCCCACACCCATATTTATCACTCCCCACACTAGCTAAAATAGTTATCCCCATCCCCACCCTCATATCACTCACTGCCCTTCTCCTCCCAGTGTCCCATCAAAGTTCATTTAGGAGTATACAATACTATGTGTATTGCTTACTCTGTGCCCTGGTGATGGTGAATTGCCTTGTAATGTATGTTTTGCAACTAATTTCTGTGACGTGGAACCTGTGTAAAGGAGTCTGTGACTCAAAGGTACTTTTCCGAAACCTCAATAAATAAAAAAATAAAACCCCTCCCCCAAACCAAGTTACAACTCACAACTCTGAAATCTTACCAATTTCTCACCCAAATCCCATTCAGATAGTACACACACCCCGCTGGCACACAACACCATAATCCCCTTCACTCAAAGGATACTGTAATATGCCTGCAAATATACCTATAAAAAAGAAAACTGTCATCTGCAACAGCAACTTGCCATTATTATTCATTTACTCACATTCATTCACACTAAATGAACTGGTAGCAACATGCTTGTTGTAGTAACAACTGATAGGCTGATCACTGCTCCATTCACATGAAATGAATTGGGGATGATGTGTTAGTACTAATAGATGACTGGTCATCACTGTGGTCAGCCACTCAGCTGTTACTACTAGTAGCATGTCATCACCAATTCATTCAGCATAGATGAATCAGTGATGACAATTTGTCACTGCTCTGGGGGACAGTTTTCTTTTTATAGATATCTTTGCTTGCTGATTACAATATCCTTTGATAGAAGGGGTGAAGGTGTTAGGGGCCAGTGAGTGTGTGGGAAAGTACAGTATCTGAATAAGATCTTGGTGGGTGTGGAGTGGTGTTGTGAAATTGCCATTATTTCAGAATTGTGAGATGTGAATGGGGTGGGGGGGAAGGTTTATTACAATACTACTAAATGAACTTCTCAGGAACACTGTAGGAGAGGTGAGTGCTATGAGAGTTTGGGTAGGGGTAACATCTTATTTCAGCTGGAGATATGGGACAGTAGGGTAAATATGCTACACATGAGTAGGGATTGTTTATTGTTTAGTTACAGGAATATTTTAAAACAAGAGTTTCACTACCCAAAGAAGCAGAGAAGTCCGGAACTTCACCCAAGTATGCATAGCGGGCCCTGTGCACAAATGTGCAGATTGCCTATGCGCTGCATAGCTGAGGCAAGTAGGCAATCCTATGTTGGAATGTCAAGCAGCAGGGGTCTTGTGGAGCCCTGGCAGCATTCACAACAGGTGTAGAAGAGACCTGCACACACAATCACTCACCAGATACAGCAGCTGTGTGCTGCGGGTGTTCAAGGGGACATACCCGCACAGCACAGCATGCATGATGGTGATGCATTCTGAGCCATGGCAGTACGTGGTACATGTGGAGGGACCCTGCCATAACTATTTATGTGCCCCCACTCAAAGATTACCAGTGGAGCTGGGTGGCATTGGGATCTCCCTGCACACATCCACCCCAGTACAGTGGGCTGCCTGTGAGGGCTGGGGTGACCTGTTGGGCAAACACCAACAGTTTGTTCATGGCTGGAGTCTAAGCCTTCCCAGGACCCCCTGCATGGTATGGCAGGGGATCCACTACAGGACCCTTGTTGGGCATCCAACTGGATGCCCACCTGCATCCCGCATCCCACACCCCAGCCCTGTACTGCCCCAATCCAGACCTGTGGTCCCACATGCTAGGTGGTTGGTGCCATGGACAGGTGCCCTGTGGATGCTAGCAGACATGAATCCATGAACCTTGCACCTGCCCAGGGCTGTGCAGGCATGCAGGCACTGTTATGCATGATTCACACTGACATTGTGCTCTTTTGTGGATAGTTCCCATTTTGAAGTTCCCAAATTCACCAGTGAAGTTAAAATTCACAACACTCCTATGTCTCTTTTCAGGGGGTTCAGAACTATATTTAAACACTAATGTATGACCAGGGGTACAGTAATTAAGTGTTCATCACCCCTAGGGATGTAATGTGGCATGAGGTGCAGCTGAGTGCTGCATACCCCAAGGGAGGGATTAACTAATGGTTAATGTAACCCCTGAGAGTACCTCATTGCCTTTTTAGCAATGTCCATCATTTTTTGGTTTTAGCTTTTCTTTTAAATTATGTTTTAGAGTTACCTTGTATTTGAAATAAAATATTTCATCTGCCATCAGAATTCTGGTCATGTGCTTATTGTGGAGTTGGAGCATATGAACTGTTATTGTAACCACCAGTCAGTGGGCATAAGTTCTGGAGTCCTAGACAAATGTGTTAACTTGGGGGGGCAGTTTTTGAGCAAGGAAAGGGCAAGGGCACAGTTTAACAAAACTGATATGCTGTTTTTGTTTGTAGCTCTGCCCAGAACATCTTTTCTGATATTGCCAGGATTTTCCGGGATGTCTTTTGTGATGTTGCCATGGCAGTCTGTGCTGCTGCTATAATAGTCCTGGCCACAGAACAGAATGAAAGGATATTGCTGGCCCACTGCACTGTTCACATAACAGCAATAGTGGTTCTCATGGCAGTGGCAGACAGCTTTATGGAAAAAGCCATATTGCCATGACACCACCACTTGAAGAGGAAAAACGAAAACATGATCATGGATATTTCAAAGGAGATTGCCATAGCAGCTTATTTTTGACACAGTTGTGCCACGGAAAGACATGGGTGGGGGTTCTAGATGTTGCAGGCTGGAAAATATGCGATGTTAAATGTATTTTTGTTTACTTTTCAAATGCAAGTAGCATGTCTTCAAATGCTAAAATCAGCTTGTCTGCTATGGGACATCAGTATGCAGAGACACTAATTTCAAAATAGAGATTCGAGGATTACCTATTTGTTGGGGATTGTGGTGCACTTGCTGAGGGTGTACATGTGTATTAATAAATGATTAATGTAAGGTATGGATGCTGCTCTTAGCCAATCAAAGTTCAGAAATGAAACCTACATTGCTATAATAATCTACAGTATAGCTGTGCTTTACAGTTCCTTTCTTAGCAGTTAAGTGTGCCCCAATACCAGCACTTAAAAGTAGAGTGATACTTTGTTATTCTCCTGTCCAGTCCCCTTTTCCCGTCTGTTTCCCCTCCCCTATTATCCCTCCATCCACTGCTCTTCTCTTCTTCTAGTCCCTCTCCTCTTCCTATCCATTCAGGCCTCCTTTTCTATCCCTCTTTTAACTTTGGAGTCTTCCACAGGAATATCTCTTTTCCATTACATCGTCCCTCTGTTCCTCTTCTCCCCATCACAAATTGTATTCCACTCTTTTGCTGATTACCTTATGATTTCTGTTGTTTGGGGTTGTTGAGTTGAACCCATGCTTTTTCTCCCCTACCCCTCTCCCCTCATCTTCATCTCACCCTAATGCCCTTAGCATCTATCAACTTAATGCTAGGAGCCTCCTTCCTAAGATTGACTTTCTTAGGGTTTGGCCCTCCCAGCAGCTGCCAGACATTCTCTGTGTGTCTAAATCTTTGTTCTCTTCTAAAATCTCAAATTCTGATGTCAACTTATCCAACTTCAAACTCCACAGACAGGACCACAGCAAGTGGGGGGGGGGAGTAATCAGCAACAGAGTGGTCTGTTCCTCCCATGAATTTCTCTTGGCTAAGCTTTCCTTTCTTTCCTCTGCTCCTGTCATTATCAATAGTGTTCATGCCTCCCTTAATGCTTCTGCCTGTGGTGGTGTGTCTGAGGCTATTATTTCTCTTGACATTCTATTCTCTCCAAAGGAACTCATTCTTCTTGGGGATTTTAATAATAATTTGCTCTTCCAGCTGCTACACCTATTAGCCCGCTGACTGGGTCTCTTAACTTAACCCAGATCAAAACTGAACCAAATCACCTTATTCCCCACTGTACAAACTACTCTCTCATTGACTGGGTTGTCTCGTCTCGTCTCATCTCCTCTCATCTTCTCTCATCTCCTCTCCTCTCCTCTCCTCTCCTTTCCTCAGCATATTATTGCTTCTGGTACCCTACCTGATGCTTTTAGTGACCACAGCAAGGCCAATCATGTCAGAAAAATGTGGCTCTCTTCTCATTCTAAATTTATTTGGTCAAGGTCCTTTAGATCTCTCAACCTGGAGTCCATCCTCTTTGACCTCTCCTCTGTAGACTAGTCCCCTCTTTTATTGCCACTGAGATTGATGAGGTCCTCTCCTTGTCACACCCCAGGTTCATTAGTGTTTGAGACAAACACTCCCCCTTAAGAAATCTCGACCCCTCCTCTTTGACCCCATCTATGTTTACTGGTCCCCACTTTTTACTGCCACCAACACTGATTGGGCCCGCTCCTTGTTCCTCCCCAAGTTAACTAGTGTTCGGGACAAACATGCCCACCATAGAAAGTCCTGTGTGAGAGGTTCTCACCTTTGTTGGAATATTGCTGACCTTATTGACCTATGCAGAGTACATGATGATGCTTGGTCTCAATCCAGACTGATGCACTCCCATGTGGACCGAATTATATGTGACCTAGAATTTCCTGTAATAAGGCAGTCAAGTCTACGAAAGCAAATTATTTTGCCTCCAGCTCTAGAACAACTATAAATCCCCTGATAAGTTCTGGAAAGTGATCCACTCCCTCTTTGATCCCTCCTCACCAGTCATTTTAGAGGACAGTTTCCCCAACTCCAAGCCACCTCCGACTTTAACAAATTCTTCATAACCTGTGGCATCTCACTTCTTCCTCAGTTCTGCTCCTCCTCTCCTTGCATGCTCCCCCTCTTTCAGCCCTCAACAGGACACTGTTTCTCCTTCCCTCCTATCTCTCCTCAAGAGATCCTACTGGCCTTTCAATCACTGAGTTTCTCCAAAAGTATCAGCCCAGAAGGGTTGGATCCTAAATTCCTTCACTTATCTTCCCATGCTATTACTACCCCAGTCACCCACCTTTGTAACTCTTTTTTAACCTTAGCTCTGTACCACAGTTCTGAAAACTGGCCAACATTCTCCTCCTACATTAAGGAGGTGACTCCACCTCACAGAGAAACGTTCAACCTATCACACTCCTCCCTGCTCTTTCTGAACTCCAAGAGAAGCTGGTAGATACTTAACAATCAGATTTTCTTTCTTCTCCCAACTTTCTCTCACCATTGCAGTAAGACTTCAGTGAAGGCCACTCTATAATTTCCTCACTGCTCCATGTGACAGACTCCATCCATAACTAGATGGACCAGGAGCTCATCACTGTTGCCATCTTCAATGACCTTGCCAAGGCCTTTGTTACAGTAGGCCAAAATGTACTCATGAGCAAGCTGAGAGGCTCTGTTTTGTCTGCTCCTGCCATTAAATGGTTCAAATTATACTTCTTCAGCCACCTCCAGTAGGTCTAGCCTGGCAATGACTTGTTCTCCCATTCAGTTTGTGGTTCCTAAGGCTCCATCCTGGGTCCCATTCTGTTCTCCATTTTCTGAATGGCCTCCCCACAGTTTGTGTCAGCTCAAACATCCACATTTATGCAGACAATGCTATACTTTATGCCTCTAGTGCCATAGTTCTTGCCCTGGAAACATCATTACAGCATGACTTTTTTTTTTTGCACTTCCCCTTCTTCCTGGCTGCCCACTTCTTCAGGTCTCCATTGTCCCTCCTGACTGTCTACCCTGACTCCCACACTGGCTACCAACCTCATATGGTGGTTCCCCCGGGTAACCCAGCGTATCCCTTCGCCGGATGGGTCCCCTTCCTCTGAGGAGGAAGGCACCAGCGTGGGCGACCAACGCTACTCTATAGGCCCTGGGTACCGCTGAGGTGTGTCGGTCATGGGATCAGCGACAGCGGAGGACAGAGAGACCATCATCTAGCCATCCAGGAAGCATTTTCTGTGGGGAGTGACGTCATGACGTCAAGGCATACACCGATGTCTGTCACTCCCCTTGAACACTGAGCCCGGCCATCACTGCTGTGCTCCCAGCCTCCGCCAGGAGTCAGCATGTGCCAGTGTGCATCCCCAACCTCCCCCCAGAGAAGGAGAGCTGTCCCCAGATGCTCCATCCTTCTCCCCCTGGCCGGCCCTCCTGCAACCCGAGTCCTGTTCCTCAACCCGGTCGCCGGCGTCGCAGACAGAAATCCAACCACTGCGCCAAACAGCATGACTTTAATAATGGTTCATGCTGGTTCCATTCTTGCCAACTTTGTGTCAATGCCAAAAGGATGGTGTCAATGACCTTTGCCACAAGCCAGAAACTTACAAGGCTCTCATCCCCCCATGTCTTTTCTACTTTGTATGGCACCCCTCTCCCAATACTCACTTTGAGCACCTTTGTGTGTGGCTGGATAGAAGACATAACTTCTCTGCCCACATCCATGCCATTCACAAAAGGCTCCACCCCAGACTCAGTGTCCTCTGTCAAAACAAGGATTGCTTGCCACTCCCAGTATACCAGGAAATCTTTACTTAGATATTTAAGAATTTAACAATAAGGAAGTGGTATATGTTGCCACTCCCAACTCCTTCCTACCTAGACTGTACACTTTTTTCAATGCCTTCTGTTGATTTGCCTGTAATTCCCCTTCTCAAACCCATCATTGCTGACTCTATACCAACCTCTCCCCCTTGTCTTGTTTTCTGCTGCCACTCACATGCTGTCTCCATTAATTTTAAATTTTGTTTCTCCTCCCCTCCTTCTTACTTCTCATCACTGCTCTTCTCTGCCCATTCTGCCTCCTACTCAAGCTCTATTCCCCCCGCAAGTCTGCTGCTGGGTAAACCACTTTCTCTTCTCACTTACCCTCAATCTGGAAGAATCTTACCATCCCAGATTTGGCTGTCCTCTTCCTATCGCTCCCTCAAACACCAACTCAAACTCTATTTCACTCCCTCCTGCTACTGTTCTGGTCCTGACAAGACTGTTTTTCTGGCAGCTGCTATGCTATGCTCACTCACTCCTGAACTATGTCTTACTCTGGTGGGCCCCTTTCGGTAGCTTTTCTTCTGGCTGTACAGCTGGCACCATGTCATATAATCATGGTTGTGTTGTTGCTCCCATTCTGCCAGTATGTTTTTTGTTGTACAGTTTTGTACTGCAAAGTCTGTATGTTTTGCAAATCTTATATACTTTGCCTGTACTGTATATTTTGTAGATTCTATCCTTGTACCCCTCCCTATGGGTTGTACCAGAAAAAGTATCTTGCCTGGTTACCAGGACAGTCTTGGTAAGTTCCCCTCAGTACGGAAAACAGCCACCATCACCCCAATTCATAAAAGTGGAGACCGTACCTCAGCCGGGAACTACCACCCTATCTCTGTCTTCCCACCACTCTCAAAGGCATAGGAAAACATAGCCTCTGATCCGCTCTCTGGCTACCTCTCTAAGTACAACATCCTAAGTGATGAACAGTATGGATTCAGGAGGGGCCACAGCACCACCACTGCCTTGGTAGAGTTCCTTAACTCAATCCACACTGCCCTGGACAAGGGTCACCTGGCTGGTGCAGTCTTTATTGATCTGTTGAAAGCTTTTGACACTGTTAATCACCTCCTCCTAATATTCTCACTCTCCCAGTTCGGCCTATCGAATGATGCCATGGCCTGGTTTGAGGACTACCTCTCCTCCAGATCTCAACGTGTAAAAATAAATGGGACCCTCTCCAACTGCCTCCCAGTCTGCTCTGGGGTACCACAGGGTTCTATATTAGGGCCCACCCTGTTCAGTCTATTTTTAAACAAACTTCCAAAAGCCTGTCCTGGAAAGATTATTATGTACACAGATGATGTAGTCCTCTTCGCTGCACATCCCAACCCAACATCGCTACAGCAATCCGTACAAGATTCCTTCAGTATAGTAGAGGCCTGGTTCACCAATCATAGATTGGTGCTGAACAGTAAAAAAACCAAGGTCATGCTCTTCTCCCATTACCAAAACAAATACAATAACTCTCTCTTCTTTTACACCGAGCATCATCTACTACTCAAACAAGTCCAGAACTTAAATACCTTGGGATCACCCTCGACCCTGCCCTTACATTCCAAGCTCACATACACCAACTTGGCACTACTATTAATGCTAGACTCGGCCAGCTATACTGCCATCAGCACTATCCCTTCCCCCCGAGGCCCTTAAACTGGCTGTATCCTCATCTGTATTCTTCCTTGTAAATTATGGCATTCTTGTCTATGGATCAGCTGATGTCACCTCCCTGCATAGAATTAGGGTCTCACTAAACAAAGCATGTTGCCTAATCAATGGATGTGACAAACTCACTCATACCTGCACTCTCTATAATGCAGCTAACTTACTTGACTTTGATGAAAGACTAAGGTATCAGACCTCCTGTTTGCCAAGAAAATGCTCAGTGGCCTTGCCCCTCCAGGTGTCTCCTCCCTCCTTCACCCCTCCCCTATAAGAGTAGCTACCCATAGCTCCACAAAACCCTCTCTCCAAGTACCACATCTCAGAACTGTGCTTGGGCAGTGCTCCTTCTTCTATCATGCCCCTACCTGCCTAAACTCTTTCCCCACCCATATTGCTGCTACTCCCAAACTCGGGAACTTCAAAACCCTCCTTAGGGAGCACCTGCTCGCTTCTCATGTCTGCACCTGTCTATAACTAAGCTCATCTCTCTCCACCCTGACAAAGGATGCTGTCCTGCCTGTGTCTGCACCATTCTATAACTAAGCTCATCTCCAGCCTGACAATGGACCCTGTCCTGCACTACCCCCCCAGTACCTTCTGACAAGGGACCTCCGTCCTGCCTGACATGCTACTTCATTCATTTTTGCTTTATTGTATTTGTAATCTGACATCATTGTTTGACCCCAACTGCATAATGAGTTTTGTAAACTGCAACCTCCCTTAGAACTGTTGTAAACTATGTGAATCCATGTTTATATGTTTGTAACCTTGTCTCTCCTGGACATGGAGCCTTTGTAAAGAAGTTTCTGACTCAACAGTTTGTAATTCTGATACTGTTCAATAAATAAAAAAAATAAGAAAGAAAGAAAGAAAGAAAGAAAGAAAGAAAGAAAGAAAGAAAGAAAGAAAGAAAGAAAGAAAGAAAGATGGATGGATGTTACACTCAGCCTTGGGCACCCTCACTCTCAGAGTGTGGACAATGCTTATCTGGACTTTAGAAAGGCCTTTCCTGCTGTGACACATGACAAGCTTCTGGGCACAACAGGCAGTGTGGTATAAATGAGAAATACACAAGATGGATTGTTTACTGACTTGGAGCAGGAAGCAGAGGATGGTGATGAATGGGCACTACTCTGAGAAGAGAGGAATACTCAGTGGCATCACTCAAGGGTTTAAGTTGAGCCCACTGCTCTTCAGTATCTTTATCAATGATCTGGAGGCCAGTGCTTCCAACAGGCCAAGTTTATGGCTGACACTAAGTTAGCCAGGGTGGAGGAAACAGTTGAGTATGGGCACAAACTTCAGGAGGATCCGAACAAGCTGGGTGATTAGTCATACTCCTGAAGTCTCAGATTCCGTGTAGCCAAATACAAGGTGCAAAACTTGGGGAGGAAAAACAGAAGTAGGACTTACACATGGTGTGGGGATCCTCTTGCTGTAGGTGAGAAGAATAAAGGATCTGAGGTCATTATAGACAATGGTGGAAGCGTGAAAAGCATTTGTGGCTACAGTCAAGAGGGCCAGCAGAATGATAGGGTGCATTAAAAGGGGATGACCAATACAGCAAGGTAAATAATCCTGACACTTTGCAAGGCCCTGGTCAGGCACCACTTGAAGTACTTTGGACAATTTTGGTCTCCTCAATACAAACTGGACATTGAGGCAGTGGGCAGGATGCAGCACAGGACCACTAAAATGATTAGTGGTATAGGTGACAAAAGCTATGAGGAGAGCATAGAGGCTCTTAACATGTTCACTCTGGAGATACATAGGCTAAGAGTGGACATGATCTTAATCTTTTGCCTACTCAAAGGTATCAACAAGATGAAGCAGCTGGAAATGTTTGATCTGGTGTGCACAGCAGGATGCAAGAATTCACCTTTAAGCTCAAGGGAAGCAAATTCATGGCCAATGTTAGGAGGCATTTTTTCTCCCAGATGTTGGTGAACTTATGGAACAGCCTACCAGTGAAGAAAGTGGACTTGAAGACATTAAAG
This sequence comes from Neoceratodus forsteri, assembly GCA_016271365.2. Taxonomy (NCBI): domain Eukaryota; kingdom Metazoa; phylum Chordata; order Ceratodontiformes; family Ceratodontidae; genus Neoceratodus; species Neoceratodus forsteri. Next base: position 997,342,907 of record CM057455.1, read on the forward strand.
ACCTTGAGGGTAAGCACAGTCACATTTCTGCTTGCTAAGGGAATGGGTATCCTGGGTAGCAGAATGGGTTAGGAATCTTTATAAATTGATATCTGTTTTTACAGCTTATTTTTTTCATCTGTGCTTGTGAAATGTGTGTGTGTGTGTGTGTGTGGGGGAGGGGCAGACATGATGGACCTAGAGTGCATTCTAATTTTAAATTACCATGTTACTATGTATGTTAGGCTGTTGGGAGCTCCCATCTAATAAGGGTCCCCAGTCACTGTTGGTGCAAGTCATCAGTCTTTGAAAAAAGAGCATTAATAAACAAATATTTTTTAATCTCAGTGTAGTATACCTATTTTTTTAACTCATTGTATCCATTTGAATTTATCAAAAGGGGTATCACTGGCCTGTATCAAAATTTCCAAAATGACATCATAATGCTATGGGGATTCTTATCAAGATTCAAAGAATCAACAATAGAGAGGCAGAATGAGTAGGGTTTCCCAGAATACTGTTCTTGTTGGAGGGCCCCCAAAACATAAGGCCACCACTGTATGAAATGGGATGTGTACATACTAATACTGAAGTAGTTAATGAAGCCTTTCAATGCTATCATAATTCCAGCAACCCAGCAATTTCTTTTTAATTATTAATTAGTTGAAAGCATCTGTTCTGTAATTGGTTTTTTTTTCCAGTTCTTTTTTTACTCCTCCTTACTGGTCCCATAGACCTCTCTCCAGTGGGGGTTTTGGGGTGTCCATTTCCAGCCCAGCCTGAGGTCCACCTGGAGTGGTCCGCTACTCCCTGGAGCTCTCCCCCATCTCCACTGACCACCCCACCCCCCCAGCTCTGAACCCCCTAGGGTGGAATCACTATTTATTTCTCTGGCGCACTATCTACAATCTAGAAGAGTAGCCAGGGAGTGGAGGAGAGAGACAGCGACTGGCCAAGTAGGACCCTACTGTGGGTGTGAGGGACATCCTTAGCCACACCTTCTCCTGTCTGGGTGCCAGGGCTTTTCCATGCATTTCATGCCCTGGAGGCATGGACGTGCAATAGAGACATAGAAACGTAGACTTTGATGGCAGATAAGGACTGCTTGGCCCACCCAGTCTGCCCATTTCCCTACTTATTGGATAGGCTGAAGATCATAGTTAACAAACAGCCTACTTCTTCCAACCCCCCATCAGAATTGCCTTATGTCTATCCCATGCATTCTTGAATTCCCCCACTATTTTTGACCCCACAACCTCTCCAAGAAGGACATTCAATGTGTCCACCACCATCTCCATGAAAAAATGCTTCCTCACGTTGCCCTTGAGCCGTGCCTCCTCTATCTTCAGATTGTGCCCCCTTGTTCTTGCACATCTCTTTTTCTGAAAGATGCTACCCTCCTGGACTTTGTTAATTCCCTTGACGTACTTGAAAGTTTCAATCATGTCCCCCCTCTCCCTCCTTTTCTCGAGGGTATACATATTAAGCTCCTTTAGTCTCTCTTCATATGGCTTCTGGTGCAGACCCTGCACCATTTTAGTTGCCCTCCTCTGGAGAGCCTCCATCCTGTCTATGTTCTTGCAGAGATGGGGTCTCCACAACTCAGGCAGTACTCCAGATGGGATCTCACCAACTGTCTGTACAGAGGGTTAACAACTTCCTGTTTTCTACTGGTGATGCCCTCTTCCTATACATCCCAGTATCTTCCCAGCCCTCCTTACTGCCTTCTCACACTGCTTGCTTACCTTTAGGTCATCTGATATGACTACCCCTAAGTACCTTTCCATTTTTGTTGTTGTTAGTACCCCCCATGGTAGTGTTAGTGGAGAGGCCCCCCATTTTCTTCTCTATTCAGACACTGTTGGGCAGTCTCTCCTCCTTTTTCCCCAAAAGGCTACTGCAGTAGCGAATTTCTTTCCTTTCAGCTGTTCTATTATTTTTTCATGCTCTACCAGAATAGACTTGGCCACTTACGCTGCTCCATCTGTTTTCCTTTTTCCTGTTCCCTGCAGATTTGCCTGAGAGAATATATTATTGTATTGCAGGTCACCTTGCAGCCCGGTAATAAAGCCCTGTGTGAGCACTTCACACTGCTTTGTTTTGCAGTTTATGATTAAAAGGGAAGCTGGTAAATGTGGTGCTCTCTCTCATTTGCCCTTATGAAATAACGATAGTTATAATTCACTGGCCTACGCAGCCAGTATAGTGCTATGCTTGTGCAACTGTGTTAGTTTGGTTTTTGGCCATTTGTACTCTCTATTCCAAAGGAATTACCACCCTGTAGGGGTACAAAGGCAAGGAACCCTTGGAGAGGGTTCCACCCCTAGAGGTGCAACGGGATGGTTCCCATGGCTAAAAGTACTTTAGGAATCCCCCCAAAAAAATGTAGTATCATCCCCAAAAAGGAGGCAACATGAAGCACATGAACAAGTAGTAACTGAGACATAGGAGTAGTAACCGTAACATAGTAGTAGAGAAGTATAGGGAGTTTGATAATGCAATGAGATGCTCAGTTGTCGTAATGATTGCCCAGGTCTGCATAGCATGATACCAATGGTTTGCTTTGAGAGTAGGGGATCCCCTAAGGATAGAGGGAACAGCAGGACATCCTCCACCTCCATCCAACAATGGAACCTACCTAAAGAAACTAGGGAAAACAACTAAGCTAACTAAGTGTTATGACCTGAGTCAATGTAGGAGAGAGAAAACCCCCTATGAGGAGGAAATCTCTGGGGATCCAAGGCCTAGGTCGCCTTCCCTTCAGGCTTGGGATAGTTTATTTAGTGACAGCTCTGCAGCTGCAATTTTGAAAACCCAATTAAAGGGAGGTGGAAAATATTTCAATTTGGAGGAAGGCTCTCATTCAAACCCTCTAGCGGGAACGCCATGGAAGGTTGCGAGAAAACTCTGCAACAATACGTGCATCCAAGGCGCAGGAGGAAAGCAACAACTGTTGAGGCACTCACCTGGCCTACCCACCCTAAATCAAACCAGGTGAACCAGAGGCAGTTGTACAGAGGATGCAGTGAAGGTGCCTCACTAGGGAAACACTATATAGTGGAACACTAGAGCCAAAGGAGATGGTCATAACCACCCTTTACCACTAGTCTTAAATTCTACACCAGGAGCTGCTGTAGCATAGCAGGCAGATAAAGCCAAGCCCGGGGTGAGGACATTCCCAACTATGGGCCAGGTGAGAAGGATCCTGCTCCAAGCTGAATATGCTCGAGATGCGGACTTAAAGCAGAGCAAGACCGTCGGCTGAAGGAACCCTGTGCCAAAATAGAATGGCTGGCATGCCCCAGAAATTGATTGACAGCTGAAAACTTGGTGAGCTGAATGAGCACGGCGTGTTGAGATCGTAATGAGCATCGAGTGCTGAGAACTTACAAGGTCAAATGCAGATTGAGTGCAGCAGAATCCCAAGCTGAAGCCGAAGGGATGGCAGTAGGCATGAAACAATGGTTTGCGTAAGCAAGGAGCAATGGTTGCGTAAGCAAGTGTGGACCTGATAGGTCAGTAAGCAATAGTAGTGACAGGAGAACCTGCATAACGTATGGTATAGCAAATAAACATAACTGAATTGGGGGCAAGCCAGCTAGACAGAAATAGCCAAATCAAGGTGACAAATACTCTGAGGATTTTCAGCGACGATGCAAGATTTAATAACAAGCTATATTAACAGCCTCAGCAGGAGCTTAGTTGGCTGACCTCAGAGTTATAACTGCAATGAAACATGGAGACAAATGCTTTGAAGCAGGTGTAGCCAGGCAGTACAATGAAGCTCAGGTAGAATGAGAGCAGGAATGAGCAGTACAGCTAGGGTCAGAGTAAACTGTGTCAGGTGAAAAGAATTAAGTGTAACCCCCTTGTTACCCAGGGTTACTAGAATCCCAGTAAGACCTAGTGGTAGGCAGGGAAGGCAGCTTGTGAAACTCCAGTTAAATGGATTTCACACTGTCTCACTCTGTTCTCAGTCTCAGCTGAGACTGAGGGATGACATCACCATAGAACTGTCGCAGCTGCATGAGCCACAATGGAATCTGCAGCAGGGAGTTGGAGTAGAACGTTGGGAGGTTTGAACAGTAGTCTGTAGGTCATAGATACATATACATAGACAGTGTCGGCAGATAAGGGCCTATGGCCCACCCAGTCTGCCCATTTGAGCTTGTAAGTTCAGTTTGTTTTCCTAGAAGTCTGTTGCACCTAACCCCTGACCTCCAGAATTCCTTTATGTCTATCCCATGCATTCTTAAATCCCGTGATTGTTTCAGCCCCCACCACTTCCTCTGGCAGGGTGTTCCACTTGTCCACCACCCGTTCTGTGAAGAAATTCTTTCCATGTTTCCTCTGAATCGCCCTCCTCCAACTTCATCCCATGCCCTCTAGTCCTGAAACATCTTTTTCACCTAAAAATAGTGTTTTCCTGCACCCTGTTCCTCCCTGTAAGATACTTGTATGTCTCTATCATATCCTCTCTCTCCCTCCTCTCCTCCAGGGAGTACATGCTCAGTTCCTTCAACCTGTCTTCATAGGACTTGTGATGCAATGCATGCACCATCTTTGTTGCCCTCCTCTGAACCTTCTCTACCCTGTCTATGTCCTTACGTAGGTATGGTCTCCAGAACTGTACACTAGGTCCTGCGCCATGTCACTGATGAAGATGTTGAATAGGACCGGTCCCAGCATTGATCCCTGTGGTACCCCACTGGTCACTCTTCCCTCTGTGGTCAGTTGGAGTTTGGAGCACAGCAGCTCTGTGTTAGGCTCTTGGAGCCTCAGCCCTGACATAGGGCTACATTTAGGAAAAAAGTGTTTCCACCTAAAAGAGAGACACAGAAGCTAGTTTTAAAGTGGCGGAGACCGCTGATTCAGGTCTCAGTGCCCCATCCCTGAGGGGATGGGGCAGGAAAGTTTAGCCTGCATATTCCAGGGGCAACTCCCTGGCTACTGCTAGTGGAGAAGCTGCCTTATTTTTTCCAAGAGCTTGGGAAACAAGAAGATTTCGTGATTCGCCTGTGGGGTACCTGCAACCGGAGGGTGAGTTTCTTCTCTTTCTAAAGGGCCCATGTTTTCACCTTGGGACTTGTGTGATAGTAGGGATTGGACTACTGAAGTAGTGGGAGGCTTAGAGTAAAAGGCTTAGCCAAAAGTAAAAGTATGTTCAAGTCCAGCACATAGGGGGAAGTCAAGACATGTAAAGGAGATGTGGCATACGTCTACCCAGTAATCTACATTGCCAAGCTTTCAGAAAAGAGTTGTTTAGTTTTCAGAGAAATGGCCGGGTATGGATTGTGGGAGCTGGAGGTGGGAGACCCTCCATCTTTAGTAACCAGGTCCACCTCTACGGATTTGCTCTGTGGATTTCTACTTTGCCTCATGCACTTGGCCAGTGATGAGGGAAGTACCCAGACATGGGATGGAGGGAAAATTCCCTCTAGGAGTCGTAGGCTCTAAGATAGTTTGGGGAGCCACAACAGGAAAACTGGTTCATTCCCATAATGGACCGCGGATCAAGTGGCCAGTGGGGGAGCCGGGCCAGTGGGGAAAACCCAAGTAGTGTACAAGTCGGGCTGTGTACCCAAAGCTGCGTGCAGGTCCGGGCTGTGTGCCTGGTTGGTCTAGAGCCTGAGGGCTAGAAATGTGAAGAAGTGTTCTCTTGTCTCTAATCTGCATTACCAGGAATGTAGCCCCGTGGGGGTCTGTCTATGCTTTGTTTGTTCAGTTTGGATGTGAATAAAAGCCACACTGTAGAATCCCATTCCTGGTACTGGACATTACAGTTATTGCTTCCTGTGTTTGGATTTACTTGGGTGCCCCCTGTGCAGAGTAGCCAAACCTAGGCCCCCTGTGCCGAGTAACCTTATCCTCCCTGAACCCAGTCCCCACCAGGTACTGCTGTCAGCTTCAACAGCATGCCACCTGTCATTTTGCAAAAAGGCAGGGGTCCGGGGGTTACATAAGTATGCAACATGGAGCAGCTATGGTTGAGCTGAAACACACAGATAATAATAGCAGTTGCATTGCAGTAGTTTGAGAGTGGCGAGCATAGTGTAAAAAACACAAGTACTGGGTACAATAGTAAGTAAAAAAAACAGCAGTGGCTGCAATTGTAGGTAACTGAAAGCAGCAGCATGAGCACTGAGTAGGTTTGCAGTTGCAGTGCAAGTAATTTGAGAGTTGTAACTGAAGCAAGCAGTATGAGCTCTGTAGTAATAGTATGCTAGGAGTTTAGAAAATAAAAGCCCCCTCAAAATACTAAACCTAAACACAGCAAAACAGAAAACAGGGAAAGGCCAAAAAACACAAGGAAGCACACAGCCAGAGGAAAGATACAAACCAGAAGCAGGAAAACAAACACTGAAGTCCAGCAGAGATACACAGAAACAGCAGGCGGGGGCCTCAGCCAGCTCAGAAGACAAACCAACATAGCATCTGGCTGGAAAGAAAAAATGCTTCGCAGTGAGGCTTAGAGGAACTGCTTATACAGCTCAAGAAGTGGGAGTGGCTAGCTGCTTGGCCACCAAACTACAGGCAAGCCTTTCATTTGTGTTTTGTGCTGTAGCACACTTTAGCTCTGCTCTGCTAAACTCCTTTGCAGTAGTGCTACTGTGCACAGCATTTAAACTGTAAGCTGCACTCTTACAGCTGAGTTCCCTGCACTCTAAGATGTCTGCAGTGAAGATTCAGACTGGTATAAAAGTAACACAAACCTACAGCACACATTATAGGCATCTAGCCTGAAAGAGAAACAATACGTGTGTAATATAAATTACTCAACTGCAAGACACGGTTGACTGTCCCCCCACCCTTTCTTTTCCAGCTGCACAGGTGAAATACCAGGCTCTGCTTGAATGTTTGTGAAGCAGGACAGAAAAGCTGCTTATATTTCTACCATGAGTGCTGCAAGTGTGCTACTCCTTTGTTTAGTGGAAGACTGCATATTCGGTAGCATCTCTTTTCTACAACAGTTCAGTCCTTCCACATTTGTTTTTGTTGGATTTTTTTTTAATTGGGAAAATAACTTATGGAAGCAGTTGTTTAAAGCTTCCAGTAAACTTAGCTATCCTGCTAAACCAGTGTTTACACAATGTTTTTCTTTTGTTAGCTCTAAACAAATAAAGTTGAAATTGAGAGAAATGAGTAATACCTGGAGAAAAGGTATGAGTAAGCTTACCTGAAACATGCTCGTCTGCCACCTCTGAGTAAAGAGTGTCCCTATAAGAGGCAATGGCCCAAACAGAATCATATTTATACATTGCCTGCTGTCCATCAAAGGGATATGGAAGGGGTCCAGGACAAATATGTTTTTGTACCCCCCCCTACAAATGGGGGTTCCTGAAAAGTCTTCCTTGAGCTTGCCTAAATGCTCACTGCCAGGCTGGTGTCCTGCATTTTAGCAGTTTAAATGCGATTGCCAGAGAGTGCCTGTATAGCCTCTGTGCACTGTCCCTTTAAGAGCTGCCTGGATTGCAGTCATAAGCAATCTGAGAGGGAGCTCTGTTAAAAGATGTAACTATTTGCTGAAAATCATTTAGAGTGATAATGATAAAGTAGTTTGTCTAACCTGCCTTCTTTGCAGCAAGGACTGTCTTGTTTATCCCCACCATTTGGCCCAGGACTGCGAATTGGACCAATCAGTTGTGGTGGGACCTAAAATGGAGCCAGATTACAGGAGCTGTCTGGAGTCAAAATCTGTAGGAATTGTAGTTTTGGGCTTTTGGCACCTTTTTGCACCTGAAGGGGGAGCCTTTATTGTGACTGACAGACAGATCAGCCAACCAAACCTTTTGGATCTTGGGGGATTTCCCAGACTGCTTGCAATTTTCAGTTAGTTCTGGGATGAGAAGTGAAGAAGTAAGAGCTCCAGTGATTTGGGCAAGAGTTCTGTGTAGTTTTGCATGGGAGAACTGTGAAAGACCTGAGTTGTGGCCTGCATGTCTGCCTGCTGCCCCTGAGATGGAGAGAAGAGAATTATTTCGGACTAAATCCAAATTTGTGAGAACGAAGTAAGACAGATTTTTTACAAGGCTCATACCTGAAGAAGACCAAAGATTTTGCTGAATGCGATCAGCCTGTCAGGATTTCCAGCTGCCTTTGAATCCCCGGTTTGTGCAGAGACTTTGCGATCGTGACCAGAGAGCGGTTTGCCTGATACAGTAGAATTTCCTTACATGTAACTGTGCTGTGAGTTGTTAGTGGGTCGTGATTTGGTTCCCCACTGTGTGAACTGTGTTCTGCTTGCTGGAAGCTGTATCCAGCCCAAAATGGACTGTATCCGAATTTGTCTCCATTTGGCCTTGGCCTTGCCACACTGGCCTAGCCAGACTACCCGCTGCACAGAGAAAGCCATTGAAAAGACACCTGCCTGGGGATCAGCCCCCTGCTCCACATTTGAACAGGAACAAAGCCTCGGTGATTTGTGTGGGCCCTGCTTCTCCTGGCACTCCAGATTAACCACCTGCTGTCTCGATGTTCGTCCAGCCTGTGTCCAGTCTTGGGTATTGTGAGTAATCATCAGGGTAGCTCCCTGCAATAACAGCCTAATCTAAAAGTGTGTCATTTGCATGTCTTGTTGTTTTCTTTTCATGAACTGAGCCCTCTGGCTCCGGATTACAAATAGTGTGTGTTGTGCATGTTTTCTTCCATCACAGGGCCCCAACCAGCTGCAACATCACTGGCTAGCCCACCATTCTCCATCTGGGTACTCAGAGTGTGTGTGACTGTTTATGGACTCTGAAGTGCATGCATAGCTGTTTGATTGATACAGTCTTTAAGCAAATTAACCTGATGATGCCCCTCCCTTGTTCAAGTCCCTTAAATAAATCAGTTCTAACTCTTTTTTACATTTACCCTGACTGTGGTTCCAGTTTGTGCAAGAGTACTGTACTGCTGTTATTTGGTGTCTATAACCTTGTTTTACAGGGGGTCCCCAGGGCTAGGCCAGAGGAAAGCGCTGGTGATAAGTGCAAACAGTGTGGGTACTTGTGTGATGTATCAGGGGTATTGTGACAGTGGTTATTGTGTATTGTTCCAGCCACTAGTAAGGAAAGGGGGGGTTACATTGTCCCAGAGGGCTGTGCCCAGGTTAGCTTGATGACTACCGACCCTGACCTCCAGGTGGAGGCACCCGTTTCTGAACTCAGGCCCCTTAACCTGCTACTAGCCAAGCAGGCAGGGGTAGTAGCCCTTGGGTTAGCCCCACCTAGGGGTTACATTTTGGAGGCTCACCGCTTGGATTTTGTGCCTTCTAGTGGCCAAAAATGACAAATTATTGTTAAAGAGTAATGGCTGCCCCAGTAAAAATGGCTGTACACCAGTTGGTGGGGTGGCGCACTGGGCAGGAGTTTGACCCTCAAAATGCTCTACTTATACTGGATATTCCCCTGGGTACTAGTAAAGACACTGTAGAGGAAGCACTGTCTAAAGTCGAATGTTTAAAAAACCCTGTGGTGGTGGGTCGACAGGCTGATTTCATCGCCCAAACTTTCATAGCCTTGGTAGAGTATAGTGACCTCGTGGACAGCTCTAAATCGCCGCAGACTGTTGCCCCAGAAGGGGTTCCAGCTGCCTGGAGAGTGATAACAAAAGACAGTAAAGACCCTGGGGAGGATGAGCTCCCACCATTATCTGAGACTTTGGAGGAGAAATTTGCTAAGTTGTTGCTCGAGGAAGAGAAAACTGTAGAGAACTTTAAGAAACTATTCCTGCCACCTGGGGGTGTTCCTTCCCTAACACCCCCTCCCACTCCAGCACCTGTTACTACCACGCCTTCTGTGCCCATGCCAATGCTAGCCCCTATATCTGTACCTGCCATTAGTCACGACTCCTACCAAAGCCTGAGAATATTCTCGGGCACCCTCCCCACCCCCCAGGGGGAGGATGACTGGGAGACCTGGATATGTTATGTTGCCCCTCTAGTACTTGAATGGCAATACTCAGAAGCAGAGAAATGAAAGAGGTTGAGTGAGAGCCTCCGCAGTCCTGCCCTGGCTACCATCTGTGCCAAGCAGGCCAATAACCCCGAAGCAACTGCACAGGACTATCTTGATGCACTGGAAAATGTGTATGGGAGCCCAGATTCAGATTACGATGTGTGGTGGAGAGTAAGAAATGCACAGCAGTACCCAGGAGAGTCATTGTCTGTGTATGTACCTCGGCTTGAAAAGCTGCTACAAGAGTTCCTCAAGAAAGGGTAGTTTGCGGTCAAATGAATTAGATCGAACTAGGCTGGACCGGATCCTTAAGTCTGCTCTGTTTTCAGAATTGTTACTGCTTCAGTTGCGCCTTGCCACCTGACTGGAATCACCCCCCTCCTATGACAAGCTAATGAAAGAAATTCGGGGGTTGAGCAAAGGCGACCCCATGGGGGAATTGCACCCATATCTGCTGCTGCTGTGCAAGTGACTGAGAATGATCAGCCAAGTGAGGCGCAGGGGCAAAAGTCAGCACTTACGAGCACTCTGAGAATGCAAAGGACTTCCTGCCCTGGGCCCAGCATTGGAAAGACGAGCTACTAAAGGAAGTCCAAGAGTTGAAGACAGGTGCCTCTGCAAGGGTTTCCCACATGAAACAAGATTCTGATCCCTTTCAGAACATGACTGTCATGGGGCTGGGGGTGGGGGTGCACCCTCAGGCATCTGCTGCTGAGGGTGGCTCCAAGGCTGAGATCACCGGATTGACTGCCACTCTAAAGGAACTGTTAAGACACGTTGCATCACTCTCACCGCTGCAAGAAGATACTAGACCCCAATCTCTTACTACTGCTTCAGTTCCTCATACGATGTTCTCTCCCAGGATGACCCAGGAGTCTATCATTTGTCACTACTGTGTAAAGGATGGCCATATGAAAAGATAATGCTGGTCTCAGAAGAACTTAGAAAGAGTAGTAAACAGACTCCAAGGGGAGCTCTGAAAAGCAAATCAATGGCCAAATGGTGCCTGAAATGACCGCAGTGAGGGTTCGAGAAACCCCGAACTCAAATTTCTTTGTGGCTAAATCATCTGTCCAGGCCTTTGCTACTGCCTCTCCAGACTGGTCCAAAATAGTGGGCCCCTCAATGGAAACTATGGTGATTGTGAATGGTATTCATACTCGGGCTGTGCTTGACAGTGGGTTACAAGTGACCATTGTATTCCAGGACTGGTATGACAAACACTTATCTGATGTGCCTTCGCAATCCCTGGAAGGCCTACTTGTGTGGGGCCTGAGTGACAAGTCTTATCCCTACCTAGGGTATGTCCGCCTCCTGTTCTTTTCCTGCAACTGTAACTGGTGTACAGGAGCAAGTAGAGACATTGGCCCTAGTGTGTCCTCCCACCGGACTGTATGATGGGGTCCCCCTGTTAATTGGGACAAACGCCCATATGTTTGGGAGACTGGCTCAATTCTGTCACAAGAAACAAGGGTGATGGACCAGGAGGGCCCTGAGAATTCTGGTTCTGATCAGGAGGGCCTATGATTTGCAACAGAAACCCGAGGAAGTAGATCAGGATGAACCGGTGGGGATCGTGTGGAAGAAGGATCCCGATTCAATGGTACTGGCCCCTAACGCCCAGTGTACAATTCAAGGGGAGGTCTGCCTCCGGAAAGATGTCAAGAACAAAATACTGATGTTGGATGTGCCAGGTGATGGAAAATTGCCAGAAGGATTATTGGTCAAGCCCAGCATCTTGCCTGCTTATGCCCATGCTTATGCATGACGAGTGATGGCCCAGATTCACAATGTGTCAGATCGGGAGATCAGGGTGAACAGAGGGTACACCCTAGCTATGGTACACTGCACAGACACTGCAGTACTGCCGAGCAACAAGCACCCTGGTGAGAAGGAGAGAATGACTCCAGACTTGTTTGACTTTGGTAACTCCCCGTTGCCAGCTGAATGGAAGGCTAGAATTAGTAAGAGACGCGCCCAGAGAGACCAAGTGTTTTCGTTGAATGAATGGGATGTGGGATGTGTCCTGGGTGTGGAGCATCACATACGCCTGCACGATGAATGGCCATTTCGAGAGAGGTCCCGATGTCTAGCCCCAGCAAACATAGATGATGTGAGAAGACACCTGCAGGAAATGCTCACTGCTGGCGTGATACAAGAATCCAGGAGCCCATACGCCTCTCCCATTGTGGTTGTGCATAAGAAGAATGGGTCTGTGAGGATGTGCGTTGATTATAGAACCCTGAACCAGCGGACCATCCCAGACCAATACACTATGCCTCATATACAAGATGCCCTGGACTGCTTGAATGGGAGCAAATGGTTCTCGGTGTTGGATCTTCACAGCGGATACTAGCAGATCCCGATGGCCCCAGAAGACCATGAAAAAACAGCCTTCATCTGTCCACTGGGGTTCTATGAGTTTCTGAAGATGCCACAGGGGATATCGGGCACCCTGGCCACCTTTTAGCTACTGATGGAACATGCAGTGGGAGATACGAATTTGCTGGAATGCTGGAATGCTGGAATGCAAGGTGTACTTGGACAATGTCATTGTGTTTGGGAGCACCTTAGAGGAGCATGAGAACCGAATGTTTAAAGTCCTAGACTGACTGGAAGACTTCCGGCCTCAAGCTGTCCATCGACAAGTGCCAGTTTTTCCAAACCTCCGTGAAGAATGTGGGGCACATAGAATCTACAAAAGGGATAGAAACTGATCCCAGTAAGGCTGAAGCACTGACTACTTGGCCCCAGCCCCATAATCTAAAAACTACAACATTTCCTGGGGTTCTTTCGCTACTACCGCAGGTTCATAAAGGACTATTCCAAGGTGATTTGCCCACTCTTGAACATTACCCAGGGTTACCCTCCTACCAATTGTAAATACAAGAAAGGGTCCGTTAAAGAACCAGAAAATGTATACGTCCACCCAGGTGAACTCTTCAGGCCCCGCTGGATGCCTGACTGTGAAGCAGCTTTCCATGAGATCATATACCAGCTCACACACATGCCCCCATCCTCGCCTATGCTGACCCCACCAAACCTTATTTGCTGCATACGGACGCTAGTCTTCAGGGTCTAGGAGCGGTGCTGTATCAAAACCATGAGGATGGCCTGAGACCAGTAGCTTTCACCAGTAGGAGCTTGATCCCATCTGAAAGAAACTACCCTGTGCATAAGTTGGAGTTCCTTGAGATAAAATGAGCCATCATTGACCAGTTTCAGGAATACCTCTATGGGGCACAGATATTGGTGAAGACTGACAATAATCCATTGACCGATGTACAGATTTCAGCTAAGTTAGACGCCACTGGGCACTGGTGGCTTTCTGCATTATCAACCTATGATTATGCTGTCGAATATAGACCGAGCCTGAACCATATTGATGGTGATGCCCTATCACGAAGGCCCACTTCCAAGAGTGACTGGGTCAGGCTGTCTGAACCAGACATTCTAGCATTGTGCCAAAAGCTTGACAGAGATTAACAGATGTCTGCCGACACAGTGGACTGTTTAGTAGATTGCTTGGGCCCTTCTGACACCTGCATACCAGTTGCTTATTGCCACTTCTCTGCTCTAGATATTAGTGCACTTCCTCAATCTGACAATGACAGCATTCAGTGGGCTCAATCCCAAGATTCTATGATTCAGCCAGCACTTGATGCCCTGCGTGTGGGGAAATATGTGTCTAAGTTATGTTCCACTGACTTGTGAACTGCTTTATTGTTTAAAGAAGGCCCCAGATTGAAGTTGCTCAATCAGTTGTTGTATAGAGAGACAATAGATTGTAGTGGCAAAGTAGACAAGCAACAATTGGTCCTGCCCACGGCCTTTAAAGATTTGGTACTGAGGTCCCTCCACAATCACATAGGGCACCTCGGTATTGACAGAACCCTTGACCTGGTACGATCTCGCTTCTACTGGCCCAAAATGGGGGCTGATGTTGAGCACCATGTAAAGATTTGTAGTTGCTGCCTGCAAAGAAAAGTCCTGCCTCAGAGGGCTGCCCGCCTTGTTAATATTACTACCAGCACCCCCATGGAACTAGTCTGCATAGACTTCTTGTGTTTAGAACCTGATCAGTGGAACATTGCAATGTGTTAGTGGTTACGGATCATTTCACACGGTATGCACAAGCTTTTCCCACCAAAGATCAAAAGATGACTACCGTAGCCAAGGTGCTAGTGGAAAATTTCTTTGTCCACTATGGTGCCTCCCAGCGGATCCACTCTGACCAGGGCAGAGGCTTTGATAGTCGAGTAATCAAAGAAATGCTCTCTCTATGGAGGATGCAGAAGTCAAGAACCACCCCCTATCACCCGCAGGGGGACCCTTAACCAGAACATTTTAACCACACCCTCTAGACATGCTAGGCACCCTCCACCCAAAAGACAAGCATAAATAAAGCCAGCAGATTAGCACCTTGGTACATGCATACAATTGCATGAAAAATGATGCTACTGGGTTCCCCCCCTACTGCCTCATGTTCGGGAGAGAGGCCTAGCTGCCAGTTGATGTCTGTTTTGGGGTCTCTCCAGATGGGGTCCGAGCCGAAAACTACTTGCAATATGTACAAAAACTGAAAGCTCAATTGAACCATGCCTATCAACTGGCCCAGACAATGGCCACCAAGAGAAATCTAGCCAACAAAGAGAGGCATGATAAAAAAGTAAAGGCTCAAGAGCTTCGACCTGGAGACCGTGTGTTGTTACGCAATTTGGGACTGCATGGTAAACACAAAATTGCTGATCGGTGGCACCATCTTCCCCATGTAGTAGTTGGAAAGTTGGATGATTTACCTGTGTACAAGGTGCGCCCAGAGAACAACTCCAAAGCTGTCAAGACCATGCACCGTAACTACTTGCTACCTATCGACCAAGTCATGATTGAAGCTGAGCCCCCAGAAATTGAGCTCCCCGGGCTGGTGACTCATGCTGCTGAAAGAAACAGACAGAGCCAACCTACCCCAGTGGTCACAGATTTAAGGTTTCCTCCGCAGCAGGCCCAGAATGATAGTGGCTGTCAGTCCACTTCTGACAAAAGTGAGTGTGACTATGCCTATTACATCTCTTATGAACTGAGTCAGCTGTTTCGAGGTAACCCCAAGATTAATTGTGGGAATGAAGCTGGGCCTTCTGGACTACCTAACCCCCCAGCTTTGTCCTTGGAGCCAATGTTCTCTGAAAGTGAAGTGCAAAGTATCACGTCTGAAGATTCTGAGTCTCTGTGTATTGTGGAACTGTATGATTTAGCTGAGGGAGGGGCTGATGGAATGAGTCTTTCTGGTGACATACCAGAACTTGAAGAACACTATGAGAGTGCTGACCATTCCCCCTTCAGTGCCTCAAAGCTTGATTGTGCCTGAGCCTTCCCAAAATGAGTCAAGTGTTGTAGAAACAGAGCCTACAGAGCAAGGAGCTGACAGTGCTCCAAGTTTGGACGTTCCCATTCAGGCAGAGGCACCCCCTCACAAGTGATGAGAGTCCCCAGACCAGGGCTGAGAGTACAGAGACTGTAGTTGTCCCCCTCAGAAAGACTGGCCGAGCTGTCAAGCCAGTAGTAGACCTCAGTTATGATTATCCCGGGAGGCCAGTGGATTTGCCTCTCAATGTGGTGCACAAAGGTGTTTATGTCTCACCAAGCTCACTGCCCAAATTGAGCTTGACAGCCAATTCCAGGTTACTTGTCTTTCCGTCTCACCATGGTGCTCCTGCCCCCTCTAGCCCCAAGTTAGCTGATAGGGAAGGCCCTCCTCTTGCATTGTTTAAGGTACAAGAAGTTATTACCTGATTTAGTATAGTAATGTTCAATTTACCTGTGTGAAATTTGCACAATGTGTTGTCAGATTGGCTATAGTATCATGAAGTGTATTACATATGTATAGTAAAGTAATAAGTTTATGTTAACTGATGCATGATGGTACAGACTTGACGTGGAAGCCAAGTTTTCTCCAGGCAGGGAAGGGTGTAACCCCCTTACAAAAGGGGGTTCCCAAAAAATCTTTCTTGAGCTTGCCTAAATGCTCACTGCCAGGCTGGTGTCCGGCATTTTAGCAGTTTAAATGTGATTTCCAGAGAGTGCCTGTATAGCCTCTGTGCACTGTCTCTTTAAGAGCTGCCTGGATTGCAGTCATAAGCAATCTGAGAGGGAGCTCTGTTAAAAGATGTAACTATTTGCTGAAAATCATTTAGAGTGATAATGATAAAGTACTGTAGTGTGTCTAACCTGCCTTCTTTGCAGCAAGGACTGTCTTGTTTATCCCGGAACTGTGAATTGGACCAATCATTTCTGGAGGGACCTAAAATGGAGCCGGACTACAGGAGCTGTCTGGAGTCAAAATCTGTAGGAATTGTAGTTTTGGGCTTTTGGTGCCTTTTTGCACCTGAAGGGGTAGCCTTTGTTGTGACTGACAGACAGATCAGCCAACTAAACCTTTTGGATCTTGGGGGATTTCCCAGACTGCTTGCAATTTTCAGTTAGTTCTCGGCTGAGAAGTGAAGAAGTAAGAGCTCCAGTGATTTGGGCAAGAGTTCTGTGTAGTTTTGCATGGGAGAACTGTGAAAGGCCTGAGTTGTGGCCTGCATATCTGCCTGCTGCCCCTGAGAAGGAGAGAAGAGAATTATTTCGGACTAAATCCAAATTTGTGAGAACGAAGTAAGACATTGATTTTTTACAAGGCTCATACCTGAAGAAGACCGAAGATTTTGCTGAATGTGACCGGCCTGTCAGGATTTCCAGCTGCATTTGAATCCTCGGTTTGTGCAGAGACTTGCGATCGTGGCCGGAGAGCGGTTTGCCTGGTACAGTAGAATTTCCTTACATGTAAATGTGCTATGAGTTGTTAGTGAGTCGTGATTTGGTTCCCCACTGTGTGAACTGTGTTCTGCTTGCTGGAAGCTGTATCCAGCCCAAAACGGACTGTATCCGAATTTGTCTCCATTTGGCCAGGGCCTTGCCACACTGGCCCAGCCAGACTACCTGCTGCACAGAGAAAGCCATCAACGAAAGACCTGCCTGGGGATCAGCCTCCTGCTCCACATTTGAACAGGAAAGATGCCTCGGTGATTTGCGTGGGCCCTGCTTCTCCTGGCACTCCAGATTAACCACCTGCTGTCTCGATGTTCATCCAGCCAGTGTCCAGTCTTGGCTATTGTAAGTAATCATCAGGGTAGCTCCCTGCAACAACAGCCTAATCTAAAAGTGTGTCATCTGATTGTCTTGTTTTCTTTTCACGAACTGAGACCTCCGCCTCCGGATTACAAATAGTGTGTGTTGTGCATATTGTTTTCTTCCATCACAGGGTCCCAACCAGCTGCAACATCCCTGGCTAGCCCACCATTCTCCATCTGGGTGCCCAGAGTGTGTTACTGTTTATAGACCCCGAAGTGCATGCATAACTGTTTGATTGATACAGCCTTTAAGCAAATTAACCTGATGACATCCCCTCCCTTGTTCAAGTCCCTTAAATAAATCAGATCTAACTCTTTTTTGCATTTAGCCTGACTGTGGTTCCAGTTTGTGCAAGAGTGTTGTACTGCTGTTATTTGCTGTGTATAACCTTGTTTTATAGGGGGTCCCCAGGGCCAGGCAGAGGAAAGCCCTGGTGGTAAGTGCAAACAGTGTGGGTACTTGTGTGGTGTATCGGGCTATTGTGAAAGTGATTATTGTGTATTGTTCCAGCCACTAGTAAGGAAAGGGGGGGTTACAGTGTCCCGGAGGGCTGTGCCCGGGTTAGCTTGACCACTATCAACCCTGACCTCCAGGTGGAGGCACCCGTTTCAGAACTCAGGCCCCTTAACCTGCTACTAGCCAAGCAGGCAGGGGTAGTAGCCTGTGGGATAGCACCACCTAGGGGTTACATTTTAAAACCATTTATATGAATCTGAAGGCAGATATTGAACATTTCTTTCGTTTTATATTACTGTTTGGACATGCCTTGAATATTTTCCTGATCCCTATTCTTTGTATTAGGAAAGTTTAATTTTTGTATTAGATTGGGGTGGATCAGGATGGTCATGTGACCTTTTTGTCCTATAAAAATGCTCTTCTAAATCCAGGTTCAGATCACTCCAGTCTGGGAGGCTGTACCAGTAAGAACTCACAGAGCATAGTGGAAGGATATGCTACTATATGAACTCCACTCTGATTTTGTTTATCCATTTTTCATTTTGCTTTCTGAAAGTTTTTATTTTCCATTCTGTATTTTGCTGAATAAAAGGACATACAAGCTGGTGTGTTCAACTTTGCTTCTAATTTGTCTGTGTTATCCATCCCACACCTTATCACAGTTTGGTGTGAGAAGTGGGATAAGCTGATTCTCCAGGCTTGAAGGGGGAAATCAGCTGCAGATACCAGTTCTGGTATCAGGGTAACCTCAGATACACCATGGATGACAGCGAGGAATGGAAGAGCAACTTGGCTACTGGTACTGTGACCCACTCCCAGACTCTGAAGATTGGATACCCTCTATATTCTGGGTTGGAGTCCACTGGTAGGAGAAGGACAACAATAGAGAGAGAACAGACCAGTCTCGATGATGAAGAGGATGGCTTAGCTTTCAACGAGGAAGAAATCAGAATGGAGGACACTGATACGTCCAGAGAGGAATCTCCAGAGTTAAAATCTGAGTTATTAAGGTGGCTTTCCATTCACCAATTGGAGCTAGACAGAGAAAGAGAGCAGCAAAGAAGATGCCAAGATTTAAGATGGGCTAAAACCTTGAGACTTTTACAAAACCTGGGGGTTAGACAAAGTACTGATGGTGGTGATGGGGCTAACCACAAGGACATTAAATTAACTAAAATGACTGCTACAGATGATATTGAAGGTTATCTCCTGACCTTTGAGCATGTGGCCAGGGCATGTGGCTGGCCTCCAAACCAATGGGTCATGCGTCTGGCTCCCTATTTTACCGGCAAAGCCCAGTTAGTATACAGTAATATGGATTCCAGAAATGCTAACACTTATGAACTAGTAAAGAGGGAGATCTTAAAGAAGTACGATATTAATTTGAAACTTACAGACAGAGGTTCCAGGCTTTAAAATATCAGACACAAGATAACCCTAGAGAGACTTTAACTAGGCTAAGAGAACTATACATCAAGTGGCTGGTGCCTGAGGGAAAGACTGTGATAGACATCATAAAGCTGCTGGTATTGGAACAATTTATTTAGATGTTGCCCCTTGAAGTTCATCTTTGGGTAAAGGAACATAACCCTGAATCAGCTGATGTAGCTATCACCCTTGCTGAGGATTATGTTGCAGCTCATCATTCTGTAAGAAAGGGAGGGACTGGAGCCTCAGACACACCCATACAAAAAGGGCCCCAACCAGTGAGACCAAATCAGACTAGCCAACAAGGAAAGTATGGGAGTAGGCCTGTTAATAAGAACAGTTCAGGTGGAGGACCCCCGATATAATCTGCAGAAACTGCCAGGGAAAAGGACGTATAGCCCGGTTTTGAACCTCAAAGAAAATAGACCGGACATATCCGGCCATAGCAAACACTGGGACTTTTACCACCAAAGTGGCAGTGGGAAACCAGGCTACAGTTGCCCTAATCTGGCCAGAATTGATACTGACTCCAGTAAGAGGCCCCCAGATGAGTGTAGTGTGTGTCCATGGGGACATCCATTCATATCCTACAGTTAAAGTGGTCTTAAGTATACAAGGGCAAAGTAAAAGTGTGGTAGCTGGGGTGGTACCTCATCTGCCAATACCAGTTGTTATAGGCAATGATTTCCCTGGGTTTTACTCTTTGCTAATAGAAAAAGGTACTTTAACTGTAGTAACTACCAGGGCCCACGCCAAAAAGGAACAGGCTGATCAACTTATAGGGGACCTGTTTCCTTTTGATGGAGAGGTGATTGGGAAACCTGGGAAACTGAAAAAATCAAGGAATGCAAAAAGGAAAAGCCAAAATCAATGGCAACTAGAAAAAAGAGGATTGTCAATTGAAACTGTTGACAACGTTTTTGAAAAAGCAAAGTTAATACAGGAACAACAGTCGGATGACACATTGAAACCTTTTTTCTTGCAGGTGGGCAATCATGTAAGCCTAATGAACCCGAAATTATTATACAAAATCAGATACTTTATAGAGTATGTACCAACCCTGCCACCCAAGAAAAGATAGAACAGATAATGGTTCCTACATGCTATAGGAAAAACTTGTTATATCTTAGTCATGACCTTCCCTGGGTAGGGCATGCTGGAAAACAGAGAACACTGGGTCATTTAACCCAATGTTTTTTCTGGCCAGGAATTCATGAGGAGGTAGCACAATATTGTAGGGAATGTAAGGAGTGCAGTTAGTGGCTCCTGTAGGAAAAGGAAAAAGTACCTCTAATGCCCTACTCTGCCACCACCCCTTAGGCATATAGGGATGGATGTGTGGTACAGGACCCTTGAATAAAAGCTCGAAAGAAAACAGATTCATTTTGGTTATTACAGACTATACTACCAAGTACCTGAGGCCATCCCTATGCGGGCCGCAACTACCCCAAGAATTGCGGAGGAGCTAGTCAAATTGTTCAGCAGGGTAAGCATCCTCAAAAGAGATCCTCGCGGATATTGGTAGTAATTTCAATGCCGCACTACTGAAAGAGCTCTATTGCCTCTTAGAAATAGTAGCAGTAAGGACCTCACCCTACCACCCTCAAACAGACGGGCTAACAGAGCGTTTTAATCAGACCTTAAAACGAATGCTGAAAAAGTTTGTCAATGATGAGGGGAAGGATTGGGATAAGTTTCTCCCTTTTATATTATTTGCTTACAGGGAGGTGCCTCAGGCCTCTACTGGCCATTCCCCCTTTTCTCTGCTCTATGGGAGGAACCACCAGGGCCCACTGGATATTGTAAAGGAATACTGGGAGGAAGGCCAGGACATGAAATATCCCGGCACAGGGCATATATGAGGCAACTAAGGGAAAGGCTTAGGAAGTACACCCAAACAGCACATCAGGCCAGGGTCCAAGCCCAAAAAGTACAAAAGGAAAGGTATGACCAAGGGACAGGGAGTAAATAATTTATGACTGGGAAACGGGTGTTGTTGTTACTCCCCACCTTCTCCCATAAACTATTGATGAAATGGCAGGGGTCTAATATGATCTTGAGACAGGCAGGTCCTGTCACATATGAAATTGAAACCCCTGACAAGAGTCCAGGTAAACAAATTTACCATGTTAATCTTCTGAAAAAGTGGCATGAAGCCCCTATAATAGGACTGGGCATGATGGTCATTCCTGACCATAAAAATGAAATGGAAATGGCGTATAATCACCTAGAGAATGCTGAAGAGTTAGGAGAAGTGCAGGTGAACCTGTCTTTGGAAAAGGGGCAGCTAAATGAACTACAAACCCTTCCGAGAAAGTACCCTGACACATTCACTAGTACTCCAGGTAGAGCCATTGGGGGGGAGCATATGATACCGACAGAAGCACCCCCCTCCTGAGAAAGAAACCATATAGGCTTCCTGAAATGGTTTGAGGGGAAGTGCAGAAATAAATTAAGAAAATGCTGTCCCTAAAGATCGTAGAGCCTTCTACCAGTGCCTGAAGTTCTCCAATGGTGATAGTACCAAAAAAGGAAGGTGGTATCAGGATATGTCTTGATTTTAGAGGCCTCAATTAAGTCTGCCACTTTGATGCCTATCCAATGCCAAGAGTGGATGATATCCTGGACCATATTGCGAATGCCAGGTATATCTCCACCCTAGATTTAACTAAGGGGTACTGGCAAATCCCCTTGGAAGACTCCTCGAAAGAGAAAACTGCTTTTAGCACCCCAATGGGGTTATTTCAGTTTAATACCATGCCATTTTGTCTTCATGGGGCACCAGCTACATTTTAGAGATTTATGGACCAAATTCTGGCCCCTCACAATGACTACAGTGGGGCCTATCTGGACGATGTAGTTATTTTTATTCCAGACTGGGAAACCCATTTTAAACATCTAGGAGCCGTAACTGAATCCATTAAAACTGCGGGGATGACCATCAATCCCTCGAAATGTGCCCTGGCCAAGACCAAAAGACTGAGACTAGATACTTGGGCTTTGTCTTAGGTAACGGGGTAATCAAACCTGAAATCAACAAGGTAGAAGCTGTAGCTAAGTGCCCCATACCAGAGCCAAAGAAACAGGTAAGATCCTTTCTAGGTCTTGCAGGGTACTATCAACGGTTTATTCCTAATGTTGCAACACTGGCTGCTCCACTGACTGACCTAATGAAAAAGAATAATTCAAACAAGGTCAAATGGTCCCCCGAGTGCAATGAGGCATTTCAGTCCATCAAGGCTGCATTATGCTCCTCACCAGTTCTAAAGACCCTAATTTTGAGTGCCCTTTTGAGGTCCATATGGATGCCTCAGGTACAAGAATGGGACCAGTCCTAA
The DNA here is from genome assembly GCA_016271365.2 of Neoceratodus forsteri. Lineage (NCBI taxonomy): Eukaryota > Metazoa > Chordata > Ceratodontiformes > Ceratodontidae > Neoceratodus > Neoceratodus forsteri. The sequence goes on from CM057455.1 coordinate 997,365,213, forward strand.
GCCAGACTATAGAAGGAGAGGAACACCATGTAGTGTATATTTCTAGGAAACTGCAAAAGAGGGAAAGAAAATAGTCCACGATAGAGCAGGAGTGTTTAGCGGTTACAGTAAGTGGGCTATAGAAACACTACATTTCTATCTGTGGGAAGCTCCCTTCACATTAGTAACTGATCATAACCCCTTCTGTTTCTTACAGCAAATGAAAGAAAAAAATAGAATAGTGAGGTGATATCTGGCTCCTCAGCCTTATCAATTTGAAGTGAAACATCGGTCAGAAACTCAGCATGTTAATGCTGATTTTCTCTCCAGATATGGATCCAGTAGCGTAGAAGTCACTGAATCTGAGAATCCTGAACACCGTTCCACCACTATGTAGTAGATTTGTAGACACCCCAGGGTAAAGATGTATTAATTGATTGCATGGTACATGTTACATTAGATAAGGTGTACACCTACGTTTTCTTAAGGGACCCAGGGGTGGAGCTTTCAAGAGTGGATGGGTGAAAGCTCCATCCTACCCTATAGTTAGAGGGCAGGTTGTCTTAAAAAACAGTTTGTAAACTCCCTGGTTTTTCCTTAGCCATGGGGGTGTGTGGTGGTGTTAGTGGAGAGCTCCCCCCCCATTTGCTTCTCCATTCAGGCACTGTTGGGCAGTCTCTCCTTTTTCCCCAAAAGGCTACTGTAGTAACGAATTTCTTTCCTTTCAGCTGTTCTATTATTTTTTCATGCTCTACCAGAATAGACTTGGCCACCTACTCTGGTATTCTCTATACTCCGCGCTGCTCCCTCTGTTTTCCTTTTTCTGTTCCCTGCCCATTTGCCTGAGAGAATTTATTATTGTATTGCGGGTCTGCCCTGCAGCCCGGTAATGAAGCCCTATATGAGCACTTCACACTGATTTGTTTTACAGTTTATGATTAAAAGGGAAGCTAGTAAATGTGGTGCTTTCTCTTGGTTGCCCCTGTGAAATAATGATAGTTATAATTGTGTTTTGCGCTGTAGCACACTTTAGCTCAGCTTCTAAACTCCCTTGCAGTAGTGTGACTGTGCACAGCATTTAAACTGCAAGCTGCACTCTTAGAGCTGAGTTCCCTGCACCCTAAGATGTCTGCAAGTGAATATTCAGACTGGTAGAAAAGTAACACAAACACACTTCACGCATTTTAGGTGTTTAGCCTGAAAGAGAAACAATAGGTGTGTAATATAAAGTACTCAACTGCAAGGCACGGTTGACTGTCCCCACCCCACCCCTTTCCGGTCCAGCTGTACAGGTGAAATAGCAGGTTCTGCTTGAATGTTTGTGAACCAGGACAGAAAAGCTGCTTATATTTCTATCATGAGCACTGCAAGTGTGATACTCCTTTGTTTAGTGGAAGACTGCATATTTGGTAGCACCTCTTTTCTACAACAGTTCAGTCCTTCCACATTTGTTTTTGGTTTTTTTTTATTGGAAAAATAACTTATGGAAAGCAGTTGTTTAAAGCTTCCAGTAAACTTAGCTGTCCTGCTGAACCAGTGTTTACACAATGGTCCAGATATTCAAAAGGGTTGCTCCATGCGCAACAGGGTTGCGCATGCGCAAGTCCTACATTGCGCCATTCTGCGATATTCAGCAGGAGGCAGTTGCTCCACTGGCAACAGGTTGCGCAAAAGAGCAATGCAAATGAATGCATGCTCAACAGGAGGGGGAGGAACCATGCATAACCTGCGCAACCCGATATTCCAGTCGGGTTGTGCAAAGTATGCATCTTAATAACCTACGCTACTGACAACCAGCAAAAAAAAGGATCAAGTTGAGGGCCACCCACAGGAGAGCTGCTGTATTGCAGGGTGCAACACAGCAGCTGCCACCCTGGCTGGCCCCAACTCGGTCCCTGTGCCCCCCACCAGCCCGATCGCGGGCATAGAGTAACATGAACCCCCGCCACACATCTCCCACAGCCTGATCGGGGCATCACAGTTACAGAAACCCCACACATATCCGAAGCCCGATCGCGGGCTGGTACAAGTGCAGAAACCCCCACATATCACAGCCCGATCGCGGGCAGTACATTACATGAACCCCCCACACACATCTCCCACAGCCCGATCGCGGGCAGAATGTGTATGAACCCCCAGTGCCCGATCGCGGGTAGATGTAACCCTCCCCCCCAGCCGAATATCTCCCTGGTGGTCCAGTGGACGTAAAGCCCGATGCGGGCAGAATGTCACATCACAACCCCCAAACATCTCCCTGGTGTCTAGTGTCCCCCACCCACCACGAAGCCCCTCCACCCCGCTCCCCGCGGCCGGGCGGCGACAGCATCCACCCGCTTGCCGCCCCGCCGCCGCCGACTGACTGTCTGGTAGGGCTGCACCCCATTGGTGCAGAGCTACAGCCAACGGGCGTGCAGCCCATACCATACATGACAGTCCAGATTTGTGAATGGGCTGGGGGGAGCGGTGGAGGCTTTGGTGGTGGGGGGGACACTAGACACCAGGAGATGTTTGGGGTTAGATGTGACATTCTGCTCATGATCGGGCTTTACAGGTCCACTGGACCACCAGGGAGATATTCGGGTTGGGGGAGGGTTACATTCTGCCTGCGATGGGCACTGGGGGTTCATATCGCCTGCCCGCGATCGGGCTGTGGGAGATGTGTGTGTGTGTGGGTTTCATGTGGCCTGACTGCCCGCGATCGGGCTGTGGGATATGTGGGGTTTCGCTGTAACTGTGATACCGGCTGATCAGCTGTGCATTGTGCGTCGTCCCGCTGGCTGCTGGCTGGCAGGGTGGCCAGAGCAAGTCCTTGGGATCGAGCGCACTCATATGCAAATGGTATGCAATGGGGCTATAAATAGATGCAAATGACCTCTGTGCCTTGTATAAATTATGGCCCCATTTGCATGTCATCTTTTGAATATCGGAAATTTGTGCATGGCGCAATGGTACTTGCACCACCGCAAGTTTAATGCTCAACTCTGGCAACTTGCGGTGGCGCAAGTTCCACTGTGCCATGCTCAAGTGCTGTGGCTGGGGGGTGATATTCAAAGGAGTTGCTCAACGCACAACTCCTTTGAATATCACCCCGGCCACACCCCTGCGCAACTATTTTGAGCAGCCCAGGGGCTTGCGCCTCAGAATGGCGCAGTTTGAAAATCTGGGCCAATGTTTTTCTTTTGCTAGCTCTAAACAAATACAGTTGAAATTGACAGAAATGAGTAATACCTGGAGAAAAGGTATGAGTGAGCTTACCTGAAACATGCTGGTCTGCCACCTCTGAGTAAAGAGTGTCCCTATAGGAGGCAGTGGTCCAAACAGAAACATATTTATACATTGCCTGCTGTCCATCAAAGGGATATGGGAGGGGCTCCAGGACAAATATGTTTTAAAACCATTTATATGAATCTGAAAGCACGTAATGAACATTTCTTTTGCTTTATATTAATGTTTGGATATGCCTTGAATATTTTCCTGATCCCTATTCTTTGTATTAAGATAGTTTAATTGTTGTATTAGATTGGGGTGGATCACGATGGTCATATGACCTTTTTGTCCTATAAAAATGCTCTTCTAAACCCAGGTTCAGATCAGTTCAGTCTGGGAGGCTGTACCAGTAAGAATTCACAGAGCATAGTGGAAGGATATGCTGCTATATGAACTCCACTCTGTGATTTTGTTTATCCATTTTTCATTTTGCTTTCTGAAAGTTTTAATTTTTCATTCTGTATTTTGCTGAATAAAAGGACATACTAGCTGGCGTGTTCAACCTTAAATCTAATTTGTCTGTGTTATCCATCCCACACCTCATCACACCTCTCCCCCTTCCCCCACTCTTCCTCTGGGTTTTTGTTTCCCAGGTTCACTACTTTGCACTTCTTTGCATTGAATCCAAGCTGCCATACTGTTGAACATTCCTCCAGCCTTGCCAAGTCCCTTCTCATCCTTTCTACCCCCCTTGTGTATCAAAACCCTGATTTTTGTGTCTTCTGCAAAGAGGCATACTTTTCCTTCCAGTCCCTCCACAATGTCACTTATAAAGACATTAAAAAGGACTGGACCCAGTAATAAACCCTCCGGTACCCCACTAGTAACCCCCCTTTCTTCAGAGTGGACTCCGTTAACTATTACCCTCTGTGTCCTGTTGTCCAGACAATTTTTTATCCAGGCTACTACCCTGGGACCTACTCCCAGGCTGGCTAATTTGTTTATTAATGTTTTTTGTGGGACTGTATCAAATGCCTTGCTAAAGTCTAGGTAGGCCATATCCACAGCCCCTTCCTGGTCTACTACTTTGATCACCCAGTCAAAGAAATCTATTAGATTCGTCTGACATGACCTTCCTGCTGTGAATCTATGCTGCCTTGGGTCCTGTGCCCCGATGGCCTCTAGGTACTCAAATATTCTTTTTTTCAGAAGTGATTCCATAATTTTCCCTACCGCTGAGATCAAACTAACAGGTCTGTAGTTTCCTACCTCTGCTTTGTTCCCACTTTGTGAAGGGGAATCACATCCGCCCTCCTCCAACCCTTAGGTACCACATCATCCTCCTATGATTTGTTAAAAAGGGTAGTGAGTGGTGTCTCTAGTTCTCCCCTTAGTTCTTTTAGAATTCTGTGGTGAATCCCATCAGGGCCCATTGCTTTGTCCACCTTCAGTTTTAGGAGTTCTTTCAGAACCCTTTCTTCTGTGAATGAACTGGTATCGACCCCCCTATCCTACTTCTTTTGATTGTATTAGGTACCTCCCCCTCCTCTTTTGTGAATACTGAGCAGAAGTATTCATTCAGTATGCCTGCTTTTTCACTGTCACCCTCTGCCCACCTACCATCCCCTTTATTAAGCCTCACTATCCCTCCCTTGGTCTTTCTTCACTCCTTAATACACCTATAAAAGGTTTTATCCCCCTTCTTAACCAAGTTGGCTATCTTTTCCTCAGTTTGGGCCTTTGCTATTCTGACTGCCTTCCCCGCTTCCTTCTGCTTTAAATGGTACAGTTCTCTGTCCTGCTCCTTCTGTGTTTCCTTATACTTCCTGAATGCTATATTTTTCTCCCTAACCTTCCCTGCCACCACTTTTGAGAACCACAGTGGTTTTTCCTTCATTTTGATTTATTTGCTTCACACAAAGGCTTGTTGCCTCTGTGATGGCAGTTTTGATGTTTCCCCATTGTTCCTCTACCCCTCCTTCTTGCCCGTTTGCTAGTGCTTTTCTGAGATGCTCTCCCATTTTGACAAAGTCAGCCCTCCTAAAGTCCAGTACCCTCACTTTTGTATAGCTTGACTCTACAGCTGTGTTTATCGTGAACCACACTGTTTGATGGTCACTTGTTCCCAGATGGCTAGCCACTTCTAAATTTGATATCCTCTCTCCATCCCCATTTAACAGTACCAGGTCTAAAATTGCTCCCTTCTGAGTGGGTTCCAACACTCACTGTCTGAGGCATGCCCCTTGCAGGGCATCAAGAATGACCCTGCTCTTGGATGTGGCTTTGGCAAAGGTGCTCTAGTTAACATCTGGCATATTTAGGTCCCCCATTAACAATATCACTCCTTTTTCTGGCATCCTACGGATGCCAATGATGATCAGCATATGATAGGCAAGCTCATGCACCCATCCTCAAGCCATCCACCGCCGACTTCAACCTGCTTTTGTGTCTCCCATCTGTCACACTGCCCCCAGTCTCCACTGGGAGCCGCTGTCAGAGTAGGAGATACAACCCACCCACCCCCAGGAGAGGAGAACAGTCCTCTGGATGCTCAATCCTCTCCTGCCCCTGCCGACCCCTGGTGACATGAGTTCAATCCAGAACCCAGGTCACCGGCAAGGCACGAGGTGTGGCGCCCAGCACCACAATCCTCAGTGCCACCGGGCTGGCATCTGTTCTGTAACTTGCATGGCTAACATGTTTCTTTGCATATGGTAATGTTTAAAACAAATACAATCCATCTGGACAAAACCTGCAACACAGGCTGCACATTCATATCATCCAAATACAGCACCGCAGGACAACAAGAAGTAGCTACTTCAATCTGATATGGTGAGGCTCCCAAAAAGCTCAGTGGTGCAGAGATCACCTAGGCTAAGTAAAGCTTTTCTGTTTTTGATGCACTAAAATACTGTATAATCTGTGCAATTTTCTGGCATAAATATTTTATGGCAACACTGCAGAGCTGCAGGGGTGTTTTTGCATAAAGTTGCTACAATTTACACTGTAAGCACTTACAAGACAGTTTAAAGAGCAGCTGATGCCTTAAGGAAAACTTTGGAAAATGTAATAGCTGAATACAATATAGCTTCTATTTCATATATATTCTATAAATTCCTCCTCCCTATTACTTATTACTGAAGAAATTCCCACAAAAAGAAGACGCTTATCCCTTTGAATTCATCTTTCTCTATAGCTTACTCCCTACTTGAAAGCATAATGCTCTGCTGTGACATCACAGTCTGTTGCCTTGGGAATAATTGTGATGTCACAAGCAGAGTATTATGACATTAGGTTGAGAAGAAGCAATAGGAGCTAATGAACCCTCAAGGAACAGCTATCCTGTTTTCATGCATATAACTTCAGTAATAAATAATAAGGATAAGAAATACAGAGCTAATGAGAAATATAAGCTGCTCCGTGTTCAAAAATACTATTTCCCGAAGTTCTTTTCGAGGTGTTGGTGGCTCTTTAACTCGTTTTCTGTGCTATAGTTAAGCCTACAGACATACCCAATCCACGTGTGAACAAAGAGATAGTTTTAACTCCTGTTATTTTGTACTGTAACCAAGCCTGCAGCTACACCATATCTGGATGAGTACTACAAGGTAGTTTTTATTTTATCCCTTTTTATTTGCTATAGCTGAGCCTTACAGGCAGACTCCATGTGGGCAAACTCTACAACTTACATGAGATGCTGGCTTAGTATAGGTCTTTATGGGGATGGAGTGTAGAGACAAGGCAGTCAGTTATGCCAGTTGTGCCAGCTGTAGGGCACTCTTCTCTAGGGATATATCCTGGAGGAGGCAAAGGCAAGGCAAAGTTATTTTTCAAGGTGCCCAATCCTGGAGGCTCTGGGTGCTGTATAAATAAATACAATCTAATCATAAGACTACCACACAAACATAAATAAACACGAATAAATGAACCAGATTTCTAAAACAGTTAAAATACAGTAGTCATTAAAAGGCTATCTCAAAAGTAGATATTAACAGACAGTGTCTGGGAAAGCTTGACTAAACAAGAGGGCCTTAAGGTGGGCCTTAAATACTTCCACTGAAGGAGCCTCCCTTAGAGATGGTGGCAGTGAATTCCACAGGATGAGGACGTGGTGCTAAAAGCTCTGTCGCCAGCGGTCTTTAACTTTGACCTTGGAATCACAAGGAGGCCCCTACAGGAAGAATGAAGTGAGCAGACTGGAGTGAAGGGTGTCAGAAAGTCAGACAAGTATCCAGGACCCAGCCCATGTAGAGCCCTAAAGGTGAGTAAACCCACCTTGAAGAGGATACTCCACATGACCGGCAGCCAGTGCAGTTCATGCAGCACTGGGGTGATGTGTCAGTGTTTAGACTGCCCTGTCAGCAACCTGGTGGCTGCATTCTGCACCAGCTGCAGCCTGCAGAGGGTACCTCCCAAAATCCCAATGTAAAGCGTGTTACAGTAATCAAGCCTAGACATTATGAAGGCATGCACCAAAGTGGGGAGGTCCGTAGATGAACTAGGGGCTTGATCCTGGTGATGTTCCTAAGATGGTAGAAGCTGGTCCAGACAATGGATGACACCTGTGCTTCATATGTCAATCTGCTGTCAAAGGTCATGCCAAGGTCACACACCCTAGAGGAGGCCTTTGATGGCACAGACCTCAGGAATAATCCGGTATCTGTAACAGAAGCCCTCCTATCATGCCTTCTGTTCGACTCCACTACTTGTACATCCATCGTATCGGGGTTCAGTCACAACCAGCTGGAGGACATACAGTGATTGATCTCAGCAAAGCATCTATTTAGCACTTCCACTGTATTGGATATCTCAGGGGGAAAAGGACAAAGATACAGTTGGATATCATCAGCATAGCAATGAAAACCCAAACTGTGTTTCCTAATGAGCTCTCCCAGGGGCAGCATGTACATGGCAAACAACATTGGTGACAAGACTGAACCCTGAGGTACTCCACACGTCAGGAGGCTAGGGGAGGAGGAGAAATTCTCCATCACTACCTGTTGCCTCCTGTTCGTGAGATGGGACTCAAACCAGTGGATGACAGTGCTGGTGAGTCCACAACGTTCCCTCAGATGGTCGAGCAACACACAATGGTCAACTGTGTCAAATGCTGAGGAGAGGGCGAGGAGAATGAGAATTGCCCCCTGTCCTTGATCTCGAGCCCTAAGGAGGTCATTATGCACCCAAACTAATGCAGTTTCCATGCAATGCCTTGCCCAAAACCATGACTGAAAAGGTTTGTACAGGTCAAAGGTCACGAGGTGCTCCTCAAGCTTTCCTAGGAATGGGAGGGTGGAGACTGGACAGTAATTCGCCATGATGTTAAGGTCTAATGATGGTTTCTTCAGAAGTGGCCTAACCAGTGCCCCCTTCAATGCATCAGGAAAAAAACTTCTAAGATAGAACACCGGACAATCAAGGTGAACACTGGGCCAACAGAGTTGGTACATCTCATTAGAAAACGTGTCAGCACTGGGTCCAGTTCACAGTATGTGTGCTTCAGCCCGAGGGCAACATCCATGACCTCCACCACCTCCATTGGTTTAAACTCCTCCCAACTAGGTGGAGTGGTCTCTGAATGCCAAAGGCGATCACTGTCAGCCACTATGTGGCACACTGCCAAAATGCCCTGCCGGAGAGTGGATACTCTGTCCGAGAAGAAACAAGCAAATTCTTTGCATAAAGTGTCAGAAAATACTTTTCTCGGCTGCAGACAGGCTGGATTTAACAACCTGTCTTCAGTCTGAAAGAGCACAGTTGGTCGAGTCTTCACAGCAGCAATCTCCTTAGACAGGAACTCTGCCTTCTTACGGATGATTGCCCCCTGATACTTTTTGTAATGAGAGCGCAGGGCCAGTCTGTCCACCTCGAGCCAGGACCTCCACCAGCAGATCTCTATCCTCTGACCCATAATCTTCATCGCCTTGAGCTCCCCATCAAACCATGGGGACCTAATGTGAGAAGATTTGGGTCATACACAGACCAGTGTGAAAGAGTCAAGCGCAGATGACATCACCTTATTTTAGGTGACAACAGCTTCCCTCACACCTCCTATACATGCACAACTCACATTGGCTAGATTTGCCACCACCAGAAATCCCTCCAGGGTCAAGACCCTCAAAGGGTGGTAGCTTACCATCCAAGCAGGGGGAGGCTCTCGGGGAGGACCCCAAATGAGAACTCCACTGTGCAATGATTGGACCAAACATCCCGATCAGTCTTGAGATTACTAATCTCAAACCTGAGAGAGAACACCAGGTCCAACATGTGGCCTCCCTGATGGATCACAGATGAAACGTCTTGTGACAGGCCCAGAGATTATATCATCTGGAGGAGGTTATAACCTAGTCTAGAGGATTCATTGTTGGCCCAGACATTGAAGTCCCACAGAACTAAGCATTTGGGGGACTCCAACGTCTCACCGATGATGAAGTCAGCTACCTCCTGCAGAAAATCCCCTGCTGCCCCAGGGGGTGGTAAATCAGGAGAATCCTGCAGCCTGCACCTGGACCCCCATGTACAGCCACATATTCAAAGGAACCCAGCCCTCCCACTTGGTGCACGGTGAAGCCAAGTTCAGATCTAAAATGGATGACCACTCCCCTGCCCCTGCATTCCACTCTGGGGCAGTGCACCACCAAGTAACCGGGGGGGGGCAGCGGCCTCTAGAATCAGGTCGGCATCACTGCCCAACCAAGTCTCAGTGATGCATGCCAGATTGACCATGGAGACCAAGTGGGGAATGGGGTGGACTCCTGGGACAGGAGGCTCTTCAAGGGTGATGGGCTTCACCAAGGTCCTGCCCCATCTTCAGGACCTTGGTGAAGCTCCAGGCTCAGCTGGAGTTGCAAGGGTAGAAATATCTTGACTGCTTTATCAGCTCAGCAGCTGTGTCCTCCCATACCCTTACTCTCCCAGACACCCACTGGTTCCACGGGGTAAAGAGTGATGGGGATGGGGATGGGAACCAGAGTTAGCCACAAGGAGATTGTTCAGCCACTAACCATCCAGACAGTGAATAGCATTGCACCCATAGAAGAGGTTCAGGCACCTGACTCTGCTGGGGAGAGTCTTTGAGACAGTTGAAAGGAAAGGGAAAGGAAATTAGTTGGCTCAATCAAGTCTGCCAGGTGAGCTTAGTGGCAGAGGACTCAATGATTAGGGTAGTAGAGAGGGTGGTGCATGGGGGGATGGATGGGAGTTGGGTGGTTCAGTGCCATCATGGGGCATCTGCCATATGGGGAGAGCTGTGGGTGCTGGTATACTTGGGTACCAATGATCTGATGAACCAGTCAGTGGAAAAGGTGAAGTGGAACTTTCATAGACTGGTGGACAGATTGGCAGCACACTCAGCTGCCCTGGCCTTTTCTGAAGTCCTCCTTGTGTGGAGCATTGAGGAGAAGCAGGATAGGGTAAGGAGGGAGTTAACGGAGAAGTTTAACGGTTGGCTTAAGGGATGGTGTAAGGATAAGGGGTACTACTATGTGGGGGACTGGGTGGACTTCTGCAACAGGAGGTTCTTCAAGGGTGATGGGCTTCACCAAATAAGAGAGCAGGCCTGTGTGCTGGTGCAGAAGTTTGACGTCTTTATTAGATTGCTACAGGGTGTGGGAAGTAATTCAGATGAGGCAATATTTCAAGATTAAAAACTCACAGAAATGTGACATGTATTTACAAAAAGTCAGAAAACCAAAAACAATCAAAAATAAAGAAAAGTAAGATGCAATGTCAATGACCACTTTTTCCCTCAGTGGTTTCTTGCAATTTCTAGTATAAAGTCGAAGACCACAGAATAGCTATGGTCTACTTACTTCTGTATTTACTTTACTTAACTCTCACAGTCTACCTCACTGTAGACCTCCCTGTCTCACTTCCAAGGCTCATCTGCCTGAAGAATAGATTTGGGAGGTATTTATAATCCCTGGGCAAGGTCACCTGACTAGACCCTTAACATACTTAACACAAATACAATGTTTTAGAATAGGTTAGGTATCTAAATGTGACCTAAAACCATTACTTAGATAAATACCATTCTCTTACTGCTCCCATTTAGACAACAGCCTAAAAATTAAAGCTTTTAATCCTATTTCATTGTTAATTAGACTGTTAATTACCTAGCAACCCAAAGGTAATATACTTAGTAACCATCTGAGTGACGGGGCTTATTAGGTGAACATATAAAAAGGGGACAATAGAGGGTGCTGATCCCTTAGGAATACCCATTTAAAGATCGGCAGCTCAGAAAAGGAGGTCTTCTATTTTTCTGAGTGACCAGGTGAGCATTTCTACCTGGTCAAACCTTAGTTTTCAAAGCATTATTTTGTTCAGAAATGCTTGCTGCTTCACTACAGGGTACACAGTAATGCAGGGGTCTAAATAATCTAGTTTTATTTATTTTCCCCATCTTTCTGCAAGTCCTTGTAATTTTTAAAGAACTAAATTCAACTTGCTTTCTTTATATAATGCTTGGAAGTGTATACATGCAAGGGGGACCTCCTGTCTTACAGTATCTGTATTATAGTTCATGTTTAGAGACAAGCAAGAGAAAGTAGCGCTGTTTATTTCCTTAGTGACCAGGAAAGGATTTCTACCTGGTTAAACCTAAGTCACTTGTTAAAACAAAATAGTTTTCCTTTAAACAAATGCAAGCTGCTTTATTTCTGGGTGTACAGTATAACAGAGAGGTTAACTTAATTCTATTTTATAGTTTTACCCCTTTTTTCTGCAAGTCCTCATGCTTCTAATGTTAATTTTGCATGCTTTGCTTTTACTTCTTATTAATCTTTGCATGCTGTTTTAAGACAGGGACACCTCTAACATGTCTCCAGGATCCTGCCTTATTTAACCAGAAGACGTTTATGCATTAGTTTTCTTTAACTCATAAACCAGAAGACTTTTATTTGGTAGTCTTCATTACTTTATTATATCCAAGGACATAATCCTCTTTTCTTACTGTACAGTATCCATTTTACTAACTCCTTGACTTAGGGGTTTGGTGGGAGGGGCTGTATGAACCAAAAGTAAAAGTTTTAGACAGAGCTAGAGAATAGAAATGAAGTGTAGAAGCAGATTGTACAGTTTTATCCTAGGTGGCCTACCTAGGATAATAGAAAAAAGTATTTAAAAGTAGAAGAGATAAGAGGGTACTGTTGCAACAGAAGTTTAAAGTGGAACAAAAAGAAGACAGGACAGGGTTCAACAGTCCATTTTTATGGAGTTTAGCCTAGATCTGCCACACAGATGTTTAAATTGACTGCGGGGGACACTTTGTCTAGGGGAACCTTAATGGCAGGGGAGAGGAAGGAGATCCTAGATAGTACTTCCCCATATCTGTAGGCTTGTAGCAGCACAACAGGTACAAAGAAAGCTGTGGTCCATATTGGACTGGGTAGAGGGTCTTTGGAGAGGGGGAATGCAAAGTGTGCAAGCACCAAGAAAAAGAAAGGGATGAGAGAACATGCAAAGCACAAGGGTAGTAGCAAAGCAGGATCAGAGATCAGATGGAAGAGGATATGACTTAATGCCAGGATCTTAGGTAATAAAATCAGTGAGCTCCAGGTGCTGATGGACAGCAAGGTGGACACTGTGGCCATAACAGGAACATGGGCTTCAGAAAATAACAACGGGGAACTGAAGGTCCCTGTGTACTTGATGTTCAGGAGGGCTAGAGTAACAGGTAGAGGGGGAGGAGTAGCCCTTTATGTCAAGGAGAGCATAGAGGTGTCGAAAGATGGATGCATCAGGGGTAGTAATGGGGAGACTGAGTTGCTGTGGTTGCACCTCATGGCAGCCTCAAGCAAGAAACCACACTTGGGAGTGATCTATAGACCACCAGTCAAGGGGGAGGAGAAGGAACAGAGAACTCAATGAAGAACTGGAAATAGGGATAGCAAAGGAGAAAGTAGTGGAGGTGGGTGATCTGAACCTGCCACACATCGATTTTGATGTTTTGGTGGCCAGGAACACCAGAGGCCAGGACTTTCTGGATACATTCTAGGCCTGTCTATTGGTACAGTTAGTTAAGTAGCCCACTAGGCAGTCTGCAATTCTCAATGTGGTGCTCACCAACTCGAAGGTAGTAGGAGCTGTGGGACTAGGGGAGCCATTAGGGAACAGTGACCACAACTCCATTTGGTTCGAACTTGCCCTCGGCTCTGGTAAACTGCAATCAAGAGCTGAAGTCCTTGATTTTATAAGGACAGACTTAAATAGGCTGAAGGAGCTGGTCAGGGATAAATTAACAGGGTGGACAACATAGATGCAGGTAAGGGAGATGGGGCAATTAAGGGGTCCATTCCTGGGGCATCTAAGGTATGCATTAGAACAGTGATGGAGCTGGTCAGGGATAAATTAATAGGGTGGACAGCACAGATGGGGTAAGAGATATGGGGGGCACTTAAAGGGTCCATCCTTGGGGCATCTAAAGTATGCATGAGAAAAGTAACCAAAAAGAACAAGTTCAAGAGACCACTAAGGTTCTCAGCAAGGTTCAGGGAAGTGGTATGGGCCAAGAAAAAAGCTGTCTACAAATTTAATGAAAATCAGGGGAAGGGGGGGCATGGCTACACAGATGACAAGGTGGCAGCCTAAACCATCGACTGAGACTTCTCCAAAGGGCAAATCCATACTAAATAGATGGAAATTGCGCTATAGTGTAAATAAAAGGACTATAATAGAGAGCAAACCTCTGTCGACAGAATCCTACCTTCCAAGTCAAAATTGGTGTAGGTCTCACCAAACTATGTTGAACTGTTCCTCGGATGGTCAACAGCATGGCAGTGGCAGAGGTCAGAAAAATGCTCAATTTTCTTATGTAAAAAAGGGAGATTGTCTCACTAGCCTCCCAACAAACAGCTGCTGCCATTCAACACTTGAAGGGTCGTCTATGCCAAACTGAAAAAAACAGTTGTGGCACAGGAATCAGCTCTGGGAGAAATCCAGACAGTAAACATGAACCATCACAAAAAAATAAAGTTCCTACTGCAGAAAGTGGAGGACTTGGAGAACCGCAGCAGGCAGAACAGCCTACACCTGCTGGGTTTCCCTGAGGGCTCTGAGAAGCGAGACACTATTGTATTTCTGAATCAGGTCCTACCTGGGATCCTTGGTGCCCCACCAGAGTCCTGCCTAGAAATAGAACGGGCCCATAGGATGTTAGCGCCTCTCCCCAAGGCTGGAGAAAAACCATGGGCTATACTGATCAAGCTGCTGGACTACAAGATGCGGCAGTTTTCCTCACCAAATCGAGAGAGATGGGTTGCCTCAATTGGCTGGGACACCCAATCTTGATTTACCAAGACTTTCCAAAAGAGCTTTCAGCTAACAAGGAGAATTCACTATGGCCAGAAAAAGATGCAAGAACTTGGCTTACAGTATTCCCTGAGGTACCCGGCCATGATACAAACATACGAACATATGAAATTGCCAGTAGATAAAAGCCTTATGGTCTATCAAGTCTGCTCAGTTGTGCAGCTAGCAGCCCTTATACTGCAGCTGCCCTTCCCTCCTCCCCTCCAGTGACCCTCCCCTTTACTCTGTCCCATCCTCTTTTGAAGCAGTCCACTGTTCTACAGGACACCACTTTCTTTGGCAATGCATTCCACCCAGACACCACCATCTCCATAAAAATATGTATCCTTATTTCCCTCCTGAACCTTCCTCCTTCCACTCTCAGATCTTGCCCGTGAGTATCTCTCCCTCTCCTTAGTTTGAAAAGCCCGTCCGTGCCCATCTTATTTATTCCCTTCATGTACTTGAAGTTTTCAATCATGTCCCCCATCCGTCCTCTCCTCCAGGGAGTACATGTTCAACTCCCTCAGCCTGCTTTCTTAGGGTAAAGTCCTCTAGACCCTAGATCATTTTTGTTGCCCTGCACTGCACCGCCTCCAGTAACCTAATGTCCTTCTTCAGGTACGGTCGCCAGAACTGCATACAGTTCTCTAGGTGCGGTCTAACCAGTGACTTATATAGTGGCAGGATAACCTCCCCCTCCTGGAGGATATGCCTCTGGAAATACAGCCCAGCATCCTGTTGACCTTTGCAGCTGCCTTTCTACACTGTGCTGAGTTGTTCATTGCCCCCATTTTGATAACACCCAGATCCTTCTCCTCCTCCATCTTGGCTAGTTGAATCCCCCCCTCCTCAACTGGTAGCTCCTCCTTCGGTTTTTGGCACTGAAATGTAGCACCTTACATTTCTTGGAATTGAACCCCAGCTGCAAAGTGTCTGACCAGGTCTCTAATTTTGCCAGATCATCTTGCAACCCCTGACACCCTCCTAAGTCATCCACCACTGCTACTATCTTGGTGTCATCTGCAAACAGACTGATCTTGCTCTTGATGCCCATTGAGATATCTGCTATGATGATCCCTAACAACACCGGTCCCAATACAGAGCCCTGTGGTACCCCACTTGTTACCGTCCTGGGAGATGAGTGCTCCCCTTGCACCACCACCCTTTGCTGTCTCCTTTGCAGCCACTTCACGATGCGGGTCATGGCTAATGGGACAGCACGTTTCTTTTAAACCACGGTGGCCCTGGAGGAATTCCTAAACAGAAAAGGTCCATAGACAAGGTACACCTCCAAGAAGCTGTCTGAGGAGAAGAAGTGCCCTAGGAATGTTGGTCACAGAAATCAGAGCCCTGAGAAATGAGCGGAGACCATGGACACTGAAGAGCTCCACACTGAGGACACCTGGGCCCTGCCGCACTGCAGCAGCAAGAAGCAGCCTATGCATTCGATCCACCACCAGATAGAGCCTCCCTAGGACAGACAAGACACAATTGAGCACCAGGAGGAATGAGAGGCGCAGTTAGAAGAATCAATGGCCTTGGTCCACTTCATGATGGACAAAAGATATGTGGCTTTAAGATCACCTTCACTGAGCATCAAGAGAGGCAGAAGATCCAGGAAGGCGTAAATTCAAGTGCTGAGCTTTGAGACCTAGAGACCCCAACTGAATTAGAAACACCACCAGAGTTGTCAGAAAAGAGGGCGGAGGACACTCGAAGGGATACATCGGAGACAGGGGATGCAGATCTGGTGCCGCCCAAACCTATCCCCCCCCTGATTTGGGACCAGACTTACTGAGTGCTTACAGATGGTGAGAACCCACAAAGCCAAGGACAATTATTAGATAAGTACTGCTGTTTTGAAATGGGGAGAGGGGGAACAGAGGCAGGTGGTAAGGATGGAGGGCTGGATTGGTGGAGGACATAGTCTCTTCCTGAAGATGGTGAAATTCTAATCGAGCTGCTGGTCTGGTTTGGGCCTAAGTGCGCTGTACTCCCTACCTCTCCATAGATGGGCCAAAGCACATGGGAAAGAAAGGGGATGGTATCTTCACACGAGCATGTTAATGAGGGCTGAATGGCTAACACAGGACAGGGTGTGGGGGAGAGGGGGTGCTCTCAGGCTTGGGGTGAGATGGGGAGAAGCCATAGAAGGATTTTATGGCCTATAGGTTGCGGATATAGCTGGGGGATAATGCAGTTAAAGGAGGCATGCAACAAGCAGCACAAGTAATAAACCACTTGACAAAGGACAAGTGAATGCACCTGGCAATGCGGCCTCCAAGTTATTATAGAGTAATGCACCCTGGAAAACCCCTGGAAATCAGACACCCCTTCCCCCCACCTGATGCATAATGCCCGATTCTAGCTCTCAACGTTAGGCACTAATGGGGGTCACACAGCACAGAAGCCGAGGGGAAGAGGCTAATCTAAATGAACATGATGTGGGACTCCTCCTCCCCACAAGAACCAACTCAGTCAATTAGCACTACCACCCCAGGAGTAAGGGTAGAGGGGGTTCTGAGACTACACCCAGTGCAGCATGTGGCTGGAGGAATGCACATCTAGTGCTAAACCCCACTGCAGCACTAAAGCACTGTATAGCCCATGGAAGATCAGCAGCAAGGTTGCCCCCCCCCAATAAAATGTGGTATTTATGTGTTGAACTGCTGTGAGAGTATGTAAAGTGGTACTCCACCCCACCAAGTGATACCAGGTGGGTCTTGTGCTGCACTGAGGTGCAGTCGACTGCTTACATCTGAGACCCCACAAATAGCACTTATGTGCACTGTGTAAATAGTTCTACAGGGATTGCTATTCTATGTTCAGGAATATACAAAGTACAGTATGATAACTTGGAAAGCTTGTCAAACATGTTAAATGAGAATCTGGTACTTAGGGAAGGGGGTACAAGAACGCAGTCAGAAGCCTGGATAGGGTGGTCATGCCTGGAGGAAGGTCCACATGGCCCTTTCCTGTTATTAAGAGAGAAGGGTGGGTCATGAAGGCTCTGGCTATGGGACAGCAACTTTTTCCTCTTACATAGTATATCAGTATATCCATTCCATGCAGACCTCTCCAACGCAGAATATGGCTAATTTAAATTGTATCTCATTGAACATGAGAGGACTCAACATGCCGATTAAGTGGAAAAAGGTGCTGTCATACCTAAAGAAACAAAGTATAAAAGTGGACCTGCTACAGGAGACAAAGCTGAATATAAAGGACCATAAACTCCTCAAAAGAGACTGGGTGGATCAGGAGGTAAATGCAGCACCCACCAGGAAGAGAGGGGTGGCCATACTCCTCCATAGGCATCTGCACTGGTCCCCTATCATGACAAAAGCAGACTCCCAAGGCAGATGTGTGTTTGCCAAGTTCCAGACCCCCACAGGGTCCATCCTTATTGGTAACCTGTATGAACCAATGAGGATGACCCAGCCTTCTTCCACCAAGTGGCCCAAACTTTATTCAACCTGGCTGAAGAGGGCACCCCAACTTTTGTGGGAGGGGATTTCAGTCTGGTTTTGGAGCCTTGTTAGATAAGAGCTCCAGAGCAGGGGACACACATAGGAGAGGATGCACAGATCTACCGGGCATCCATATGGAGGATAATGCACCCCAGAACCAGGGACTATTCATTTTACTCTCAGGTGCATGGAACACACAGTTGAATAGACCTTTGGCTCACCTCACCCCAGGTCACACAAACTGCCATAGCCTCAGAAATCCTCCCAATAATAATCTCAGATCATGGCCCAGTAACGCTGTCTCTGCAGTGGTGCCCTCCCCTCCATCCTCCACCACATGGAGATTAGACCCGCTCCTAATGAAGGAACCAGAGTTCATTGAGTGAGTTAAAACAGAAGTCAGGCAATTTTTTCAGGAGAACCCAATAACAGACAGCAAAACCAGGAATACATGGGAGGCATTCAGAGCCACCCTCAAGGGCAGGATAATAGGGTGTGCAGTGGCCAGAAGATGGCAACACGAGCAACTACTGAGGGATCTGGAAGTGGAACTCAAGAAAGTAGAGGAAGAACACAAGAAGAGCCCAATCTCTAACCCCCATTCCCCCCTAGGTAGGATAGCCCTGGTTCTCCAGATGGAGAATAACTCTCTCCTAACCAGGAAAGCTGAGGTGTCCATACTTAGACTGAAGCAGAAATACTGGGACGGTAGGGAGAAAGTATTAGCATGTAGACTATGCAAGCAACAAATGGAGAGGCACATTGCAGGACTCAGAGATAGGGAAGGAGTCATACTTGCATCCAATGAGAAGGTGAACAAAGTAATGGGGACCTTCTATGCCTCCCTGTACTCCTCCTCGAGGGATGGGAACCCCCAGGGAATTCAGGACTTCCTCAATGCAGTGACCCTCCCAACCCTCTCCCCACAGCAAAGGGAAACTCTAGAAAGCCAGATAACTGTAGAAGAAGTGAAGGGAGCGTGTTATCACTGAAGCCAGGGATGGCCGCGGGGGGGAGGGGGGGAAGGTACACAGTGGAAATCTGGCAAGCCTTGGCAGATACCATAGCACCAGTTCTGCAACAGGTATACTAAGAGGCAGAGATAGTGGGTGTTTCACCCTGCCCCACAGTGAGAGAGGCAGTGAACACAGTACTGCCCAAGAAGGGGAAGGACCTGACATCACCTGGGAGTTACCACCCCATCTCATTGATAAATGTAGACAGCAAAAGTTTCACGAAGGCTATAGCCCACAGACTTAGCCAATTATTACCCCAGTTAATACACCCTTCCCAGGTGGGATTTGTCTCTAGAAGATACAGCGCTGACCACACCAGGACATAAGTAAACCTGGCACACAAGCCCAAGGACATAGCCACCCCAGCGGCAGAGGTGGCAATTGACTTCGAGAAGGCCTTTGGCTCACTGGAGTGGGACTACCTTCAAGCAGTCCTAGAGCACATAGGGATAGGCCCTTGGTTTAGATCCTGGATAGGTGTACTGTTCAACTCTCCCTCTGCACAAATATTCACCAACTCCACCTTATCACTTCCTTTTCCACTGGGAAGAGGAACAAGACAGGGATGTCCACTTTCCTCCCTGTTGTTTGTCTTGGCAGTGGAACCCCTGGCCTCCACCATCAGACAGCACACAGGAATCCCAGGAATTCGGATAGGCAATGAGGAATATACCACACTTATGTACGCAGATGACCTGCTGGTCACTACCTCTGACCTCCCCATGGCACTTCTAGCACTGCTAGAGATGCTACAGGCCTTCCATACTTTATCGGGACTGAGGCTAAATCAGAGTAAAATTGAGGTAATCCCCCATAACCCTCAATGCACCCCCCAATCACTGGGGACCACTGGACTAAGGTGGGTGGGTGAAGGAATAACATACCTGGGGATCAAATTCCCAACTAACCTACACAAAACATAGGAGCTTAACCTTCACCCACTGCTGATGGAAATGATGGAGGACCGAAGCAGGTGGGGCAAACTCCACTTTACCCTGGCAGGGAAGATCGCAGTGGTAAAAATGATTAGAGCACCCAAGATTTTTTATAAACTGGCACATGTACCACTGGCTACTCCCCCCAAGTTGAACCCAGAAAATAGATAGGGTAATAGGCAGTTTTCTCTGGGAAGGTAAGCCCCCAAGGTACAGTCGCAACAAACTGAGATCTCACTGGAGAAGGGGGGATGTAATACCCCATGGTTGAAAGGTTACAAGTGGGCCTTCACAATGACACAAACACTCCAGTGGTTCAAACCGGGGGGGAGGGGAATGCAAGACCTCAGTGGGTGGACATAGAGGAGGTACAATGCCACAAACAATGGCTACCCTTGCTACTATATAACTCATCACCCCCACAGATGAAAGCACATCAAACCATTGGACCCTCCATGAAATGATGGTCTAAAGTAGAAAAAAGACTGGCGACAAACCTGACGCCTACAATGCTAGCCCCACTGTGGAGAAATGCAGGTATCCTCATAGATGGGTAACCCATACACTGGCAAGACTGGGAAAGTAGGGGTCTGGGGAAGGTGGGGGATATCTTGGCCATGACCCACACAGGGATTGATACCTGCAGCAACCTGCAGGACAGATGGGGACTTCCAATCTCTGATTTCTGGAAGTACTTACAGATCTGTAGTGCCATACAAGCTTATGTAAAATAGACCCCCAAGAAGCCCCCCACTACCTTACTTCCTACCTGGCTGTTCACGGACAAGGGAGTGGCCAGCGGTATATACAGTAAGATCAGGGATGCCATGCCTAGCCAATCTGAGACATCCCAGCTCCAGTGGAGAGGGTCTTCCAGTCAGATATTACCGAGGAGCAGTGGAAGGAGTGCTGGATGGGCACCCACAAGAATTTCATTGATGCTAAAAGCAAGCTGATTCAGAACAAAATCCTGCACTCCTGGTACTGCACCTCAGTAGTCTTGAAGAAGGCTGGAGTTATAAGCTTTGACCTCTGCTGGAGATGCCAACAGCAGCCAGGGAACCTCCTACATATCCTGTGGGACTGTAACAAGGTACAACCTCTCTGGGAGCATGTTTGTTACCTCAGTTATAAGGTACTACGAAAGCACATCCCTAAGTCAGCCAAATTACTAGTACTGGGAATGAGATTGGAGGCCCCTCACCTCAGAGGACAGGAGCACACCTGGCTAGCCCTGCTCACAATGCAGGCAAAGCGTCTCCTTGTGTATAAATGGAGAGCCCCTGAGGTACTGTCCATGTAGGAGATAATGGCCACCGTAGTAATAATAGCCTCCATGGATTAGCTATCTCACCTGGAAAGAAATCTAATGGTAACACACAAAGAATGCTGGGCCCCCTTCCTAAGATATGCCAGCCCTAAGACTGATATAGGGCAAAATAAATGTACCTAACAGGACTGTGTTTCCCTGGCAAATGATAAGTAAATAAGCTGTGGACTAGACTGTTTATGCATGCTTCCCCTCTGTGTGTATAGTTAATGTAGTGTGTAGATAGAATAGTGGTTCTTTGTGTTTATTTGGTTTAGGGTGAAAGTTGCCATGGAAGCACCATAAGTCCCTTAAGGACCTAGAAGCTCCAAAGTCATGACTTTTCACACCTTCACAGATGAAGCTAGATAAGCTAAGGTGAATCTCTCTTGATTTCCTCTCATATGTACATACCTTGATATAGGTTGTCTCTGTAACCCACAACCTTCATCCTCCATTTCATCCTGTAAAATGTATGTATTGAATGAGAAAATTGAAAATCAATAAAAAATCTAACAGCAAGAAAAGAAAATCGGGGGAGGAAGAAGGGGAAGAATATTTTACCGAACAGTAGGGAGGAAAAGAGGGTGGTTAGGGAGGCAAAAGCAGACACAGAGTTGCATATTGAAGAGGGGGTCAAGAGTGGAGAAAAACAGATCCTCAGGTATATTATTGAAAAAGAAAGAAAGGAGGGGGAATTGTGAGTCTAAGAGAGTGGGATAGGGTGACTGAGGCAGACGGGCAATTACATTTGCTCAGTTTTCTCTATAGAGGACAGTAGGCCCTTGCCAGAGTGTGGCATCAAAGTGGCCATTAAGGGGGTCCCAGAGATGAGGAAGCCAGCATTTACTAGCGAAAGTGGCTTGAAAGGGCTGGCAGCCCTAAAGATTGCTAAGGCCCCAGGACTAGATGGGTTGTATTTGAGGATACTCAGGGGACTGGCAATGGAACTAGCTTATCACCTCATAGGTGTATTCAACAGCTTTCCAAGTACAGGGGTGATTCCAAAGGAATGTAGGGTAGTGGACACAGTTCTACTCTATAATGAGGGTGAAAAGGAACAAGCAGAGAACTACAGACCTGTCAGTCCTACTTCTACTGCAGGAAAACTGATGGAGTTACTGGTCAAAAAGGATCTCGTGGACTACTTGAAGAGCAATGGTCTCCAGGGCAGTAAGCAGCATGGATTCATGACAGTGGGGTTTTGTCAGACTAACCTGATAGTTTTTTTGACTGGATGATGAGGGAATTGGATAGAGACCACACTGTGGATTTGTTCTACTTCAAGTTCAGCAAGGATTTTGACTCTGTACCCCACAGATGCTTGTTAAAAAAGATAGAGGATCTGGATGAAGTTAAGGTCATAGCAAACTGGGTACACTAGGCATCTGGCTAAAGGGGATGCAGAAGATGGTAGTGGTCAACTAGATTAAATCAGAAGACAGGGATATCCAATCACAAGTGAGGTTCCACAGGGATCTGTTCTGGGTCTGGTCCTCTTCAACATGTTCATCAACAACACTGGTGAGGGATCCAGGGTAGGCTGTGTCTCTACAAATGACACTAAGCTCTGTGAGAGGGTGGATAGTGACAAAAAGGAAATGCAGGGACATTTGAAAAAGTTGGATTAGCGGTCAAGGGTGTGGCAGTTGAAATTCAATTCCAAAAAGTGCAAGGTGATGCATCAAGGGAACAAGAACCCCAGGATGGAGTACTGAGTGAGAGAGGTGAGACTCAGTAGCAGGGTTGAGGAATGAGACTTTGGAGTTATCATCCATGGCTCTCCAAAGCAATCAAGTCAGTGCAACAAGGCTTACAGCAAGGCAAATAGGATCCTTGATAGTATCAGGAGAGGTAATGAGAGCAGATAAAGGGAGGTAACACTTCCCCAGTGTGGATCATTGGGGAGGCCACACCTGAAGTACTTCGCCCAGTTCTGGTGTCCTCACCTCAGGAAGAATAAGGATAGACTCGAGACAGTGCAGTGCAGGATAACAAAAATGATTCAGGGCCAATAGGGGATGTTATATGAGGAGTGTCTCATGATTCTGAACATACATTCACTGGAAACCAGAAAAGAGAGAGGGGAGATATGCTAGAGACCTTCAGATTCCTAAAAGGAATTAACAGATTGAACTGTGGCTAACTATATCACTTGAATACTAGCTTGTGGTAAGGTAGTCATGAATGGGAGTTAACAGGATGGAGATCAGGGGGACATGAGGAAATACTGATTTCTTAGAAAGGGTGGTGGAGCCATAGAAGAGACTGATGGCCAAAGTGGTGGGTGCAACAACCATTAAAGACTTGAAGCATGGCTGGGACAGAATGAAGGGTTTAGTGTTTTCTCAGGGAGTCAGAATCGGGGAGGAGAATGGAGGGGAACTCCGGAGGGCTAGGACCCTGGAGGAACAGTAGACACCAGGGCTAAATAGGGAACTTGGACAGACTGGATGGACCTTTGGTCTTTTTCTGCCATCATTGTCTATGTTTCTATGTTTCTGCTCTATGCTTTTGCTTTAGTTTTGTTTAATGTTTTGCCTATTTCTGCATTGCTGCTTTTATCTTCACACCAACCTGATCTTGTCATATTTTCTAGTCATCATCTTATTGGCGCTAGCCTTGAATGTCTGATGAACCAATTCAGTCCTCCAAGAAAGGCTAGATTAGAATGCAAGTACTGTATTGACAAATCAGTGGGTTCAGGCAGATCCATTCTTTGGCATAGGGAGCCTGTTTAATTTAAAATGCTGAAGCCTCTTAGATGTGGGCTTACAAAAATATCACTGCATACAATGTTATAAATGTGACATGCAATGTATTGTATAGTGTTGAATTGTATTGCATTGCATTGTATTGTATCAGGAATCCAAAGCAAAAATTATATCTAGGGCTGGCATAGGCAGGAGTCACTGGCATTTATGTTGCTTGTCACCAGTGGTGGTGGTACCATGCTTCAACTTTACATATAAACTCAGGAGTCAGAATTGTGTTGGATCCAATAGTGGAGCCATTAGAACAGATGGAGAAAGGGCATGGCCACAATGGAACTGATACATCACCATTCAACCCTAGTCATGATAAGCACCCATATCGGGGAGGAGATAGAGAACAGGAAACATTTGAAATCATTACTCAACACTGAGGTTTGTCAGCATATAGAAATTCAAAGGAAGGGGATGCTAGTAATGTTCAAACTTTCGAGACAGGACTAGAAAGACTCCTGAATAGCAATGAGGGTTACCCAACATGAGTAGGGTAAAGATTCCTGCATTAATGCTTGGACATGTGTCAGGACTCAATCACGTGTTTATGTTCCCTAAAAATTCATGCACTAAAAATACCACCAACAGTTTAATCTGGTTCAAGGTCAGTTGGCATTCATCTGTATCCCCTTCTCCTGGGTTGTGCCTGAAAATAGGCAGGATTTGTCTAGTGCACTTACCCGGTCAACAAAAACTAAAAAAAAAAAAAAAAAAAAAATGTTACTGCCATGTAACTGGAGGAGCAGGTATCGTGGACCCTATATTGCTTCCACCACCACAGTACCATATTACTATGCCTTCTACCAGCCCAAATGGGTCATTCATTCATTCCCAGCTCTTGCACTTCAACTTGACAGCCATCAGGGGCCATGGTCACTGTTAGCATAAAGCAGGGGCCAGAAGTTATTTAATCATTTGGGTGAGGGACAAGAGCCTTCACTGGTATTTATGAATGTCTTATAGTGCTTGGAAAC
The DNA here is from genome assembly GCA_016271365.2 of Neoceratodus forsteri. Taxonomy (NCBI): domain Eukaryota; kingdom Metazoa; phylum Chordata; order Ceratodontiformes; family Ceratodontidae; genus Neoceratodus; species Neoceratodus forsteri. The sequence continues at coordinate 997,390,160 of CM057455.1, forward strand.
CTGGTGATAGAATCACAACTGGCAACATGATTGACTGTTAACCTCAGTCTCATCAGCTGGTCTGGCTAGTTGCTACTAAATTTATTTTTTATTATAGCTTGGTTCAATTCATGACCTACCTTAAAGTAAAGAGGAAATGTGTGCTTATTTGCAACTGTTTGTAATATTATTTTCAGAAATTGTATTTGTGTCCTCCAAATGATTGATATTTAACTGTACCCTAAATGGTAATATTTAACTGTACCCTAAATGGTAAACCTTTTTTCATTGTTTTGTTTCTATGGACATCATTCGGTGTACTGCAGTTCACTTCATAGAACCAGAAATATGGAATTTTGACTATGTCACTGCATTGATTAAGAACTCCGATCATGAGCTATTGGCCTATCAGAGCAGTGCTCAGAGTTCTGACTTAATGCAGAGTCCAACTGTAAGCAGAACTTGAAATTATTGGTTATATGAAGAGACATGTAAACAGTGTAAGTAAGTTGTTGATTAACTAGGATCTGCAGCTTATCTGTTAGGTAGGAAAATGGGCAGATTAGGTGGGCCAAGCAGTCCTTACCTGCCGTCAAATTCTATGTTTCTATGTTGCCTTTAAAAACATACAGACATAGAATTTGTCATCAGAAAAGGACTGTTTGACCCACCCAGTCTGCCAAGGTGTTCCCTGCCTACTGTATTACGTTCCTCCTCGGGGTCTCGGGGGGTGACCTCCATTGACTGCAGCTGGTGCAGAACACAGCTGCGAGGTTGTTGATGGGGCAGTCAAAATTCTGCCACATAACCCTGGTGCTGTGTGCACTGCACTGGCTGCCGGTGCAGTGGAGGATACTCTTCAAGGTGGGCTTGCTCGCCTATAAGACCCTATATGGATTGGGCCCTGGCTATCTGTCAGGCCTCCTTACACCCACAGTCTCAGTCTGCTCCCTCCGGTCCTCCTCTAGGGGCCTTCTGGCAATTACCAGGACGAGGTTGAAAACTGCCGGTGATATGGCGTTCAGTGTCGCTGGCCTCGTCCTGTGGAATTCGCTTCCTCCATCTGTTTGGGAGGCCCCTTCAGTTGAAGTCTTTAAGATCCACCTCAAGGCCCTTTTGTTTAATCAAACCTTGCTGGATCAGACATACTAGTTATTCTGGGAGCCCCACCTTTTGTTCTCAACTCTGACTATTTATTTTAGAGAGCTCTGTATCCCAAATAATATATTTATTGTATGCTGTTTTGAAATGTTTTTTTTCTTTTACTATTATTATTAATTTTATTTGATATTACTTCCTATTGAAAGAATGTTTTATTGTATGAAAACCAGAGCCTCCAGGATTGAGTGCCCATAAAAATAAAATGTGCCTTGCCATCTGTCTACACAAACCCTGACTGGTCTTCAGTGACCATCCCTCCTACCTGCCTACTTTCTAATATACCCCTCTGTTTATCCCATGCATGCTTGAAGCCCCCACCTCACTGTTTTCACCTCCACCACTTCCACTGGCAGTCTTTTCCAAGCACCTACCATCCTTTCAGTGAAGAAATATTTCCTCACATATCTCTTAATCTCCCCCACCCCCCACACATTCGCTGCATGCCCCTGGTCCTGGTGCTCTTACTCATTCTAGACTCCACTCCTGCACCCTGATCCCCCGGTAAGGTACTTCTACAGTAGGTCTCTATCAGAGACACATCAGCCTTGGTTAAGATAGTTGGGGACATCCAGGTGGCCCTGGACAGGAGGACCCAGGTGGGTGCCCTATTTATAGACCTAGTCAAGGTATTTGACTCTTTGGACCACCATGTCCTTCTAACCAGGGCAGCATCATTGGGGCTTACGGGTACTGTACAAAGATGGTTGGCATCATATCTCACCGGGAGATCCCAGGCGGTCCCCTTTGGTGAGTGGACGTCTGGCTTTCTGCCTGTTTGATCAGGGTCCCCCAGGGTTCCATCTTAAGTTCAATCTTCTTTAATATGTACGTTAGTGGGCTGGGTTTTTCTGATACTTCAGTATCATGTCATCTTTATGCAGATGATACTGTTATTTATACTTCAGACCTTATATTTGAAGACTTGCAGAAGAAATTTCAAAACGCTTTTAATGAGATACAGATTTTTTTCCAAAAAAGTAAGTTATCACTGAATGATAAAAAGACTCGGTCCATGGTGTTTAGAACAAAGACATGTACTCTGGAGGGGTAGGACTTGAGTTTGATTACCCTGGGGGGATCCCCGATCCAACAGGTACAGAGCTATAAATACTTAGGCCTATGGGTGGATGAATTCTTGAGCTGGAACACCCACATAGAAAATTTAACTAAGAATGTGGGTAAAAAACTGGGAGCACTACATAGAGTCAGACCACTGTTGAATTTTGAAGCAAGGAATCGGATAGTAAACTAAATGATTATCCCCATGTTTGATTATAGAGACATATTTTTCACTGGGGAAATGAGGGTATCTTCAGAAAATTGGAAGTCTGATATGGCAGCCTTGCTAGATATATACTGGGTGCACCCTGACTAACTCATAAGTGCAACTTATACAATCAACTAGGATGGCAACATCTGGATGAAAGAAACCAGGAGCACCTACTTGCCTTTATTTATAAGGGCCTTTTGGGCAAACTCTCAGAGTATATCTCAGCAAATCGGAAATACAGAATGAAGCCTAACACACTTAGATCATCCTGTGCTCCAGATTTGATGGTGCCTAGATGTAATCTGGAAATACGGCGTCAGTCAGTTTTGTACAGGGGAATGTATCTGTGGAATAAAATCCCAGCCCAACTGAGAACTGATTTTGTATATACCATTCGGTCCAGTCTGAAGTCCTGGACAAGAAGTGAGTGCAAAAACACAAGAACATGCTGTATACAGTGTGATTAAAAGAAACTGGGTAGTTTATATGAAAATAATTTTAAAGTTACAAGGGCTCCTAACCCTGAGCTAATGACATGTATTGATTTGCGTAACTCCCACTGTATTGTTCAGTTGTTGCCTATTTCAAGTAACTTAGGGCCTGCTTTGTTTTATAAGTAATGTAAATTTTTTTGATATACTATTTTATTTAACTTGACTGTAACATGTATTTTGTTAAATTTGTGTACTTTGTGATATTTATATGTTTTGTGGATCTCATTGAAAAAGAGTTTTACTCAACTGAGCAAATCCCTATTCATACAAAATATGAATACAAAAATATTTTACTACTACTTTCATCTCACCTTTTGCTCTCCTCTCTTCCAGGGTGCACATGCTGAGATCCCTCAGTCACACTTCATATGACGTCTTGTGGAACCCACACACCATTTTAGTTGCCCTCATCTGAACTGCCTCCAACTTTTGTCCTTTTAGAGTGCAGCCTCCAAAACTGTACACGTTAGTCTATGTGGGGTCTCACTAGCAAACTATACAGTGGCAACTCCACCTCTGCCTTTCATCTGGAGATAAACCCTCCCTGTGCACCCCATCATCCCACTTGCCCTACCCACTGCTTTGTCACACTACTCCAGCACTTTGAGGTCATCAGATATGATAAACCCAAGGTCCATTTCCTGCTTAGTGACTGTCAATACCTCCCCCTGTGCTATACTCTATTCCTACTGTAGATTAATGATTTTGCACTTTTTGGTATTGAACCACAACTGCCATGCTCTTGACCAGTTAGTCCTTGAGTTTCTCAAGATCCCTGTGTCCCAGTACTGAGGTCTATAGCACACTTCTGTTACTTTCCTATCGTTGAAGTAAGAGCCATTGACTTCTGGTTCCGCCACGGCTCAGGATAACAGCTAGAGAGTGAGCTCCCTCAACAACCTGCTAAAAACAACCCTGAAAATAACAAATTCAACTAAAATAACCAACAAAATGTCAGGAGGGGGTACACAAAAAGATAAAAATTCTAGGTCCAGATCGCAACAATCTAAAGAAGAGAAGGAAGCAACGAGAATTTGTGGTGGCTTTCCAGCTCGTATGACGGTGCAAAACCGAACAGTTGACTCTGCAGTGGCCTATGATACAGATGGGGAGGCAGACAGGCTTTCTCAGCGCAGATTTGACCTACTCTTAAAAGAATTGAAAGAAATGAGGACCGAAAACAAAACAGAATTTGGTAACCTGAATCAAAAATGAAACCATATGGAATACCGAGTGCAAGAGATGGAGGATTATATATCACAAACAGAAGATGGCCTGATGCATTTGGGAAGAATGGTGCAGGCACTCTGTTATCATACTATGGACTTAGAGGAGAAGTGTGTTGACCTGGAAAGTCGTGCCCGTCATGATAATCTGCGGATATATGGCCTAAAGGAGGGAGCTGAAATGGGAACATTGGTAGAATTTATGGCAGACTTACTTAAAGATGTTCTAGAACTACTCCCCCATATGAGCTGAGAATCGAGAGGCATCATAGGGCCCTAATGCCAAAATCGAAAGAAGAAACAGCCAGACCCCTATCTATTATTATAGGATTTTGTAGTTTTTGTACTAAAGAAGATATACTGAGACGAACTTGGCAGAAAAAATAAGTTAAATACTTGGACTCACAATTGTTTTTGACCAGGACTATCCAACAATGATTCGGCAGCAGAGGTTGATGTATGGCACACTAACATGAGCTTTGAAAGAAAAACAACTTAAAATACAAATGCCATACCATGCCCATCTCAGAGTACACTGGGAAGAAGGCCCAGAAATATACGACTCCCCACAGGAAGCTAGGGAAGCAATGCTGAAATGAGGCCTATCTATGCCAGAGCTCCGCGTGCAGGTCCCACATAGAAGGAGAGAGAGAGAGAGAGAGAGAGAGAGGTTTTGGATGGCAACTCAGCATATCAAGGAAAACCAGAAGATATATATATATATATATATATATACCAGGGTGCACTGAGATCAGTAGCTTTATTACAAGATTTAATTAAGAAACTTCTGAGAGTAGAAGAAGGCAAGAGTGAAGATATCGGAGAGGACTGAGAGAATCATGAAACCAGAGGTAAATCCTTAAGGGAATGAGAGCACCATAAGTCGCTATGAGGAGAAGAGACAATGTACAAGTCTTTCTTTATGTAACTAACGATATTATATCTGAAGTGGACTTTGAATACCCAGGACAATTACTCTGTCACTTGCTGGAAGGGGATTTGAATGGTCAGCAAGGTGGTTTTATGAGAATATGAGATTTAAATGGTAACAAAAGGGAAAATGTGGAGAAGGAGGGAGATCACTTTCTCTGATCCCCTGAAAATCAAAAAGACACAATGCAGGGTAAAGATGTGCTGGGGGTAGGGGGGGAGGGGCGGTGAACGCACCCTCTGAAATACATAGAAAAATTGAAACCAGATTTGAGATGGATAAGAAAGCTGGGGGAGGAAGGATAAAAATATTGTATCAGCCTAATGGGATTTGTTCTTAACGAGTTGTTTAAAGTTTTGGCTCTGGGGGGTGATGAAATATATCTGCTAAAAATGTGGGACCAATCAGTTAAATACAAATAAAGCAGGAGGGAGAGGGACTATGGAAGGAAAGCTGCATACTGTCACTTAGTTCTTTGGACTGTCTTGGTCCATTGGTGGTTCTACATGGAGCTCCACATTTCTAGTGAGAACTCAAGAAGGGGATCCTTCTAGAGAGGGAAGTTCTTTTTCCCCTTCTGCCCATTCCCAACAGGGAAGGGCAAAGATGCCTATAGTGACTAGGCCTTCTACCTTGGAAGTCAGCTCTTTGAGCAGGTGGTGATGTTCCCACCGAACAAAAGAGAGAGAATGTTTGTTTACAATTTAGATAAAGTTACTGTTACAGTTAAATATTTTATATTCAATAAGTGCTGCCTATCTTTAAGCCATCACCCTTCTTCTTTTAAAGCCACTCTCCACAGATGGAGAGTCAGGAAAAGCAGGGGTAAATTATAGAAATGCATATACAGCATATAAAAATGGCTAAGATATGTACCAACTTTCTTTCTTTCAATGTTAATGGATTAACAAATCCAGTAAAACATAGTAAAATCATTACCTACATTAAGAAAAAGAAGGCAGATGTCTGTATGCTTCAAGAGACGCACCTCTCACAACAAAACATGAAAAACTGAATAAATTTAGTTTTACAAGGGTGGTAACTTCCTCATACAGAAAAGGCCAACGTAGGGGAGTGATAGTTACAGTGGAAAGAGGGGTTGCCTTTGAAGTTAAAGACACCCTGACAGATTCAGAGGGTTGTTTAGCTGCCCTGAAGGGCTATTACAATGGGGAACTTATCACGATAGCATCGATTTATGCACCCCCAGCTCAGATTATAACTTCCACACGTGGTTATATATGAGACTTACAGAATGGGCAAAGAGGTCATTAATTATGGGAGGAGACCTGAATCTTGCTCTAAACGACAATCTTGATTCCACCTCTACAATTGAGAGGTCTGATAGGAGAGTGGCTCTAAAAGTTGGCAAACTTTTATCTGAAGTAGGTTACATAGATGCGTGGAGCGTCTATCATGGACAGAAACGAGATTATACTTTTTTTTCCCAGGTACACAAGGTACATACCAGAATATAATATTTTTTTTATACCTAAAGAAATATATCAAATGCAGAATATAGAAATAGGGGAAATATATCTGTCGGATCATGCTCCCATGTGGTTACAGTTACAACTAGGGCAAAATAAGAAAAAGACTGTATGGCGCCTTAACTTGTCACTTATTCAGGGTAAAGAAAATCAGGAACAAGTTCAAGAGATGATTAAGGAAACACTCAACATAAATGATACCCCAGAAATTTCCCCATCCATCCTCTGGGACACAGTAAAGGCAGTAATAAGGGGAAAATTGATAGCGAAAGCTGTTAAACAAAAAAGGGATAGAGAGGCTCAAAAGGCAACTTTACAACAGAAGATACGGGAATTAGAACAAGACTTAAAAGAGCAATGTGACTCCATTAAGGAGAGAGAAGTTCAGAAACATCAAAGTTCCCTTAATGCCATCCTGGACTATAATGTGGAACAACACATGTTATACTTGAAACAGAAATATTACGATGGGGGAATTAGGGCCACAAGGTTGTTAGCTAGTAGACTAAGGCAAAGAAAGGCTAGAGACACAATTAACAGAATCAAGCACCCTATCTCCAAACAACAAATGGTAAACACTCTAGACATAGCAGAAGCCTTTATAGACAGCTATAGGGAGTTATATGGGGCTGGGACCATACCTGAAACAAATAAGCTAGGAAGTTTTATAGAGAAGCTACAACTGGGTCAAATTGGGAAACAGATGCTGCCTCTTTGGTAGCTCCAATAGGAGACTCAGAAATTATTGCTGAAATATCTAGACTTTAAAACAGAGAAATGCCTGGATATGGAAGGATATCCATCTGAATTTTACAAGCTTTTTAGGAGTCAGATCTCTCCAATACTAAATAGAGTTTACAGCTTTCTGATGTCTGAGGGAGGAATAATTCCTCCATCATGGCGTTATGCAGTGGTGGCGGTGTTGCCCAAGCCCGCAAGGGATCCATTATTATGTGCCTCGTATAGACCTATATCCATTCTCAATACTGACTATAAAATAATGACAGGAATAATGACAACAAGACTTCAGGATATCATCCCTCGAATCATAAACTCAGATCAGATGGGTTTTGTCCCAGGTTGTCAGGTGCAGGATAGTGTCTGTCGAGCTGTAAATATCCTAGAACATGTAAGGGAAACAGGAGAAGTGTAATTAGTCATGAGCCTAGATGCAGAAAAAGCATTTGATAAAGTGCAGTGGTCATTTTTACAGGCATCCCTGGTGGGCTTTGGCTTCCAAGAAGTATTCTGTAAATTAATAACCAGGCTCTATGATTCCCCTAAGGGATGTGTACGGGTAAATGGCCATATAGGGAGATCATTTGAATTGGAGAGGGGAATGAGGCAGGGTGGCCCCCTGTCTCCTCTCCTCTTTGCCATTTTTGTGGAGCCATTGGCACAAGCGATCTGCTTGAACCCGTCCATCCGGGGTATAGAGATAGGGGGCTATGAACATAAATTGGGCCTTTACGTGGATGATATTTTATTGTTTCTGGGTGACACGACCCTGTCACTTCCAGAAGTTTATGAACAGATACAACAATTTACTGAAATATCAGGCTATTCCCTAAATACGGCCAAGGCCGAGGTTCTGGTCTGCTCACATCAGGTCCCCACAGAAATTCAGAGGAGATATCCAATGAGATGGGGTTAAATAAATTAAAATATTTAGGAGTATACTTAGGGATGAATCCATTAACCCTTTTTCAAGATAATTGCCCCAGTCTAATACATGAGATATCACAAGATTACAAGAGGTGGTCCCTATTCCTCTACCAATGCATTCCAGAATTCAAACCACCAAAATGAACATCTTACCCCATATGTTGTACTTGTTTCAGAGTGTCCCATGTATCATTCCACAACAGACCATTTTAGGTTGGCAGAAACATAGAAACACAGAAACATAGAATTTGACGGCAGATAAGGACCGCTTGGCCCACCCAGTCTGCCCATTTCCCTACCTGATGGATAAGCTGCAGATCCTAGTTAACCAGCAGCCTACTTCTTCCTACCCCCACCCCCTAGAATTGCAGAGGCAACTAATAAGATTCATGTGGGGTAACATCAAACCTAGGGTGTCTAGGAATATATTATATTTACCAAGAAAAGCAGGAGGTTTAGCGGTCCCGTTCCTTCCAGGTTACTGGATAGCCTCACAGATGAAAATTGCATTGCTATGGCAGCACCCCCATTATGCCTCACATTGGAAAAAGATGGAACTACAGCAAATTAAGGGTCCTCCACTGCAGGCCATACTTTATAACAGACGCTTACAATGTCAAGTTACTAGGCAATTTCCTATGGGAATTAATACAGCCCTGGAGGGTTGGAGAAGGGGAACCAGTAAGGTAGGAACAGCACAACATATATGGAAATATAGGTGGTGGGCTTGGGAGGAACACTTTATCCCAGCTACCCTAGACCAGTGGTTTAAGGATCAAGCATTCAAAGACTTCCATTCCCCATGCCAGGTTATAAGGGGGGAGGTGTTCCCATCTCTTTTGAGGCAGCTATGCCCCTGTTTGATTTAAAGCCAAAGGATAGATTTAAATACTACCAGATCAGTAACTGGGTTCATAATAATCTTAATAACCCAAAAGTAATACAGGGACAACACCTACATTCACCACCATTTGAAATAATGTGGTCATCTCCCTCTGGGAGAGAAGCGATCACGGAATTATATACTAGCTTTATACTAGATCAGGGTTACAACTCACTTAGTATTAAAATAAAGTGGGGGGGAAGAGATGGGAGAAATAATAGAAGAAGACAAATGGGAGAAAAGTTGGGGCTTAATATGGAACACTACCTCCTCACCCTCTTGGAAGGAATTTGTTTGGAAAGCTAGAAGTCAATACTTCCTAGTCCCTAAAACTAAGGCCAAATTTAAAGAAGGAGGAGATTCGAAATGTTGGAGGGGTTGAGGAGAGAATGTAGCAGGACACCTACACATATTCTGGCAGTGCCCTAAAATAAAAACTTACTGGGAAATGATTCAAGAACACCTGAGAGCCATCTTTGGTGAGGGAGAAGAACTGAGTCCCACACACTTGGTACTAGGTGTTGAGCCAGCTCACTGAAGTGGTAAAGAGGACAAATATCTTTGGTGTATTTTACGAGCAGCAGCATTAAACACACTTACAAAGTGCTGGTTACAGAGAGATAGCCCTACAGTAAAAGACTGGGTTAAAATAATCACTGCAATACAGGAGATGGACAGATTAACATTTGCAACCCAACAAAGTCAAGAGCAATTTGTCAATAGATGGAACAGTTGGGAACTGTATGTTACTAGTATGGAAGTAGATTGAAAACATTGGAATTCATTCTATCAGGGATAAATGAATTAATTAATGTCATTCAAAAAGGGACCCAAAAATAGACAAATAAATTAGGTTACATAAAGGAATAGAAAATTAGGCAGAGAGATGGGCATAAAATAATACAGCAACATAATAAAGGTAAATAATTAAAGGAGAGGTGAAAGGCAAAGAAGGGCAGCTATATTTTTTGTTGTTTTTTTTAAGCTATATATTATATTATAATTTTTAAGTTTTGTTTTTAAAATAAGTTATTTTAAATAATAATGTATAAAGAGCTTCTTAAACAGAATGGAACATCTTTAAGAATGTAATAACATGTCATAATTGAAGTTCATATGTGTGGATGTTGAAATAATGAAGTGTTCATTTTCCTTATCAGCCTCCTGTGTGGCAAAGTATTAAAGCCCTTGCTAAAGTCCAAATAGGCAACACTCAGTGCCCTCCCCTGGTCTATTTCTCAGGTCACCCAATCAAAGAAATCTATTGGATTCATTTGGAATGACCTCACCTCTGTGAATCCATGCTGCCTGTGGTCTTGCAACCCACTGGATTCAAGATACTCTATCAGTCTTTCTTTAAGGGTTTATTGTGATTATAGCACGAAAAGAAATGTACAAGCAAAACCGTGGGAACCACACATGTGCGGCACAAGCCACAACTCAGCACAACACACCTGCCCACAAAAACTCTGCAAGGGACACCAACCAGTGGGGTGGGCGAGCACAGAGAAATCAAGTGTACTGTGGGGTGCTTCGCCCCCAGTACCCCCCTAAAATATATATAACCAACCCCAAGGTTGGCAAAAAGGGAGAGGGAGTGAATGTCTGGGGGGCCCCAACACTGCCCACAAAAATGACCCAAGGCAGCCCTGAACCCAGGTCAGCCACACCACAGCCTGCATCCATAACTGTCATGCCATGACAGCAGGCTGTGCAGGGAGCACACACTCACATTCCTGTAGTTGTCCACTTGTGTGGCAACAATTTCAAGACTAGCACTTTTATGTGCCACGCTGTAATCCCAGCCAATCTCCATGTGTTTTTTGTCCGTGCTATTACCCCCTGGTTCTCTTTACCGGATACCTTTTTTAAGTATGGTTTCCAATAATTTCCCCCACCACTGAAGTAAAACTGACCAGCCTATAGTTGCTAGTCTCCATCCTACTGCTGCTCTTATGTGGAGGGACAACATCTGTTCTTCTTCAGTACTCCACAATCATGCCTGTTTCTATTGAGCTGTTAAACAGGGCTGTCAGTGGTGTAGCTTGAACTTCTTGATTTCTTTCAGTACCCCTGTGTGTATCCCATCTAGTCCCATAGCCTTGTTCACCTTCAGAACTGCAAGTCCTCTGGCAACATACCCATGTTCACCTTCAGAAATGCAAGTACCTTCAGGACTCTTTCCTTCGAAAATGGACTCATGTCCACCTCCCACCCTTACTCCTGCTACTCCCTGGCAGTCCATCCCCCCCTCCCTCCATTGTGAAGACTGAGCAGAAGTACCTGCTCAAAGTGGAATCTTTTTCTTGATCCTCTTCTGCATGGTCTCCCCTTTCTGATCCTCACTATCCCTTCCCTTGCTTTCCTCTTCGCCATCACATGTCTGAACAAAGCCTTAACCTGTTTAGCGACCCCTTAGGATATCCTTTCCTCTGTCTGCACTTTAGATCTTCTAGCAACTTTTCCAGCTTCCCTTTGTATTACTTTGTATAATTTCCTGTTGTACTCACTCTGTGTTTCCTTATACTTTCTGAAAGCCCATAAAATGAAAACAATACCAAACAGTTTTTTACATTAACTTTTATTCTGGTGCAGTTAAATATAGATAATTTCAGGGATATAGTTTGTGGTGACCGAACTCAGGTGGGTGGTTCATCTATTTTGGTCAAGGAGAGGCAGTCACAATGGTTCCAGATGCAAACAGATAGCTTTTATTGGTAGCAGCCACTGGTTCCATTGGAAAGTAATAGGTTAGGTGACTGACATGCACAAAACAGTGTTTAGCAGTAGGAGGCAATGATACAGGTCTAACAAGAGTAACTATAGGAATAAACAATCATAGATTGGCTATCAATACTTGATACATCTCTAACAGGGTCACCTAGTGCCCTATGTCTGCAGATGTCAATAATAATAATTTATCAATACCCAACCACCTTGGCCAAGGATACTTAGACAGGCACAACAGTTATAGTCTAACAGTCCAGTAGAAGGAGCAGTCTATTTGGTGCAGTGCAGGTGGTTGGTAGCAAGCTTTGAGGAATGGGGTACAGTACCTGAGTGACCAATCAGTCTCGTTGGCAGGCAGAAGGGCTGAAAACAACAAGATGGAGATGAAGATGAAAAAGATGAAGAGGATGCAGGCTGGTCAGGAGCTGGAGATGCAGGTGATGAGAAGATGGAGGAAGGTTGAGGCAATGTCCTTTGATGGCGATGGTGGGTCCTCTGGAAGGCTCCTGATGAGTTGCCGCCCAGTCGGGGAAGGGAGCTATGGCCACCTCAGAAAAGCAAAACAAAAACAGGGCAATTTCCTATTCATGTACTGTGGAGGGAACCTCACCATCATGAGCTGGGGTGGCTTCTAAGCTGACTAGACTGAGGGGGTACTGACTACAGCTATGCTGGCTAATGCAGTCTTTCATCGTCTTCTGGGTTTGCTAGCAGGGTGGGCAGGAGGCACTAGATGCTTGGCTGAAAGGCAGGTAGCCCCAAACCTTAGGGGTGCAGGCAATCGCAGTCTTCGTAGGGCAATTAGTTGGTTGATGGGACTGCCACAGTTGGGCAGTCATAGAAACATAGAAGCTGACAGCAGATAAGGACCATAAGGCCCATCCAGTCTGCCCATTTCTTTTTCTACCTTATGAATGTGCCATCCGTCTTTGCTCTGTCAATGGCCTATCTATTCATACTCATCTGTATTGCTCCCTTATGCCTATCCCATGCCTGTTTGAAGCCCTGCACTGTATTCATATCCACCACTTCCTGAGGTAGGCCGTTCCATGCATTCACCACTCTTTCTGTGAAAAAGAACTTTCTCACATTACCCCTTAATCGGCCTCCCTCTAATCTCATGCTGTGTCCTCTTGTCCTGCTATTTTTCTTATATTGAAACATGTTAGATGCTTTCACCTTGTTAATGCCCTTAAGGTGTTTGAATGCCTCGATCATATCACCTCTCTCCCTCCTTTGCTCTAGAGTATATATATTTAGCTCCATTAACCTGTCCTCATATGTTCTCTGATGCAGGCCCTGCACCATTTTGGTTGCCTTCTCTGGACTGCCTCAATTTGGTTAATGTCCTTGTGAAGGTGTGGCCTCCAGTACTGCACGCAGTACTCCAGATGGGGCCTAACCAGTGTCTTGTAAAGAGGGATTATTACCTTCCTCTTCTGACTTGTGATACCCCTACTAATATACCCCAACATCCCCCTAGCCTTATCTACTGCTTTAGTGGTCTGCTTGGATGATTTCAGGTTATCTGTGATGATGATGCCCAAGTCTCTTTCTTCCCTTGTGACTGCCAACAACTCCCCTCCCAGCCTATAGGTGGCTTCAGGGTTTCTCTTCCCTATGTGCATGATCTTGCACTTCTTTGCGTTAAACCCCAGCTGCCACTCTTCCGACCATTTTGCCAGTTTATCCAGATCTCTTCTCATTCTGTCCACCTCCTCTGGATCATCTACTGTGTTGTAGATCTTGGTGTCATCTGCAGACAGACAAACCTTATCCTCCAGTCCATCTGCAATGTCACTGATGAAGATATTGAAGAGGACTGGCCCCAGGACTGGTCCCTGAGGTACCCCACTTGTGACTTGTATCTCTTCTGGCTGTATACTGTTTACCACCACTCTCTGTTTTCTGCCCGTCAACCAGTTTTCCACCCAGTTGACAAACCTCTGACCCGCCTCGAGCCTACCCAGCTTATTAATCAATCTACTATGTGAAACAGTATCGAAAGCTTTGCTGAAGTCAAGATAGGCGACATCAACTGCTCCCTCTTGGTTCACCACTCTGCTTACCCAGTCAAAGAAATCTATGAGATTAGTTTGACAGGACCTTCCTGTTGTAAACCCATGCTGTCTTGGATCCTGTGCTCCTATGGATTCCAGGTGTTGCACTATCCTTTCCTTAAGGAGTGCCTCCATAATCTTGCCCACTACTGAGGTAAGACTGACTGGTCTGTAGTTCCCTGCCTCCTTCCTGCTACCACACTTGTGGAGCGGGATCACATGCGCCCTTCTCCCATCTTCTGGGGCCTCTCCTCTGCTCAAAGACTCACTAAACAGTGCTGATAATGGCTCTGCTAGTTCCACCCTTAGCTCCTTTAGTACCATGGGATGTATGCCATCAGGTCCCATTGCCTTGTCCACCCTGAGCTTATCGAGCTCTTGTAGGACCCTTTCTTTTGTGAAGGGACTAGTGCACACCTCCTTCCTCCCTGTGTCCATGGAGCTGAGCTGTGGGCCCTGCCCTACCTTCTCTTCAGTAAATACTGAGCAGAAGTATCTATTTAGGATAGAATCTTTTACATGGTCCTCTTCCTCTCACACCCCCTTATCCCTTTTGATCTTAGCAATATCCCCTCTGGACTTTCTCCTTTTACTAATGTATCTATAGAAAGTCTTGTCACCTTCTTTTACTGTTTGTGCTAGTGTTTCCTTGGTTTAGGCCTTTGCCTGCCTTACTGCCTCCCCTACTTCCCTTAGGGAAGTTTGGTATGCCTCCCTATCTTCATCCTGCTGCATTCCCTTATATTTCCTGAAGGCCAGCCTTTTGGCTCTGACCTTTTCTGCTACTGTTTTTGAGAACCAAAGTGGTTTCCTTCTTCCTTTGCACTTCCTTTTCTCTCTAACACAATGGGATGTTGCTTCAAGTATTGCATCTTTAATGCTTGCCCACTTTGCCTGTACCTGCTCACATATATTTCTTTTTGCCAGGGCTAGCTTAACTCTGATGGCCATCTTATCAAAGTCAGCTCCTCTGAAGTCCCATATTTTTACCTCAGAATGGGATGACTTAGTTCTAGTGGCCAAATTGAACCATACCATGTGATGGTCACTGGCCCCAAAGTGACCTTCTACCTGGAGATCTGTGATCCTTTCCCTGTTAATCAGTACTAGATCTAGGATAGCTCTGTCTCTTGTGGGTTGTTGTACCAGTTGTTTGATGCCTTCCCCCTGCAGGGAATCCACTATGTGTCTAGTTCTGGCAGATGTTCCTGCTGGTATTGACCAATCTGTATCTGGAATGTTGACCTCTCCCATTATCAGAACCTCCCCTTTAGCTGTCATGTTTTGTATATCATCTAACAGTAATGTGTCTATGTCCTCCCCCTGGTCTGGAGGCCTGTAGACAACCCCAGTTCGTATGACTGTCCCATTTCCTGTTTCCAGGGTAACCCACAGTTCTTCTGGCTCCTTATGTATATTCTGAATTTCTGTAGCTTTGATATTTTCTTTGACTTAAAGGACCACTCTACCCCCTTTTGCACCTTGGTCTCTTCTGAACAGTACGTAGTCAGGTACTGTAGTCTTCCAAGTGTGCTCACTGGTAAACCATGTCTCGCTAATGGCTACTATGTCCAGTTTAGCCTCTGTCATTATTGCCTGCAGGTCTGTGATCTTGTTTCCCAGACTGAGCATTTGTGTACTTGGGCGAGGTCTGGCGTTTCCCCTGTGCGTTGTATGGGGAGCCAGACCTTTTTCCTTACCTGGTGATGGAAATGAACTACAAACATGCTGAACTTCTGTTTGACCACTAGCTGAGGGCGGAGGGGTGTTCTTCCCTTTAGACATATTGGGTGCTGCACCCCTCTCCCCATTTGCCAGTTTAAATATTCTGCAAAGACATCAAACTTCTGCCCCAATGCACTGACTCCCTCCTTAGTCAGATGCAGTCCATCAAATTTAAAGAACTTTCTCTCCCAGAATTGTTGCCAGTTCCCTACAAATTTGTGTCCTTTTTCCTGGCACCAGCCCTTGAGCCACATGTTTAGCTCCCCTATCTCCCCTTCTCTGACCTTCCGTCCATCTGCTCCCTTCCCCCAGACTAGCAGGATCTCAGAGAAGGAGATGCCAGACAAAATGGATGATGGTTTGTCACCCAGTCTGGTCAGGTGTTCCTTGGTGTCCACAACTGACCAGCTGGTGAGATTGTTAGTCCCTATGTGTACCAGGACATCAATGTTTTCTCCTGCTTCCTGTGCAATATTAGCAATGTGGTCAGTGTGTCTCCACGCTGATGTACCTGGGAGACATCTGACCATTACCCCTGGCTGGAGATAGGTATCAACTCCCCGAATCATGGAGTTTCCTATGATCAGAAATTTTTTGGATTTCCTTGTTGCTTTTTTTGTTTTGGCTCCTGTTTTGGGTGAATTTTGTTGTGCTAGCTCCTGTGCTGCAGTGTCCTGCTCTGCAGTCAGTCCATTTCCCCGTGGCAACAGCTCAGACTTGGGATGGAGAGAGAGAGAGAGAACTGATGTGTCTCAATGCAGTTGGCGAGGGGGAAGGCAGGTTCAGCCCCTTCATGGGCAGTTCAGGCACCAACTGGTCGAGATGCAGGGCAGGCAAGTTCAGCCCTGATGTGGATAGGTGGCACTGGTGGTTGCAGTGTGGGCAGTTCAGGCTCTGTTGCAATTTTGATCAGACCCTGATGCAAATAGTTTAGTCAGTCAGGGGGCTCAATAACGTCCCTGGGTGCAACCCAGGAAAACACTGTAAATAACAATTACACAATAATAACTGTTCTTTTCACCAGGAACTAGGTTTACCTTATGCCCAGGGTCAGGGTGGCAGGCAGTGCAGCATAGGCATGGCCTTACTTTAGTCCACAGGTTACTCCAGTGGCCAGCAAGCAGTCAGTGGAAAAATGGGATGTCCAATAGGGTTGGTCAGGGCTCCCAGTGAAGAGGCTAGGACCTGTGGGGTGACCTCCTTTCAGAATGGGGTGCTGGCCCTTTAAGTCTCTGAGGGATTCCTTCTTTGCCCAGCAGGCCTGGTTGGAGGAGTTTACCCAGGCCCGACTCCCACTTTTGGCATATGTATAAGGGGGTGGCGACTGGGCTATACAGTGCATGCAGACTTTGCTCCACCACTCCTAAATACTGCAGTTTGTCTGTAGGATTATTGTGTAGGTCCTGGTCTTAGCCACACCTCCTCTGCCCTTCCATACATGGGCCTTTGGCCTTGGTCCCACCCCTGCACTCTTGGCACGAGTACCTTGCTGTGTCCCCTCTAACCCACTATAATCCTCCCCTCTACTGCTATGCTACTGATTCAGCACCTGAAACTACTCCCTTTTGGTGCTCATGCTTCACGGTGCCCCTTACTTAGTTTTTGTTGTGGGTGCTTGGCCCACTCACCCTCTATGCTCCTTCTGTATTGCTCCCCTAGTGCCTCAGGCACTAAATAAGATAAATTTTGGGCTTTCAGCCCACTCACCACCTGGGCCAGGTCCTCCTCTGCTGGGAGATCATTGGTGGCACTTGTGGTGATGGCTGGAGAGCTGAACTCCCACCCAGTGTTGCTGCTGCCTCCCTGCAGTTGTGCACAGAACATCCAAAGCAGGCAGCGGTTTCCACCCGGCCACACTTCACAGTTGCACCCTGTGGTCCATGCGGAAAACAGTTCCCCCTCCCGGCCACAGCGCAAGTCAGCAGCACTCCTTAGAGGCTTCAGCCATGCCAATCAGCTCAGGGAAGAGGACGACACAAGGGATTGGGTGAAATTTCACACACCACCTCCCCCAGTCCCAGAACAATGGGCTCCACCTCTGCCAGAAGGAACAGGCAGGCAGTCACATAAGCGGGAGAACACCAGGGGAAGCACAAAAAAACAGGGAAAAAGGATTGGACAAACACAGGGGAGCAACTGGGCTGACAAAAAAACAAATAAAAAATGGACAAAAGACAGGTCCCTCACCAGAGGGCAAGCGGACCGCAGCAACCCAGGGAAGCACCACAAGAGAGGAGAGGAGGAAGAACAAAACTCAATTACGAACTCAAGGAGTGCAGGACAATCCTGCCATCGTGTAGCTGGCCTGGGGGGAAGAGGGGGGGCCACCCGAGCAAGCACAGGTGGCCAAACCACCACCGATCAAAGTCAAACAGGTGAAGACCAAAAGGGAAGAAAACATCACTCACAGAGCAGATGTCTGGAGGCTGTTGGACTTCTCAGGGACCAGGAATGACTGCTGCTGCTGCTGCTGTTGCTGCTGCTGGAGGCTGGATGGACTGCTGGATCCCTCCAGTCTGGAGGATGACTGCTGCTGCTGATGACCCCAGGACCCCTGGCTACAAAGGAGCAGCCACCAGGGAGCTATGGACCTGAGCTACAGGTAAGCTTCCAGGCATCCATACCCCTGTGCTCTCCACTCTGTAAGCCACCCAGTGCAGAACTGCCCTCCGGCAAGCAGGAAAGACCCTTTTCTAGCCTGGGTTGGACTTGGCTTATGGTCAAGTGATTGGGTCCCTGGTGCCTAGATCAGCCCCTTGGGCTGATTTATGGCCCCTTTAGGCATTGGCTGGAGCTCTGGCCTAGCCAGAACAAAGGTTGATGCCGGGGGAAAAGTACAGGAGGGGAAGGGGGGAGAGGGGGACCAGGACAGGAAGTGGTCAGCCAGCTAGATTGGTCAGCAAGCCAGCTGACTGTGTGTGGGGTGGGTGGGGAGTTAACCCTTTCCCTCCCTGCTGTCCTTCCTGCTGGCTTGTGTAGCAACCATTGGGGTACTACAATTTGGCCCTTCTTAAACATACATGTCCCCATGTATGGGGCTGAGTACCATGCTATTTGCTCAACATAAGCAATTAGGTTACAATTACATACTAATGACCTGGTCTTTGTAAATGCAATAAGGACTACCTACAGCATAATAAACATCAGTAACACATTAGACAGTATTAATTCCTTGGGTTACCTGTGGCTGAAGTCAGCATAACCATTGAGCAGGAGCTTCTGTTCACTCTTTGATCAGGCTCTCGCACAAGGCTCTATATTTCTGTAATGAGATAAGCAGGGGGTGCTCCCTGGGTAGTGCACTGTGACTTCCTGGGAGATAGCTCAGTGGGCAATGGCTCTATGGGGGGGGTTCTGTGGTATGGCGTCAGGTTCTACCAATCGGTTTCTTGGGGAGCATTGACTGGGTCTGCCACTGGCAGTCTCCGTAGCACAGTAGCCAGGATAGTGTGCACCCAGGGCCAAGTGTAAGGGCTTTTTGGGAAAAGTCCTAGGGGACTCTTGGAACCTTGTACCTGCCTCTCCTCAGGTTTGGCATCTTCTGGTTCCAGGTCAACATCTCTTGCAAGTGGCACAGCTTGGAAGGCACAGGGTTTAAGGATATTTCAGTGCACAGTCTTTTGCTGGGAGGGATTTGACTCCAACTGTATTCGGTAGACAGGAAGTTCTGGAAAGTGGGTGTCTACAATTAAGTACGGGTCGGGCTCCCATTTGGTTTTGAGTTTGTGAGTGTTGTGTGTTTGTTTCAGAAGGACTCTCTCCAATGGCAAGCAGTTCAGCTTTGGCTATGTTTTCGTACAAGTCTTTTTGCTGTTGGCACTCTTTGTCCATGTGTTGGGAGACTAGTTTACCAGCCAGTTGCAGCTGTTCATGGTGCTCTTGGATTCAGTCAGTTATTGTAGTACTTTCTGACTGCGCTGGTACTCCGAGAACCATATCCAAGGGTAAACAGCCATGGTGCCCAAACAACAAATAGTAGGGAGTGTGACCCGTGGAGCTGTGGGTGGTGTTGTTGTAAATGTAAACCAGCTCTGGGAGGATGGTGGGCCATTGCAGGTGGATCTTATCCAGTAGGGATCTGAGCATGTTTATGATGGTGCGGTTGGAACGTACACAGAACCCATTGGTTTTCGAGTGATAGGCAGTTGTTCATAGCTTGCGGCTTCTATGTAGCACACAGAGTTCCTGGAAAAGCTGCGATTCAAAAGAAGGACCTTGGTCAGTGAGAATTTTGGTGGAGAACCCATACATCTTGACAAAGTGATCCCAGAAGGCTTTGGCAGTGGTTTGGGCTATGACGTCTTGGATAGGTATTGCCACCAAGAACTTGCTGCAGTGATCAATGATGGTCAGGACGTAGGCTCGCCCATCACTACTGGGGTCCAGTCTGAGGTGATCCATGTCAACTAGCTCTAGGGGTGCTCTAGTAATGATGGGCACCAGCGGTACTCGCTCTGCAGTACCTGGGCTACATTTGAAGCTGCATGGCTTAGAGGCATTGCACCAGTTGACAACATCTTCTCTCATGCCAACCCAGTAAAAGCATTTTCTGAGGTTGTTTTTGGTTTTGCCATGGCCAAAGTGTCCGGATTGGTCATGGAAAGCTTCCAGAACAACTGATGCAGCTTCTCTAGGCAGTATGATCTGGATCAGAGGGAGGTGTGTCTTGGGGCAGTGGACTCTTCAGACCAGCCTTCCTTGATGGATCAAGAGGTGGTCCTTGTGTCGGAGGAGTTTGAGGAGTTTCTCTGGTGCTTGTCCCCATGCCTGGGGTGAGAGGGTGACCCCAGTCACCAGCATCTCTTGCAGATAGTTATGGATCAAACTTTCTTGTTAGATCAGGCCCCTCTGGCCCTCATCTTGAGGAAGGGAAGGGAGTCCAGTTTCTTGATTGGCACTAGCCTTTGTGGAAGACTATGACAGCAGGCCTGGACCACCTCAGCAGGCACTTTGAAGAATGGTGTCATCTCTAGGCTCTCTTGTGCTGTTTCATCCCTTTCCAGTTCATCCGTTGCAGGCAACCATGACAGGGCATCTGCACTAGTGTTGACCCACCCTGACTGGTAGCGGATGGTGAAATTGAAGTTTGCCATTCGGGATGCCCACCTCTGTTCTAGGGCTTCTAGTTTTGCAGTATGTAGGTGCACCAGGTGGTTATTGTCTGTGTACACCAGGAATGGGATAGCTGCTAGGTAGTGCTTGAACTTTTTAGTTACTGCCCACACCAGTGCTAGGAACTCAAGTTTGAAGGAGTTGTACCTTTCATCATTGCACTCCAACCCTTTTAGCCCTTAGCTGGTGTAGGCAATTACCTTTTTGTGCCCCTCTTTGACTTGAGACAGGACTACTCTGAGCCAGCAGTTGCTGGCATCCATGTATACAATGAAAGGCTGGCTGTAGTCAGGGTAGGCCAGGACAGGGGCAGTTGTGAGGATGTCTTTCAGTTGCTGGAATGCTGCTCGCTGGGGTTCAGCGCACACTACTGAGGCATTACGGGGAATTTTCTGGACGTTGGGTCCTCTGAGGAGCTTATGCAGTGGGGCCACAATCTTGGCAAAGTTCTTGACAAACTGGCGGTAGTACCCCACAAAGTCAAGGAACTTGTGGACATCTCTGATGGTTTTGGGGACAGGCCAGTCCTGGACGGCTTGAATCTTCTCTGGGTCAGGGAAGATTCCTTCTGCACTGATGATGTGACCCAAGCAATTGACTCTGTCCTTCAGGAGATGGCACTTGGAAGGTTTGATCTTGAGCTTATATGCTGCAAACCACTCAAAGACTGTCTCCAGATGCTGAAGGTGCACTCGATAGGTGCCGGAGTAGACAATGATGTCATCTATGTACAGCAGGACAATCTCAAAGTTCTGGCTGCACAGGCAATGTTTAATCAGTCATTGGAAGGTTCCAGTGGCATTGCACAGACTGAAAAGTATTCTGGCAAACTTGTGCATGGGGTGGTGAAGGCAGTCTTCTCTTGGTCCTCTGGGGCAATGGATACCTGCCAGTATCCACTGACCAGATCCAGGGTGGAGAACAAGGTTGCTGACTTCAGTCGGCAAGGGAGTCTTTGATCCATGGGAGGGGGTAAGCATCTTTGTGTGTGACTTGGTTCAGTTTGCGGTAGTCCACACGAAACAGAAGCTGGCCATCTTTCTTTTTGACCAACACTATGGGTGTGGCCCAAGGGCTGTGGCTCTCCTGGATAACTTTCACTTCCAGCATTTCCTTCAATAGCCAGAAGTTTGAATACTGAAAAGAAGACAGAATTAGAGATTACATTGATGAGTGAGAAGATTGATATGTGTCTGGTGACAGAAACTTGGTGGGAACCAGAAATAAAATGGAATACTAATATCGCGGGATATAGATTATACTATAAAGAAAGTAAAAACAAAAAAGGGGAGGTGTGGCAATCTACATTAGAGAGGACATACAAAGCAATCTATACAATACTGCAGACAATGGAGAAATGTAATCTCTATGGATTCAAGTGACAGGGGGAGTGGATAAAAAAATATTATTTGGTCTTTTTTATAGACCACCTAACAGCGGAAGGGCAATTGACACCTTAATTAGAAATGAAATTGAACAAATGGCCTTAGAGGGAGATGTCATTATTGCAGGAGATTTTAATTTACCGGATGTTGATTGGGGAACAGGTAGGAATAAGAAGGTAAA
This sequence comes from Neoceratodus forsteri, assembly GCA_016271365.2. Classification (NCBI taxonomy): domain Eukaryota; kingdom Metazoa; phylum Chordata; order Ceratodontiformes; family Ceratodontidae; genus Neoceratodus; species Neoceratodus forsteri. The sequence continues at coordinate 997,412,452 of CM057455.1, forward strand.
AAATGAGAAATTTATTCAAATGTTGGAAATGGCAAATCTTGAACAACTTATTCATAAACCAACTAGAGGGGTAACTATTTAGAATTTGTTAATAACAAATAGGATGGATATTAGAAACAAAATTAAAATAAGGGAGCAACTGGGAAATAGTGACCATAATATTATAACATTTGATGCAAAAAAAAAGTAAATTATATAAAAGGTAGCGTGATAGCAAAAAATTACAACAGGGCAAATTTTAAACAGATTAGAGATGAATTAAATAATTGAATTGGAAAAAAAGAGTTTTGAAGGACAAAATGTTGAACACATGTAGCAGACGTTTAAAACTAAATTAATGGATTTGGAAAAAAATATGTACTGGATAGGAAGATGTACAACAGAAAAGGGAAAAAGCCACAATGGTGCAATAATAAAGCAATGAAAGCATGTTTAAAGAAACATAAAGCATATAAAAAGATGAAATTACTAGGGACAGAAGAGGTCATATTATATTATCGAGACACTCTGAGAACTGCAAAAAAATAATTAAGGAAGAAAGAAGGAAGGTGGAGGTAAATTTAGCTTATAGGAAGGATAATGGTAAGAGTTTTTTTTTTTTTTACATATATCAACCAAAATAGGAAGGATAGGCAAGGAGTGGGGCCATTAAAAAAGGATAGCACAGAGATTAGGAAACCAAAAGAAATGGCTGATGCACTAAATTAATTTTTTTGGTACAGTATTCAAAACTAATGGAGAGGTCATGAATGTTAAAGTCAAGGAAAACCACAAGATATCTGATTTGTTAACAACAAGGGATGAAGTAGAAAAATTGACAAAGAAATGAAAGATACATAAATCTGCGGGACTGGACCAATTGCATCTTAGGTACATTAAAGAAATAGCACCATTAATAATAGAAATATTGGGAACAATTTTTAATCAATCATTTGCAACAGGTGAGGTGCCAGAGAATTGGAGGCAGGCTTTTGTGGTACCTTTATTTAAAAAGATGTCCAACTATAGAACTGTGAGCTTGACAGCAATTCTGGACAAAACAGCAGAAAGTATATTGAAAACTAGAATAGAAGAAAATCTAGAGACATTGGGATTTGTAGATGAAAAACAGCATGGATTCAAGAGGAATAGATCCTATATTACTAACTACTTGTGCTTCTATGAAGATATAAATGAGAAAGTTACTGGAAATATACAAACAGACATTATATTTCTTGATTTCCAGAAAGCTTTTGATAAGGTGCCACAGGACAAATTGATAGAGGAAATAGCCAGTGTGGGATTGGACAGCCATATAGTTGTTTGGGTAAGGAACTGGCTAGGGAACAGAATACAGCGGGTAAGAATTACAGGGGAAGTTTCAGAAACTATAAAAGTGGTGAGTGGTGTCCTGCAAGGATCAGTTCTTGGCCCCATTCTAGTTTCATTGTATATAAGTGATTTGCATCATGGTATTATCAATCAGATCACCAAATTTGCTGATGACATAGAATTAGGGGGACCTGTTAATTCACAGGAACAACGGGATTCAATGAGAATGCATTTGAAAGGATTAAGCATTGGGCAAAACAAAACAGGATGAGTTTTAGCATAAATAAAATCAGGGGTGATGTATTTAGGAAAATCTAAAAGGAAAAACAAATATATGTTGAATGGAGAGGAATTACAGGAGGTAGAGGAGGAAAGAGACTGTGAGGTATTTATTGATAATCATTTGAGTTTTGAAAAACAAAGGACTCATGTCATACAAAAAGTTAATTACATGGTTTAAAATATAAAACACACTTTTGTGAATAAATCAATTGGCTGTTTATTGCCTATATATAGGTCGCATGTAAGACCTTACTTAGATTCCGGGTCACAGTTGTGGAGTCCCTACAAAAAAGGAGAAATTAAGAGAGTAGAGGCGGTGCAGAGAAGGTATACTAAAATGATGGGAAAATTAGGTAATTATGGGTATGCTGAAAGGCTAAAGAAAACTTGCCTGTTCTCCTTGGAGCAGAGAAGACTAAGAGGAGACTTACTTTATTTGTATAGAATTATTAATGACAAGGTACTAGTAAATGAGATAGGTTCGGGACTTCAGATTAAACCTAAGGAGCTAAGAGGACATAGAAAGCAAATTAAGTTGGACACAGTAAAAAAGAACAGGGTATACTGTTCATTCCTGAACAGAACTGGGAGAATATGGAACATGTTACCAATAGAGGTAGTGGTCAGTAAATCAATAGAAGAATTCAAAAAAAGAATAGACCAAATGATAAGGGATAGAAGGTTGAAATGTGCCCACTAATGTGGGGAACAGTTTTACATGGACCAAGGTCTTCTACCAGTCTAGACCCAGTATAAGAATCCAGTATAAGGTCTTTGGTGGGCTGATACAAGGCAGGGGGTATTGACCAAAATTGCTCCCGAATAGGGGCATGTTCTCTGTTTGGGGTGTGGTGTTGCACTGGGCCGGTACATCCAAAGTCAAGCGGGTGTTGGGAGAATGCCCTGTTGTGTTTGAAGATTAGATCCAGCACCTCTTGCCTTTGCTCTTCTGTGGTGGCTGGGGTCCCCAGGTCAATTTCATGCAACCACTGCTCACGAGAATCATCGTTCAGTACACCTGTGACCATTTTGGAGACAGTTGCACCCACTGCACCGGGCGTGTTTGTAGGTGAGGCCTCTATGACACTGTTCGAATCAATCTGTACCGGCCGCCTGATTTGTTGGTGCCTGTACAGCTGGGCTGGGGTTGCTCCACAGTTCAAGATCCTCACAGGAACTTGTCCATTTTTTACCACCACCAGGCTTCAGGCGACAGCAATGCCACTATCTTCTGTGTTGATGTAAGGTTCCAGCAGGGCAAGGTAGTCTCTTCCTTCCACCCCCTTTTTGGCCTTGCAAATGACTAGGGTCTCATGCCCTGGACTAAGCACAATGGGGTGGGGGTCTACTACTCATATGAGACTTATCTCCCCTTAATCGGTGGTGAACTGTTGGTGGCTTTTGAAAACTTGTATAGCTTGGTGCCAGACATGCCGCTCAGGTTTTGGTAGCTGGGTGGTGAGGTTCTTCAGGACATTTATTAGCTATTCATGGCAACTGAGCAGGCAATTCATCCCAAGGATAAAAGGGGTAGGCTATCATTGGCCGTCTGGGTGACAATGATGCCCTGGTTGGGGTATGTGGTTGCACCCAACTGGACATTGACTACTCAGTAGCCATGGTACGGGATGTCAAGGTCATTTCCTGCAATCAGGTTAAGCCACTTTTGGGATGGATTGTGAAGTGGTGCCTCAGGCCAGTGCTTCAAGAAGTACATTCCCTGGATAGTGGACATCTGGGAGCCAGTATCAGAAAGTGCCATGTGTTTGACACCATTGATCCAAACTGGTATGATGGGGCACCTTCCAATGTACCTGCAGCACTCTGATGCAGACATGGGGCCTATCTCCTGTCTTCCCGGGGGTTGGCCACTTCCCCGAGGACTGTCTCTTTAAACTGGCCACTTCTGTTAGCTATTGTGAGCACTCCCATTCTGTGTGGCCAGTGACTCCACACTTCCTGCAGATGGGCCTGCCGTGATCATCAAACTGATCAGTCAGTCTCCGTCCAGCACCCTTCTGGCCCCAGGCAGTCGGGCATCCCCCTCCATCTCCTTGGCCTTCTCTCTGGTCCCTCATCTCTTGCCTCATGTCCTCCAGCTGGTGAGTGAGCTCAGCCACCCAGTCCTCAAGCTCTTGGGTGCGATCTTGGGTGGAGGCAGCCCCTCTGACGGGGTGTCAGTCGGGCACCTGGGCCACTTGCAGTACTGATGACAGGCACTCGGGGGAGGTCAGGTAACTGGGGGAGCGAGTTGCATCTGCTCACCACTCTATTTTGGGAGAATGCACCCACTGTGGCCATGCCATCAGGCCACATCATTAGCGAGACTTTGGTGTGCTGTATGCCAGCGGTGACCTTCTTAGTTGGCCAGTTATCCCCCAGGATCTGTATTGCCTTCTCCTTAAAATCTAGGAAGGTCTTATCAGCTTCTTGTGACTAGAGTATCCGGAGGTCCTTCCTCTGAGCGGCACTGCACACTCCCTCAATGAGTTTATCCTGCAGCATGCAGTCGGGCTGCTACACTGCTTCTGGATCCTCTAGCTCTATGGCCTTGAGTGCCTCCTGGAGGCTGAGTGTGAACTCTCTTAGGCTCTCTCTTTGGCTTTGGGATCAGGAGAAGAACCTCATCTTTAGTTGGGACCGGGTGCATGTTTCGAACGTCTGGCCCAGTCTGGTTAGGATTCTGTTGGCCGTGTCTCACTCCCTCTCAGGTCAGCTGGTAACCTCTTGGTGTGCTGCACCTCCCAGTTGTCCAATCAGGACCTCCACCTTCTGGTGCTTGGGAATTCAGTACAGCTGGAACATGGCCAGCATCTGATTTCAGAATTCTCCCAGGCTGGTTCCCTTGGGGTTGGTGGGTCTCTGGTGTACTGGGGAAGCCAGGAGATGCTGAAATAATAGGGCATCATGAGCACTGATCACTGGTCTCCTTCTTCATTGCTGGAGTTGGAGTGGTGGCTGCTTGCCATTTTGGAGCTATCCGTGCACACATGGACCTGCTTTGGGCTCCTTTGGACCCTGCTCGCAGTGCCAAGTTTGTGGTGACTGAACTCAGGTGGGTGGTTTGTCTCTTTTGGTCAAGGAGAAGCAGGCACAATGGTTCCAGATGCAACAGATAGCCTTTATTGGTGGCAGCCATTGGATTCGATATACCTCTAACATGGTCACCTAGTGCCTTATGTCTGCAGGCATCAATAATAATAATTTATCAATACCCAACCACCTTGGCCAAGGATACTTAGATAGGCACAACAGTTATAGTCCAACAGTCCAGTAGAAGGAGCAGTCTTTTTGGTGCAGTGCAGGTAGTTGCTAGCTAGCTTTGAGAAATGGGGACAGCACCTGAGCAACCAGTCGGCCTCGTTGGCAGGCAGGAGGGCTGAAGACAACAAGATGGAGATGAAGCTGAAAAAGATGAAGAGGATGCAGGCTGGTCCAGAGCTGGATATGCAGGTGATGAGAGGATAATAATAATAATAAACTTCATTTTTAAGTGCCTTTCGAAGTACCAAGGCGCTGTACAAAAGTTAAAATCACAATAACACAAAGCAAATACAATAATAGTTAAAATAACAGATCCATTCAATTTTACATCAATGAAGGCCTGATGCCACAAAAATGTTTTAAGCGCATGTTTAAATCCCCCCACAGTCGTGCACTCCCATAGCTGACGGGGTACAGAATTCCAGAGGGTAGGGGCCATAAACATAAATGCACGGGCCCCAGAGGATTTGAAAGACACCCTCGAAATCTCCAGTAACTCCTCATCAGCCAAACAGAGCTGTCGCTCAGGGCAGTAGGGAACAAGAAGCTCTTCTAAGTAGGATGGAAGATGGTCAAGGCGATGCCCTTTGATGGCGATGGTGGGTCCTCTGGAAGGCTCCTGATGAGTTGCTGCCTAACCGCGAAAGGGAGCTATGGCCACCTCGGAACAGCAAAATAAAAACAGGGCAATTTCCTTTTCATGTACTGCAGAGAGAACCTCACTATCATGAGCCGGGGCGGTGCATAAGCTGACTAGACTGGGGGGGTACTGACTACCGCTATGCTGGCTAATGCAGTCTTTCATCATCTTCGGGGTTTGCTAGCAGGCTGTTTGGGAGGCACTTGATGCTTGGCCAAAAGGCGGGAAGCCCCTGACCTTAGGGATGCAGGCAATCACAGTCTTCATAGGGCAATTAGTTGGTTGATGGGACTACCACAGTTGGGAGGTCCATCCACTTCCCCATGGCAACAGCTCGGACTGGGGGTGGAGAGAGAGAACTGATGTGACTCAATGCAGTTGGTGAGGGGGCAGGCAGTTCAAGCCCCTTCAGGGGCAGTTCAGGCACCAACTGGTCGAGATGCAAGGCAGGCAAGTTCAGCCCCAACATGGATAGGTGGCTCTGGTGGTTGCAGGGTGGGCAGTTCAGGCTCTGTTGCAATTCTGATCAGACTCCGATGCAAATAGTTTAGTCAGTCAGGGAGGTCAATAACGTCCCTGGGTGCAACCCAGGAAAACACTGTAAATAACAATTATACAATAATAACTGTTCTTTTCACCAGGAACTGGTTTTACCTTATGGCCAGGGTCAGGGTGGCAGGCAGTGCAGCATAGGCCTGCCCTTACTTTAGTCCACAGGTTACCCCAGCAGCCAGCAAGCAGGCAGTGGAAAAATGGGATGGCCAATAGGGGGTTGGTCAGGGCTCCCAGTGAAGAGGCTAGGGCCTTTGGGGTGACCGCCTTTCAGAATAGAGTACTGGACCGTTAAGTCTCTGAGGGATTCCTTCTTGCCCAGCAGGCCTGGTGGGAGGGGTTTACCCAGGCCTGACTCCCGCTTCTGGCATATGTTTGAGGAGGTGGCAACTGGGCTATACGGTGCGCTCAGATTTTGCTCCACCACTCCTAAATACTGCTGTTTGGCTGTAGGCTTACTGTGCAGGTCCTGGGCTTAGCCATGCCTCCTCTGTACATCCATACATGGGCCTTTAGCCTTGGTCCCACCCCTGCACTCTTGGCATGAGTGCCCTACTGTGGCCCCTCAAACCCACTGTAATCCTCCCCTCTACTGCTATGGTGCTGATTCAGCACCCTGAACTACTCCCTTTTGGGACTCATGCTTCACAGTGCCCCTTACTTAGTTTTTTGTTGAGGGTGCCCAGCCCACTTACCGTCTATGCCCCTTCTGTATTGCTCCCCAAGTGCCTCTGGCACTACATAAGATAAATGTTGGGCTTTCAGCCCACTCACCACCTGTCCCAGGTCCTCCTCTCCCGGGAGTTCATTGGTGGCACTTGTGGTGATGGCCAGAAAGCTGAACTCCTGCTCGGTGTTGCTGCTGCCTCCCTGTGACTGTGCACGGAACCTCCAAAGCAGGCAGCGGTTTCCACCAGGGTACACTTCACAGTTGCACCCTGCCATCCGCGTGGAAAATAGTTACCCCTCCCAGCCACAGTGCAAGTTGGCAGCACTCCTCGGAGGCTTCAGGTACGCCAGCCAGCTTGGGGAAGGGGATGGCACAAGGGATGGGTGAAATTCTGCACACCACCTCCTCCGGTGCCAGACCAATGGGCTCCACCTCTGCCACAGGGAACAGGCAAGTGGCCACAGAAGAGGGAGAACACCAAGGGGAAGCACAAAAAAACAGGGAGAAAAAATCAGACCACCATGGGGGAGTGACCGGGCTAACAAAAAAAAAAAATAAAAAATGGACAAAAGACAGATCCCTCGCCAGAGGGCAAGCGGACCCCAGCAACCCAGGGGAGCACCACAAGGAAGGAGAGGAGGAAGAACAAAAGTCAACCACGAACCCAAGGAGTGAAGGACAATACTGCCATACTGTAGCTGGCCTGGGGGGGGATGATAAGGGGTGCACCTGAGCAAGCACAGGTGGCCAAACCACCACCGACCAAGGTCAAACATGGGAAGACCAAAAGGGAAGAAATCACCACTCACACAGCAGATGTCCGGAGACTGCTGGACTTCCCAGGGTCCAGGAATGACTGCTGCTGCTGCTGCTGCTGCTGCTGCTGGAGGCTGGATGGACTGCTGGACCCCTTCAGTCTGGAGGATGACTGCTGCTGCTGATGACCCCAGGACCCCTGGCTGCAGAGGAACAGCCACCAGGGTGCTATGGACCCAAGCTTCAGGTAAGCTTCCAGGCATCCGTACCCCTGTGCTCTCCACTCTGTAAGCCACCCAGTCCAGAACTGCCCTCCAGCTAGCAAGAGAGACCCTTTTCTAGCCTGGGGGTGGAGTTGGCTTTTGGCCAAATGATTGGGTCTTTGAGGCTTTTGATCAGCCCATGGGCTGATTATATTACCTCGGCGTGGCTGAAGCTGTGGCCTGGCCAGAACAAGGCCGAAGCCAAGCTGGGTAATAGTATAGGAGGGAGGGAGAGGGGGACCAGGACAGGATGTGGTCAGCCAGCTAGCTTGGTCAGCAAGCCAGTTGGCTGTAAGTGGGGTGGGTGGGGGGTTAACTCTTTCCCTCCCTGCTGTCCTTCGTGCTGGCTTGTCCAGCAACCGTTGGGGTGCTACATAATATTTATGAAATATGTAGAAACATAGGCAATTGGAAAAGAGCTATCCATTGGAAATAATTCCTTGTGCCCTTTAATGGTGGGGCCCATTTATATTAAACAAATGCTCTCACTCTGTTCCTTGTAGATTACGGTATATCTCATGTTTCTTTGTTTCTTCCAGTAAATAAAATTCAATGTGCATATACTTGTCTGCCAGCTTTGAGCAGCTCATTCAGCTTTCAAATAAAAAATATTTCTATTTTTTTTTAACTGTAACTGAGTACAGAACTTATAGTTTTCTCTAAATACAGACATGGAACATAATACTTTGCTGTACTCCTTTACCAGAAGTCTTGGATGCATCATAAATCAAAATAAAATATTTCTATTATCCACCCGCAGCTTCCTTCTATTCACGAAAGTCAGAGATCAGTTTCATTTTTATTTATGCCTTTCTGTCGAATAGTCTGTGTGTGTAAAAATATCAAGATGAGATTGTTGACTGAGGAAAGTCATTTACAAATGCCCAGTGTTATTTGAAACGTATTGTCTTCAACTGCTAAAAGTGATTTAAGTTCAATTCATAGCACAAGTCCTAACATGCTACTCTGTCTCCATATTTCTCTGGTTACAGTTCCTGAACAGTGCAAGATTTCCAAGATGCCTGATGGCAGCTATTCACTACAGACAGTGGCACAGGCAGGATTTCTTTTTTTTTTTTTTTGGGGGGGGTGTTTGGATATGATATTTGTGAAGTGAGACATAGTGGCACCCAGAAGTTCTTTGGGGTTGACATGCTCTGTGGTGAGTTTTGGGGCTCTTCTTGAACAAAAAACATACTTTTGTTACATGTTCCCTACACCTGATTTCAGGGGAATTTTTCCCCCATGGAATCAGGGGTGTGGGAGACTCTGGTTGGCATTAGAGTCTGTAGCTGCAATTGTTGTGGACAACTGGCTGACCAACAGTGCCATCAACCACCCCATATGCATTTTTGCACACAATGGGCAAGTACAGTACTGCAATAATAGCCACTCATCAACACACCGGCCCCAGTGGTATAACCTGTCTGTAGTACTGTTAGACCAGTCCCTTCAGCTTCACTCGTGCTTAGATGAACCAATGGCTATTCTAAGCAGCAACATAGCAACAGGGCCAGACACAGAAAAAATAAAATGTACAACAGAACCCAGCCTGTTGTTCTCCCTCCATACCAACTGTATACTGTACATCACACTGTATGCCACATCACACTGCTGTACCCTAGTATGGGGGAACATCATTGCAGCCTTTCCTCACATGCCATTTGTATTGTGTTTTGCTAAAACACAGCACACAAATCACATTATAATAAGGAGAAATGCCTCCCCCCCCCCAAAAAAAATAATCCTGCATAGCATGTAAACATGATGTACTGTATATTATACAGCATAAAACTGGGTATCTGCTTCTGGCCAAAAGATGAAACTCACTCTGACTGTGCACTGCTGATGATCTGGTGATCCACTCGAGCCCTGATGCTCACTCTCGACACTTCGGTCCATCACTTCCCAGTTTCACACTTGTCTTGCTCCCTACCATCCACATCTGGCATGCTATACAACTTTGTCACTCACCTCACTTTTCAGTCTGTGTCAGGGGTCAGGTAGGTACAGTACATGATTCTTGCCTGGATCTGGTGCTGTCTACTAGATTTGGCGCACTCTGCCATATGAAAATTGTCCCTGTGCCATGCCTCGGGGGTCACCTCCAGCCAAATGTCCCTGCTCCATGCTGCTCTATAGGTTGCTGTGTTGTGAAATAGGCTTCCCCTGATTAACTAGTAATAGGCAAATAATGGCTTAGAGTTAGGCTAGTGCGCAGTCAAGATGCACTCCACTGGCAACAGAACCAGTGATGGAAATGAAACTCCTCCCCTATCCCGCTGCAGGCCATGCACACATAGGTATATAGGTATGAGTCCTTGGGTAATGTAAATTACTCACTCAACTGCACGAAGGCTGCCAGAATACTCCCCTCATTCAGCTCTTTCATGTTGCACAGCCCTAATTTCAACCATTTCAGTAGGCCTTGGTACACAAATACAGTGTAACCTCTCTGCCCATGGAAGGCAGTAGTGAGGGTGGCTAGTGGGCCGATTTCTTTCCCATGCCTTATAGTTCTATTTATTAATTGCCATGTTTGAATGAGGATCTTGGTCATTGAGTTACGTACCAACAGGATCTGCACACCTCTCAACCCAGGGCTCAGATGACCCCTCCTGACTCCCTTTCCTCTAGCATTCTTCAGGGATCTTTGGGGTTTCCCTTATCTGTTCCCAAGAAAGCAAGTTGTACTGCCCAGTTATAGCACTGGAGATTAGGTAGGGCCAGCCCCCTTCCATCACTAAGGCCTGCAGGGTTGCCATACGGATCCAAGCCTGTTTTCCCCCTCCATAGGAAGTGGAGAAACATGCTATTTACTTTTGAGGAAAATGTTTGGGTGTATGTTCACTGGAGTTGCTTGCAAGACATACAGCAGCATGATGAACACACACATTTTAAGTGTGTTGACCCTGCCTATCAGGGTTAGGGGAGGAGTGGCCCATCTGTGTAGGTCTTCTTTGATTTTCCGCAGCAGTGGCAGGAGAGTCACGTTGTATCATTTATTAAGAGCTCAGGGGATATTAATAGCCAGTTATTTCAAGATGTTCGCCTCTTGGACAGGCAGACTGGGGGCCACTGGTGTTCCCTCCCTCTTTGTCCCCATCTATAAGATTTCACTTTTTCCTGGTTTATTTTGTGCCCAGATACAGTAGTCTCCTGTAAGCACTTAAAGTTTCAGCCATGTGATCTAAGGCCTTCCCTGGATGTCTCAGATGAAGTAGCAGGTCATCAGCAAATAATGAAATTTTGAAGTCCTGTTCCTAAAACCACAAACTCTCTTTGCCTCTGATAGATTCTTTGAAGGGTTTCAGAGGCATAGCATATAACAATGGGGAATGGGGACACCATTGCCTCTGGCCCCTTTGCAGAGCACAACTCCCAATGAGGCCCCCATTTACCAGGACTTGAGCTGTGGATTTAGTATATAATGTCTTTACCCAACCATCAATCATGTCTCCCACACCAAACTGTTGCAACATTTTATGCAGGTACCCCCACTCCACGTGGTCAAATGCCTTTTTGGCATCCAGTGCTAGAATCCCTGTGGGGTCCCATCCAAACCCTCTCTACCACCAGAACACATTCAGGATTTTCTGAATATTCTCTTTAGCTTGGTGTCCTTCAATGAATCTCTCCTGATCTGGATGTATAATTGATGGTAATACTTTTTCTAGTCATGTAGCTGTCACTTTGGCCTTAATTTTGTAATCAGCAGTCAGGAGGGAGATGGAGCAATAGAAGGAGCACAATTTGTGGTCTTTGCCCAGCTTAGGCAGCACCACTATGCTGACAAATTGTGTGGAGGGAGGTAGCTCACCAACAGAATGCTTTCTATCAGCATGTCCAATACAGGCTCTCCTAGCTCATTTGCAAAGGTCTTGTAAAAGTCAATGGGCAGGCCATGGGGGCCTGGGGCTTTTCCCTGGTCAAACTTTTGACAGCTTTATCAAGTTCAGCATGCATTTCAAGGGCCATCTAGGTTGGCCCACTGGAAGGTGAGATCTTCTGTAGCTGTATAGTTTTAAAAATAGCCTCCAGTTCCTCAACTACAGGCTGTCATTTAGAGCAGTACAATCCCTGTAAATAATTCCAGAATGCCTTATCAATGTCCCTTTTCCCCTAGTCTCCTGACCCCCCTCTCCATTGATTACCAGGATGAATATTGATCCTGCCCCGGCCTTCAGATGCCATGCCGGACATTTTCCTGCCTTATCTCCCTCAAAGTAAGACCAGGCCCTAGCCAGGATCAGGGCTGGCAGTACAGTTTAGAAGTTAGAGTAACAAGCTTTGAATGAGCTTGGTACATCCAGCACATTTGAGGATTATTCCCACAACCTCCACTGGCATCTGTGTGACTCTGAGCAAGTAACTTAACTTCCTCAGTGCTCCTGGGTCACCTCCGAAAACAGTCACTTGTGCCTAGTGTTCCTTACTCTGTTACATAGAAACATATAATTTGGTGGCAGATAAGGACCTCCTGGCTCACCTAGTCTGTCCATTTCCCTACCTATTGGATAAGCTGCAGATCCTAGTTAACCAACAGCCTACTTCCTCCTAACCCCTCTAGAATTGCCTTATGTCTGTCCCATGCATTCTTGAATTCCCCCACTTTATTTGACCCCACAACGCCCTCAGAAATGCTGTTCCATGTGCACACTACTCTCTCTGTGAAAAAATACTACCACACCTTACCCGTGAGCCGTCCCCCCTCTATCTTCACATTGTCTGCCCTTGTTCTTGCATATCTCTTTTTCTGAAAGATGCTACCCTCTTGGACTTTGTTGAGTCCCTTGAGGTACTTAAAAGTTTCTATCATGTTCCCCCTCTCCCTCCTTTCATCAAGGGTTTACATAGTAAGCTCCTTTAGTCTCTCTTTGTATGGCTTCTGGGGCAGACCCTGCACCATTTTAGTTGCCCTCCTCTGGACTGCCTCCATCCTGTCTATGGCCTTGCGAAGATGGGGTCTCCAGAACTGCATGCAGTACTCCAGATGGGGTCTCACCAACTGTCTGTACAGAGGGATAACAATTTCCTGTTTTCTACTGGTGATGCCTCTTTCTATGCATTCCAGTATCCCCCCAGCTCTCCTTACTGCCTTCTCACATTGCTTGCCTACCTTTAGGTCATCTGATATGACTACCTCCAGGTCCCTTACCATTTTTATTGTTGTTTTTACCTCCCCCAATTGTGTACTCTTCCCCTGGGTTTTTGTTTCTCAGATGCATTACTTTGTACTTCTTTGCATTGAATCTAAGCTGCCATACTTTGACCATTCCTCCAACCTTGCCAAGTTCCTTCTCATCCTTTCCACCCCCTTGTGTATCAACCCTGTTGCAGATCTTTGTGTCATCTGCAAAGAAGTATACTTTTCCTTCCAGTTCCTCCACAATGTCACCTATAAGTACATTAAAGAGGACCGGTCTCAGTACTGAACCCTGCGGTACTCCTCTAGTAACCTCCCTTTCTTCGGAGTGGACTCCATTTACTATTACCCTCTGCATCCTGTTGTCCGGCCAATTTTTTACCCAGGCTACCACTCTGGTACCCACTTCCAGGCCGGCTAACTTGTTTATTAATCTCTTGTGTGGGACTGTGTCAAATGACTTGCTAAAGTCTAGGTAGGCCATGCCCACAGCCCCTCACTGGTCTACTACTTTGGTCACCCAGTCAAAGGAATCTATTAGATTAGTCTGACATGAGCTTCCCACTGCTAATCCATGCTGCCTTGGGTCCTGTGCCCCGATGGCCTCTTGGTACTCAACATTTTTTTTTTTCTTTTAGAAGTCATTCCATCATTTTCCCTACCACTGAGGTCAAACTAATTGGTCTGTAGTTTCCTGCCTCTGCCTTTTTTCCACTTTTGTGAAGGGAAACACACACCCTCCTCCAGTCTTCAGGTACCACACCATCCTCCCATGACTTGATAAAAAGGGTAGTCAGTGGTGTCACTAGTTCTCCCCTTAATTCTTTTAAAATTCTGGGGTGAATCCCGTCAGGCGACATTGTTTTGTCCACCTTCACTTTTAGGGGTTGTTTCAGGACTCTTTCTTCTGTGAATGGACTGATATCGACCCCCCATCCAGAGTGCTTCATTGTTTGGTTTAGGTACCCCTCTTCTTTTGTGAATACTGAGCAGAAGTATCCGTTGCCTATCCCTGCTTTTTCAGTGTCACCTTCTGATCACCACCCTTCCCCTTTACTAAGCCTCATTATCCCTCCCTTGGTCTTTCTTCACTCCCTAATGTACCTATAAAAGGTTTAATCCCCCTTCTTAACTGAGTTGGCTATCTTTTCCTCAGTTTGGGCCTTTGCTATTCTGACTGTCTTCCCGCTTCCTTCTGCTTTAACTGTTTATCTAGTTTGAGTTTAAAAGTCATAAAGGAAGGGGCGTCTACAATATCTTGGGGAAGTGTGTTCCATAATCTTGGGGTTCTTATGGAAAAGAAGTTTTGTCTTTTATTGGTTTTCCATTTGACTATATCCAGTTGTTTGTTATTCAACCTGGGTCCGATTTTTCTAGTTGCAAAAGAAATACCACATTGCATCATCAAAATTGGGCTTTGAATAATCTTGAAGAGTTGGAGTAATTCCCCTCTTGATCTTCTCATTTTAAGTGAGTGTAACCCTGTTTCATGTAGTCTAGTTTCACAATCCACAAATGCCAAATGGGGAATAGTTTTGGTGACTCTTCTCTGAATCCTCTCAAGCCTATCTGTGTCCCCGCAGAGGTATGGACTCCAAAACGGAGAACCATAGTCAAGATAAGGTCTAATGTGCGATCTGTACAGTGGAATGATACACTGCTCGGTTCTAGAAACAAAAGTACAGCTGATCTTTCGAAGAAGTGAGTTTGTTTGGTTAGCTATTTTATTACAATGTGAAACTGGGGTCAGTTTATTATTAACTAGAATCCCTAAATCTTGGCTACCCTTAAAAACAACAGTTACATGATCTCCTATTGTCCATTCGTTACTTGGAAAAGAACATTAACCCTCACTCTTCCAGTCGAGACTGAATACGGCTTAATCAGGAATGGGCAAGATATGCTGAGCAGAGCATGCTATTTTTTGAGCCAAGTTAAACTATGAGATGTATGGTGAAAAGGCCTGTTGATTTCTGGCAATGCCTCTTAAGCAACAGGAAATGTCCTGACTGATTAAAGTAATTAGGTCTACAGCAGCCAGGACAATAGTCTTCTAATCTCCCCTAAGGAGACAGAGGTGGAATTTAAATCCTATTATGAACACATGTACAGTGAAGATGCACTGTTACCGCCCCATGACCATTTGATCACTGAATACCTCTAGCAGGCCCACATCCCCCGTCTAGATCCCTCTGTGGCACAGATGCTTACAGCCCCAATTACAGTCTGAGATGTTGAGCAGGATATCTCTGCCCTTTCCCCAGATAAATCCCCTGGACTGGGCAGGTTTTCCATTAATTTTATATTGCTCAAAAATCAGAATTGGCACCCCACCTTGCTGAATTTTATAATTATTATTACCAGTCAAATACTTTCCCTCCTTCTTTTCTTGAGGCTTTTATTATCCTTATTCCCAAGCCAGGAAAAGACCACTCCAAGGCTGATAACTATAGACTGATTTCCCTCTTGAATGTCGATGTTAAAATTCTTTCTCATATTCTAGCTCACCAGCTGGGGTTGGTATGGCAGTCTCTGATTGGTCTGGAACAGATGGGCTTTATGCGAGGCAGGTTTGTTTCCCGATCATATGACGAAAATGTTTAATTTGCTCTCAGTGTCTAGGAAGTCTAGTACCAGTTTGATGTTGGTCTCCTTGGATGCCGAGAAAGCCTTTGACCAGGTTTCCTGGTCTTTTCTTGTCCACACTTTATCTGCTTTCACATTTCTGGACAAATTTATTAAATGTGTCAGACTTCTCTATTCGTCTCCCCTGGTGCATATTTCATGTAATGGTGTTTTCTCAGCCCCTTTTACACTGCATTAAGGTATACACTAAGGATGTCCCCTATCCCCTTATTTGTTTAATTTATATTTAGAGCCACACACTAAGCATATTTTATAGCATCCGCAGATTTCTGGCATCCCCATCAATCCTTATTCCTTCAAATTGTCTATGCATCCTGATGACATTTTTCTTCATTTAACTCATACCGCCTGTTCCTTGCCAGCCACCATACAAGCTCTCACCAAATTTGGTTCTCTGTCAGGCTACAAATTAAATCTTTCAAAAATGGTAATTATGCCCCATAGTCATTTGACTCATAGGCATGACCTCCCCCTCAGATCTGTGGAATTACTGATCTTCTTCTGATCTTACCTATTTAGGTATTAAGTTGGCACTTAGCATCCAATCCCTGATCCATCAGAATTTCACCTCATTGTTTTTCACCATCAAAGCAGATCTGCTTCACTGGCAGACTCTCCCTCATTCTTTGTGGAGACAGATTTCCTTTCTTTGTATAAATGTTCTGCCTTGGGTATTGTATCCTCTCAGTATGATTGGTGTCCCTCTTTCTAAAGCATAGTTTTCCCAATATGACAGGTTATTTTCAGAATTTCCATGGAAAGGTAAATGGTCTTGTATCTCCCTCATTAAATTTACCTTAGCAAAACAACACAGGGGACTTCAGCTCTCCAATCTGTATTGGTACTATCTGGTGGCCCAAGCCAGTAAATTCTTGGCATGGAGCTTACCTGACATGGGGACCACAACACACCACTCTCGCCCTTGTTGGAAGGATATTAAATCATACCTGTGTCAAATTAATAACATTTCCTTCCAAGCTCTATCACATAATTCCTGGTTTAGACTTCCTCTTTCCTTGCAACCCACTCCTATAGATTGGTCAGTGTGGTTTAATTTCCAGTTATGCCACTTATTGAAATACGCACCTCAGAAAGACCCAGACCAACCACTTCACCTTAATCCCAATTTTAAACTTGCAAATAAGGCCATTCCTTTGTCTTTTCTTCCCCAGGCCAATTTAGACCATGTCCATTGTCTTTTTCAGGGTGACTGCCTTCTTACTTTTGAAGAGTTCCGGACCGCTAATGAACTCTTCCTATCTGCAGTTTTTTCTTTTTTACAACTAACTCACGTTCTGCAAACCAGCTTGAGCCCCCATCCCTGGTACTTTTCCAATGGCACAGATTATTATAAATTGGTCAGTGTAGTTACTGGGGACCTTACAATCTCAATTCTATATAGGGGTTTTAAGAAACTGGGTGTGTGACCGGCTACAGTTGAGATGTACCTATTGGAAGAAAGAATTCCTCACTCAGACTGCCCTCCTTAGGACGTCCTCCCCATGGGACCGCATTTACCGATATGTCAAACTTGACAAACTAAGACTCATGCAGTATAAAATCTTGCATAACTTGTATCTTATTCCTCATAAATTTTATCAGTTTGGATGGGCATCTAACCCTAAATGTAGTAAGTGCAGCACCCAGGAGAGCTCCCTCCATCATAATTTGTTGGACTGCCCCACTTCTCAATCTTTTTGATGTCAAATTCAGTTACACCTTGACCCTTTACTGGGCCTACAGGAGGCCTTATCCCCAAAACGTTGTCTTTTCGGCCTCAGTATTGAGCACTTATTAGGTTCCCAAAGGTACCATATGACACTCATCACTGCAGTGGCTAAATTAGTTATTCTTTGCCACTGGCAAGATTGTTAGCGCACCCCTTAGAGGGAGTGGCATGTGGAAATGTTATCCATTCTCCATATGGAAGAGTCCATTGCTAGCCTGTGACATGCTCTTACAACATATCAACAACGATGGGAGCAGTTCCACACTCTTCTTGTGGTTTCTTGATATATTATATACTTTCAGCAGCATGGTTTACCATTGGACAGTTTATGGTTCAATATTACTTATTTATAGATGTATTATATTTCATAGTCATATTGTTCTTTTTTTTGCTACTTATTTATCTTGAAAGCTTTTTTTTGTAGTCATGCGTATGGACCCCATACTTTCAAGTTATACTGTACTTAACAGTTTTGTACCCTGAATGTGCATATGGTTTTCTTCTTTATTGTGTTTTTTTGTATGTTTGTATTTTTTGCAATGTTATACTGCATTTCTCTTAATAAAGTGAAGTAAATTTAACAAAAAAAAAAATGCAGCTCTGCTACAAACTGTGCCCAGAAGTTACCAAGCCTGGGGCATAACCAAATGATGTGTGCATGCAAGGCTTCACTTTCTTCACACACACCCCCTCCAACAAGCAGCTCTGTAATTATAATTACATTTTGCCTGCTAGGATGGAGTGCAGAAAAAGTGACTGAGACATTTGCAGGAAAACTCTTTCCTTCCATGCAAGACAGTGGGTTTATGGGCAAATCTGGTATATTTTTCCCATTGTTTTGTTGAAATATCCACCTTAAGATCCCTCTACAATCTTACTATGACATAGTCAGTATTCATATCCTCCAGTTCTGCAGTGCTCAGTATACTTTAGAGATAGAGAGTCCAGCTCTCCTTCCTCTAGTATGTGAAGTACTAGTGTTATGATTTCTGGGATTGACTTATCTTTAGGGAGGGCTTTCAGCTGTTGCTGCACAAAATGCTTTACCTGCCAGTATCTCAAATGGTCCACTGGTCTCCATTGGTATTTGTCTGCTAGTTCTTGGAAATCGAGGATCTCTGTTCCTTGCATAAAATGAGCTTGTATGATGTAGTTTGGCTAGTTGGAAGGAGGAATTAGCACCAGTGGAAGTAATAGAAAACCATACTGCTGCAGACCTGGGTTGGATGAGGTTTTGTGCTATATTTGTATGTAACTTCTGTAAATGGATGTTCCCCTTCCCACCTTTAGGGTCCTTGCAATGGACAGAGTAACCTTTGAGGTATTGGGAGAATATCCCCATCTTTTACAGTACTTCCAATAACTTCCATAGTGCCAAGGATCTGGAGGATAACCAGTAAAGCACTGTACACAGTTGTGACACCTTGTAGTACCTAGTTAAATTGGTAGATCCAGGCCCTCCTTCACCTTAGGTAGTTGAGGAGTATGATATTTAATTCTAGGCCTAGTGCTCCCCCATGTAAAACTGCAAGATTAATCTGTCCTACTTCTTAACATATAGTGTTTGTATATGGATGGGAAGTGCTTGAGCTAAATACAGTACCCTAAGGAGAACATTCATCCTGATACCGTCAATTTTTTGATTTAATGGCAAAGTAATTGATTGCCACCTGTGGAGATCTGCCCAAAGGGCCTGTGTCAAAGGATCATAACTAGCTCAAAGCAGATTGTTTAAGTTTTCTGTAAGAGTTACTCATAAGTATTTAATAAATTTCATATCCCATTTAAGTCTAAACTTCTGCCTTATGGTCAGTGAAGCAGTATAGTGCATTTGCAGTACTTCTGCTTCACCATCATTTAGTTTATAACCAGTACACCTTCCAAAGTCCTGCATTAATGTTCTCAGTATGGGCAAAGAGGTCTCAGGGTTAGTAAGATATAGTAATAAATCATCTCCATGCAGAGCAAATTTATGAACTCTACCCCCCAGCTGGATGCCCTTTATATCAGGATGCTGCCTCATCACCTGTACTAAAGGTTCCAAATAGATGGCAAAGAGCAGGGAAGGGGGAGAGTGGGCATCCCTGGCAGTTTCTCCCAATGCAAATGGAAAGTATGGGAGATCCGACCATTAACTTTAACATACGCGCCTGAAGATTAGTATATAAAGAGTTAAGCACAGGCATGAAAGATAGCAGGAATCACATTTTCTGGAGGGTACTGAACAGAAAGCTCCACTCCATCCAGTCAAATATTTTTTCTGCATCTAGGCTTAATATGATAAAGGGAGTGTTTTACGGGGCGGAGTGGTGCAACACATTTTAGGTACGTTTAATATTATCATGAGTCTGCCTGGTTCGAACAAAGGCATCGCACTCTTGCCTTCACCTTGCTGAACTTCTGCATCTCATGCTGGAGGTCTCAGCTATAGTCTGGGAAACTCAGCACTCTGGTGTTATCAAGTTGAACAGGTCCCTTTTCTCTCAGGCAGTGTACAAGATGGCCTCTTTGTCCTGGTACCTGTGAAATTTGACCAGGAAGTGCTTATGTCTGTCACCTGGCTTCAACAATTCCTTGGGCATCTGGTGGGCCCTTTTCACCTCAATCATATGATCTGATTTCCCCAGATTCAGTTTATCCTTGAGCTACCCAGTGATGAATTGCTCTGGGTTACATCCTTTGAGCTGTTCTGGTAAGCCAGTTATTCTGATGTAGGTTTGGCGGGCTTGGTTTTCTTGATCATCCACTTTGTCTATGAGTTGTATGAGCTCCTTGAGTATTTTTGTGTTCTCCCTGCTCCAGCTTTGTATTTTGTCCTCAGCTGCACTGATCCTGGTGTCCACCTCCACAAGATGGATGTTGTATTCTGCTGATATTTCACTCAATTTTTCTTTAATGCCCTGGCATTTCTGAGTGCATGCTTGTAATTATCACATGGAGCAATGCAGCCTGATCAGTCTCTGCCAGGATCCCCTCTTCCCACTCAATGGCCACACTGACTAGTATTGCTCTGGTCTCAGGTGGGTTCATAGCTTTGCTGGCAGACAGCATATTCACTTGCTGCTGTTTCTTCTGTGCTTCAGACATGCTGCACTTCAATGGCTACCAGCTGATCCTCTTTGTTTGTCGGTAAATCTAAGGATGACACTGATATTTTGGGGCTTAGATTAAAGTTCAGGATACCTCAGCTAAAAGCATCCACCATGCTCACCAGCTGGCCACACGACCAGCCTAGTTAGTGTCATTAATAGCAATAGACACACTGCTCAGTTTTTTTATTTGTAATGTTTGGCAAGGAAAGGCACACTGAGCTGTGAAAGCTCATTTCTAGGTACATCCTAAGGGTGGGCTACATTTACCAGTTTTATTGATGGGAGCATGTTGGCCAGGACACTAGGGAAAATCTCCTACTCTTTATGATAAATGCCATTGGAACCTCTACTTGAGCAGCTTCCACAGATGGATAAAAGGGACCTCAGTTTAAATCACATCAAAAGGATGGCATTTGAACAGTGCAACACTCTACCATCACCCCCAGTGCTGCAGTACAGAGTCAGCAATAGGCATTAACCCATGTTGCTGGTGTTAGACTAGAATCCATGATCTTTTAATCTTCTATATCAAGAGGCAATCATGCTACCTACTGAGCCAATGATACTGCTTAATAAATGAAAAAAAATTCTACCTCGAAATAATGCAGCAAATGTTTTGATGGTAGCAAGAGTCATTAAATCAGGAAATTTTTAGAAAGGCTAAAAGCAAACCAGTTGCTGAGTTTCTGTGTCATGTTGCTGGAAAAACAGGCAAGATGTGGGGCTAAAACAAATTGGCCAAATAATGGTGTAACCCTAAAACAAGGCTTTACTTCCATCATTAAACGTACTAGGAATTTTTCATCTGTATTTCTTAGCCATACCAAATAAAAAAACAAGGTTTAAAGCAGCAGCATTTCTTGGTCATCATGTACTGTATTTATTTGTCAGTAATAGTTGTTTTTATAGCAACAACATCAATATAGCAGTTTTCATTTTCTTTCGGTACTAAACTGAGGTATGGGATTTTAAAGTTTTTAAAAGTTTTCACTTTCATGCCATACCCACCATGAAAATGTAATATCTTGATGTGAATCCATGCTGTTTACCATCAGAAACATGTGGTAACACCATCAAAATACATCTACAGTATGAATCTATTTTGTACATTCAAAAGATCACCTTGGTGAAAAGAGACTTTTTTTTTTAAATGCAAGAGGAGGCCATCTTTAATAACTTAAATAATTCATTACAAAATTAACTATAAAAACTGTTTGAAATATATCTTTTTTTTGTTATCTCTTTCTGCTCCCCCACCCTGGCCCTGGTTGGCCCTCATCCGGCTGCTGCCCATCATCTCCTTCCCTTCAGGCCCTCACCCCTCAGGCTCCCACGGCTTACCCCCGCCATGGTGGGGCTGCGGTGACCCCTTCCCGCTGAACATGAATCTAGCCCAGGATGTTACCTCTGGGATGGAGCATGATGGTGTGGCCATCAAGCCACTATGACCAGCCACCAGGGTCCATTTTCCACTTTTTTTGTTCCCACGAGAGCCGGCGTGCCATTATGCAGTGGCAGACTCATGCATGCTCCCGTGCACTGTCCTGCCAGTGTCTGCCAATCCCTCTCCCTTCAGTCTTTTGTCAGCAGCACGACGTCAATCCACAGCCACCTCAAGGGGTCGGGCGTGCACCAACAGAGGAGATCCCCCCACCCCAGAGATGGAGAGCTGTCCATAGGATGCTCGATCCATCTCCTCCCCACCAACCCCCAGCAACCCATGCTTATTCCTGAATGCGGGTCCCCGGTGTGGCGCGAGGTGAGGCGTCCAGTGCCTCAACCCTCAGCACCACCGGGTGTGCTACTCCAAAGTAGATCAATCAATTCAAGGCTCACCCACACACAGCAGTAGATAGGAATGTCAGTGACCAAAAAAATAAGATGTCTGTAATCCAGAGATTTAATGCCAGTTGCAATTTATTTATGTAGGAAGCCACTCCAAACTAAATAATTACAAACCAACAAGGTGGGAGACAACCACTACATACTCAGTTACCTCAGGGCTTCACTTGATAGAGTTTCCTCAGGGGGATCTATAGAGTGAAGTGCTGGGTAACTGAGTGTGTAGTGATTTGCTCCCATCTTGTTGGTTTGTAATTATCTGGCTTGGAGTGGCTTCCTATATAAATAAGCTGCAACTGGAATTGAATCTCTGGATTACAGACATCTTATTTTTTGGCCACTGACATTCCTACCTACCCTTGTGTACAGGTCAGCCATAAATAAAATACATAAAGGTAGCATTTTACATAGAAGAAGATGCTCAAAGAGAAGAGTTCATGCTATGAATCTGGAAGGGGGGGGACTCAGAGGGGATGTGAGGGAATACGTCTTCATAGAATGGGTGATGAGGCCTGGAACAGCCTGCCAGAGCAGGTGATGGGTGCTAAAATGGTAACAGGATACAAGCATGCATGGGATATACACAAGTGGACCTTGGAAATAAAGAACAGGGGGAAAGACTGGAGATCGAGTAGGGTCTGCAGTGGCACAGTAGGTAGGGGAATAGGGCAAACTAGGTGTGCCAAGAGGTCCTTACCTGAAAACAATTTCTATGTTCCTATGTTTCTAAGTGCATTATTTTGCACTTTTTTGCATTGAAACCCAATTGCCATTCCCATGACCACTCCTCTAGTTTTCTTGGGTCTCTGCTCATCCTTTCCAGCCCCCCCCCCCAGAGTGTCCACCCTATTGCAGATTATGGTGTCATCTGCAAAGAGGCAGACCTTACCTTCCAGCTCCTCTACAATGCCACTTATAAAGACATTAAAGAGGACTTGTCCCAGCACTGATCCCAGAATGATGTTGAATGCCTTACTGAAATCTAGGTAGGCTACATCCACCACTCCACCCTGATCTAGTTCCTTGGTCACCCAGTCAAAGAAATCTATCAGATTCATTTGACATGACCTAACCCCTTGTGAAACCATGCTGCCTTGGGTCTTGTAACCCACTGGATTCAAGATAATCCACAATCATTTCCTTCAGCACTGATTCAATTGAATTTCCCACCATCAATGTCAGGCTGACTGTCCTATAATTGCCAGCCTCCTTTCTGCTACCATTGTGTAGTAGCACTACATCCTCCTCCTCCTCCAGTACTCTGGAACCACTTCTGTTTCCAGTGAGCTGTGCAACAGAACTGTCAGAGGTGCAGCCAGGATTTCCCTGAGCTCCCTCAATACCCTTGGATTCACCCACCTGGCCTCAATGCTTTGTCCACTTTCATATTAGCAAGTCCCTTAAGGACTCTCTCCTCCAAAAAAGGACTAGTGTCCACCTCCCTCCAAAGCTTTTTTTACTTTTTTGGGGCCCCTCCCCTTCTTTTTCCTCCAAGAACACTGAACAAAAGTAGTTGTTCACGATGTCTACCTTTTCCTGGTCCCCCTGTGCAGAGTGCCCCCTTCCCTTTTTAACCTTGCAATCCCATAGCTGGTCTTCCTCTTATCACTTACATATCTAAAAAATGTCTTCTCTCCTTTAGTTACCTCCTGGGCTATTCTATCTTCAGTTTGTGCCTTTGCATTCCTTACTGCTTTACCTGCTTCTCTATGTTTCCCCTGATATACCTCCCTATCCTCCTCCCTCTGCATCTCCTTATACCTTCTGAATGCCTATACCTTCTCAATGCTACCCTTTTGGCTTTTACCCTTTCAGACACCTCTTTAAGGAACCATAGTGATCTCTTTTTTTCTTCCTTTTGCTCACTTGTTTGATGTAGATGTTCGTTGCCTTTACTATGCTTCCTTTTATCTTTGCCCACTGTTCCTCCACCCCACCCAGGTCACCCACCCCGATAGTTCATTCCTGAGGTATTCATCCATCTTTTTTGAAATCTGCAATCCTGAAGTTCAGGACCCTCGCCACTGTGTGATTCGATTCCACAGCCATCTTTATATTGAACCACACTGTACATTGATCACTGGTCCCTAAGTGGCCTCCCACCTTGATGTCTGCAGCACTGTCCCTGTTAGTGAGTACCAGGTCCAGAATTGCACCATGGTGAGTGGGTTCACTGAGTAGTTGCTTGAGGAATGCCCCCTGCAGACAGTCCAGGATGTCCCTGCATCTAGCTGAAGCTGCTGCTGGGAGGCTCCAATCCTCATCTACCAAGTTGAAGTACTACACACTAAGAACTTGGGCACTCACCACCAAAAATTGCTGACACCGAATATGAAAAAAAGGTTTTATTAATTAAAACATATCCTAACGCGTTTCTGGTCCACAAATGACCCTTTCTCAAAGGCTGAATTTTTTGAAAGACACATAAGCTGATCTTATAGGCCACATCCTATGATGTCATCATTCCAATTAAATAATTAATAAAAAGAACACACTCAGGCCAGTTCTTATAGTCTCTATTGCACATTAGTAAATCATCACAGTATTATTATAAGGCTTACTAGAAATTGACAATACATATTACAAAATACACAAGCAATAAAAACGTAATAAAATTCAATAAGATGAGGATACTATACAAATAAATGCACTAATAATGTGATATAGTAAAAGTTAAAAACTAATATAGATTTTATATATATATATATATATATATACACACACACACACACACACACACATATTCGGTTAATGGGGGGAGGAAAGACAGAAAAACACACACACACACACACACACACGTGTGTGACAGGAGAGAAGTATATCAAAAAAATATAGTAACACATCATATAGAAGATATTTTCTCCAAATAGGGTTTAATTTCAAAACCAGTATTCAAACCTGAAATTTATTAGCTTGAAGTGTAATAATCCAAAAAGTTTCACGTTTTAAAACTAAGTTGTTATAGTTGCTACCTCGTGGATTAACATTTACCTTATCTATTGCCATATATTTAAAACTGTGTTTTTTATCATCCTTTGTATTATTTATATGTTGGGCAGTGGTGTAAGTTTAGTCTTTTTTCTCTGTTGCTCTCTGATGTTCACCTACCCTAATTTTAAAGCAACGTATAGTTTTACCCACATAAAAGGACCCACACTTACAGATTGCTAGATGAATGACACCACTTGTGCTGCATGTAACACATTGTCTAATTTTAAAAGTTTTATCAGAATTCCCCACACAAAACTTATTTCCAATTTTAATGTATTTACAGTAAATGCAATTGTTACATTTGTAACATCCAACTGGTCTGATTAACTAGGTTGTTATATTTTTATTCTCCTGGATATGACTCTGCACTAAACGATCTTTTAGACTTGCTGCTCTCTTATAAGAAAAACGAGGTGCTACTTCAGCTATCTCTTTAAGACTCTCATCTGATGCCAACACAGTCTAACTTTTTTTTATTGTTGCTGCAAAATCACTTGATTGTGCTGAATATGTGGTCACCACATTTATCCTTCTGTTTGTTAAACCTACCCCTCTCTCCTGTATATACATAAGAAGAGTGTCCCTCCCTACACCCTGTACATCCTGTCTTGCTTTATCAATACTAAAAATACTATATCCCCTTTCTAAAAATCTCCATTCCTAAGTCTTAGCCTTCTGTTCATATTTATCACTCGTAATACAATTTCTTTTAGCTCGCAAAACTTTGGAAGCACCAAGTTTGGTCGACAGTAAATCTGTCGACTACCCTCACAGCGATGGCACAATACCGATGCAGGTATTGTGCCACTCAAGCCCCCAGGGACTCTCTTCTTATGGATAAACAGGAGAGAGAGGTAGGTTTAACAAACAGAGGAAGAATCAACAATCAAAAAGTCCCATACATTTTTAGTTATTACCCCATTATTGCATGCTTCATTCACCATTTCATCTATTGAATATTTAAAATCAGGAGTTGGACCATGGTTCGGCATCTCATACAAAATTACATCTTATAATTGATTCAAAGCTTCTGTCACATAGTCCAATTTTCTCCACAGCACCACTGTCCCACCTTTATCAGCAGACTTTATAATAACATCTTTTCTTTCTTGCTAAGTTCCAATAGTGTCATGTTCTCTTCGAGACAAATTATTAAAGTCAGGGACTGGCGGCTTGTGAAATAGAATATCTAAATCTTTCTCCACAAGCTATTTGAAAACAGTCACTGTTTGACATGGGTGGGGCAAAGTGTGGAGCATGGTTTAAATCTTTCAATCATTTGCCCATTGCTTATTAAAGAGACATCATTTATTTTGTTGAAAAAGCAGCAAGGTTTAACTTTCTACATAAAAAGCATAAATCAATAACTGTCTGTACTTGATTAATTTGCATTGTTGGTGCAAAGTTTAAACCTTTTTTCAAAGGGCTAATTTCAGCTTCTGTTAGCATGCAATCAGTTAGATTTATAATTTGCTGAGACACACTCACCTCATCCGACTCCAATATGGTCATCTGCTGTAAGGTTTCTGCCTGCGATTCTGATACCTGTGTCTTTTTTGATCTCCTCCATCTGCCCCTTCATGTCCTCTTCTGTATGTTATTGTGGGATAGGTATCTTCGTCTTGGTAATTTAGACGTGGATTCCTCCTCAGCTGGAAATACTATTGTTGGGGTAGGGGGTCTGTTACTCCGCCGTGGCACCTGTCTGAAGTTCTTCCTCCTCTCAGTTGGGCTTTTGCTCCAAAAAAGGATTCTGATTTCCCTCTTCACTATCAGCTTTGCTTTGATCCGTGCTAAATTCAAAAGATACATTCTTATTGTTTTTTAAAATGCTTTTATGTGGTTTATCCTTCCAAGTTTAGACTCGCTGTAGTTCAAAATCAGTTTTGTCTGGAACAAATTTAATTTGCTTTGCTCTTTTTAATTCCATGTCCAACTTCCTTATATTATCCTGCAAATTTTTATTCAGTCTGTCAAATTCAGATACATCAAGCATGTGTAATTTTAAAACTTCTTGTTCCAGAGGTTTAAAGTCCATTTAAACCAGTTGTTCTTTTTCCTTGCTAAATTTCACAATTAATGTAATTAATTTCAAACTTGCTTCTGTTAAAATTTGTTCCCACTCAGTCATAAAAAGGATGTTATCTGTCCAATAAGCAGGTTTTAAATCAATCCGTAACCCTCGTGGACTATGCTTAACTTGGAGGTAAGCTTCCATATTAGTAATATTCCAATATAAACTCCTTAATTTTATTGCCAGCTTTTCCAAACATTTAAACACTTCTTTAAGTGATGCCATTTCTTGTAGCAAGCCATTCCCTCCTCCTTCTTCTTCCAAGAAGGGATTCTCAGAAGCTGCCACATATAGTAGTTGTTCTACAGAACTCAGAGGATTGCTAATTGCAGGCATCGCAGTTTGACTTCCATTTAAAAAAATATAACCGGTGTTGCTTCCAATGAAGAATTCATTTTTAACTCGGAAAGCAAAACACCACGGTGAAAAAATCAGCTCTGGTTTTATGTTGTATGATGAACCACAACCTGTGCATGAACACCCACACTAAAAAGTTACAAAACACAAAAGGTGTGCACTAGGAATGTGGTGCTCTCAAGTAAACATCATGAAGTACACACAAACAACTTGGGCACTCACCAGCAAAAATTGTTGACACCGAATATGAAAAAAAGGTTTTATTAATGAAAACATAGCCTAACGCATTTCTGGTCCACAAATGACCCTTTCTTGAAAGCTGAATTTTTTGAAAGACACTTAAGCTGATCTTATAGGCCACATCCTATGATGTCATCATTCGAATTAAACAATTAGTAAAAAGAACACACTCAGGCGAGTTCTTATAGTCTCTATTGCACATTAGTAAATCATCACAGCATTATTATAAGGCTTACTTGAAATTGACAATACATATTAAAAAATACACAAGCAATAAAAACGTAACAAAAATTAAATAAGCTCATGATACTATATAAATAAATGCACTAAAAATTGATATAGTAAAAGTTAAAAACTAATATATATATATTTACATATATATATATTTATGCAATAGGGGTGGCCATATATGTAGTTAAATAAACCCATTTATCTGAGTCACTGTATGTATAAATACATTTATACATACAGTGACCATTTATACACACAGTTACTATGTCACAAATCTCTTTGGAATTCATTTAGAATGTTCGGCCTCAGAAGCAGTACTAACCATGTTCAAATGGGACTAACTTTAAAATGAAAAAAGATAGCATGGTACTGTGAGCACAAAAATTGTTCAGCACAAAATTATCTACAAAATGAGTGGTGTTTCATTTATAGATACCTTATAGATTTTTTTACAATTGGGAAAAAAACTGAAGAAAATTTGATTTTTTGTTCACTTTTTTGACAAACAAATGTGAATAACTTTAAAACAAAAAATGATAGCATAGTACTGTCAGCACAAAAAATGTTCAGCACAAAACTATCTACAAAATGAGTGGTGTTTCATTTATAGACACCTTTTAGTTTTGTTTTATAATTAGCAAAAAACAGCATGAAATTCAATTTTCTTTTCCCTTTTTTGACAAACAAATGTGAATAACTTTAAAATGAAAAAGGTAGCATAGTACTGTGAGCATGACATTTGTTCAGCAAGTCTTCTGTTTTCTACAAAATGAGTGGTGTTTCATTTAATAGCAACCACTATGCTAGGCAGACACACTCTAGGAAAGTTAACCAAAACGCCCAGAAATTATCATTTAAAATAAAGATAAACAGTCAAAACCAAATGTTCCTGCACTGATAAAAAGCATCCCTATTGCATAAATGAAATATACAATGGTGAGCTGTCAGATAAATGATTTATCTATACTTGTGCTATTTGACCTCAGACACCTCACTCGTAGCTTACGTCACTCATGAGGTTACCCAAGGTCAAACAACACTTGTGTAGATAAATCATTTATCTGACAGCTCACCATTGTATATCCCTTTAAATATATATATATATATATATATACATACATACACACACACACACACACACACGTTAAAGTGGGGAGGAGGAAAGGCAGAAAAACACAAACACACTTGTGTGACAGGAGAGAATTATATAAAAAAAATATAGTAACACATCATAAAAAACACAGTTTTACATATGTAGCAATAGATAAGGTAAATGTTAATCCACGAGGCAACTATAACAACTTAGTTTTAAAATGTGAAACTTTTTGGATTATTACACTTCAAGCTAATACATTTCCAGGTTTGAATACTGTTTTTGAAATTATACCCTATTTGGAGAAAAGATAGCTTCTATATGATGTGTTACTATATTTTTTTGATATAATTCTCTCCTGTCACACACGTGTGTGTGTGTGTTTTTCTGCCTTTCCTCCTTCCCCCATTAACCTGTGTGTGTGTATATATATATATATATATATATATATATATTAGTTTTTAACTTTTACTATATCCCATTATTAGTGCATTTATTTGTACAGTATCCTGAGCTTATTTAATTTTATGTTTTTATTGCTTGTGTATTTTTTAACATGTATTGTCCATTTCGAGTAAGCCTTATAATAATGCGCTGATGAGTTACTAATTGGCAATAGAGACTATAAGAACTGGCCTTAGTGTGTTCTTTTTACTAATTGTTTAATTGGAATGATGACATCATAGGATGTGGCCTATAAGATCAGCTTATGTGTCTTTCAAAAAGTCAGCCTTTGAGAAAGGGTCATTTGTGGACCAGAAATGCATTAGGCTATGTTTTAATTAATAAAAGCTTTTTTTCATATTCAGTGTCAGCAATTTCTGGCAGTGAGTGCCCAAGTTGTGTGTACTTCATGATGTTTACTTGAGAGCACCACATTCCTAGTGCACACCTTTTGTGATTTTGTAGCAAGTTGAAGTCCTCTCTAATGAGCAGCTCCCCTTTGCTGTAGGGATGAGTGAACTGGCTCTGCCACACTTCCGAATCCCCCCCCCCACCGGACCAGGCCAACCTGGCTCTGACTAGGAAAGTGAAGCCTTTTTTGGTTAGACTCTAGTTGTTGATTTGGCCAGGTTAGGAAGTGTGGTCTGGCCCAGAAATAACACTATCACCACCAGTACTACATGCAAGTCATTAAACAAGGCAGGGTAGGGTGCAGAAATCTTTTTAAAAGTTTTTTTTTCTGATCTCTAACAAATACTCTCAAGTCCCAGGACTGTCACATGACCAACAAAGGTAAACACTTGTGATACTGGGGCACTGAAGGGAGCCAACCAATGAGGATCTCTGTTCTGTGATTGACTCATGTTGTAGCCGGTCTAGTGTGTCAGCCACCACAGGACATCCCTAGGAAATGGTGTATCGAGTGCATTTGGGATTTGCATTGAAAGGAGGCAGTTGTGTGTGTGTGTGTGTGTATGTGTAGAAAGATCCCTCCCCCCAAAAAACTGGTGAAAATGAAACATTTTTCATTTTCTTCTTTCCTTAGTCTGAAAGAGATGAAGAGATAGAGAGAGAGAAAGAGAGAGATGAAGAGCAGAGAAACCAACAAATACAACAGCAGAGTGCAGACATTGCAGCAGAGTACTGTGTAAAAAATGAAACTTTTTATAAGAGAGAGAGATAGACCATTGAGTTTGACAGCAGACAACAGCAGAGTGTAGAGTAGAGAACAGCAGATTGCAGATATTGCAGACTCCACAGTAAAAAAAAGAAACACCTGCTTTTTCATTAGTCAGAGAGAGAGAGAGAGAGAGACCAATGAATTCAGCAGCAGACAACAGCAGAACCCGGTAACAGAACGCAGAAAAAAAATATATATTAAGGGGAGCAGAGTCAGACAGGACATGAGCACTCTGTCTGAAGGTCATAGTACCGCAGTAACTTGGGGGGGCTTATTGTGCCATACAGGTTCTGAATGGGATGTCACCCACATCTCAGACTCTGTGTTGTCCATCTCTGTGCCGCCCTGAAAGGTCATACTGTCGTAGACTCTGTGTTGACCATCTCTGTGCCTGAACTACTACTAGGCCATAGTGCCATACAGATTGTGAAGGGGGGTCACACCTCAGACACTGTGTTGCTCATGTCTGTGCCTGAACTACTACTAGGTCATACTTCCATAGCGTAGACTCTGTGTTGCCCATCTCTGTGTCTGAACTACTACTACTAGGTCATACTTCCATAGCGTAGACTCTGTGTTGCCCGTCTCCGTGCCTGGCCCTGAACTACTACTAGGTCATAGTGCCATACAGATTTTGAAGAGGGGGTCACTTATTAGACTCTGTATTGCCCCACCTCTGTGACTGAACTACTACTAGGTCATAGTGCCTCATGCACGTTGAGATGGTGGTGTCACCCACATCTCAGACACTGTGTTGCTCATCTCTGTGCTGCCTTGCAGGGTCATTCTGCCATAGACTCTGTGTTACCCATCTCTGTGCCTGAACTATTACTAGGTCATAGTGACATACAGATTGTGAAGGGAGGTCATGTCCTAGACTCTGTGTTCCCTATCTCTGTGACTGAACTACTACTAGGTCATAGTGCCTCACGTACATTAAAAAGGGGGTGTCACATCTCAGACTCTGTGTTGCCCATCTCTGTGCTGCCCTGAATGGTCATACTGTCATAGACTCTGTGTTGCCCATCTCTGTGCCTGAACTACTACTAGGTCACAGTGCCATACAGATTGTGAAGGGAGGGTGTTGCCTTTGCTTGGCTGGTAGATTCTACACCTGTTGGCAAAACATGAAACAAATTCCAGGTGTTACAGAATAAAGGCTTATTCCCCAAATACACATAAAAAGGACAGCTGACCACAGCTGGAAGGTCTAAACCTCCTTATACACTGCAGTGTTGTCATACAAACTCAGTTAAAATCAATCTTACACACAGTCTTATACATTTGAGATAAGAAGAAGAAGATGGATTGAGAATACAGCTATCTTATTGTTGAACAGTAGTGGGCCGTTGCACTAAGGACAATTAGATCATTACTTGTTTTGCATGTATACAGTGATAACAATATAGCTGACTAAAGTTATTTTGGTAGTGCTGACCCTTGCAGTAGGGCAAAAGCTGTAGATGGCACTCTAACACCACCACATAATCATGTTGACTAACAGTAGCTGGGAACATGATGTGCAGAAGTCAGTTAGGAACTAGCTGATGCCAGTACTGAGTTACAGAACAAACATGCTTATTATTGCAAAGAATAAAGATAACCAGTGAAGGCCAGTTCTGTGTTAAATACAGAAATGCTTAGTGAGAAACAGCTGCATTAGCAGAAAAGAAATAGAACTGCACCATCAGATTAAGGCCTACATTGCAACATTAACATTATTTGGGACAAAGGTTACCTAGCACATTAGCCCTGTTAGAATACTATCATCATATACACATATGTATTACAAAAACACATAGAATTACCTTGCTAAGCATAAATACATGTGTACCATATGCTGCACCAAGTGTATGTGTGTTAGCATACATGAGGGTCTGTAGGGCATGCAGGTCTACAAGGGTCATGTCTCAAACTCTGTGTTGCCCATCTCTGTGCCTGAACTACTACTAGGTCATAGTGCCATACAGAGTGTGAAGGGGTGTCATGTCCCAGACTCTGTGTTGCCCATCTCAGTACCTGAACTACTACTAGGTTATATTAATTGTTCTCAGACCTGGAGTCGAAATACAGTATATGATTTTTTTTCACTCCAGCTCCCCTACCAATGAAAATAAAGTGATTTTTTTATACCCATTGATATTATTTTTTATATGCCTGGCAGTCTAGTCGGGAGGTTAAAGTATGAGCTGTGAATGAGTTTGATATGTCTAGCAGACCTGGGTTTGATCTTACAACCTCCACTGGCATACTGTTTGACTCTGAGCAAGTTACTTAACCTCCCCAGTGCTCCCAGGCTGCCCCTGAAAACAGGCACTTATGGTTAGTGGGCCTTACCCAATAACCAAAGAAGGAAAATATATGTAAGCAATAACCTACGACAGGGCTTGAGGTTATGGGGAAATACTGCACTTCCCAGGTGCTGTGAGGGCACTCAGCCATGCTAAATATACGCTTATAGTAAACACTAGCAGGAAGGCAACTAATAAGTCTTAGAACAAAGGCAGAAAGTGCCAGCCAGATCTTGTCCTTTTCCAGACAGTACTCAAAAGGTTCATCATATGTAATATTAATTAATGAGTGATTCTCATAAATAGGCATCCACAAAATCAGACAAAGACAAAGAAGGCGGCCCCAAAACATACACTTCTGAATTATCAGTCTCCATGAGTCTTTGTGACCAAAAAGTGTGCGAGTCATCATCAGTGTGCTTTTCAGAATGACATGCCTTTTTCAAGGGCCATGAAAGAAGACTTTGGGCAAGATTACCCAATGTTGATGAAGAAGTACGTGGTGGCACTATGTGGAAATTATTGCTGTCACCACCAATACATGTTACAGTTCCTTCCTTTTCCTATGCAATTGCTGAAATCAGCATGTTTTTGTATACAAGAGAACAGTAACTGAAATCTGAAGGAGGCAGCTGTCGCAACTTAAACCGAGGGTCAAGAAGACTCAAAAGAAGAACATAATTTACTGCTATTTTGAAATTGTGTATCAGCTGGTCCATAGGGGATACACCAGATTTATCTTCTTTTTGTTCAAAACCTCTATTCAGCCATCTGGCCCAGTGATGTGGTGGGCTGAGGCACTGGATGCCTTACCTCCTGCCACACCAGTGACCCGGGATTGGAAACAGACTCAGGTTTCTCAGAGGCTGGCAGGGAGAGGAAGGATGCAGAGTCCCAGGAGAGCTCTCCTTCCTCGGGGAGGTGGGTTAGAGTGGCACGCTGCTTGTTGCCACCCAGCGCTGGCTGAGTAGCAGCACATGAATGTCACCACATAAGGAAGGGAACCCACATTCAGGATGCTGGGGCTGTCTCCACAGAAGCAAAGTTTGGATATTGCACCCATTGCATGTCTGTCGGCCTGGGAAGAAAACTGGGAGGAAAACCACCCCAGGTGGCAGGATGAATGACCGACTCTCCACAGGCCCCACACCAGTGGCTGGACACAACTACAAGTCCTTTGGCAGAGGACAACGGTGAAGGCAAGTCCCAGAGGAACTGAATGATGGGGGGGGGGGTCAGTCAGAAGGGGAACACCAGGGAAAACTAGGAGATAAATAGAAGAAAAGAAAACTCTACACAGCCTCCTGAGTCCCTGGTTCAATAAATTTATGAGTGGCTGAAATGGCCAAAGATTTTGTTTGCAGCTCTCACTAGTGTTATTATACTGTTGTAACTGGATATAAAGCTCATACTAACAGATTGAATGAGTATGCAAAGGATGGCATGTGAGTAAAATATGTGCTCAAAATATGTGAGGCACAATGACCTCGTAGAGGTGTGTGAAAAAAAAATGTCTGCTGGCAGAAATTCCACAAAGTCAAACTTTCACTTCCACGAAAGTGCAGAAATCAAATTAGCAACTTTTGTGGAACTTTCAACTTAGAACAGTGGAAAAAAATGCATAAACTGCAGAGAAAAAAGTCAGCTGAACTGATCACTGAACTGAGGAATAATTGCATGTACAGTACTGCGGAATAATTCATTAAACTGCAGAAAAAAAAATTCCTCAGAACTATTATTCCACAGTTCATGTGTATTATTCCGCAGTTCAGCCAAACAATTTTGCAGAACAGGGCGAAAATCTACAAAACACATTTGGAAACTTCTGATCCCGCCAATGGTGGAAATTTGGAAAATTCTGTAAAATATCGGAGTTTTCATGAAAGTTCTGCAAAAGCAGAATTTTCAACTTTCACCCATCTCTATGACCTAGTAGTAGTTTAGGCAAAGAGATGGACAACAGATAGTCTGAGAAGTGGGTGACTCCCCCCACCCCCTTCAAAATCTGTACAGCACCCTGAATGGCTCACAGGATTGGCAAAAACAACAATCAAACAAAAAAGAGCCTAAGTGTTTGGCTCTCTTCAGTGACCCAGTAACACAAGTGTTGCCTTTTATACAGTTTGTTTGTTATGACTCATGAGCGTCCAGGGGGTATTCGGTAAGAGAGTGGGAAAAAAAACATTTTGTTTATTTTTTTTAATTTTTTGGTGCCCTGCCATGATCTCCTTGTTCAGTGACTTACTACTGCAGATCTGGTGAGTGTTATATATTTATTTTTTATTGCTGTTGGCTATTTGCTGACCTTACATGAAAATACAGACACAAATTTTCTTTAAAAAAAATAAAATTATATATATCTTTTTAACAGGGGGATC
Source organism: Neoceratodus forsteri (assembly GCA_016271365.2). NCBI lineage: Eukaryota > Metazoa > Chordata > Ceratodontiformes > Ceratodontidae > Neoceratodus > Neoceratodus forsteri. The sequence goes on from CM057455.1 coordinate 997,447,924, forward strand.
TAAAAGATTAATATTGATGCATTTCTCATACTCAAATAGATTAACATAGGTCTACAGTTCATCAGAGTAAATTTATTTATTCATCTGAAATATTGGATTTACAACCTTTGAGCCAGGTGGCTCATTTACAAAGGTACCTCATCACATGGAGGACAGAATAAAAACAGACAGGGTACAATTTACAAAGCAAATAGCCATCATGTATGGGTTACAGACATTGTTCACAGACATTATATATAGTTTTGGATACAGTTATTTACATAAGCATAGCAGAAAAACATTGATTAACATGAGTGAGAATGTGTTACAGTATAGTCCATCATATTTATGGGCCTGACATTGTTGTAAGAGATTGCAGTCCACAATGGACTTTGTCAGAGGTTTGGGTCATTGTGGACATAAGAGCACAGGCTAGTTGCAGTTACAGGAGCGGACATTGAGGAGGTGGTTGCAGAGAGCAACTTTGAAATGGGCAATCTTGGGTGTGCTAGTGATGGTGACTGGGAGCGCATTAAACCAAACAGGGGCCCTGTAGTGGAAGGATCTCTGGGCAAGGAAGGTTTTTACCCTGGGTACTGCCAGTATAGCTTTGTCTGAGTTGTGGGTGGAGATAGAGGGGGTGGCAAGTTGGAAAGAGGTGATGAGCCCAGGAGGGGAGTGACCGAGCAGGATTTTCTTGGTGAGTAGGCAGGTCATTGAGGTTGAGGAATAGAGGGAGCAGGTGTGGGTGAGCCTAGGGGCACCAGTTAGGAGGAGCCTGCATGCCTTGTTGAGGGAGACCTGAATTTTCTGGAGTTTGGAATTATCTGCTGACCCATACACAGGGAGCCCATAGTCCACTAGGGACAGTATTGAGGAGGTAATGGCAAGCCTAAGGGTATCAGGAGGGAGGCAGTCCCTGTGCCGGTAAAGGAGTCTAATTCGAGTGTTAGTGGTGGCTGCTAGGGTGTTTATGTGGTCATGGAGGGTAAGGACAGAGTCGAGGGTAAGTCCAAGATATTTGTAGATGGATACCTGTTCAAGGAGGTTCTGGGTGCTGGGGAGGATGAGGAGAGGTGCACTTTTCGCTTTGGTTTGCTGGTGGGAGAAAATCATCGATTTTGTCTTTTCCAGGTTTATGACCAGTCTATGGTCCATGAACCATGTTTCTGCCTGGAAGAAGGCATGTTGGAGGGAATCCTGGAGGGGAGTGGGTTTATGATGCGAGGCATAGAGCACTGCACCATCTGCATACAGTAATATTTTTTCAGAGCAAGCCTTTGGCAAGGAGTTTAGGTAGAGGGTGAAAAGAAGTGGACCCAGCATGGAGCCCTGGGGCACCCTGGAGTGGACAGGTAGAGTGTCAGATAGTGTTCTGTTTATTTTGACTCATTGGGACCGGGTGGAGAGGTAACTGGAACACCATGCCAGGGGGCCTGTGGAGAAACCAAGTTGGCAGAGGGAGTCAAGAAGGAGAGGATTGCTAACTGTGTCGAAAGCCTTGGAAAGGTCTATGAACACAGCTCCAACAATGTTACTGGATTCTAGGGAGGAGTGTAGGAACTTAGTGAATTCTAGAAGGGCTGTGGTAGTGCTATGGCCTGAATGGAAGCCATGCTGCTCTGGGCATAGTATGTCATACTTGGCTAGGTATTCAGTGAGCTGAGTGGCAACCACTTTTCTAAAGCTTTGGGGGGAATGGAGATGGGTCGATGGTTGCTGGGTGAGGATTTGTCACCACTTTTATGAATGGGTGTAATGTCGGCTATCTTCCAGGCACTGGGGAATTGCCCCAGGCAGAGGGATTTGTTGAGTAGGTCTGTGAGAGGGACTAGGACCTCACTGAGGACTAGTCGAAGGAGCCTAGCGTCTAGGGGGTCATTGCTAGGGTTATTGCTGTTTAACGCTTTTTACAGTTATGGACGGGCTTCATGGGTGGATATTTTGTGCAGGAGAAAATAAGGGTGTTGCAGGGTTGGTGGCTGGGATTCGGGCACAGGGTCAAAGAAACAACTGCAGAGAACAGTGCTGAGATCCATGAAGGTGGTGTTTAGACAGTTTGCTATGGTACGTGGGTCAGTGGAAATGATGCCATCTATGGTGAGCTGGGAGGGAGGTGGGGAGCGTGATTTCCAATTAAGTTGTTTGATATTACTCCAGAAGGTCCGTGCAGATCCCCATGTGGTGGTGAGAGTCGATTGACAGTGGTCTGCTTTGGTCTTGCGGATGGCTCGAGTGCATCTATTGCATGCGGCATTATATGATTGTCTGTCAGCCAACCTGCCAGACTCTGTAACTTTGTGCCAGAGATTGTCCCTTTCTCTCAGCATTTGGAGTAGGGAGGGGGGTGATCCATGGTGCATTTTGTCTTTTGGTGCCGTGTTTGGTGAGTGGAGCATAGAGTTCACAGACCTTGGTGAAGGCCTGCTTGAACGAATCGAGCACAATGTCAAATCGGAACCTTTTTGAAATAAATCATAGTTGGAATCAGAACTGGGTCACAGCCCATCCCTACTTTTCTGCCATCTTGTCAATGGTTTCCACCAGCACATTATCTAATTCCTCCCTCTGTGTTGGAAGTCTGTAGATCACTCCAATGTGAATAGTGTCTCAATTCTCCATCTCCAGGGAGACCCATAGTACCTCTGTCTCTCTCCCTGTATTCTCTGTATCTCCATGACTTTTATGCTTTCCCTTACATAATGCACCATACCTCCTCCTTTCCTTCCTACCTGGTCCTTCCTGAACAGATTATAGCCTGGTATGACCATGTCCAAGTCATGGATTTCAGTGTACCATGACTCCGTAATGGCCACAATATCCAGGTTGGCCTCTGCCATGATGGCTTCTAGGTTTGGAATATTATTTCCTAGACTTCTACCATTTGCACACTTGGCCTTCCAGATTTTGATTCCACTCTGCTTGTTACCCCACCCCTTCTCCTTTTTGCCTTCCCTCCTTCCCACCTCTCTATTTAATGTTCCTGTTCCTTTCTCTCTTCATCTCTACTACCCTGCTCCCTTTATTCATTTTCACCCCCATGGATTCCTCTCCCCTTGGGTTCTCCTTACTCTCTACTTCAGCCTGTGGGGGGAGGCAGTTTCTGATTCCCTGATTCCTTTTGCCACCCTCCCTTTGGCTAGCTTATATGTTCATCGAAGTAACATTTAAACCATTCACTGAGGACTGTGGTTCCCCTCCTGGATGGATGCAGGCCATCACCCCTATATAGGCCCTTATCCTCACAGGTAGATCTCCTGTCTCCAATGTAGCCAAATCCTTCCTCTCTGCACCATTCATTCAGCCATGAGTTGAAGCTTCTGGTCTGAAGTTCCCTCTCTTGTCCCTGTCATTGATAGGCAGCACCTCAGCGAAAGCCACTGAGTGAGCTACCTGTCTAAGACCCTTCCCCAGTTTCCTAAACTCCCACTGCACTAACCCAGCCCCGTTCCTAACCAGGCCATTAGTCCGCAGGTGGACAATGACATCCAGCTCTCCCTCCTCTCCTGCTGCCCTAGTGATCAGCAAGATTCTCTTCCCATCTCTCCAGGGCATGGCACCAGGTAGGCACCTAACCTGCATCTTCCTCCCATTTCCATTCCCAAATCAATGCCCCTCACAATTGAATCCCCCACCAGAAGTTGCTTCCTCCTACTCCTCTGGGGTCTTCTACCACCCTCCTTGAGGTCTCCACTACAGACAGCCCCCACATGCCTCTAACCCACCACCCCCACCCTTATGGAACCCACTATACACCAGCCGTTCCTCCTCACTGGCATCCTCTGGGGTAATGGTGGCAGACTTGGTGGTCATGGTTAGGGGGAGAGGTCCTCTGAATCCTAGTCAACTTGGCCCAGAGTCTATTGACCTCCTTCCTCAACCCAGAGAGGAGTATGCAGATGGGGCAGCACTTCAGTCTCCAGAAGGTCTCTCTGAAAACTGCCAACCCACAGCCACTGCACTGCACCACTCCCAGCATTCTCAACATCTGTTCTCCCCATGTTGTAGGGGTACTACTTTTGTACCCTTAGCCCCAATAGAGTGTTTATAGTTTCCCCTTTTTAGTTTATTTTAATCTGTGTTCTCCTGTGCCTTGTTTAAATCTCTGTATACACCTACCCTAGATAGCATGTTGCTCCTATTCCCAGTTGTGGCCTACCTTTGACCTTCCACCCTTCCCAGCCATGAGCATTACACAGAAGTGAACAGGTGCCTTGCTCTAGTCGGCTGGCTCAGTCCCCCACTTCTCCACTTCCTTCTGCAGATGCCTGCTGACACTTACGATGTCAGTCACTTGTTCCACTCCTTCGCTGTTCCACTCACTCGCTGGATGTCAGAAATACACATTTACTAAAATAAAAAAACAACCCTGCATGGTGAAATCTTTTGCTGACTAACAAGTACTGCTGCTTTAAAAATAGGGTTAATTGTTAGTTAATATTACGTACAGTGTCATGCCAACAAAGTTTATTATCTCAGCCATACAGTCATGATATACAGGCAATATTTTAGGGCCCAGCCTTATTTCAGTGATGCAGTAGTGCAACTATATTGTTAGGGTTGAGCAGACACTTTAATCCAAATATTTTGCTGCTTACAACTCACCCATCCTTTGAGATAGTGGCCAGTGCATTGGCATTCACACCATTTTTGAAAAGATCTTTGAACCTGCCAAATTTCATAAAATGCAGTTAAGGAATTTTAAAGTTAGAGTAGAATCAGTCTAGTACAAAGCACCAGTTTTAACATGCCACACCTCCCAAGGGAAACAGAAAAATGGCAAGGATTTGAAACCAGTAAACTTTCAGGTTTCTTATATTTTATCACAAAGGTGGTACTTTTGTTTTTTTGGGAACAAAAACTACAAAATAAAAAGATACTGTATTAATATTTAAAGGTAGCACTGGCTGTACCTCAGCAGTAGTGTTTTGCTTTGTTTTATATTTTAATTTTTTTATGATTTTTCATATAAAGTGTTTTAATATGCCAATAACCACATTGCAGGGGATCAGTGAAACATAATTATGAGCACATGCAGTGCTGGCAATCAACCTGATCCACTACCTTTCTATTGTGGCAGCGGGAGATCATCTCCAGTACTAATCCAATCCTGAACTTGCTGGTTCTGATGTATGGCGTTGGGAACTCATTTCTAGTTCCACTAAGGTGGCCCTGACTCCCCAACAGTTGAAAGTGGCACCACAGACTGCTTAGCATGGGAGAGGGACTTGGTGCCATTGAGCAACAGAGATTGCTTGGCATAAAAAAAGTTAATAATTCCAGCCTTCAGTACAAATTATTATGCATGCAGTATTACATGTCCTTTTAAAAATTTATGGAAAAGCATTGCAAAACATACATTACAGTGCAAATTAATAGCATAGCTCAAAGCAACGAGAATAGGAAAATGTGACATAAGGTTAAAAATTCCCTGAATCATCATGACTGTGTGGTGTGGTATTCCTAAGCTATAAACTGAAATATCTTTAGCTGGATGTCACATAATAATAAAACACAGAGCTCAACATTAATATAAAAACAGACAGATTTTATTCTCTATACTTTGCTCTCCAGCATTCTGGAAGCATCACTTATTAATCACATCCTGCCACCCACAGTAAAACAGTTCCTGTTGACAACAGTCCACAGATAGATTATCTGTCCTGGTCCTCGAGATATCTAATGCATGAGCCATGGTAAGGACCATGTTGGAGGAGTGGAACATAGTGGCTGCCAACAGTTTGGGGAAAACCAGGGTGGTGATTGCAGTAGCCACCAACCAGACAAAGGACGACCATGTGAGCTAGCAGGCTGAGCAGCAATGAACTTAAAGGCCCCTGAACTTGTATTACTTCTTCCAATGATCTGGGCAAACTTCTGCAAAAGGAATGGTGCAGCTCAGCTGCCAGCACACAACTGCTCTGGGGGAAAGAAGGTAAGTCCCTACAAAGTGCAGCAACAGCAGATCCAATTCATGGAGGTGGCAGTGCACCTGCTAATGGCACTGCAGTGCTCTGACTGAGTAGGTGGCATGGAGCATGCAGCAGACAGGGTGGGTTGGTTGGGGTGGAGTGGGCGAGGCAGAGGGCTCAGAAAAAGTGCTTCTCTGACCCACTTGCTGTTGCTGGAGGATCAGGGCTAAGAAATAATGCTGGAGGGGGACAGCATGCATGGCAAGACCATTGCTGAGAGGAACAAAGGCACAACGTAGCCCATTCAAGCCAAAGGCCTAATGGAGGAACATAAGCACTGCAGACCAAAGGGCTCAGGGCAACTTACCAGAAGCTGTTTGTAACACTGGATAAAGAAGCTGACCACCTCTTCCAGTCACTCTTGAGAGAGGGGGGGACATGCTACACTTCACCGCTGGTCTTGCAGCACTTCTCCAAGTCCCCCTAAATGGGGGAGGGGGCAAACTACACTTTACCATTGGTGCATCAAGACTTCTTACAGTCGGGTAGAGTAGGGGAGGTTTATAAATGTCTTAACCACTCTTGGGCCACCACCACCAACACAATCACCACCTGCATCTTGGAACTGCTGCCAAAACAACCACCACCATCTTGGAAAGCTCAGAGCACCACCATAGCCCCATGGTAGGTGGAACAGCAGCTCCTTCAGTGAGCATTGGAGGGAGACAGGACATAGGAGGTTAAAGCTGGAACCAGGCACGTAGTGCTGGTTTCTACCTAATGTAGGCTTCTCTGTGTGTGATAGTGCTGTAACAAAGTTCATTTCTGTGCTTTCTCTTTTGCAAATTAATGATATGAAACCTGAATGAGTTTATCTTTAACAGCAGTATACAACAAATGGATCACTTAATTGTATATTTGTGAAAAATAGCAAATTGTCCCAATTTTGGACATTACTGATGGTGTCTTATGCTGTAGGCTAGAGCTGCAAAACTGAGGTCATTTCTATGCTTTTTCTTGCTGCAAATTAGTAGCATGAGATAAAGAGTCAAAAGATTTTATCATTAAAAGAAGCATACACTAAATAGATTAATGAAGTTTTATTTCATTTGCAAAAAATAGTCAAAATGTGCTTCTTTGGATGGCTGACCCAGCATGCAGCAGCAATGCTACTACCCACGATGATGGCAGCTCTCCTTTGGGAATGTTTGCAAGCCATCACAGGCCAGCTGGGGGAGAAAGGATTGAGCATCCCAATGACTGCTCTTCTTCTTCTGGGAGGGGGGAACTGCTCATGATCATGGAAACCAGGTGGGACCACAGCAGGGAAGCACTTGCACCTATAGGATCTCAGTCTCCATCACATCTCTAGTTATTATGTCTGTTGGGGGTTTGGTACCCTTCCTCATGAGTAGAGCTGTTCCTCCTCCCCTGTTCCCTATCTATCCTCCCTGAAAACTGAATACCCTGGAATTTTGAGGTCCCAGTCCTGATGCAGAATCACCCACATTTAAATAATATCTATTAAGTCTAGCTAGTACCCAGAGATACCCCACTTTGTTGTCCAGACTCCTGATATTACTGGTCATGGCTTTCCAGGCTGACTGGTCCTACTCTGTGTTTTTGTAAGAACCGGTGAACTTCTTCTGATCTAGTGTGCACTGGTCATTTGTGCATTGCTCCTTCATGTATTTTTGGTATACTTCCAAATTGTTTCCCTCCCACTCTTTTCCCCCTTGTTGTCCCTCTCAATTCACTTTCCAACCCTGAAAATACTGTCTGGGGTGGGGGTGGGGTCCTATTTCTGCATCCATGTAAAAGCATAGATTCCTGTTTCCTAGTGAAGCCCTCCCCTTAACCTAGTTTAATTATCTACTTACATACTTCTCCAGTTTCCTTCCTAGTGCCCAGGTTCCCCCCTCCGCTGAGGTGAAGTCGATCTGACCTATACAATAACTTATCTTGGAGGGCACTCCCCAGTCCCCTATCAACCTATAACCCTGCTTCCTGCATCACACTTTTAATGATGGGGTAAAATCTGCTGACCTGGCTTTACTGGCCTGGCTAGCACGTGACGCTGGCAGCACTTAAGAGAAGGCTACTGAGTCTACCTTCTCTCCTAGCATCTTTCCCATTACCCTGAACCTATCCTGTACTACTGCTACCTTGTTGCTGTCCAGATAATTTAAGCTGAAGGTGGACCACAACATCTGGCTTTCCAGTATTCCTGTCACCCCTCCCCCATTATCTTCACTGCTGTCATAGCTAGAAGGAACACCACTTGCTGCCTTTTGCCGACTAGGCTGTGAGCACTCAACCAACTCCCCCCTTACAACAGAGTCCCCTAGTACTATGACACTCTTCTACTACTGTTGAGTTTAATTTATAATCTTACCAACACATTTAGAAAGCATAACACACAATGAAACCTGAAGCCTACAAAAATGTGGAAAATGCACACAAGGCATTAGATCATTTGGAATGTAACAGGAGTAAAAGCTTGTTTAAGAAAGGAACCCACAGGCATAGATCTGTCACCACAATAAAATGGGTTAGTCTAGGAAACAGGGGAGTGATATATAAAGGGAGTTATATGTATAAATCAGCTATTGCATATTGTTCTGAAAACAGGTTGAACAGGTCATTTGAATGACTTGGGAGCAGAGGGAAACTGTTTGTGTCTTAAAGCTGGAGAATGAAAGCTCAATTTCTAGCTGAGATGCAACATCCCATTTTTAATATACTGTAGATCAGCATCTAGACATTTTTACAGCAGAGAAGACTGGAGTAGAGGAAGGTCAAGGGACCTGCTCAAAGTCATACAGTGTATCACTGTCTGAGGTGGGATCTGAAAGTGTGATCTTTTGTTCCACAGTTAAGTGCTCTAATCAGTGAACCACAATGCATTCTCTGAACTGATAGCTAAATAATAAACATTGTATTTGTTAGCCTTACCTACACACACACACTGACTGAGCCTCTATCAAATGCTGTGCTATGTTCTGAATGAAATGTATTTGCATGTACCCTAACTTTGTGTGGTATTGGAGGCATTTAACATTTGTGTTATACTGAAAGAAATATGTGTTTATGGAGGGTAGTCTGTGCAAGGTGGCATATTAGTGAGGCACTGAGCAGTGTCTGTGTGCTTAGGTGCCATACTGTAACATGCATACATACGTACATACATTGATTGATTGATTGAGTTCAACAGTTTCACCAGGAAAGACCTACTAAGCTGGTAACACCTTGTTTCCAGATGTGTCCTGGAGGCAGATTAAAAAGGGAGTGCAATGAGGAACACTAAGAACAATAACACAATAATAACAATGATACAATTCTTTGCAAAAAAAACTATGTTACTGCACCAGTTAGGGTAACTTAACGCCACAAAAGTAGGGAATTGTGGTGTTAGGGTTTCCAACCCTAACTCCCCACCGCCAAGCAGCAAATAGACAAGACCGCACAAGCAACCACAGACACCCATCATCAGGAAAGTCAGCCTACATACAACTGTTTCCAGATGACACAAATGCAGCAGCAGTGATGAGTTACTTTTATGAGTTTGTATCTGTGGCATACACACCATAACACACATTCACTCACTGGTTACAGATAGAAATTGATGGTACTCAAATCACAACACTGCTTCTGTGAGCAGATGCACATGCCCATGCAGCCACAGACACAAATCCATGATGCCTAAACTACAAGAGATCTTTTGCCTGCAAAGTTGCAGTCCAGTAAGGGGCCAGCACTTCTGTGGCCTGAGATACTCATGAACATTTATTTTTAATTTTTATTTTATTTATTTTAGTCTTTGGTAACCAGGTAAGGCCCACTAGGCACAAGTGCCTGTTTTCAGGGGCGACCTGGGAGCACTGGGCAGTTAAGTGACTTGCTCAGAGTCACACAGTATGCAAGTGGAGGCTGTGAGAATCAAACTGAGGTCTGGTCTGCTGGATGTACCAAGCTTGTTCACATCTCATTCCCCTAACCTCTAGGCTATACTGCCAGCCCGCCAACATGCCTGCAGAAGCACTGAAGCCACAAAATACATGATACCAAAATTGTGTCAGTACTTCTATCTGCAGAAGTGTAGACCCCTGAGAGGCCTGAGTCTCTTCAGCAACAGGTGTAATACATACACACTGACTTTATATGATAAAGCTGATTTAACATATCTCAGGGAAGAACTAAATTCAATTTGCTGGGTTATGGATTTTGATGGATTGAATACTAAAGAATGCTGGAATTACTTTAAAAGTACTTTACTCCATCTTAGGCACAAGCATATACCTACCAAGGGAAAATATCAACATACTAGACATTGCCCAAAATGGCTAAATAAACCAATAACAAGATTACTCAAACTGAAAGACAAAAATTATTGGTCTTACTTAAAATTCCAAATCATCCGTAACTGGGCAGCTTATCTATCTATACAAAAGAAATGTAAAACTAAAAGAAGAAAAGCTAAAGCCAATTTGGAATACAACCTTGCTAGAACAGCTAATAAAATAATGGAAAACAATTCTACTCCTACATAAATTCTCTAAAAAAACCTATTAGTCAGGTGGGGCCCATACTGCTTCATGACACCTTAATCCATGACCCAAAAACCATGGCAAATCTGTTTAATACAAAATTCTGTGATATCTTTAGTACCGATCAGCAGAATGTACAAAGCTCCAGACCTGGTGATTTTAGTCACATCACTTTTACTTTATACCAGATTCATACTAAACTTATAGCACAAACAGGTAAGACTAATTTTGGCCCTGACAATATCTCTGAACATTTATTATACCTCTTGTCCAATTGTTTGGCATATCCATTGAAAACAATATTTGAGGGATGCTTATTGTACAACTATGTCCCAGAAGACTGGAAACATGCCCATGTCATTCCCATCTATAAAAATGGCCCAAAATCTTAATGGGAACATTATAGACCCACCCATCTTACCTCATATGTCTGCAAAGTTCTAGAAAGTCTAATTAAGGACATCATTACACCAGTTCTGGATAGACATGATCTGGAACAGCACGGGTTTAAGCAAGGCAGAGGCTGCTTAACCAACCATATCCGTTTTTATGAGACCGTTAGTTCTGAGCTTGATAGGAAAATCCTATATGATGTTATCTTCATAGACTTTAATAAAGCCTTTGATGTTATGCCTCACTGGGCATTAAAGGTTAAATTACAACATCTTAATATAAATACATCCATAACCAGCTGGATATGTAATTGACTAAATAGTAGGACTCAAAGAGTTTTAATCAATGGTGAACTTTCTGATATACGTCTTGTAACAAGTGGGGTGCCTCAGGGCTCAGTTTTGGACCCCTGCCTTTTCCAGGCTTTCATCTCAGATATGACAAGCACTTGCATCTCCACATCCACTAAATATGTAGATGATGTTAAAATTGGTTCTGTGCTACCCCCTGACCAGGCTGAAACCATACAGTGAGATATAAATAAGATCTTTGATCGGGTAACCAATTGGGGTATGAAACTCAATAAAATGTAAAGTAATGCACTTGGGACTCCAGAACCCCAATACTTCTTACACTTTGGGAGATAGCACCTTACTGATTACCACTGGTGAAAAAGATCTAGGAATTATCATTTCTAACAACTTGGAGCATTCGAATCAAGTTAATGAGGTCATCAGTAAAACAAACAAGGTTATTTGGTCTATCTGATGTAATATCAAATCCCATGATCCAAATATCATGATGCCTTTATTTCGGGCTTATGTAAGACCCCATTTAGAATATGTTTCCCAGTTGTAGTGCCCGTATAAGAGATCTAATTGTGTGCCCAAATAGAGAACGTGCAAAGGAATTATACTAAACATATACATGGTTCATATAATACTTTGTATAACAACAGACATCTCCCTTAATCTAATGTCTCTTGAAACTCGCTGACTGAGGGGTGATTTACTATTCTTATTTGATATTATCAGTGACCCGTATTTGATGTCTGAACTTGATTTAGAGTTTAAAGACAGTAAATATGATACTAGAGGGTATTCCTTACAATTGGCTGATAACATATTTATTGTAAAATAGAAAATTCTTCTTTACTTTGCAGGTTATACAACCTTGGAACAAATTGCCCCTAGAAGTCGTCATCAGTAAGACAAAACAAGAATTTAAAAAACGCCTTGATGCGTTCTTACTCACAGAAGTGACACTTAATTACTACTAATTTAGTTATATGTTGATAGTATAGGAGCACCCATGGGCTTACAGCTTCCTTGTTCCTTGTCTTCCTTAGTATGAGCCTTAGTACTTCTGACTCCAGAAGGGTAGGCAGCTGTGGGCCCAGCCGTTATGTAGACAGAGGTACTGTTGCAATCTGTGTATCATGGTTTCAGCAACAGATGTACAAATTATTCAAGGAAGTAGCAGTTTTTCAGTTGCAGTAGCAGCTCATGCTATCTAGCGAGGTACCTCGTGCAGTATTCTTGAGGACATGTGTTTGCACAGGCACATGCCCCATTGGGGATTTCTGTCTGCACAAAAGTAGGCCCCCAGATGTATTCATGCATGTTGTACAATATACACACAGGTGTGCCTGCATAAGCATAGGCCCTCTAGATGACACAAATGCAGTAACATGGATGTGCACAGCTACAGATACAAATCCATAAAGGTAGCACATCACTGCTGCTGAATTTGTGTCATCTGGAAACAGTTGTATGAAGTTTGTCTTACCTGCTGATGGATGTCTGTGTCACTTGTGTGGTCTTGTCCTTTTGCTGCTTGGGGGGGGGGCAGGAGTTAGGATTGGAAACCCTAACATTACAGTTCCCTACTTTTGTGCATTAAGTTACCCTAACTGGTGCAGTAATGCAGTTTTTTGCAAATAATTTCCTTACTTTTGAGATACTATAATCATATCCTTATTTGCCTGTGGGCGCTGCGCTCCCATCCCTCCCTAGTGCATACATGTCTGTTGCTGTAGAAGTGTAGGCACTTTTATTTCTGTCAAAACAGCAACCAAATTGTCAGCATAGCCTTTTTTTTTTTTAACTATACTTTTTTGTCATTGGCGGCCACCCCCTCAGCCCCCCACCTCTGAAGGTGGACCCAGGGATCTCCCACCACAGTCCCCCCTGGATTACCCCCCAGGGTGCAGCTTCCAGGACCTGCCCTATTAGCCCCATCAGATATATGTCTTAGTTGCAATAGGGACCCAGGTCCACCATGGGATGGGGGAAAACTTGGGCTCTCCAATGAGGATTTTTTATGTTACTTGGTGTTTCGGGGGGTGTTAAGTGGATGCTGTGGCATAACCACACCATGCATCCGACATGCCCCCATCCAGGTCAGCACTAGCTGGTGCTCTGGTGCCGATGCATCCTGTGGTTCGTGTCATAGCCACTCAATCCACCTCCACCCTGGTCAGCCCTTGAGCATCCTGAGTCTGCTCCCAGACTCGGGTTGCTCACGTTGTAGTGGTAAATCTTTCCACTGCACCAGTGGGTCGTCTTCAGCATATCCTTATCATTACCCCACCTCATGAACCTGGTAGTGAATATTTTCAAATTCCTGCTGAAATGTTATTCTGCGGCATCAGAATTTCATTCCATGCCACAGATGCGAAAATGCATTTTAGCAGGATTTGAAAAATGACAGCTGTCATGTTTGTGAAGTGCTATTAAAAATGGCTATGTCAAGAATTTGGGATCAGATATTTAAAATTATCAAAGTAACAAGTGAGCATAATGAGATGTCAACGTATGTGCATAATTTTGCCATTTTTACTTAATTTGACCTGAAATTGTCAGCATAGCCTTCTTATGACCCCACCTCATGAACAAGGGTGGTAAAAAGTTTCAAATCTCACCCAAAAGGTGATTTTGCCAAGCAACCACAAAATCATCTTTCTGGCCAGATTTGCATAATTCCACCAGCATTGTTCATACAGTGTGGTCCCAGAAAGGCCATGTTGAGAATTTGGGTTCAAAATATGCAAAAATGGCAAAGTTATCCATTAAAGTTGAAAACCCTGCTGAAATATATTAAACTGCACTTACAGTACCTTAGTTTCTCATATTGCAGTTGGCAGTTCCAGCAGCAAGACATGTTTTCAATCAGAGAGTGGATCTTTCCCTGTGACGTTTCACGTTGAGTAAGGGTACGTGGGGGTGTACTGGGAGCATGTGGTGGTGGGTGCTGAGTGGGAGGTGGGAGGTGGAAGGTCTGATTGGTGAGGGGCCATTTCCTTTTTCTGTAGGTAAAAAAAATCAAGGGATGGTTTTCTCACTTCAGAGCGGGATGGTGATTGTAGGGTGGGGGGTGCCACTAGACACCAGGGAAAATATTAATCAACAATGGGGACAGTGATCGGGGATAGAGGTGCCACTCAACACAAGGAAAAGATCAGATGATTATGGGGACATTGATAGGAGGTTGGGGGGTGCCACTAAACACCCAGAAAAGAAATTCAACCATGGGTATGGCAATCAGAGGGTGGGGGTGTCACTACACACCAGGGAAAGATCACATAACCACAGAGAGAGCAATCAGATGGTGGGGGTACCCCTAGACACCAGGGAAGGATCAAATAACTATGGGAACGGTGATCAGAAGGTGGAGGGTGCCATTAGACTCCAGGGAAATATAAATCAACAACAGGGAAGTCATCAGATCATGGGGGTTGCCACTAGACACCAGGGAAAGATACATTCATTTTGGGATGGCAATTGGAGGGTGCCACTAGACACCAAGGCAACATTATATAAATACTGCAAGGCTAGGTATCCATGCTCCAGTAGAAATGGGAAGGGGTGCAAATTCAAGAGTGGCTAACCACCCACACTAACAGTCAGAAACAACAAACCAAACTGCAGTCCCATAGGTATTACTCAGAGAAACTACAGACAGGCTGTGAAATTGGCTGGAAAATATTTTATTGTAAATTGTAACAAAAAAGTCTCTTAGAGTATGGCCAGTTGCCTGGGGGAAAGTGCCCCAGCACTTTGCCACTCAAGGTATTGTCAGAGGGTGGGGTTCAAATGGCCGTCAAACATTTAAATACATCAAACATAGTGACTTTTATTGTTTATTTAGATCTAGGACTACAATTACCTTTGAGCCAAGGCTCTTTTACAAAGGTTCCATGTCAGGAGAGTAAATACATGTTAAACAAGGGCATACAACATTAAAGAGAGCATACAACCATATTCAGCAGTTCAGGTACGGCATCACGGTAAATAGGATACATGAATAACACATACAAAGAATCATTTCAGAAACCTAGAAGAAATCATGGAGGAAGGTGAGAGGATGGGGGGTGGCAGCCGAAAAAGAGACTAGAACAGCTCACGGCTTTGTCAAAGAACATCAGAGGGGGGTGGTTGATCTCAATGGGGAAGAGGGAAGTTAGGGGTGGCAGTCACATGAGCTGGAGGCCATGAGATGATGATGGAGGCTTGATTTCAATATGCCCAGTGAGGAGGTGGAGGTGATGTGAGTGCTGAGGTCATTCATCCAGCTGGGTGCATGGTGTGCAAAGAATCTTTAGCCCAGAGTGGTGTGGCATCAGGTGACCTGTAGAAGCTGACATTCAGACCCTCTGGTGTTATGAGGATTAGTGTTTGGGCACAGGAGAGCTTGGACACTAGGTGGAGTAAGGCCCAAAGTACTTTTTTTCGCCATCAAGCAGGTAAGGTACTTCATGCAGTTAGCGAGTTGAAGCCATCCTGTCTGAGCGTAAAGCTCACATGTATGTGTGAGTCAGTGGGATCCAGTAAGCAGTCAACAGGCCTTGTTTAGGGAGGTCGTTATGCACCTGAGGGTGGTAGTAGAGGCAGAGCCATAGATTATGAGGCCGTAGTCTATGACGGAGACCACAGAGCTCTGGATAGCAGTCTTCAGTGCTGCCTGGGTAAGATGCTGTCTATTTCAGTAGAGAATTCCAATGCATGAGTTTACCACTCTGGCAACACTATCAATGTGAGCCTCGTAAGATAGGCAAGGGTCAAGTGAGATTCCAAGGTATCTAAAAGATGACACTTGTTCGAGGTGTTACCAGTGCTTGAATTGATATCAAGGGGGTATCGCCTGTGTTTGTTTTGTGAGCTGCAGAAAAGCATAGATTTAGTCTTTTTGTGGTTTAGAACCAGTTTATGTTTTCAGAACCAGTTTTCAACAGGGGAGAAAGCAAGCTGTAGGTTGTGAAGTAATGGTTGTGGGCCCTTATGGGGGGTGAGAAGCAAAGTGTCATCGGCATAGATGATAATTTGTTCGGGGCAGGATAGTGGAAGGGAGTTCAGGAAAATGCTGAAAAGTAGTGGGTCCAGTATGAATCCCTGAAGGTTGCCTGAGCAAACAGGTTTGGAGTCAGAGAGTACTCCTGAGATTTTTACTCTTTGTGAGCACTGGTCCAGGTAGCTGTTAAACCATGCAGTGGAGTCCTGGGAGAGCCCAGTACTCAGCAGCTGTTTGGTAAGCAGGCCATGGTGAACAGTGTCAAATGCCTTAGTCAAATCGACGAATACTGCTCCAGTTAGATGGCCTTTGTCCAACGAATTGTGAAGGACTCCAGTGAATTCCAGGAGGGCTGTTGATGTGCTGTGCCCTTGTCTGAACCTGTGTTGCTGTGCACATAGAATGTTATATTTGTACAGGTAGTCTGTAAGCTGGTCAGCAACAATGTGCTCAAGAGCCTTGGGGGGGGGGTAATATAGAGATCGGCCGGTAGTTCCCCGTATGGACTTGATGCCGCTTTTAAAGACTGGAGTGACAATTTGTCACTTTGTCAATTTGAGATTTCCATTTGCTTGGGTACTGACTGAGGCTGAGGGAGAGGTTGAAGATTCTGGTAAGCAGGCACAATACCTGTTCAAGGATGAGGGATAGCACTTTAAGGTCCAGTGAATTACCACTGGCTCTGGACTTGGAGATAGTTTTTGTTATGTATTTGCGGACATCATTCGCCTTGACTTTTTTGAAGTGGAACAGTGGATGATTTGAGGTGGTAGGTAGGGAATTTGGAGCAGAGGAGTCAGTTTCAGAGAAAAAGTCCAGGGGGAGAACAGCACTAAGGTCGGTGAAGGCTGCATTGAAAGTATTGGCAATGACCTTCGGGTCAAGGGTGGTGGCTCCATCAACTATCACTAGTGTTGGGGAGGATTTGGACTGCTTCCCTGTGACTTCCCTAATATTGTCCCAAAAAGCTCCTCATCTCCCCAGGTGTTGGTGAAGATTTCCTTGTAGTAGGTACTCTTCATCTGTCATATTTGTTTTGTGCAGTTGTTGCGAGTCTGTTTGTAGTGTTGATTGTGCAGTTGAGCACCTGTGGCCCTAGCTATTGCCCAGAGGTGGTCCCTTGATTTTTACTGAGCCAGTAGCTCAGCTATGAGCCAGGGATTGGAGAGTGCCTTGACTTTGTGTGTTTTTACTGGGGTGTAGGAGTCACAGGCAGCGTTGAATGTGGTGATGAAATAATCAAGGGTAGAGTCAACATCCAGTGCATTGTATATGGGAGACCAGTCTTGCAGACTAAGACAGGATTTGAGATGGGTCAGTTGGCCATGGGGTAGGACTCTGCTGGAAATGGTTTTAGGAGGAGGCTTATGAAACTTATTTTACCACTTGCAGATGACAGGGGAATGGTCGCTGAGGGAATCTGGGAGGACAGTGGTGTTGTTGATATGGGTTGGGTGGCTGGCAAGAACCCAGTCCAGGAGAGTGCTGGTACCTGACTTGTAGTTCTTCCTTGTGGGGGAATTGACCATCTGCGTTAGGTTAACTGAAGAGATAGCATCCTTGTGGGTTCTTACGTCAGATGCAAGCCAGTTGATATTAAAATCGCCAAGGAGGAGGATCTCAGATCTGGAAGTTGGGATCTTACAAAGTCCAGGACCACACAGAGACCAATCCCTTGGTCTTTTGGTGGGATGTAGACTGAGACAACAGTGAGCACTTTATTTTGGGCCCCAAGGAGTAGTTTGATAGGTAGGAATTGCACAGAAGAGTCAGAGGGGGTAGTGGAGATGGGGTGACAGGTGATGTTGTCTTTGATGTAAATTGCACCCCCCCTCTTTTTGTCCTCATATCAAGTCTGATAATGTTATAGCCTTGTAGCGCAATAGCATCGTCAGGTTTCGGGTGAACACTCCCTGACATCAGTTGGAGGAGGAGCAAGAGTTTTAGTGCAGTCTTTCGTTGTTCATAGTCGGTGAGGTTTCATCTCTGTATATTGCAAGACCGAATATAGCGTATGTGCCATATGTCCCAGTGCAGAGCAATGGATAGCAGCAGGGGTTGGTTTGCCCAGGTTCCATTCTCATGTGTATCAGCGTACGGCCAGACCTAAATAGGGGGTGCCCCAAGGGAGGGCAAGGTGCATAGGCCAGGGGTCCAGGTTGGTGGTAGGAGATGAGTAGGAGGTAGGTGTAGGGTGGAGAGGGGTAGCAGGCACCAGGTAGGTAGCTAGCGGAGGGGAGGAAGAAAAGAGAGAGTAAGAAGAGGCAGGAGCAGGTGGTTGAGGAGAGGCATGGTCTGGGGAAGTACTAAAAGGAAGAGAAAAAACAGTTAGGTTTAGCAGTGGAGAAGACTGATGGATTGGATTAGGTAAGTGTACTTATGAATGGGCCCTCTAGTGGCCAAAATATATAATTTGATAATGGAAAAGTCAGCACAAAAAAAAAAAAATTTAGGCAGCAGAGAGATGAGTTCCAGGGGACTTCAAATCTCCAGGAGCTGAAGCCAGTCAGAGAGAGACGGAATCTGCCTATAGTAGACCCAATTTCAGGCACCATCCACCAACTGAGTTCATGGCTAGCAAGCTGGACTGGAGCTGCTTTCCCGAAGTGTACCTGGAATCTTGCTCTTGAGGGCAGACCGGGGAGCACCCTACGGCCAGCTGTGCTCAACACCAGACTGCTAGTGCAGGAGATGGAGTCTGCCCTCAGGGAATCCTGGAATCTTACTCTTGAGGACAGGCTGGGGAGCACCCTGTAGCCAGCTGCGCTCAGCACCAGACCGCTAGTGCAGAAGATGGAGTCCCCCTCAGGGAATCCTGGAATCTTGCTCTTGAGGGCAGGCTGGGGAGCACCCTGCAGCCAGCTGCGCTCAGCACCAGACTGCTGGAATCTTGCTCTTGAGGGCAGGCTGGGGAACACCCTGTGGCCAGCTGTGCTCAGCACAAGACTGCTAGTGCAGAAGGTGGAGTCCCCCTTAGGGGATCCTGGAATCTTGCTCCTGAGGGCAGGCTGGGGAGCACCCTGGGGTCAGCTGTGCTCAGTACCAGACCGCTAGTGCAGAAGATGGAGTCCCCCATCATGATTACATCATGTTCATAAAAAATAATGAAAGCAAAGCGAAACAAACATCAGTACAAGACATGGAGATTATATTCTTAACCACACTAAACAGAGGCTACCATGTGCAGAATAAAGTTCCTAAAGTGCCATATATTTACCCTTGCTGTGCCATGGACTGATATATCAGTCCAGAATTGCTGCATTTTCTGATTTTGTTGGCAGCCTAAGGGTTAATAGCAAAATTAACAGAGTCTGTGTGAATAGCAATCTCCCATTGTATTGCTTCATTACTGTAACAGCTTAGTTTTGGGGATTCACTGTAATGAATTTAAAGGAACCACGGTATAAGTAATTCCTGTGGGCAAGAATGATAGCTAAGCAGGTATAAAAAGGTAATTCTGCATAGTGTATTTTATAGCAAATAAAGTCCCAATTCTCCTGCTTCTTGGATGTAAAGTCTGTGGGGATCTACTTTACCATATCACCATAATCGTAACACACTCTGAAAGACCAGTGTCGTAACAGTGCCACACACAGGCTACCATACGTGGGTTGTGGTTCAAAAAGTCCCATACAACAGTAGCAAACATTACAAAGTCTGTGCAAATAGTGATCACCAACTGTCAGGCTTTTCTGCTTGTAATGGCTTTCAGGGATCCACTGTGCTGTATTCAAAGGAACAGCATTACACATTATTCCTGTGGGAAAAGCTGACAGCAAGGCAGGCATAAAAAGTAATACTGCACAGAGTATTTAATAACAAAGAAGGACCTTAAGACTAATGAAAAGTTTCCAGAAAATGACAAAGTCCCTTGTAAGTTAATAGTAGAGATCACCCATTTTCCTGCTTCTTGGTTGTGAAGGCTGTGGGGATCCAATGTACTGTGTCTCCATTATCACAACATTCTCTGAAAAACCAAAAGAATATTATTACATATTTTTCTGCCTACGAATGAATTGACAGCAAAGCAATCAAACTATTTCAACATAATGCTGAAAACCTAAACAGATTATTTTATGAAAGGTTTCATGTCCCATATTTCGTTCAGACTCAGATTGCCTTGCTGTCAGTTCATTCATAGGCAGGGTCCCTCTGAGATGAACACTGTGTTAACAAGATTGGAATCCAATATTAAACTGCATGAAACAAAGAAAATATGAACAAGATGCAAAGGACTAAGCAAAGGGGCAAGTACATATTTGGCAGGTCACATACAAATGTGAACCATTTAAATATTGGGGTAAGAACAGATTTAAGGTTCACCACTTTGCCTTATCTAAGAAAAGTGAAATTGAACAAGAAACTCAAGAAAGGCCAAATATTTTTTAAAATCATGACCAGGGGAGGTTACAAGCCTTCGTGCATCACACCATTCAAACTGAGGTGGTTCCAGCAGCAAGATGTGTCTTCAATCAGATAGTGGATCTTCACCCAGTGACCTGTTCAGGTGAGTGAGAGTGCGGGGTGGGGTGGGGTGTATTGGAGGGTGGGGTGGTGGGTGATGAGTTGGAGGTGGGGGGGCCAGATCGGCGAGGAACTGTTTTCTTTTTTGTAAGTTAAAAAAACATTGAGAGACTGTTTTCTTTATTTCAGGCAGGAACAGTGATCAGCCAGTGGGGTTGGGGGGTGGGGGCGCCACGAGACACCAGGGAAATATTATTTGATTATCTGGACAGTGATCAGCAGATGTGTGTGTGTGTGTGTGGGGGGGTTGCAACTAAACACCAGGGAAATATATTTCACTTAGGGGATAGTGATTGGTGGTGGTGGTGGGGGATGCCACTAGACACCAAGAAAAGAAATAATCTTTTGTTACAGGGATGGCAATGGAGTGGGGGAGGCATCACAAGGCACCAGGAAGATGGTAGCTCACAGCCCACACTGCAGCCCACAGCATGAGTTCCAGCTGTGGCTGCAGAAGTAAACAAATTCTCTCTGCTGTCGTACAGAGAATGTGTGGAACAACTCCTCCCACTAAGCTGGGCACCTAGAATTTTGGGTGCCCAGAAAAGGTAGTTGTGGCCCCTAGTTTAAAAAACAAACAGCAGAATCTAGCTAAGCAGGGCCCATTTAGTTAGGTTCTGGTGTTTGTTTTTTAAAATGACAGCATATTTATGTATTTTCCTCACTTGTTCGTCCATGGAAAAAATCAACAAGATGGCATTTGACATGGTACAAAATATGTTTGATGCCCTGTCAAGCAAGTGGTGTGAAATCAAAAACAGTCATCTGCGACATAAGCTTTTTTACATTTGCACCAGAACATTATCTCAAAAATCCTACTGCACATGCTCAGAGCAGAAAACACTAAACTTTAAAGCTTTATAGTGCTGAAACCATTTAATATTTTTTCACCAAACCTATCAAAGGCATTACCTTAGGACGTGACACATGTCCCCTGCAAGTTTGAGGAAAAATTTTCAGTTCATGTAGGCTGTGGGTGAGAGCAAAAAAAAAAACATGTTAAGCATAAGAAAAAAGTTAGCCTTTTATAAAAATGACATATGAGCTTCTCAGAAACCACACATGCCACCACCACAGCACTTTTCATATATCAAGACCTTTCCTCCTAGACAACACATGCAAAATGTCTGCTCATTTGTTTGAATGGTGCCAAAGATATTAATGTGCAAATTTAGGGGTTTAACATTGGGGGTATTGTTTAACCAGGAAAGGCACACTAAGCTAAAGCTTGTTTCCAGGTGTGACCTGGGAGCACAAGGAAGTTAAGTGACTTGCTTAGGGTCATAAATTATGCAAGCAGGGGCTGATGGGATTCAAACCCAGGTCTGCAGGTTTGCAGCTCACAGTCCTTAACCGCTATGCTGAACTCTAACTATAGTGGTGGTACCGCACCACTATCATAATAGGTGAATAAGCATAATAAATAACAATTCTGCAGGGACAAGGATTGTAAAAAGTAAATACATAACTACAGAATAAAGTGCTGGAAGATTAATACATTTGCAATTACAATACAACAAAGTCCTGGAAGAAACATATGGGATGGCTGCCTCGTTATAATAATTTACAGAAGCCCTAGTAAGAACACTTAAAATGGGAACAATCTGCTGCCTCTAAAATAACTTTGTAAATTAATTTCCTGCCTCCAGTGCTGTGTACTGCACACTACTATGCTGTGCTTAGCTGTGCTGCACATACAGCTCATACTGCAGTGTCATGCTGTCTTAAAAGAGTACTGTGGTCAAAATTTGCAAAAAACATATGCTGTGCAGAGCAGAGTTCAATTTTAACATTGTTTTACTAGCCCAAACCCTAGTGCAAATTGTGATGCTTGGCCAGCTGGTTCTGATTGCTCTATGATTTTTGTAATATAAAAAAAATGTAGAATGTGATTGTCTGTGATGGGACATCCTGTGCTCCTGTGATGACCCCCCCCCCCCATGTTTCAGTTCAAATGACAGGATATGTTAAACAGCAGAGCTCTGTAATGTGATTAACTTCCAAGAAGTCACATTTTTATAGCCTTGTTTATGATCTGTGTTGCTTTGAAGCCATGAACTAAAATATCCATTTTATGACATCTTCAGATGAAGGACAGTTAATTTCAACTGGTGCTAAAAGAAGCTACATGACATCTAGGTGAGAAAACTGCAGAGTTGTAAAACTCTTGTGATGTCTTTGAAAAGCAAGAAACCACACTAGATCAAAGGAAAGACTCAAGATCAAAGAGTCATATTGGGAAATGAGTTTTTGCTGATGTCACCTTATTTAATATGCCTCCAAAGTGATGGGACATCCTGTGTGTATTCATTTTTATATTTAACAGGGAGGAGCTAGGTGACATCATGGAAGAGGCAGGTTCAAAGACAGTTTTAAACTGTTCTGTATCTGATCTTTATGCACATTCCTGTTCGACTCTGAAACAACAACATATAACTATAAGCACTGTAAGAAGGTAATAATACATTAGATAGACAAGTCTAATTGTTTTGTGGTAGGAGTTTGTTTGTACTTTTTCCTTGTTTTCTTTTAAGTGATTGTATGCTTTGTGATATATGGTTCTGTGTTTACATTTTACATATTTTTTTCCATTTTTAAGTAAATCTATATTTAAAGAGACTGCCTGATGTGCCTTTGAAATTCTTCTTTTGCATGTGAGGTACAGATGGTTATAGTTGACATTGTTCATAAGCTTAATGGTAATACCAAACTGGAAAAAGGTAAAAATTTTCCCAAGGTCTTTCATAGAGTTTTTTAGGGTTCATTTTGGATACCTGGTTAGGTGCCCTTAGGTGCAAGATATCTGGCATTCCCCGAAGAGCAGAATGATCTGAGCCTGTACATTTGGGTATGCTAGCATAAGGTTCACAGTTTGAATCCCTCCAGAACTTGAGACCAAAGGTGATTTGGACCCACAAACAGACAGAAGGGTTACCCTGTTCTGTTAACTGTCCACAATACTGCGCTTGGAGGTTGGCACTGTGGAAGCAGAGGGCCTGACCTGCTGAGTGGGTTTGTGACAGATTGGTTGGCAGCGGTGTGCATACCTTTGGTAAACACAAGCTTTATATTGTTCAGTGTGTCAGCTTGATACTGTACAGCTCACTTGCAAAAAAAGGCAGTGATTTATTTTTAAAAAGGAAACAGAACTATATAATTTGGCTTATAGTCAAGTTCCTACCTGTTTGATTTTTTTCTAAAGTGCAAGTTAGAGTAGCCATAATTAGGGAAGAAGATGGCTTCCAACTACAGCGGGCACACTGTAGACTACTTGAGGCAGTTGTGCAAGGACAGAGGAGTTCTGTATGAGGTGAGAGCCACCAAGCAGAACCTTGTGGATGCCCTGATGGTAGCAGATACCCAGAGCATTGAGTCACAGACTGTGATTAAAAAGGACCAAACCTTGAGTGTGGAAGGGCTAGTGGACAGTGCAGTGTCCAGATATGATGAGGATGACAGCTGGTCCAGTGCCAGTGAAGTGCCACAGCAGCAGGGGAAGGTCACCAACATTCTGGAACCAGAAGTACTCAGGTTGCAGATTGAGTTGTGCAGAATGGAGCTGGAGTTCCAGGAGAAGAGAGTGCATGAACAGTGAGAGCTGACCGTGAGAAGCGTGAGTGCCAGTGAGCTGCAGAGGAGAAGAGGGACCATGAACAGTGAGAGGTGGACCGTAAGGAGTGTGAGCGCCAGAGGCGACATGAACTGGAGATGCTATGACGCCAACCACCAGCACCAGGGCAGGTAAGTGACTTGGGTTTAACTGGAACTACAGGACTGGGTTACAAATTAAATTCCAAATTGACAGCTGAATTTAAAGAGGGGGAGGATATGGATGCTTTTTTAAATTCCTTTGAAAAAGTTTGTATTCAGGCTAAAATTTCTAGAAAGTCCTGGAGCTTTCAGCTATCCCCACTACTTACCGGGAAAGCTCGGGATGCATTGTGTCAAATGGACAATGAGAACAGTAATGATTACAGCAAACTTAAAGCTGCACTTTAAAAAAAAATTGATTTAACTGCTGAAGCATACAAAGCTAAATTCTGTAAGCTCAGGAGAAGCCCTGATATGAGCAACGAGGAGCTAGCCATGAAACAACGTCAGTTTTTAAAACATTGGTGGGAGGGAATTGAAGCAAACTCTGTAGATAAAACTGAAAATGCTATATTGTTAGAACTATTTTTTTGGGTATGCCTAGCCCAGCTGAACACCTGGCTGGAGGACCGAGATCCCAAAACAGTGCAAGAAACTGCTAAACTCTCGGACTGCTATGCCAAGAGCAGACCTGCTCTGAGAGTGAATGGGGCAGGCATGGCAGTGTGGAAAGGGAAAAGCGAGCCTTCAGGGCAGCTAAAACCCTCACTGCCTCCACCAAAACCAGTTAGCCCCAGGTTTCAGAGAAAAGATTTCTCTGAGAAAAGAAATGAATGTTGGTTGTGTAAAGAAACTGGGCATATTGCCAGACAGTGTCCCAAAAGGATGAGCAATACGCAAGGTGGTGCTAGGAAGGAAGTGGGTTATTTGTGTGTCCCTGGAAGCATGTCTGTGAACATGATGGAACACATGCACCCAGTCATGGTGAATGGTGTACAGACACAAGGATTAAGGGACAGAGGGGCATCCCTGACATTGGTAAAAGGGGGTCTGATAGAGCCTGGTCAGCTGATACCCAATGAATTTGTGACTGTGCAAGGGTTCAGTGTTGAGGAGACCACATTGCCACTCGCTAGTGTTCTCCTAGAATGGGGTGAAACCAGGGGAACTGTGCAACAGGTGGTTGTAGTCTGAAAGTCAGCAGTGGACATCATCTTTGGCAACAATCTCAAACAGGGGATGGTGTGTGCAGTTACCCATAGACAAGCAGCAAGGGAAAATTGTAGTTGCCTGAACCCCACAGAAGCCATTGTGGAAACCACTGGGAGGCTGGTTCTCTAGTCTATGTCTCCTGATATGGAGACTAATGAAAAGGGGTTAGAAATTTCCCCAGTAGCAGTTAACCACACAGCTACGGAGGGATACTCCGAAGAGGGAGGGGTGACCCATTTTCAGAGGATTAGGAATGACAGTGATCCTGAGTGCCCTGATGCTAGTGCTAGGGAACCTAGTTCAGAGACTGAAAGGGACCTGTCCCATGCCTTGGGAATATGTGAGGAGTTTGCAGCTGCTCAGAGAAGTGACCCTAGTCTAGAGAAGCTGAGGACTTGGGCAGACTCTGATGGAGCACAAGGAGATGATGGTAAACATAAGGTTTATTGGGAAAATGGACTGATGTATACTCAGGCTGTGCAGACAGAGGGAGGGGTGATAGGCAGGCAGCTTGTCATTCCCCAGGGGTATCGTGAGCAGTTGCTCAAGATTGCACACGATATTCCCTTGTCTGGTCATCTGGGAATCATGCTCACTATGCAGCTGTTGGCCCAGAATTTCTATTGGCCCAACTCTCCCAGCAGGTGAAGAAGTATTGCAGGTCTTGTCACCGGTGCCAAGAAATAGCGATGGTGGGCAAGAAAACCCAAGCCACCCTAATTCCATTGCCCATAGTGGAGGAACCGTTCCAGAGGGTGGAAATGGATATTGTGGGGCCTTTAAATACCCCCAGCTCCTCAGGGAAGAGAGTCATCCTGACTGTGGTGGATTATGCCACCTGGTACCCAGAGGCAGTCACCCTATCCTCAATTAGGACAGACAAAGTTGCAGATGCCTTACTTGGTATTTTCTCCTGTGTTGGGTTTCTACAGGAGGTTATCACTGATTGAGGGGGGGTTACTTCATGTCAGACCTGATGAAATGTTTGTGGGAGAAGTGTGGGGTGGTGAAGAGATGCATGACACCGTATCATCCACAAGCCAATGGGTTTATGGAAAGATTTAATGGTACCCTGCAGTCAATGCTCTGAGCATTTGCTGAACAGCATGGGAGGGACTGGGAGAAATACCTTCTCCATCTGTTGTTTGCATACAGGGAGGTGCCCCAAGAGTCAACAGCATTTTCCCCCTTCGAGCTCTTATATGGACGCAAGGTACATGGGCCCCTAGACTTGAACTGGGAGGACTGGGAAGGCAAGCATACCACCCAGGGAACTCCCCTAGTGGTTTATGTCCTTAGGTTTAGGGAAAGGCTGAAGGAGCTTACAGGGACAGCCCAGAGCAACCTGGCAGCTAACAGAAACAAAAAGTGTGGTATAACCACAGAGCCAGAGCTTGCTCAACCATGGTGGGTCAGGAAGTCATGGTCCTTATTCCGGTCTGGAAAGACAAGCTGCAGGCTGAGTGGGCAGGACCATACAAAGTAGTTAGGAAGGTAAATGACATGAACTATATTATACAGTTACCTGACAGAAGACAGACAGAAAAGATGTATTCTGTCAACATGATGAAGCCATATGCTAATAGGGCTGACATGGTGTTTGCAGTGTGTAGTCCTGCGGAGGGGACAGATGAAGGAGACCTCCTTCTGAACTTGCTGGAAGAAAGCAAGCGGGAGTCCTCTGTGGAGACAGTTAAATTGTCTCCCCAGCTGGCCCCGGACAAGATCCAGGAAGTAAGGGAGGTTTTAGCAGACTTTGTCCCCCTGTTTAGCACCAAGCCTGGACTAACCCCCTTAGCGACACATGATGTGGAGACAGGGACACAGACGCCCATACGGCGGACAGCATATCGGGTGTCAGATGCTGTCCAAAAGGACAATAGGAGGGAAGTGGAAGTGATGCTGGATTTAGGGGTAATCCAGAGATCCCACAGCCCCTGGTCCTCACCCATAGTCCTTGTGCCCAGGCCAGATGGCTCTACTCATTTCTGTGTGGACTATCATGGACTGAATGCAGTCACAAAGTCATACACCCACCTGATGCCCTGGACAGATGAAGTCCTGGATAAGTTGGGAGGGGTGACCTACCTTACAACCAGACCTGACCAAGGGGTATTGACAGGTAGAGTTAATGGACAGAGCTAGGGAGAGGTCGGCCTTCATCACTCCGATAGGCTTATTTGAATTTAAAGTAATGCCTTTCAGAATGAAGAACACCCTGGCCACTTTCCAAAGGTTGGTGAACCAGGTGTTAAATGGTGCTGAGGAGTACACTGTGGCATACCTGGGTGACATTTCCATCTTTAGTGCCATCTGGGAGGAACATCTGTTCCACCTTAGGGAAGTGCTGGGCAAGATACAGAGGGCCGCGCTCACTGTCAAAGCCGAGAAGTGCCAGGTGGCCATGGGAGAAGTGGCATACCTTGGGCATGTGATAGGCTGGGGATAGCTCCATCCTAACCAAATAAAAATAGAGGTGATCCAGGTGTGGCCCAGACCAGAAAAGTAGAAGCAGGTCAAGAGTTTTCTAGGGACAGGAGGGTACTATCGGAAATTTGTACCCAATTATAGTGCCCTGGCTGCTCCCCTATCTGACCTGGTAAAGAAAAGGATGCCAAAGAAAATTACCTGGGGACCAGCCTGTGAAGAAGTCTTTACTAGACTGAAGGAGGCACTGTGCAGTGCTCCTGTATTGACAAGTCCTGACTATAGCAAACCCTTTATAGTTCAGACTGATGCCTCAGAAGTGGGTATTGGGGCAGTACTGAGTCAGACATCCAACCAAGGGAAAGATCACCCGGTAGTGTACCTGAGTGAAAAGTTACTTCCCAAGGAGCAGGCATACTCTACTGTGGAAAAGGAGTGCCTTTCCATAGTGTGGGCTCTAAAGAAGCTAATGCCATACTTGTATGGGCAGCATTTTGTGGTACAAACTGACCACAACCCCCTGGTTTGGCTGACGCAAATGGGAAAAACTAATGGTAGATTGTTAAGATGGTGTCTTGCCTTACAAGGGTATGACATGACAATCTTACATAGGGCTGGAGCAAAAAATCAGAACAGTGATGGCTTATCATATGTCTATGAGGAGTGAACTGATTTGAGAAGCTTATCCCATGCAGGGGATAAAGCCCCCAAATTCAGTCTAGGTAGAGAGATTTGTGATGCTTGGCCAGCTGGTTCTGATTGCTCTATGATTTTTGTAATATAAAAAAATGTTGAGTGTGATTGTCATGAGACATCCTGTGCTCCTGGGATGACCCCCCCCCCAGGTTTCAGTTCAAATGACAGGGTATGTTAAACAGCAGAGCGCTGTAATGTGATTAACTTCCAAGAAGTCACATTTTATAGCCTTGTTTATGATCTGTGTTGCTTTGAAGCCAGGAACTAGAATATCCATTTTATGAAGTCTTCAGAGGAAGGACAGTTAATTTCAACTGGTGCTAAAAGAAGCTATATGACATCTAGGTGAGAAAACTGCAGAGCTGTAAAAGTCCTGTGATATCTTTGAAAAGCAGGAAACCACACTAGGTGAAAGGAAAGACTCAAGATCAAAGAGCCATATTGGGAAATGAGTTTTTGCTGATGTCACCTTATTTAATATATCTCCTGAGTGATGGGACATCCTGTGTGTATTAATTTTTATATTTAACAGGGAGGAGCTAGGTGACGTCATGGAAGAGGCAGGTTCAAAGACAGTTTTAAACTATTCTGTATCTGATCTTTACGCACATTACTGTTGGACTCTGAAACAACAACAACACATAACTATAAGCACTGTAAGAAGGTAATAATACATTAGATAGACAAGTCTAATTGTATTGTGGTAGGAGTTGGTTTGTACCTTTTCCTTGTTTTCTTTTAAGTGATTGTATGCTTTGTGATATATGGTTCTGTGTTTACATTTTACATATTTTTTTCCATTTTTAAGTAAATCTATATTTAAAGAGACTGCCTGGTGTGCTTTCGAAATTCTTTCTTTCGCATGTGAGGTACAGATGGTTAAAGCTGACACTGTTCATAAGCTTAATGGTAATACCAAACTGGGAAAAGGTAAGAATTTTCCAAAGGTCTTTCATAGAGTTTTTAGGGTTCATTTTGGATACCTGGTTAGGTGCCCTTAGGTGCAAGATATCTGGCATTCCCCGAAGAGCAGAATGATCTGAGCCTGTACATTTGAGTATGCTAGCATAAGGTTCACAGTTTGAGTCCCTCCAGAACTTGAGACCAAAGGTGATTTGGACCCACAAACAGACAGGAGGGTTACCCTGTTCTGTTAACTGTTCACAATACTGCACATGGAGGTTGGCACTGTGGGAGAAGAGGGCCTGACCTGCTGAGTGAGTTTGTGACACAAATAACCAGGGCTTAGTGCAGCTAACCCTCTACTTGTCCATCTTGACTGTGCAGGTTTACCACTGTTGTTAATGAAGTTAAAAATGTCCCTGCTTTAGCAGGCTCTAGTCCTTGTGCTAAATCTCTCTCAGTGTTGCAGATGGCCTGGTGTGATTAACACCTCATTAAGAGCTGCAGTTATCTGGCAGTTCAAGAAGGGGATCCCACAAAAGGCTCAATGTGAGTAATTATCACTCCACTTTCAGCTAGTGTCAAAGGTGTGAGAGTGATCAAGGGTAGAAGCTGTTAAGTCACTAGCTTCCAGTTTTCTGAATATGTGTCTGACAATTTGTCCCACATTATTAAGATCAGTGTCCCTCATTTACCTACATTTTGAGTATCAGTGTCCAACATTTCAGTGAAAAAATGCTAAGAAGCATACAGGGTCTGCTCTGCAGGTGGTGGGTTTTATCCCAGCCTCACCATAGCTGCTCCCTCTCCCCTCCAAATCTCTCAACTCTGTACTTCCCCTGGACACCACTGCAGACCATGCTCTGAAATGACTATTCATAGACCCATAACTGTCATTATTGGTATGTGTAGGAGTCCCCAGCCTTTCTAAATGGACCATGCCAGCCAACACAAGCCATATAGTCCCACCCTTATCTTACTCAGCATGTCCTTTCATTCTAAAGTCATAAAGCTCCTCCTGGGGTTGAGTGGATGGCTGTTTGTGCTTTTCTGTGTCTGTAGGTTAGTTCTTGTTCATTTACATGTTTTTCTGCTTGGAATACCTGCGCCATTCTTGCACACAACATCAATGAAAGTCTCCTGGACTGAATTTCTGCAGAACATCATCATTAGGCATCAGCTTTTTAATTTTAAATCAACTTTCTTGAAGCCTCCCCAAGGAAGCATATGTCTTGCAACTAGTCTTACAAACATGGTGATGCTGGGTCCTGCAACTGAATCAACATTTTCAACATTTTTGTCTCACCACTCCTAAAGCAGCTGTACTTGTGGACTTTAAAGAACATAGGAATTTTAACACATTTTGTGACTGAATCAACATTTTTGTCTGACCTGCTAACAAAGGTATTGTACTTGTCTCTAAGGACTTTGAAGATCAAAGGAAACATACAGACAAAATGATATCACACCTTGCCTATGCCTAGGCCACAGTTTATCACCTTTTAAGAATTTTAACATATTATGTGACCCTGGATCTCAACAGTTCATCATTTCCTCTGGATGTAATTAACCATCAGCATTTTTCCTTTGCCATCTCCTCCTGGTGTGCTTGTTAGACCACCCAAGTGCCGCCACCTCTGCTCTACCATGGATTACTCCATCCTCCTAGTTCTTCTATATGCTGTGGGTGCTACAGGCCCAAAATGCCAAGCTGGACCACTACTACCCTTGCGAGAACCTGCTCTTGACAAAAATGGACTCTATGGCAGCCCAATGCCAACTGTGTCGAGGGAGCTCCAGTTTTCCACCATCTGCATCCCGCCTCCTAGCCCGGGGCCCCCAACACTTGCCACAGTTATCAACAACATTACCATTGTCATGTCCATAAAGATCACCCTGGTGAACGCTCACATCCTCCATTGCAAGAGCAGGAGGTGCAAGATACTCTCCATCATTAGCATAAATCTCTCAGCCAGGAAAATAATATTTATGCTTCTTCTATCAGGTAACATCCATGCCAGTCTGGGCCCACCACCAGTGTCAAACGCAGGGGAAAACATGAGTAAAGGCCTGAAAGTGGCTGCACTGAACATATGCAGCCTTACAGCAAAGTTTGACCTACTCCAAGTGTGGATGTTCCACCATGTACCTGACATTCTCTGTCTGACAGAGACTTGGCTGTCAAACAAGATAAAAGACAATGAAGTGATGCTCCTGGGATATCAAACATTCAGGAAAGATAGGTGTGGCAAGAGAGGCAGAGGAGTCCTTATCTATGCCAGGGATTACCTATGCTGCTCAGTCCTTCCTGTAATCAGGGTCGAGGATGATCATGAACTACTAGCAATAAAAACACAGGTTGGATGGCACGGCAAATATCTAATGTTAGCCTCAGTTTATCTTCCACCCACTAAAGCCAGGGATGGCCTCCCAAAAGTACTGGATACAATTGCTAACCTTCCTAAGGGCACAGAGCTTCTCATAACAGGTGACTTTAACATCAACTGGGATGGCAGGGAATCCATGCCTTTCAAGGACATGGTTGCTACTTCCAACCTGACCCAACTCATAGACAGCTCAACAAGGCGGAACCACAAAACAGGAAAAGACACCCTCCTCGATTGGCTCCTCTCGAGTTCCCCTTCTTGGATCTCTGAGCTTAAGGTCCTGCCTGACACCTTAAGTGATCACTCCCCAGTCACTTTCACATGGTCAAACAAATTGAGCAAGCCCCCACCTATCATAATTAATAGTAGGGTCTTGGGGAAGGGCAAGCTAGGGCCCTCTTCTCTGCCCTCTCCCAGTATGACTGGTCCCCTATCAATCATGCGTCTAATACTGACCAGGCCCTAAGTTTCTTTACAGAGGGCTTCAACAACATTTGTGATATCTTTGCACCACTGAGAAAAAGAAAAATTCAGGGTCAAGTTAATGGCTGGATCACAGGGGATCTCCTCGCCCAGATGAAGGAAAGGGACAACCTCTGGGAAGAAGCCAGGTCCTCTCATAGCAAGTACAACTTCCAATGCTATAGAGCTGCAAGAAACCACTGCACCAGCCTTATCCACCAAGCAAAGACCAACTTTCACAAGGAGCAGCTTAATAAAACTTGGGGCAATGGGAAGAGTTTTTGGGAGAACATCAAAAACCTTCTTGGGAAGGATGAGAAAAAGATCCCCTGCTAGCTCAACATCAACAACACCACGATTACTGACCCACGGCACATCCCAGATTCTCTCAACACAGTGTTTACCAACCTGACTGGAGTGCTACCACCCCCCGAATACCTGCACCCTGCTAGGGAACAAACCAACTGCACTCCTCAAGGGGACTCAACCCCTGTCTTCTACTTCAAAAAAGTGTCAGTGAAGGAAGCTTACAAACACATAAAAAAATTACTAAGCAAGACCAGAATGGGGAGTGATGGAGTCGATATGAAACTCCTATCCCTAACACTGGATGTCATCATCGTGGGAGTTTCAAAACTATTTAACAAATCGTTGGCTCCTGTACAATTCCCCGGGATCTGGAAACAGGCTCTCATGATGCCAGTGCACAAGAACGGTGATATGACATGCACCGCCAATTATAGGCCAATATTCATCCTCTCTCCCTTATCTAAAGCCCTGGAAAAGATTGTGGCCACCCAACTCACAGATTACCTCAACAAATACAACCTATTATGTCCCAACCAACATGGCTTCAGGCAGAATGATAGTACCTCCACTGCCTTGCTGGACTACACGGACTACTTGCACAAGGTACTAGACGAAGAAAAACTGGTGGGGTCAGTCTTCATAGACCTCACTAAAGCTTCAACACTGTCAATCACTCTCTCCTCCTGACTCAACTACAGAACCTGGGGGTTGCAACCACTGCTGTTTGCTGGTTCAAGGACTACCTAACACACAGAAGCCAAAATTGGGCACACAGTATCTGGCTCCAAAGAGGTATCTTTAGGGGTCCCACAGGGGTCAATACTGGGACCCTTACTATTCAGCCTCTTCCTAAATAATCTTCCTGAAGCCTGTGACACTAATCTGATACTTTATGCAGACAACGCTGTACTTCTCACCAGCAGTTCATCAATAGTCGCACTCCACTCGAAGCTGCAGGCATCCTTCTACAAGCTGGAAGACTGGTTCTGTAGCCATAAACTTCTATTAAACTTCAAAAAGACCAAGGTGATGCTCACAGCCAGCCCACAGCACAAAAAGAAGCTCTGTCCCCTCACCATCTCCAATAAAGTCAGTGAGCCACTAGAACAAGTTCACTCCTTCAAGTACCTGGGGGTCACCATTGATGATTCCCTCACCTTCACCCAACACATTGACACAGTGCTAAAGGCAGTGAACACCAAGCTGCACAGTGCCTCCTTCAGTCTTGTAAAGACTTCTTCACAGGCTGGTCCCCAGGTAATTTTCTTTGGCATCCTTTTCTTTACCAGGTCAGATAGGGGAGCAGCCAGGGCACTATAATTGGGTACAAATTTCCGATAGTACCCTCCTGTCCCTAGAAAACTCCTGACCTGCTTCTACTTTTCTGGTCTGGGCCACACCTGGATCACCTCTATTTTTATTTGGTTAGGATGGAGCTATCCCCAGCCTACCACATGCCTGAGGTATGCCACTTCTCCCATGGCCACCTGGCACTTCTCGGCTTTGACAGTGAGCGCGGCCCTCTGTATCTTGCCCAGCACTTCCCTAAGGTGGAACAGATGTTCCTCCCAGATGGCACTAAAGATGGAAATGTCACCCAGGTATGCCACAGTGTACTCCTCAGCACCATTTAACACCTGGTTCACCAACCTTTGGAAAGTGGCCAGGGTGTTCTTCATTCTGAAAGGCATTACTTTAAATTCAAATAAGCCTATCGGAGTGATGAAGGCCAACCTCTCCCTAGCTCTGTCCATTAACTCTACCTGTCAATACCCCTTGGTCAGGTCTGGTTGTAAGGTAGGTCACCCCTCCCAACTTATCCAGGACTTCATCTGTCCGGGGCATCAGGTGGGTGTATGACTTTGGGACTGCATTCAGTCCATGATAGTCCACACAGAAATGAGTAGAGCCATCTGGCTTGGGCACAAGGACTATGGGTGAGGACCAGGGGCTGTGGGATCTCTGGATTATTTGTGCACTCCCTCACCCTCCAGTCTCCCCACTGGCTCCCTCCTATCTGCCCTCTGCTTTCACTTATTCTCCTTTCTGGACATGTAGAAAGTAACCTAGTCACCATAAACACCCACATCAACCATACAGACACCACCTTGGCAAAACAATTCGGACTTAAAGTTGCTCACATGAATATCTGCAGCCTCCCATCATAGTTTCCTGAGCTTGCAGCATGGCTATCCCTATACAAGCCGCAGGTGTTAGGTCTCTCTGAGACCTGGTTAAAACTGTACCACTCTGACTCCTAGTTTCAACTACATGGTTACTCACTCCTACATCTGGACAGACCAGAAAGAAAGTGGGGCAGGGGTGTGGCACTGTATGTGCAAGAGCACATCACTGCCACCACCATCAGCTGCTCATTCCCCACCTCCCTGAGTAAGTGGCTGCTCGCTGAGATAACCCTAGGTGCATCTAAGAAACTCTATCTAGGTTGCTGTTATAACCCCCTACGGGAGGCATCCCAGGCATACCAAACTTCTTAGATGGCGTAAGGTGCCCAGTACTTCCAAGAAATACCAAAGTACTTGGAGATTTCAGCCTCAATTGGTTAGATACCCCTGCACCAGACTACACAAATCTGCTGAAAGAACATAATCTGGAACAAGTTATTTTCCCCATTACCAGGCACAGTGCTCACTTGCTAAACCACTCCCTTATTGATTGGGTCACCACTAACTGGGTAGACTTGATCCTCCAGGCAGGCACAATGCCCGACTCTATCAATGATCACACCCCAACCTATGTTATACTGTCCACCAAATCAATTCATCCTCCACACAAACTCCTGTCTTTCAGAAAGTTTGACTGCCAAGATCCCAAACCTGTCCTCAGAGATGTTAGGGCAATAAATTGGTTTGCCCTCTACCAACACAGCAATATCACTGATGTGGTTGCTTTCTTTACCTCCACCATCTCTCGCCTACAGGACATTCATTTCCCCCTCACAACCAGAAGGGTAAGAAGGGGCTGTAACCGTTGGCTGTCCAGAGAACTACTGGCACTAATGAAGGACAGGGATAGTAAATGGAAGACACACAAGGCATACCCTTCCCCTCAGTTCTGGAATGCCTATAGATGACTGTGCAATACCTGCAAACAGACTGCCAAATCACTCAAGTGCAAATAGTACCTCAACCAGCAAAGCAACAACCTTGGCAATCTGTGTAATTTCTAGGCTTCTAGTGGGTCACTTCTAAACCCAGAGGCAGTATAGTGCAGTGGTTTAAGGCTCTGAGCTGCAAATCTGGTGACATCCAGCAGACCAGACCTGGGTTTGAACCCCACAGCTTCCACTTGCATACTGTGTGACCCTAAGCAAGTCACTTAACTTCCCTGTGCTCCCAGGTCACACCTGTAAAAAAGCTTTCAGCTTAGTGTGCTAGTCCTGGTTAAATAACTAACAAAAAAAACAAGACTAGCAGGCAAATAACTCAACTCACATCCCCCTCTGGTCCCATCTCTGAACCTACTGAGATTGCAAATACTTTTAATGCAAAATTCACAGATTTATCCTCCTATCTCAGCAAACTCCCCCTAGACTTCCCCAGCCCAGAACATCCAGCCAAACAACCCCCCCAAACACCACCCTGCCCCCACATTTCCATTTCAGAGCTATTGGACAGAATGTTACTATCAAACTCCTGAAGTCTCTCCATGCCAAAGGAAGCCTTGGCAGTGATTGACCATACCCAGCTTTTCTAAAACTTATCTCCCCTGCAATTGTTAAACCCTTCACTTTCATATTCAACCTCGCCCTTTCTACATCCACTGTGCCTGACTCCTGTAAACATGAAAATGTGATTCCAATCTTCTAAGCTGGTGATCCCCTCTCCCCTGACAGCTATAGGCCCATCTCCCTCCTCCCTCACCTAAGTAAACTGCTTGAAAAAATCATACACTTCCATCTAGCTGAACACCTAGAAAAATATAACCTCCTATGTCCCCTCCAGCATGGCTTCCACAAGCACCACAGTACCTCCTCTGCTTTGGCCCTTTATTTTCCAATCATGTTCTAAGAAACATGGACCAGAGCAAAGCCACAGGTGTGGTCTTTGTAGATCTATCAAAGGCTTTTGACCTTGTTGACTACCACCTTCTCCACTCCACCCTGCTTCTTTTTGGCTGCTCTACTGGAACTGCTGCTTAGTTCCACAGCTATCTCTCTAACAGGTCTCAGTCTGTTATCATAGGTAAAGCATTCTCTGCTGCCCTATCTGTGCACACCAGAATCCCTCAGGGTTCCATTCTCGGCCCACCACTCTTTTCCATGTTCATTAATACACTCCCCAAGGATAGCCTAAATTTTAAAACTCTCCTGTACGCAGATGATCTAGTCCTCTACCATAGTGACAAATCAATTGAATCCATCTTGTCCACACTCACACAAAACTATGGCTCCACCCATCAATGATTCCTCTCCATGAAGCTCCTAGTCAATTAAAAAAAAGACTAAATTTATGCTCTTTAGCTCTAAAGATCTCCTCGCCAAAGCTGCCAAAACCAACTCCTCCCTCCTTGTACTCATCCCAGCAGGCCCCCCCTTGAAAATGTCCTATCCTTCAAATATTTAGGTGTTACCCTTGACCCCTCCCTTTCTTTCTCTGAACATATCAACAACACTATGCGGAGAATCCACCAGAAGTTAGGTGCTATATACCGACTCAAGCATCTTCTCATCTTCTGTTTGCTGAAGTGTGCCTTGCCATTGCATGTAGTAACCTACTGCCCCTCCTTGACTATTGCTCCCCTGTCTACTCCCTCATGTCCTCTACCTTACACTCATGGCTAAACACAACATACAACTCTGTCTATTCATCCTTCAAGCTCCCCACTGTACCCATCACTGCACACTCTACCACTCCCTAGGGTGGCCCATTCTACGAGGTCATTTCATTTATGCAGTGGGCTGCTTGGTGGACAACTCACTCAGAAACCAACACCTGTCCTCCTACTCATCCCTCCTAACAGGTAGAGTGGTTTCCAGGACTCTTAGGGTATCCTAAGTCCTTCCACTAGAAATACCATGTTTCTTCTCCATCTCCGAATCCTATGGAACAAACTCCCACCATCCATCTGATCATCCCCCACCCACCTGTCTTTTAAACAGAATCCAAAAGCCTGGCTCCTGACTACAGCCAATTGCCACTGCACCCCACAACAACACTAGGGCTTACAAATCGACCATGCCCTATAATGTGTAGGCATCACTTGCTTGCCCCTACCTACCTGCCCCTCCTTTCTCACCTCTGTCTTCTTTTACCCTAGCCCCCCACACCATTACAACCCTCATACTTGCTCCGATCTTCTTTGATCCCTAAGAAAACAATGAAAATGTGATTGTCTGAACCTGCACAGCTACCGTTGTTGGCACCTAAAGCACAACTTTTGGTTGTTGGTAATTGATATTAATATGGAAATGGATCATGTAATCATATGTTGATATTGACTGTAATTTGCACTATTTGTTTTTGTTGTAATCACATTGTCCTTAGCCTTTTACTATTGCTATTGTATAATCCATCTTATCTACTGTATATTTCTTTTTTCCTCACCAACTCATTTTGGGGGGGGGGGTTTACTGTGCCCTGTATGTACTGGTCCTTAATACTGTGAACTTATGTACTGTGTTGTTGCCACCTTGTGCCCAGGTCATGACCGAAAATGGTCCTTTGGATCAGTGCACCTACCCGGATATCAAAGACATAAATAAATAAATAGCTGATGCCAAGCATCAGGCTCCTATCTTCAGATTACTGCTGCAGTACTTTCCCTCATTGAAACTGGTCCTGGATGCATTACAGATTACAAAGGTGTTCTCTCATATGTGAAGGAGGGTATAAGAACTACAGAGATGCAGGGGCAACATGGGGACAAAGAAGGGCTGGAGGTACTACCAGTCAGCCTAGAGATGAGGTTGAGGAGTAATATTCACATGGGGGTGGTATATAGGCCTCTGACAGAAGGGGAGGATTTAGACAGAGCCTTGGGGGAAGCCATTAGCAAAATGGCCAGCAAAGGGCAAGTTTCCACAATTAGTGACTTGTATCTGCTCAGTGTAGATTGGAACATTCTCACCACAGCTACAGTACATCAAGAGACAGGGCCATTCTTGTTACTCCATTCAAGGGGCATTACTTAGGCAGCTGGTTTAGGAACCCACTAGGGATGGGGTAGTGCTGGACTTGGTACTTACAGAAACAGCATTGCTGATGTCACTTTGGGCAGTCCCCAGGTACAAGTGATCACTGCATATTGCAGTTTGGCATACGGATAGGACAGGGAAAAAAACACTAAGATGAGGGTCCTGAACTTCAAGAGGGCAGATTTTAAAGAAATGGGAAACTGCCTCAGAGGATGTCTTGAAGAGGGGGAAGGCAGAGGGGGAGTGGAGACTCAATGAAGAAAATTAAGGAGGGTAGAGCCCAGGCAACAGGATGCTGTTTGAAGGAAACACGCAAAGGAAAGAGGAGGAAGGGCCGCTATGGTTCTCTAAGGAGGTGGCAAGGGCAGTGAAGGAGAAGAAAACAGGATTTAGAAAGTACAAGGAGACCCAGAAAAATGAAGACAAGGAGGTATATCTGGCAAAGCAAAGTGAGGCAGAAAGGAGGATGAGAGCAGCTAGAACACCAACAGAGGAGAGGAGATGATAGGTAAGTAAGTCAAAAAAGGGGACAAGACCTTCTTTGGGTATGTGGAGGAAAAAGGAAGACAAGGGGAAGGATAGTGAGAATCAGAAGGGCAGGGGTGGACTGTGCAGAGGAACATCAAGAGAAAGTGGAAATACTGAACCATTATTTCTGCTCAGTCTTCACAGTAGCAGTCAGCGGGGATGAATCAGCATGCTGCAGTAAACAACGGGGGGGGGAGTTGACACTAGTCCATTCTCAGTGGAGAGGGTCTGGAAGGGATTGGAAGCCTTAAAGGAGAATAAGGCAATTGACCCATATGGGATTCATTCAAGGGCCCTAAAAGAACTGAGCATGCTGCTGGCCACCCCTCTCACAGCGCTTTTTTGCACCTCATTGGAAATGAGGGACTTTCCAGAGGACTGAAAAAGGGC
The DNA here is from genome assembly GCA_016271365.2 of Neoceratodus forsteri. Lineage (NCBI taxonomy): Eukaryota > Metazoa > Chordata > Ceratodontiformes > Ceratodontidae > Neoceratodus > Neoceratodus forsteri. The sequence goes on from CM057455.1 coordinate 997,487,630, forward strand.
TGGTGTGGTCCCTCTGCACAAAAGTGGCAGTAGGGAGGATGCTACCAACTACAGGCCAGTCAGTCTGACATCAGTGGTGAAAAGATAATGGAGACACTACTGAAAGAGAGGCTTGTGAAGCACCTGGAAGTAAAAGGGCTGCAGGACCACTGGCAGCATGGTTTCACAGGGGGAAGGTCATGTCAAACTAATCTCATAGATTGCTTTGACTGGGTTATCAGGGAGGTGGATCAAGGGAGAACAGTGGACATGGCTTATCTGGACTTCAGTAAGGCTTTTGACACTGTGCCACACAGCAAGCTAGATAAGAAACTGAGCAGCCTCGGGATGGGGAGAAAGTGACAAGCAGGGTATCAAACTGGTTAAGGGATTGGAGGCAAAGGATGACATTAAACAGTACCACTCAGGTGATAGGAGAGTGACAAGTAGGGTGCTGCAGGGTTTGTTGCCGGGACAAGTCATCTTTAATGTCTTCATAAGCAACATTGCAGAGGAGCTTGAGGATAAGGTGTGTTTCTTTGTGAATGATATAAAAATCTGCAACAGGGTTGACATTCAAGAAGGGATGGAGAGAATGCAAGGGTATCTAAGGAAACTAGATGAATCATCTAGTGAGTGGCAGCTGGATTTCAATGCCAAAAAGTGTAAGATTATGCACTTAGGGCTGTAGAATCCAGGGGACGAGTATAAGATGGGGTGAGTGGCACTTACTGTAACCAAGCAAGAAAGAGACCTAGGAGTCATTATATCCGATGACCTCAGGGTAGCTGGGCAGTGTAACAAAGCAGTGGGAAAAGGCTAGCAGGATGCTGGAGTGCATTGGGAGAGGGATTTCTTGTAGGAGAAGGGAGGTGGTGCTGCCATTATATCGATCGCTGGTGAGACCCTACCTGGAGTACTGTGACCAGGTCTGGAGGCTACACATTAGCAGATTCAGATTCTCTATTAAAACATGCATAAGACAGAAAGTTTATCACATGTAAATTTGGAGAAAAAATTCCAAGAAACAGGCATTTAAAAAAACACAGGATAGATTATTCATTCATAATAATATACATTTTATGAGCAAACTTATCTACAGCACAATAAGTTGCCCTTATGCAAGAGAACAGTATCTCTTCAATTTTAATTTCTGTTTGATCGTGGCAGTTCCTTATATAAGGAGAGATGTATTTCACTCTTTCCATCGACAGAAGAGGACATTCAGTAACAGATATGCAATTGATTTTTTCCTATTTATGTCACATTTATAGCTGTGATCTTGCGTAGATGCTACCTAGTGACTTTTCCACCCTTGATGTTCGTGCAGTAAACCCAGTTTTAGACTGCATAGTGCATTTCAATCCAATTTATCCTTGACATATTCCAAATAAGGTTACATTTTTACATTTATCTTAACCTTTTTGTATAACCTCATCCCTGAAAAGTATTCCAGTCTGGCTGAATCCTTTAGGAAAAAGATATCCTTTTGTCTCTGTTTTGCCTCCACCCTATATGAGTCTGAGGGTTTATATATCTCCTGTAGTCATAAGGACTCCAGGCCTATGCAGTATATGTCAGTCTCTTGTCTAGTAGATGAAACTACGGTTTTGAATATTTTAATGTTTTCACCTCCTCCCAGCATTGTTTGAGCAACCTATCTTGTTCCATTTTCATTATTTCATTCTGGTAGCCCACAGCCCTACAAAAAGATTGTAATTCAAGGGCCTTCATACCTGACTCCAGTCTCAAGAGTGTGGTTGGGTATCATTGGATAAGCCCAGCATTAATCTAATAAAAAAATTTGTATAGTGCCCACCAGTGCTAGATTTGAGGTTAAAACCCAAATATCATACTAGTGACTTTCTCTTCAAATGCTCTACATACAGCGATAAAGGAATTTTCCCCAAACTGCTTTGCAAACTGATTAATTCCTGTTGATATTCTAATCCTAGACTCTTACTTTTAACAAATGATTTTCCATGTCCTGTTTTTTTTGTGAAAAATCACACCTAAATAGGTAAATTCAGCTACTTCTATCACCAGGGACCCTGGTTTTCCATTTTTACCGGTAACACCGGTAACAATCACGGAATCCTGCTTGGTTTGCGGATTTTGAATTCTTGTACCGGTGTCTCACGGAAATCGCATGTCACTGCACAGAATCTCTAAGATTCCAGTATCTTTTTAATTTTTTTTTTTATTTTCTCTTTCTTTGTCCCCTTCTCACAGCATCGGTATCCTCTAGCTTCACCCCCAGCTAATGCTCAGGAGCTCCTGTGGGCCTGCCCCTATCCTGCCTGGGTTGTACCCCCCGGGTGGGAAGGGAGGGGACCCTAGGTCACCCCTCCACACTCCCTTAGTGTGTGTCGGCAGCCCAGTGGGTCCTTCATGGAGCCTGGTTATGAAGTCTGGGGTACCTGGGTCCCTTCTGCCAGTGGCCGATGTGGGGTGATTGTTCCTGGTTTTCTGGTCTCTGTCCCTGAGGGCACCGGCACTAGAGATCCAAGGAGGTAGGTCACATAGAGACATGCCACTCTTCCAGATCCTGGCTAGCATCCTCCCTTCCTGATCACTCTGCAGCACCATTGCACCACCACCCGTGGTCACACCGGTCGTGGTAAAGAAGCAGGACCTGCAGCCCACCCTCCCTGGAGGAGGAGAGCAGCCCCCCAGGTGCTCAATCCTACTCCCCTGGCCAGACCTCCAGCAACCCGAGTTTGCTTCTGACCCTGGGTCACTGGCATTGCAAGCAATAGTGCTACTGCAGCGCCAGCAGGCTGATCCAGATTTCAGCATCTTAAAATGAATGCTGCTGTACTTTGCATTCTTTCTGCTTTGCTGCGTATAGAAACAGTAAGGAAATCACCCACACTGCTTTGTTGTAATCAGCCATTCAGTTTAACCACCCATGCCTAGTGGTTAGAGTAACAAACGATGATTGAACTGGGTACATCCAGCAGACTTGGGTTTGAGTCACACCTTCACTTGCATCCAAGCAAGTCACTTAACCTCCCAAGTGCTTCTAGGTCACTCCTTAAAACAGACAGTTCTGCCTAGTGGGCCTTACCTGCTTTACAAAGAATATAAAAATAAATACCAATATATACAAAATCACACATGCCCACAAAATGCAAAGCATCATGGGCTGCATAAGCAAATCACCACAGAATGTTATGCTGGTCCAACTTTAAGCAGAATTCCATGGTGCCGAAAGGCCTCTCACACAGTTTGCAAAGGGTGCTAACAGAAGACATAGACACGTGTTTCGTCCTACCAGGACTCATCAGTATGCCTCGTCTGTTTGACACCCCAGTGGAATGGACCAGCTACCCTAAGACAGTGTGTCTTGGATATGTTGTGGTGAACCCATTAAAATAAAAAACATTTAAAAGACAAAGAACCTCTGTGCACAAACACTGAGGCAAGGGTTACCCCAAAGGGCATTTGGCTGGGAAGCCAAGTTTCAAGAAAATACAAAATCACACATGCCCACACAATGCTTACTACATCATTGAATAGTAGTCAGGGTACCATGTAATTTACTTGAGTTTTACTTGGGCTGCAATGATTTTGTATAGTAAAGATAAATATTCAGATACATTTTATAAGCTTGTTTTTAGATTTTAGTCAGGTATTCTTTGCATATAAGCATCTAGGTTGTAGATTGCTAAATGCAGGACCACTGTTACCAACTAACTTATTCAAGTTTATAATCAGCAGGACCATCCAAGATCCTCAGTTGTTTGAATGAAAACTAGTCTGAATGAAAGTATGTTCACAAAGTAGAAACTGCCTTACTACTTATGAAAAGACTTCACAGTTAGCACCCCATTAAAGTAAATTGGATCATTTGCACCTTTTCTCCCACCTGCTGGTTCTGTCTCTGTGACAACAAAATGTTTTCCGACAGATTACTTCAACAACAAGCAAATGTTAAGTATGTAAGAGTACTTAACAATGTAAGACCCCAGGGCTGTATATGATGCTAGTGGGCAGAGTGGTGCTCAATTCACATCTGAACAAAGACATGAAAACTGGGAACACCCTTTTCATGGACACCAAGTAGAAAAAAAGCATTCACATGTTTGAGAGATGCATGAATCCATTTTAAGGTCCTCTACTAATCACTTGTGGATTTTTTAGGTGAAAACACTTTGTTCAAAGAAGCAACTTCAAGCAGTATTTTTTTTTTGCTCTTCCTACCCCCTGGGCATCCACTCCTTCAGGCCTGTCAAGGCCCCCTACCACCGCTGCTGAGTCCTGACCACCATCCACTGCCCCTTACTGCTTTGCTACCAGGTAACCCAAAGCAACCCTTCATTGAGTGGGCCCCTACCCCTATGGGAGGGTATCAGGGGAGGAGAATTGCCTCAAAGAGCTTCCTGTGTATCCTGGGCATGTCGGGGGTCAGAACGGACATATGTCTGGGACTTCTGGTGTATGGCAGGACCAGCAGCCATCCTTCGATTGGCCAGCGGGTATTTTCCCATTTTCTTGGGAGCGTGACAGGCTACATGATATCAAGGCACAAGCCAACATCCGTCACACTCCTCCCACAGTGAGGACTGACATGCTGTCGTGCCTCTGGCCTCCACCATGGGCCAGCAAATGCTGAGCCGTGAACCCACCTTCCCTCTCAGGAGAAGGGAGTGATCATTGGACACTCAAGCCTTCACCCACTAGCTGGCCCTCCAACAGCCAAGTCTGTTCCCTAACCCTGGTCAGTGGTGTTACAGGCAGATATCCAATTCAGGCAGTTAAATTATAGATACGAAAAAACAAAGGTAGTCCAGCTTAGCGGTGATGTTTCAGATTAATTCACATCTGAGTTCTAACAAGCAAGGAGACAAAGTCATTTGTAACTTGTGCATGTGGGGTGAGTTTTGAAAGGGATCATAGTGCTGTCACTACTGCCATCACCCCAGAGGATGTGTACTGCATTGTTGCTACGCCATCACACGAAGGGGTAGGGGCTGTAGTGCTTCTGCCATCACCACTGGTGGATGGGGAATGTAGCTCTGACATCCCACCTGAGGGATGGGGCTCATATTGCTGATACTGCCATCACACATGAGGGAATGATGACCATAGCACTGCTGCCATCACACCTTAGGGATGGGGCCGTAGTGCTGCTTCCATCACACCTTAGGGATGGGGGCTGTAGTGCTGCAGCTGTCATCACATCTTGTACCTAAAATAACTTTAAATTGGTACAAGGATGGAAGGATGTGCAATAGTGAAGGTCAAAATTGCTAAAATGCATGTTAGCAGAGTTAAAAATTGTTAAATAAAGTACATAGAACCAAACACCGGTAAAACCGGATTTTGGCTTAGCAGACACTGGTGACAATACCATTTTTTACAATGTGCAAAATGGAATATGCCCTTTCTCAAGCCCGGTAAACCAGTGTCCCTGTGACTATCACCTGTATATTATTAACCAACCATAATTTATCATGTTCCCTACTACTAGTACCATAGACCAAAATTTTACTCTTGTTTACATTAACTGTTAGGTTCAAACTTTTCATTTGTTTGAATGTAGCCACCAGGGCACTTTTAAGGCCCAGCTACGTTCTTGAGAGTAAAATAATATCATCTGCATAAAGCAGTATTTGGACCTCCTTATTGTTAACCTGAGAACTATGGGTATCTACCTCTTGTAATTTCTTAACTAATGTTTTGATATACAGTATAGGGAACATAATAAGGGGGCAAGGAGACACCCTTGTTTAACTCCTTTGCCAAATAGTATGGGTTCTGTTACTGCACCCTCTCGTGAAAGTTTTACCCTTGCTGTTGTGTTACTATGTACCATTTTAGGAACTAGTAAAAATCTCCTATAAATTCCTAATTTTGAAAGGATTTCCCATAGTTTTGTTCTATTTATGATATCAAAGGCTGAGCTGATGTCCAAAAGGACCAGGTACATTTTCCCCTTTTTATAATCCACATACTTGAGGATAAGACAATCCAGTGTGAATATATGATCCACAGTACTGGACGATTTTCTAAATCCTGATTGAAATGTTGGAATTGGTTATTTCACTATAACCCAAGTCTCTAGGATTGATAATGTGTTTCTAGTATAGATTTTCATGAAGGTGCAAAGCAAAGTTATGGGCCTATAACAGGAGGGGTTCAGTCTGTCCCCTTTTTTGAATAGTGGTATTGTTGGGCCTTCATTCCATTGAGATGGCACTTCATGGTTATTCTTAATATATTTAAATACAGGAGCCAATATTTTTGCCCACCATTCAGAGCTTGCTTCAAATATTTCTGCCGGGACCATACCAGTAACCGGTGATTTGTGGTTTCTTTGCTGTTTAATGGCCCAAATCACCTCTGCCTCTTTTACCTTAGGCCAGGGCTCTACCCTACCCTCCATTTCAGTAGTATTTATAACTTGTGTACTTTGTCCATATATATGAACTATAGTATTCAAACCAGGTTTTTACCATAATTATACATTCTGTATTGATTTCCCTACTGTTTGTACCAAATGCTGTTAAATTTCAGAATGATTCACTATCTCTAGTTATTATTGCATATTGTAAGTTGGAGCAAAGTTTATTTTTGTGTTGAACCTTTCTATGTTTGAACAAAATTTTATATTCCCTTTTGAGATTTATATAGGCCTGTCTTAAGTATATATTCTATTTACTTTTATTAAGTTTACCTGCCTTTATCACTACTTTCCTTAACTGCTGCTCACAGTCCCCATCATACCATCCATTCTTTTTTAAAGTCCACTGATATTGCTGCATTCTCTCTTTCTTTCCTAGGAATCCTAAAATTACATTAAATCTTTGTTCAAGATAATCAAGCATGTTACTGTCCTCAGTAGTGTTCTTACCATTTTCTATTAAATCAGCACAGTCTGTTATATTATTATTCTCACTTATCGGTGTAATCATTTTATATTTACAAAATAGGTCTCATTTTACTTTTTTCTTATTCAATGCAACCATATACTGTAGTCATTTACTTATTCTGGTATCTCTCCAGGGTATACAGCTTGCCTCTCAATGATGCAATCCAGGGTGACAGATATGGGGAAGCTGTCGCTATCCCACTCCTCCATTACCACAAATTCCTTCACTAGTGGAAAAGACAATACATCAATTACAGTGATGCCAATCACTGAGCCCCCCATTCTTAGTAGGAAATATAATGTTACCATGTTAGTCTCCCTGGGTCCTTCCATTTAAAATTCTCATCCAATTTGCTGCAGCAAAGTTAAGCAGCAGTTTTCCCCTTTTATTTAATTTCTTGTCCATTGAATTTCTAATTGCTATAGCCAGGGTATCATTTATTTATCACCCAGAGGAATTTATTTCCAGGGCATTCGCTATTCTTGCATTGAAGTCACCCATTATATAAATGGGGGTAAAACAAAATCTATCATGCATTATTTCCATCATCATTGACAGCTTCTCAAATATCTCATTTTCTGTCATACTCAATAATTTTGGAGCAGCATACACATTTATACAAATATATATTGGCTTTTCGAGATCCCACAATAAACTACATAAAAAATATGGGCTTCCCTGGTCCAATTTGTGGACTTCTCTTAATGCATTCATTGCCATCAAGGTTACCATACCACCACTGGCATGTCTGTATTTGGTTAGTCTCTTTGCAGGAACATAATGAGTTCAACAGGTGATAGTATTAGGAGACTTCAATGTCAATTGGCTGTCCCCTGATGCTGCCCCCTACAGAGATACTATCTCCACTATCAATATAGCTCAGATGATTGACTCCCCCACTAGGGCAAACTACTGCACTGGGACAAGTATCCTACTCAACTGGCTGCTAACTAATTGCCCTGAATGAATTTCAAGCATCTTTATCCTCTTTGACTCTATCAGTGACCACTCCTCAGTCTTGTGTATGTGGTCTAACAAAGCTACCAAACCACTAGCCAAGACAATAACAAACCGAGTACTAAAAAAAGGGCAACTAGAATCCCTAAAATCATATCTGAGGCAGCTAGATTGGCCCCCTACTGACTCCTCTGCAGATGTAGACCATGCCCTTGACTTCTTCATTGCAGGGTTTAATAATGACTGTGATATATATGCTCCATTAAGAAAATGAAAAATCAACGGTGCAAACAAATTGTTGGTTTCTCCCTCTCTCATTAATCTCATGAAAGACAGAGACAACTTATAGCACTGGGCTCGAGCCACAGGTCTACAGTCAGATGTTCAAACCTATTGTACAAAAAGGCCAGGAACGACTGGACTTGAGCAATCTGCAACACCAAAAGCTGTTACTTTAGGGATGAACTTATCAATGCTTGGTATGATGGAAGGAAGTTTTGGGATAACTTGAAAGTCCTAACAGGAAAAACAATTCCACACTTTCCATGCTAACCATAAATGAGGTCATCATCCAAGACATGAAACTCATAGCAGATACCTTCAATACTGTATTTACAGATCTCAGCAGTGTACTCCTCCTGACTATTTACTGACTACTGATAGTGGTGGGCGAAGTGGGCACAATCCGCTCCGAGGAAGTGATTCGTGGATCAAAGGCAGATTCACAGAGTGCTCCAAAACGTGAAGTGGAGTACTTCGAGTTATTTTGAGGAATGCGAAGTCCATTGGAAACAATGACTTCATGTTACTCCACCTCCCAGACCACACTCCACAAATTTAAGGCAAAGTGCATTGGGGACAATGCACTTCGCCTCACTTTACCTTGTTTCTGAGCTCCGAAGGTGAATTTTGCAGTGATTCATGAGATTTCAGGTCACGTGGGCTCTATATTGATCTGCATAGCCTCAGTTCGGGGTAGTAAGTGTAGGAAGGAGTAGGAAACAATGTGCTATGATAGCTGTCTGTGATAGAAATCTTGTAAACGCTGTTAAAAAAGCATTTTTGTGTTTTTTTGGGGGGGCTCCAAATTTAGTTCATCAATTGTAGGAAACCCTCCTGTGCTCATATCATTGAGCATTTTTGTTTTTGTGTGGGTTTTGAATGTTAATTTACAACACTGTGTGTGTGGTGAAAGACAGTGAAAGTGTGCTCTGGGGAAGGGGTGTATTTGTGATGTAGGTAGATTTAAGTTGGAGAAAAAGTGATTTCTTTGTTTTTTGGTTATATTTTTGTTATATAACTGACTGTGTTAATGTACATACAGTAATATTGTAAGTAATAGTTGAAATTTTCTTGCTGTTTGTTGTGTGGATATGGTGCAGCAGTTTATAATTTCAGGTTGTTTGCATTATAATATGTAACGTGGCATAGTACTGAACTTTTGCATTTGCTACGCATTACTCATTCAGCATTGTAGACAAACTGTTGTGTGCGACTGTGTGTGCGGTGCTGCATGTCATCAAATAATACACCTTTTATTGTGCCACAGACTAGTGTAATTGCAGGCGCAGCAGTGTGAACCTGCTATCCACTGCAGCTGCCTGATTTTGTACTGCAATCATGGTATCTGTTCTTTGTTTTGCTGCTTGTACTGCCGTAAAAATCTACACTGTCTGCATTCAGTGCTCCCCCACACCCCAACATTCAAAAGGAATTTTTTACCAGATTGGATTGTTTTTGTGACCTCATCAGCACCACTGGTTACTGAAGTTGTTTTCATTGCGTGACAGACTAGTCTCTTATATGTTGCTGAAGCTACAGTTGTTTTTTTGGCTTCACATCCAGCGCCCCCCCCCCCCAATCAGAGAGTGAACGTATCAAAATCTGAATTTGGTTATAATATTGTGGTTGATCCCCCAAAATGCGTGCAAAGAGACGTGCAAGCAAAGCTGTTTTTCACCATGGCAATGTTGGCTTTAAGACAGTCTGTGGGTGTGGTAGTAGTACGCAGATGCAGAAGTGCATTGCTGATGTGAGGAAAGGTATTTCTCCTGCAATGTTTTTTACAGCGCAATCAGTAGCTTCACTCATAGTTGGAGGAGATGATGTTTTCCCAGCCAGTGGTGTTAATGTTACTGGTGTTAGTGGTGGTGGTAGTATTAGTATTGTTGCATCAAGTTCTAATTCCGACCAGTGTACCGTATCCAAAAAATATTGAGTGTGAAGCAGTGCAAGTGAGTGGCAGCGTAGATGATGTCATACTTCCCAGTAACATCCCAATAACTGAACCTGAGGATTCTGATAATCATGTCAATGATAGCATACAATGTGATATTCCGTCCACCTTGGCAGTTAACATCATGCATTTTCCATGCAGTGATTCACAGTGTGGTGAAAAAATATCTGGTGATGGTGGTGTAGATGCTGATGATGAATGTGATGATGATGATGATGTTGCTGTTGTTGCAACATGCAGTCCATATGCTAGCATCCAAGCAGAAGATGTGGATGTGTGTGACGTTGATGAATATGATGATGATGTAATTGACCCCAGTTGGGAACCGGAGAAAAAGAAATTCAAAGTGGCTGTGTCTGAGTCTGTTTGCAGGAATCCCACCCCCCCTGTAAAAACTTGTGATCTACTGGTTTTAGTTGATGATGATGACCCAGTAATAAATATGATAGGTAGTCGTGGTGGTCAGTTGCAGTCCAGGTGTGCAGTGCCTGAAACATCACGTGCCCCCCCACTTCAGTGCTTGAAATAATGGACTTTAATAAGCCACATCATGGACATGTTAAAAACAGAGCACCACAATCCCTTGTTTGGGATTTTTTTGTTCAAGATGCAAATGATGAGTCAGTTGCAATCTGCCAGGTTTGCCATGTGCGTGTGAGTCGAGGTAAAAAGGGGAGCCATCTGAGCACAGGAGGACAGCATATGCATCTTAAGAATAGGCACTTGGCACTGTGGACCCAGCACAAGCTGGCAGCTAATACCACAGTGGGGCGTTCACCCTTGTCACCGGCAACCATAGGCAGCATGTTATCCCTGTCCATGACTGTTAAGTCCAGTAGTAAATTAAATATGTGCTGTAGTGAGGTAATAAGAGCAGAGGATTACTACAGGCATGATGAGGTGGAGGACCATAATGACTTTGAAATGTTGTTCAGTGCTGGTGAGAGTAGCAGTTTTTGTGGTGGTGAATGCAGTATGTCTAGTGCAAGTAGTACAGCAACCCTGGTTGACAAATCTGGCAAAATAACAGCATTTCTGGGTTTGTCATCACCTGTGCAACCGTCTTCATCAAATGTCCACACTCCATCCCCTGCCAATGCCATTTGTCACAGAGCACAATCATTTGTAATCACACCCCATGTAAAACGTTTAAGTCAGCCCACGTCACAGAGTGTTTTTGCGCATAAGCTGAAGTACCGCCCGAATCATACAATGTCATGTGAACTTAATGCTGCTGTAGCGGAAAAGCTGGCAATTGATCTTTTGCCCTTCTCCTTTGTGGAGAATTCTGGTTTCTGGTGGTTTGCTGCACGTGAATGTCTAAAATGGAAAGTCCCATCCAGGACATACTTTTCTACCAGTGCTGTCCCTGAGTTGTTCCACACTGTGTCCGATTCAGTAAGACATGCCCTTCAGCATTCCTCCTCTCCATTCATCCATTAAGTATGGATATGTAGACAAGTGGCAAAACAGTGGGGAGTTCATATATGTGTATAACTGCACACTGGGTGCAGGTGCCGGGGGTTGTTTGTGATGTTGGTAGTGTGAATAATCAGTGCAGTAAGGCGGATTGTCACGGTAGCAATCTACCAGGAATTCGACAGCATGCAACGATTGCTATGCGCAGTGTGACCTGTTCACACACTGGTGAGAACATGTTGGATGTGGTACTGACTGAAACTGACAAATGGCTAAACCTTCTGTCCCTGAGAGTTGGGTTCATAGCAAGTGACAATGGTCAAATGTGGTGAAATGCATCACAAAAGGTTTTTTTTTTTCGTGTTTATGCATGGCCCACTGTTTAAATCTTGGGGTTCAGGAGTTTCTGCAGCACCCTGATATAAAGGAAATGTTGACCATTGCACAACGTATCTGCTCTCACTTTTCAAGATCTAGAAAGGCCCGTGACCAACTGCAGCAGTTGCAGATACAAAACAGCCTGCCACAGCACCGCTTGAAGCTGGAAGTTGTCACCCTACGGAACTCCACTTTATATATGGCAGAGAGGTTGTATGAACAATACAAAGCCATCTCAGAATATCTTGTGATGCACACTAGCTGTGACAGTTCTGGGGCCTCCATGTCTATGACGACTGAACAGTGGCACCTCGTGGACTCTGTAATAACAATTTTGCGGCCTTTTGAACATGCCACACAGGTAGTGAGTGTCAAGTCTGACTATTTAACCAATCAATTCCACTGCTGCAGGTGCTGAGGCAGACATTGGTGAATGTACAGCATAGCCTTGATGTTGCCAGAGACGGTGGTAGCAGTACGTTGATGCAACACATGTTGACAGTATTCTACTAGAATCATCATGTTGTGAGCATTCAGCGTAGTGACAACTTTGCCATAGAAACAATGCTGGACCCACAATACAAACATGGAATTGCATCAGTACTGGTGGAAGGGCATGAACAGGTGAAAAATATCAGTGGTAAACTGGTGCGCTTGGTTCATGGGGCATAGAAGTCACATGCAAAGGTCAGCAAACCTTAGCAGCATAATCCGGCTGAAGGTGTACCTGGAGAACCATCAAGCATATCCTGCAAGGGGAAGGGGACTGCAGTTTCAGGTGGTCTGTCATCCAAAGTTGCTGGCATCAACCCGCTTTGGGAGGCTTTATCCCAAGTGGGTATTTGTGAAATACAGTAAATTATTTGGGAGAACAGGATGATGCATCAGCAACTGGACTTAGTGCAGCACAGAGAATGGTTGAGTCATATTTGTCTGAAAACAAGCATCTGACAATAACTGAAGATCCTCTTTTGTACTGGAGTGGAAAGGTCAGTGAATGGCCAGCGCTGACTGCAGTGGCACTGAAGTACCTCATATGCCCACCCTTCAGTGTAAGTGTTGAGAGGGTATTCAGCTTAGCAGGGGCAATAGTCAGGGATCGTCAGACAAACCTGTCTCCTGCAAATGTTAGTTTGCTAGCATTCATTAAAATGAATGAGAGGCACATACCAGCACAGACTGCAACCTCAGTATTCGTACCCCGGCCTAGTCATGGTGGCCTTGGTGATGTGGAAATGGACCATCCTGGTGGCAGTGGCACTGGCTGCCTGAAACGGCCCACCACTGATGTAGATGACGACACAATGGAGAAAGAATTTCCCAGTGATCAGACTTCAGACATCGATGACTGTGAGGGTAGCTTTCTTTATGAGGATGATGATGATTTGGTTAATGTTGGCAGGTTTTAACTGAAGTTTTTAAAAGGCAGTGTGCCCCCCCAGACCACCACTGGGACTTCTGTTAGCCACTGCCACCACTGAGCCTGAGTCTGTCCAACCCCGGACCTCCACCACCGGGACTGCTGTTAGCCACTGCCACCACTGAGCCTGAGTCTGTCCAGACCACCACATCCATCAGCCAGAGACACAAAGCTTCTTAATATTTAACCATAAAGTGAGTATGTGTACTCATGTTTGTTATGCTGCTTCACTTCCTTTAGTTGTATGTTTTGTTTTCTGTAGCTTTTCAGAGCTGCAATGGTAAAACACATACGGTACACTTCATTTGTTTCTTTTACAGGTTAACAAAAAAAGTCTCCATCGCTAAAATGCGGTGGGAATGGTACTGCAGCTGTACCGTACAGAAAGGAACCAATGAAATATCCATGTGAAATCCATTCTGGTAAGTAGGAAGATTTTATTTCATCTGTTTCATTGTTTTGGAAAGACTGCAGCAAATATTGCACACAGGTTGTGTTAGTTGACAAGATGTGGGTTTCAGACAGTGTAACTTGACTTGAGATTCAGAACCAGGGAGGGAAATAACAATTAAGTTGTAAGAAGTCATTCATTGCTTTTTTTACGAAACTTCCAGATGCTTTGTTGTTCTGTCAAATTGGTCTTATCCAAAAAAGTTCTTCAACTTCAGGCACTCCCCTCCCCTGGGCTTGGGCACACATGCAAAATGCAGAAGTCATTTCATTAGATGACCATGACCATCATTAACAACAACCGGACTCCAGAAGGATGCAGATGAAATCTGCGAAGAAATAACAAAATAAGAAACCGTTACAGACAAACCAGCAAACATGATCCCCCCACTCCCCCCCCCACAAAAATACTTACCTTCATGTGCTTGAGAGTTATCCGTTTCCAATTTCAGGCCAAAAAATCCTCACTGAGCACTGCAATGTACACACCAACAGTTTCTGTGACCTGTGATTCAGAACAATACCATGAGTACATGTCCATGTCAACCCCCCTCCTCACCTACAAAATACACAACCATATATCTATATATATCTACTCACCAAGGCTACTATTAGTGCACAGCCAAAGGGCACCCTTAAATCTAGTTGAGAGGATCACATTGCATTTGCTCGAATTGCCTCGCAGAGCACATTGCACCAGCAACAGGATGCTCATTGTCATCATTTTATACTGGGGGACTTTGCATGTGCTGAAACACTCTCATTTCTCTGTGTTACCACTTGTCAATTTTCTGCAAACAAGGAGGATGCATTTTGGGCTGGCAGAAAAAATCTGGGACTCTGTGCCACTACTGTGCGCATGACTGAGTGCGCCATAAATTCTGGGGGACTTTGTATGTGCTGAAACACTCTTATTTCACTGTATTACCACTTGTCAATTTTCTGCACACAAGGAGGATGCATTTTGGGCCTGCAGAAAAAATCTGGGACTCTGTGCCACTACTGTGCGCATGACTGAGTGTGCCATTAATTCTGGGGAACTTTGTATCTGTTGAAACACTCTTATTTCACTGTGTTACCACTTGTCAATTTTCTCCACACAAGGAGGATGCATTTTGGGCCTGCAGAAAAAATCTGGGGACTCTGTGCCACTTTTGTGTGTTGTGTGATTGTTGTGAGCTTATGATGTCAAACTGACATTACAATTAAAGCAGCATTGCAAGAATGTCGTGACAATTTTCAATTGTACTTTTTTATGCTACTTTACATTGCCACTGCCACTAGTTACCTCCCAGTCGTGACTTGAATGATATGCTTCTTTTCACAATTTATGTCTGCTTTACTTAGTTGACTACTTTTTTATGTATGAAAAAAAAAATCAGCATGCCTTCCAATATTGTTCTGACCAGGTTTGTACTTATTTAAAGCTGCTTTTCAATAACTATTGTTCCATGGTGTCATAAAACACTGCCTGCTGCATAACTGTTAATTAACAACAGAAGTGATATATAACAACTAACTGATGTGATGGAGAAAAGCAGAGGAAAATAATGACAAAGACCTGGTCAGCACCAATTTAAAAGGAATGCTCCTTTCATTATTTCACACATGAAAATAGGTAGCACAGCAGACTCAACTACTGTAAATTCTCATATCATTCCAGTCAGTCAAGATGTAAGTAAAGGAAGTTGTAACATTGCATTAAAAATATAGGTCAGAGTTCTCAACAGATTGTTGTGCTGCTGCTTTACAGAGATTCACCACATTACATAGTTATGGTGATGCACATAACCTAATATGTGGGGGCCTTAGTCCCATTGGAATATTTCTTGCTCCACAAAGTGCAATATATTTCTGTGAAAACTGCCCATAATTTCATTACAGTGTGTCACGTGATGGAGGAATTACCGTTCAGAAAAGCCACCTACATTCTGTCCCCCTTTCTCAGCAACGTTAGCAAGTGATGCCAGGGGGAGCACAGGTGCATGCTCCATTATAGTGAATGTCTGTCAGCTAGCCCAATGTTTCCTTATGTTATAAGGTTGACTTTGTGGTGAAATGTGGGAATGTTTCCACTAACAAGGCTCTTCTTACTGAAAATGTGCCCTCACGTTTGACCACAAACTGATCATTATAACATAAAGAAACATTTGGAAAGCTGCCAGACAACTGGATATTCACTGTAAGGAGCACGCACA
Source organism: Neoceratodus forsteri (assembly GCA_016271365.2). NCBI lineage: Eukaryota > Metazoa > Chordata > Ceratodontiformes > Ceratodontidae > Neoceratodus > Neoceratodus forsteri. The sequence goes on from CM057455.1 coordinate 997,503,545, forward strand.
TGTGCTCTTCCTGGCATCACATCCTAACATTGCTGAGAAGGGAGGCAGAATGTGGGCAGATTTTCAGAACGGGAATTCCTCCATCACATGACACACTATAGTGATATTATGGGCAGTTTTTACAGAAATGTATTGCACTATGTTGTGCAAGAAAGATTCCCCTGGAAGGGAAAATGTGTAAGATTAAACAACAACAAAGAAAATACCCACAAAAATAGTACAACACAGTAGTGGGGTGGGGTGGGAGGCCATAAAACAATCCCGTAAGTTACTGTGGCTGTGGGATGCCGTGGTGGTCCAGCAGCAGGTGCAGCATTGTAACTATTTACTGCTGCTGTTCTCCTATTGTGTTGATCTGCTGCTGCAAAGCACTGACACTCTGATTGTTCTCTTTCAGTGCCTCCCACATGAGGGATATGTCATGCTGTGTTGCAGGGACTGTGGTGGGGTCCACTGCAACTGGGAATCCAGGTAGTGGGGGTAGTGGTGGAGAGGGTGGTGCTGGTGGCTGTGGTGGTGGTGGTGGAGCAGCTGCTGTACTGGCCCTCCTCCTACTACAGCAGTGACTGCAAGGCACAACTCCCACCCCAGCAGCACCCTTGGCCACTGACATGGAAGAGCCAGCAGGTGGATACCTGGTCCCTACCATGGCAGCCTGCCACTCTGCCTTGTGGTGGTTGAGCATGTGGGTGTACTGGCCACCGGTCCCCAAATGTGTCCCACAGGGGCCACGGTGCACCAGCACACCACACAGATGGCACACCACCACTGTGCTGTCTCCACCCCCACAGAATTAAAAAACTCCCACACTGGGGAGCTGCGGAAGGGACCAGACACAATCCTCGCACTAGTCGTACTACCTACATTTTCCAGGGCCACCTCCTGTGGTTGTGGAGGTGATGGAGGGGTGCTGCTGGAGCCCCTACAGCTGCTACCAGTGGTGGTGGTAGTGGCAGAGAAGGTGAACGCACAGCATCCACCTGTGGTACTGGTGCTGCTTCTGCTGCTCCTGTTGCTTCAACATGGGGGGAAGCAACACCCAGGAGTCAGGAGTGGTCCAGCATGACACGACCACCCCACGTGTCCGCACTCCCCTCCAACTGCGCCCACAGTCCAGTGACTCGCCTTCTCCTGGGTCCATCCTGACACAACAAGTCCCCAGGCTGACACACACACACTGACACTCACTGACACACACAGTCACACACACAAAACAAAACAAAACTTATAAAAAAAATTCACTAACAAAAAAAACCACAAATACAATACAAAAACTAAATAAAGATATAGCTTTTAAAAAAGCTGTTGGTTTTCTTCAGTACTCAAAGGCAAGCAGCAATCAAGCACTTTCACACCCTACTCTCCTCTCACAAAGCTTTCTCCCTCTATGAATGCAAAGAAGAAAGTGAAACTGTGTCTCTGACTCACTTCCTTCCTGCCTGGCTAAAGCATGTGACTTACAGTACTGTAAGCCATGTGATGTGTGGGGGGCTGCCTATTTACTTCTCACTTCGCCTTACTTTGCATTAAGGCATAATGGCAACGCAAAGTAATAATGATAACGCAAAGTGAGCACTTTGCAGTGCCCACTTTGTGTTGTGCTCCACTAACGAGAAGTGGCCACTTCGCATCCACTTCACCAGGGGATTAAAAATTCGCTGCATCTCTAACTACTGACAACAACAATGTTCTCCTTCTACTTCAAACTCATCTCTAAACAAGAAGCTGAAAAGTACATAAAACATATCCTGAGAAAATCTAGACTTAGTGGAGACTCTCTTGACCTGATCTTCCTCACCCTGGATGAGATACTGTCACCCCTTACAAAAATTCTGAACCTCTCTTTCAGATTTGGCAAATTCCCCAAGAAATGGAGAGATGCGGTCATTACACCTATCCATAAAAGTGGTGACAGAGACTTACAGTACATTCAAACTATTGACCCATTTCCATACTTCCCCTCTCTCCAAAGCACTAGAGTGCATAATGTCTGACCAGCTCATTGCTTGCCTAGACAAATACCATGTCTAATGCCCCCCACAGCATGGCTTTTGGAAATCACATAGCACCAGCAATGCATCAATAGAATTCACCAGTTACATTCACAAGGCCCTAGACTGGTGGCAGTTAGTGGAGGTGGCGTTCATTGATTTAACCAAAGTGTTTGACACAGTTAACCACACCTTACTGCTCTCACAGCTGTCCAGCTACAGGCTCTCAGCTGGCACCATGGGGTGGTTTAATAGCTATCTTACAGACAGAGCCCAACAAGTGAAAATCAATGATGTCCTGTCAGACAGACATCAAGTGCGCAAGAGTGTCCCCCAAGGATCCATTTTAGGCCCACTTCTTTTCAGCCTCTTTCTAAACCACCTCCCCCTGATTTGCCAAGACAGTATTCTTCTATATGCAGATGATGCTGTTGTCTTTAACAACAACCAGGACCCAGCAATCCTAGAGAAGCAGCTTCAGCTGAATTTCACCAATGTAGAAACTTGGTTCCAGAAGCACATTGCTAATGAATTGCAAAAAAAATAATAAAATTATGACATTCTCATCCTCTTATAACAAGCATAAAACACAACAACTCACTATCCGAAATAATCAGAACACCTCACTAGAACAGGTACACTCGTTTATGCTTGATAGCACACTATCATTTGCGTGTCATGTTGCTCATGTGGCTAAAGCTGTTAGTACAAGAATAGGCTTACTCTACAGGCATAAACACTGCTCAGTACTCTCCATAATTGACTATGAACTGGTCATATATGGTGTAGCATCCGAAACCACCCTCAAAAGAGCCACCACAGCCCTAAATAAAGCCTGCCAACTCATCACAGTAGCCTACTGGCTCACTCACACCTGTGACTTATATGCCCAATTGAGGTGTTTTCATCTGAAAGGCAAAGCGCAGTATCAGATCTGCCTGGTCACCAAAAAAACCACACTGGATATAACCCCTCCAAGCATCCAGAACCTTCTCTGCTGCACAAGTAATACATGCCCCTCTAGAGGCACAAATAGCCAAACTTTCAAGGTCCCTTTCTGCCGCACTTCGCAAGGGAAAAGGTCCTTTGAGTATTGGGCCACCATCTGGTTCAACTCCTTCCCCCTCTGGGATGACATCCTGACCAAAACAAAGCTCAGCCCCTTCAAATGGAAGCTTTGGGCATACTTCTCAGCATTTTGTGGCTGTGATTGCCCAACCTAAACTAAAATCACACTGATTTCACTCCTGCACTCGACAGCGTTAAATGCCGTGGGGGCACTTAAACCATTAACCCCCCCATACTTACCTCCACCAACCCCTTCCCCCACACACACCTTTTGCCTACCTATCTGCCTCATTGACAATTCCACTTGGCTACATCATGCTTACTTGACAGCAATTAGTATCCTATGTATGAAATGCTACACTGTGTACCTAACTAGTATTCTGCAACCATTGTATTCTCCTGAGCCTGTGTTGCATTTACACTTGTTACCAACATGTTTGTTTTCCCCTTTTAAACTGTACAATACCAGTTCTTATTCCTAATCACTGTTCTGTATGCTTGTTGTTCACTGTGACACAGAAAAGTTGTAAAAGAGCTCCCAGCTCAAAGGTATTTGAAATCCAAGAATTCAATAAATAAACTACATTAGGATCAACTTTCTCTAGCCATGTTTCCTGCAGCATTACCACATTGTATTTCCTAATATATTCCATCCATATAATGTCTTCTAATTTCCATCCAAGACCATCAATATTCCAGCTTAATGGTTTTTATATTTTCACAAGTCCCTTTCTGAGGTTTGGCACTGGTATCAAATTTAATTCATAACGAGCTATCAGGATTGATCAGAGGTATATTACTATCCTTCTCGCTATCCCAAGTTTTCTCCCTTTCTCTATTTACTAGGGGTGACGTGGCCAGTGCCACAATAGAATTTGTTTCCAGTACTAGAGATGTGTGAAGTAAGCAAAATCCACTCCGCAGAGCAATCTGTGAATTTCACGAATTTCACAGAGTGCAATTTGTGGAATTTGCGGATCGCAAGTTCTGTGAAATTTGCCACGGAGTGCAAAATGTCACCAGTAAATTTTTCACTTCATAGCCAATGTTACGCTCTGCAGCAAAATTCACAGTGAAATTTGCAAAATCTGCTTGAAGTCAGAGTTTGTCATACCGAGTCAGACTTTACAAATTTGACAAAACAAGAATTTTCAGTGATTCGTGCACACTTCACCTGCAAATTTTAAATTCGCTGCATCTCTATCCAGTACTACAGTCATGTTTATTCTTGTACCCCGGCACTTGCGTCCTCTTATAAAGACCTTGCTTTCCTCTTCTGGCTCACTGCCAAAGGAGTGCACAGTCTCCACTGGCTGTAAGAATTATGTTATTCTTTGTTGTTTTGGCTCTCTTTTATGCCCTTTATACCCTGTCTTATTGTTTTTCTCCTTTTGTGGTACCACCTCACTCTCCTTACAGTGCATTCCATGGGTCATCTCCAGTGCTGCATCAAAATTGATACCCACCTTCCTAAATCCCTCTATATGTTTTAGCAAGATTAGACATAACTCAGGGTCTTTCAGAGTAATACACGCCCAGTATTTTCACTACCATTTTGATATCTATAAACAGTTTCAAGGTCTGTCCAGCAGATAACATTGTCCAGTATCCCTTTATGAGTATTATATGTCATTAATTTAAGTGTGAATGGAGATTCACCCTTTAACTTGGGAAGGCCCTTTATATAAATTGTTTGTAGTAATTTTCCTCTTCTAATCAACAACCTTTTTCATCGCTCTTTAATTTTCCCCTATTTTAATTTTATTCTCTTTCTCTGCAATATATATAACAGATATACCTGTTGTTCTTCAGTCCACTTGCCTGTGATGCATCATATCCTTATTCTGATCAAATTTAACTCCCTTCTTACCTATTTCAATATTCTTACTTTTATGACTTTTTTCTAACTCTGCTCCAAATGTATTATCCATGTCCATCCCCCTATCCATATATATATTCATTCTCATATTCCTTTTCCTCCAGTCTCCCTTACTATTACAGTTTGGGCAACTTTTGGTTCCCTCCGCTATTTGTACCTTGGTAGTAACTTTATTTTGTCTCTCATCTGCCTGTATTTCCATTCCTCTCACTATTTTTCCTCTCTCTTTACTCTCCTTCTTGCTTATTTTTTTTTTTTTGTAGTTTGACATATTTCCTCTTTTTTCCTCTCCCAAACTTCAGCAGTTGTAGAGGATGTCTTTTTGGTACTACTTCAGTCTGTTCTCTTTTGTCATGCTGGTTGCAGACTCTCCCTTCCATATGACTTATAAGGTTAACAAGTAATTCATTCATTTTACTTATTTCCCTTTTGATTTCTGAGAGAACTAATAAGATTTTGATTTATAAAGGATTCAACTACTACTGGAAGCTGTGAGTTTTCACTACTTACAGTGCTGCCTAGTTGCATTCTTGTTTTATTATTAGTTTTGGTGTTAATCAAATCAGCAGGTGACTGCTAAAGGTGTGGTAAATCGGGGGAGCTGAGTGGGTTCTAGGCTAAGATGCTGAATATAGATTGATATAAAATTCTCAAAGTCATTAAAAAGGATTCATTCAGCCTGCTATCTCTAATCTGTTCATGTCTGGTGACTTCTGCTCCTTCCACCCCTGCAGATACTTGTTTGTCATCAATGATTTCATCTTTTGTGGAAGGGGACACATCTGCACTCTTCAAAGCAAAACCACATACTGAGAAATCAAGGCAAGTGCTGTACAATGTATTTATTTATTTATTTATGACTTTGTTAACCGGGTAAAATGCACTGATCCAAAGAACCATTTTCAGGCATGACCCGGGCCAAAAGGCACGATCATATAACAAAGACAATATCCAAAGTAAGAACATCAAATAGAGAAAACATCAATATACAAGTACCGAGACAGGACAATTCAGTTATAAGAGTAAGACAGCTACAGAATACAGGTGCAAGTCATATACAAGCAGACAATGGGATACAAAAAATCATTGTAAGTACAACCACCCTTTGGGAAAATGAGGTCCCACCTCCCCCCAAGACCTATAACCAAACTGTCTAGTATCCAGCAAGATCAAGAAAGAAGTACAGGAGATAGGCCAAAGGAGATCTGTGGAGATGGTGTTACCTGAGTGGACAGGAGCAACTATCCCTATTTCAATGGTGTTTTGAACTTATGTTAATATCTTTGCCATTGTTAGGTATCCTTTCACCAAATTTTCAGCATGGGTTTTTTTGGGACCCCGCCTCATGAACACTGTAACTGTTGTTTTGTTACTCAGGCCCAGAAGGTGATTTTGCAGTCACTGTGCAAAATCACCTTTCAGGACTGAGTAACGAAATAACAGTGTCAGTGTTCATGAGCTAGATTCCCAAAAAGCCCATGTTGAAAATTTGGTGAAAAAAGTCCTAAAGATGGACAGGTTATGCACGGTTGTTGACATTTTTCTACATGTAACTTTGGTAATTATTTATATTTTCACCGAAAATTTTCAACCTAGCCATTTTTTCAGACCAGCTCATGAACAGTACAGCTGTCATTTTTCACATCCTGCCCAAAATGTGTTTTTGCACCTGTGGTGCAGAATGAAGTTTTGACATGGATTTTAAATTTTCTCCTATGGGGTTTATGAGGTGGAGTCATAAGAAAACTATGTTCAAAATCTGGGGTCAAAATATTTAAAAAAAATGCCAACGATGTGACCATTCATTGCAATTTCAATATGCCGACTTGTAACTTTGGAAATTTTAAAATATTTTCACTCCAGATTTTCAACATAGCTTTCTTATTACCCAATCTCATGTATGTCACAGCTGTCATCTTTCAAATCCTGTCCAAAATGTGTTTTCAAACCTCTGGCACAGAATGGCATTGCAGTTGCACAGAATTATGTTTTGGTGGGGATTTGAACATTTTCTCTACTGGGTACATGTGCTGTGGTAATAATATGGCTATACTGATAATTGGGTCAAGCATCTACAGAATGATGGGTGTGCAGGGTCCAAAGGATCCTATGCTCCCACAGTAAAATAAGGAAAATCACTGTGACATAAGGACAATTATGGAGGGCCCTGTGCTCCCCCAGGAAAATAAGGATACAAGTAAACTATCTGAAAAAGTAAGGAAATTAATTGCAAAAAATGTTGTTAATGCACCATTTAGAGTTGTTAGTAAAGCTACAAAAATAGGGAAATATGGCATTAGGGTTTCTAGCAGCAATGCCCCTGAGCAGACACAGACAGGCATTGGGATGTGCCTTGGGGTCATCAGCCCTAATGTTAGACCCATTCTCCTATACTGTATGCATTTCAGCTTAATTACTTTTGGAATGGGGTGAGCTTTGGGGCTGACAACCCCAAGGCACACCCCTGATGCCTGTCAGTGTCTGCAGGGTGGGGGTGGGGCATTAGGGTTGGAAACCCCAATGCCATATTTCCCTACATTTGTTGCTTTACTAACAACCCTAACTGATGTATTAACAAAGTATTTTTGCAATGAATGTGTATATATATATATATATATTCTTTGCAAAAACTACATTAATGCATCAGTTAGGGTTAATATCAAACTGTAAAAAGGAGGGAAATATGATGTTAGGGTTTTTAACCGTAGCACCCCGCCCTGCCCACCAACAGGCATCGGGTGGGTGCCTTGGGGTCCTTAGCCATAATGTTTAGCCCATCCCATAAGTAAATAAGCTGAGATGGGTACAGTATAGAAGAATGGGGTGAGCGTTATGGCCGATGACCACAAGGCACACCCCCGGTGCCTGTTGGTGTGTGTAGGGTGGGGGTGGGGTATTAGAGTTGGAAACTGTAATGTCGTATTTCCCTCCTTTTTACAGTTTGATATCAGCTCTAATTGGTGCATTAACATAGTATTTTGCAAAGAATTTCCTTACTTTTTAGACAGTGTAATCCTATCATGCTCTTGTTTTAACCCTTCCTAACTAATGTTTCTCCTACATGTCTGCTCTGTTTACCCCCTACTTGCTCCTGTCAAATCCTCACTCCCCCTACAATCCCTCTACCCAGCACTCCCTTTCTCACCTTCTCCCTTTCCCTATAGCCCTTCTACCTAGCACTCCCTTTTTTCTTACTCCCCATACTCTTTCTACCCAACTCTCCCTTTCTCCTTCTCCCTAGACCTCCTTTCCAGTACTCCCTTCCTCCCTACTCCTCCACCCTGCTTATACCTCTGCCCTTCTGCCCCCATTCCTACTCACCTGTACTTATCCTATCTCCTGGCAGGGTTCTCAGCATCCTGGGGGGAATCTAGTACTGAGTGTTGCCTCTTCCTTCCCCTCCTCCACCCCATCCTCTCTCCTAATCTAACTCTTCCCCTCCCCAATCTGACCCCTGGCAGGGTTCTCGGCATCCTGGAGAAGACAGTTATTTTTAGGCAAATTTCTCTCCTTCCCCCACCCAAACACTACCTCCATCCTCCCTTCTCCACTCCCCCTCTAAATCTATTTCACCCCTCCCCCCCATCCCCATGCCTCCATGTGTGCCAGTCCCTGGATGGGTTCTCTGCACCCAGGAGAGGCTAGTTACAGCCTATCCTGTTCCTCCCTGATCACTTCCCCACTTTTTCCCCCTGACTCCTTACTTCTCAGCACTTAAATAGGTATTAGTTCATTCATATCTGAATATTGCACTTCCCAGCCCAGTCTGGACATAGCATATTACAACATGTAATAGTCCTCATTCAGGTTTAATTACTATTCCATAAAGTCAGTTCTTCAATTGTATAATGTATGTGTCAAGTATATAATGTTGCTGTCAATTCTATAAATTGTATATTGTATGTGCCAATTGTATAATGCATATGTCCTTTACATAATATTGTATGTGTTTTCCACAATTCTGGGTTAAATTTATTGGACGACAGAGACCAAATTGGCAGCAAAGCCATCTTATTACCCCACCTCATGCACCTGGAACAGAAAATGTTTGAATCTCTGCCAAAATGTAATTCTGCACAACTGCAACACCATTTCGTGCCACAGGTGTGAAAACACATTTTGCCAGGATTTGAAAAATGGCAGCTGTGACATACACGAGGTGGGTAAATAAGATGTCTATGTAGAAAATGTGGTGTCAGAATATTAAAAATGTCCAAAGTTACAAGTGTGCATAGCAAAAGTGCAATGAATGGTAATAACTTTGCCATTTTTACATATTTGGACCCCAAATTTTCAACTTAGCCTTCTTATGACCCCACCTCATGAACAATATGACTGTTATTGTGCAAATCCCACCCAAAAGGTGAATTCCCCAAGTGAGTGCAAAATAATTTTTCATGCTGGATTTGCATAATTAAGCAATAATGCATAACAGGGTGTGTCGTGCTGACATAACATCACACTTCAGGGGGTTGAGCATGGGGCCGCAGGCCGAGTGCATCCAGCACCCAGGACGTGACATTATCCCAGCACGATACACACCCTGAAATGCATTATTGCTATTATACAATGGCTCAATTGTTAATAAAAAGGAAAAAATTAAAAAATTGTACTCATGTTTTATTTTATTTTTTTTGTGAGTGGAGGTACATGTTTTGAAGAAAAAGTCCAGAAATTTTTTTCACCAGTAGGTGGAGCTGCTATTTTAATGAAAATGCCTGCTGAGGTCCCTCTGCTTTCTGATCCAACATAGGTACATTTGCTTCCTGTGCCCCCTCCAACCCCCAACATGTCTAGCCGGTTCTCCCAGTACACTTGTTGCTGTATTAGTTGTTGTAATGGGAGATTATGGTTGTGGTGACATTTTGAGGGAGCCTCCCATCCCGTCCCTGCCATTGCCAGCCCCTGCCCCCACACCATCAGCCAGCTGCTAGTATTGCAATTAGATCTCTTTATCAGAACACAGAAGGAGGTAGGGGGTAGTACAAAGTGTTTTTAGGTGTTTTGTTTTGTTTAAGAAAAAAATAAAGAAAGAAAAATAAAGTGAGCTGCAGGAGTAGGGAGAAGAGTGGAGCGGGAAAGTGTGATGCTAGCACGTGCTGCTGTGTTGTGAGCCGCATCTAAGAAGCGGCTCGTAACAGCAAGTAGAGGAATAAAAAAACATTTGCAGTTTGATGGAGCTTCTACTTTGCTAGCTTAGTGATGTCAGAGGGATGCTTTATAACACGATTCCCCCCTAGTGACTTACATGAGGTGTTATGGATTGGATGGTGGGGTGTGGAGTGGTGGTGCTGTTTATACCTTCAAGTTGGTGGAAGAGCAGGTCATTGAGAAGACACAGTCACACACTGGTGAGCAAAGAGAGAACAGATTTTGGTTATGACATGTTGTTTTAAACTTTATTTAAAATGTTCTACTTGCAATTTGTGTTGGGGTAGACAGAACACTGATTATGCATGGCAAAAATACTGAAGTTAGCAATGGAAAGGTTAAACTCTGAGAAAACAGCATGTGGGATCGATTGAGGGAAACTGAGTTGTGTGTAGTGATTTCTAACAGCGTTTCTTTCTGTGAGAGGGTCAAGTGTGTGCCTGGACTTCATACAGAGATTTTTTTTTTTTTTTTTTTGAAATTCAAGTTTATTAAATTTACAAAATGAGAAATAACATGAACATTGCATGAATTAAGCCAATTGTCCATACATGGTATAAAAAAACTCACAACAAACCCCCAACCCCATCCCACCCACTACCCTCCCCAACCCCTGCTTCTTCTCCCACCCCCCTCCCAGACAAAGTGTGCCAAATGTCCACATAATTGAAAATTACTAATAAGTTTACAAATATTTCAAAAGGCAAAACCTGCTCAGAGAAGAACAGAGGACAAGGGTAAGAGATAAAGAAGAGGAAGAAGTCTCATTGGGCATCAGAGGAAAAGCTAGGAGGTCACTGGTGTAAATATAGAGCATATAATTTACCCCACCTTTTATGGAACAGATCCATACGATTACGTGAACTGGCTGACAACCTTTCCATATTAAGGCAGGCAGAGAGCTCAGTCAACCATTCAGGATAGGTCAGGGTCAATTGGTCTGTCCAATGCCTAGGACTAATCTCTTAACCGCACTGGACACAAAGGCTATATGATACCGCGTTCAATACAGTCTATGGCATTATAGTCTCCTAAAATGCATATTTCAGAGTAAAAACTGGTAAGGCCCAATAGGGGTCTAGATTGTCTTGGATGGCAGACCAGAGTGAATACTTTTATTACAATACCAGAAAATGTGCAAGGGATTCCCTTCACTATGTGAACACCTGGTACAATGAGAGAGAGAGCAAGCTTATTGAGCCGGAAAAGCTTCTTAGGAGTATAATACATATTGTTCAGAATATAGTATTGGGTAAGTTTAAGCCTGTCCTGAGTGTGGTATCTATGTAGATCCTTCCAAATATGGGACCAGTTAAAGGTAACGTCGGGGAGTAGAGAAAGCCAGATATTAGACCCCGTGGTAGGTTTGGGAAATTTGTAATCCAGTAAAAGGGAGTAAATTGCCAAAATAGAGTGTGGTTTAGAGGCAAGAGTAAAGATGCGAGAGAGGAAGGGGTGAACCTTGGATTCCCTAACCTGAGTGCCAAATTTCCCAGCAATGAGGTGCCTTAATTGATATATTTTAAAAACCTTGCTATTGGGAATGCCAAATTTAGCAAGGATGTCAGATGATGAGAGAAGAGATCCCTGATCATAGTACTGTTCTAAATTAGTACCTTTAATATGCGGGAGCCAGTCAGGGGCAATCATCGAGTTGCCCAACTTAATATTGGGATTAAGGGTGATAGGCTGTCCCAAGTCAAATTTTGGAGAAATCTTTAGAAAATGTAAACACTGAGAAAGGTATTTAAGGGATGTAAGAACTGTTTGGTCCGTTATCCACTGCGAGAGGACAGAGGTGGGAGTACAAAAGATGGCATAAGAATCTAACTTAGATTCTGAAAGGATCAATTTCTCGATTTGAAGCCAAATCGGGGAAAGGGGGTTGGGATGGATTGAGATCCATCTCCCTAATTTAGATAGGTGAGTGGCCCAGTAGTATAATAAGAGGTTGGGAAGCCGAAGACCCCCTTTGTCTCTGGGGAGAGATAATTTAAGGAATGAATGTTGAACCCCTTTCCCGCACCAGACAAATTTCGAGAAAGCAGCGTGAAACTGTTGCAAATAAGAGAGCGGCAACCAAAGACCCAATAGGTTAAGGGGATAAAAAATACGGGGAAGGACATTCATCTTAACGATATTAATCCTACCCCAAAGGGAGATAGGAAGATTAGACCATCTTGGTAAATCTTGTTGGATCTGAGTCTTGAGAATATCCAGATTAAGCTTTCTAAGTAGAGCCGAGTCTGAGGAAAAATGAATACCCAAATATTTAATCGATTTAGGGGACCAATGCATTCCAAATTTGATGAGGTCATGTTTGTATGTATAGGCATTTAAGGGAAAGATTTCAGATTTAGATATATTCAGTTTATATTGAGAGAGGTTACCGAATTGGTTAATGAGATATACTGCCTGCTCAAGAGAAGCAGCAGGGTGGGTAACATGTAGGAGTATATCGTCAGCATATGCTGAGAGGACCAAATCCTGCTGGTGCACCCGGCAACCTTTAATAAGTGGGGAAGACTTAAGTTTAATAAGAAGTGGCTCGAGATATAGGTTGAAAAGAAAAGGTGAGAGGGGACAACCCTGCCTGGTACCAGTATAAAGCTGAAACTTTGAGGAGAAAACCCTGTTACAGTATATCTTGGTCGAAGGGGAATTGTACAAAATCTGGATCCATTTGAGAAAAGAAACTGGGAAACCCATTCTGGTCAATGTGGCCCAGAGAAAAGACCAGTCCATGCGGTCGAATGCTTTCTCTGCGTCTAGTGAAACCAGGGCCATGGGGAGATGGGACGTTTGGGCAAGATGAGAAATATGGGAGAGGGTTCTGAGGTGGTCAGATGGAGAGCGAGAGTGAACAAAGCTGACCTGCTCAGGGCTAAGAAGATGGGTCCATATTTTCTTAATCTGCTCAGCCAGTACCTTGGCGAGAATTTTCATATCACAATTTTGGAGGGATATAGGCCGGTAGCTCGCCGGCTACGTGGGAGTTTTGTCCGGTTTAAGAATTAGGATAACAGTAGCTTCAAGAAGTGTAGAGTCCACCGTGATAGCAGAGAAGAGATAATGATAAAGCTTAAGGAGTAATGGGGCAAGTTCCTTGGATAAAGCCTTGTAGAAATTAGTGGGAAAACCGTCTGGGCCGGGTGCTTTATCAGGAGCCATAGAGGCAATGACGACCTCAATTTCAGAGACTGAAATAGGGGTGGTCAGGGTAGTTATGTGGGAAGGCGAAAGTTGCGGAATATCAATATCCTTTAAGTATGTTGAGATGTCTGATAAAGGAGCAGGAGAAGAAGGTACACTATAAAGATTTTTATAGTACCTCTCAAAGACCCGTGCTATTTCCCTAGGAGAGGTTTCAGTAGAGCCAGTAGGAGATTGTATAGCCGGGATTATTCTGGAGCTTTCTAATGTCTGAAGTCTTAGAGCCAAGAGCTTACCAGCTTTCTCACCATGCTCAATATATTTGGATTGAGTCTTAACGAGACAGTATTCAGCTTTTTCTTTAAGAAGGTAGGTATATTCATTTTTAACTGCCAGAAGGGCTTCAAGAGAGGACAGGGGAGCGGAAGGGAGGTAAGAACTCTCCAGTTCTTTAATTTTAGCCATTTGAAGGGATGCCCAAGACAGTCGAGCCCTTTTCCTTGCTGAAGCAAGCTTAATTAACTCACCCCTAAAATAGCATTTCAGGGAACACCAAATGTTGTCGAATCTAGAGGTGGATCCAAGGTTATTCTCCAGGAAGAAAGAAATAAGGGTCTTGATGTGAGTCACAGTTTGGGGATCTTTAAGAAGTTGAGTATTAAGCTTCCAGGTAGTGTTCCTTTGAAAATTAGGGTCTGGGGAAATTTTTGTCCACACAATTGCATGATCAGAGAGAATGATCGGCTCAATGCCAGATTGAAGGAGACCCGGAAGTAGAGTTTTGCTAATCAAAATATAATCTATCCTAGACCAGGACCCATGGGGTTGAGAGAAAACCAAAAAGGAGTGAAGGGAAGGATTGGAAAGACGCCAGGGGTCACAAAGACCTAACATATGCAAGAAGTCCATCAGAGCCCTTTGAGCTGGAGTAGGTGGATGGTTTGATTGAGGATCTTTATCTAACATATGGGGGGGAGGGAGGGAGATTCCAATCACCACCTAATATAATTTGGGAAGGGAGCAGGGTGCTAATTTTATCTGCTAGGGACATAAAGAATTCGGGGCTACCCCCTATTGGGCCATACACTGACCCTAAGACTGTAGTGTCCCCATTAAGAGAACCCTTGATCAATATAAATCTCCCTCAGGGTCAGCTATCGTATTATTTACCAGAAAGATGACATATTATTTAATGAGTATAGCCACACTCTCTTAGAACTGGACCCATTTATGCATAAATACCATGAAAACCAGACCGAAACAGCCATTTCGCTTCCGAATTGGTTAAATTGGGTTTTTGCAGGAGCAAAATATCAGCGTGAAATAAGTCACAGTGCTTGAATACCTGAGTCCTCTTGACTTTCCCTCTGAGCCCACGCACATTCCACGATGCAATTTTAAGAGAATTTACAGCCATTTCAAGTATAAAGCAGATACAGGACCGAGCAAGTATGACCAAAATAGTAGGCACACTTAAAACCCAGAGTTCCGGCCTCCCATAGCCTATCGAAAGAGGATTGCCAAGGAAGTGAATTCTTAGACAATTGAGATAGAGCTGGCTTTGAACAAAATAGACAGGAACACAGATAGGCTGGAACATCCCACCCCGGCCCCTATTAGACCCCTCAAAAAAAACAATCCAACTATTTACAGACTGGCATCAGGCATGAACAATCATGAAACAAGTGTAGGGACAGTGAGAGCCTGGCAACCAGTTCCCCAGTGCAAACCCAGAACACATTAGGCTATAGGGGTCTCACAGACTAAAAAGTGACCAGAACCCAATAAACCTCGAAAGGAGGGTATTCCCCATCCAACCCAGAGAAATTAATGAAGATCCTAAGCTAGGGACTGAGTTTGCAAACCCCCCTTCCATCAGCTAGCAATGCAACTTTGAGTAGTCGCAAGGGGCTCAGGAGTATCCCCCCCCCCACCAACAACTGACTGGCTTGAAATCAGGAAACAGCTACCTTCCAAAACTAGCCCCAGTACCCCTACCAGCAACAAAACAACAACAAAAGAAAAAAATAGAGATAAACAAGAGGAGACATAAGTGGAGGGGATTTACTCACCTCCAACGATGGCAGGAAAAGAGGGGCAAGAAACGGGTGAAGTGAAACTCAAGATGGAGGCACCATCTCAACGAGAGCAGGCTATTTCCCGGGGGAGCCTAATGGCGGTGGGACCAAAATGGTCCTTCCAAAAACAGTAAGCCGGAAACAGCGGCCAGCCCAGAGAAGTTCGGTAGTTGTACCCTTTAGAGAAAGGAAAAAACGTCATGGCCTAAACTAGCTGCCCCGCCTAACTGCCCAAGTCCCCAGCCAACCCAGCGACCCCAGGAGCAGCCAGACAGGTAAGATTAGACCAAGCAAATGCCAAGAAACACTATTGAAGGCACAAACACCAAATGAGGCAGGGAGAACCCCACAAGGAAACTTAAACTAGGGGCATCAGTTCAGCCATTCGCTTTGAACAGATTGGGCAGTTTAACAGTCAGATCCTTAAAAGCCAAGTCCGAGGATTCGTAGCTGTGGGTACTGCCGTCAACAGTAACTTTAAGGGTGGCAGGATAGAGCATGCGAAAGGGAATGCCCACAGCAACTAGTTTCTGAACGACAGAATGGAAAGCAGCTCTCTTCATTCTGGTTTCTTTTGGAAGATCTTGAGCGACGCGTAGTTTAGCTGATCCCCACATGATAGACTGCAGCTCCCGAGACTTGTTAAAGACATGCTGTCGTTCTATATAGCAGAGAAATTTCATAATAATAGGCCGTGGGGGAGAGCCCGGTGGAGGCCTGGGCCTTAATGACCTATGTGCCCGTTCCAAATGGTAGTTGGGGTTAAGGGGTGAGGGGCCCACTATTTTGGCCAGGAATTTTTGCAGAAAAGCACTAAGGTCAGGTCCCTCCTCGAGCTCCGGCAGGCCCAGGATTAATAGATTGTTCTTCGGTTGTGGCCCTCCAGGTCCTCTGTTTTCAGCTGTAGTTTCTTAACTTGCTGAGCTAAAGAAGACATCTCAGACTCGGCAGTGAGTTTCCATTGCTCGAGAGAGTATATTCTGGCCTCTGAGTCAGACACCCTCGTAGTAAGAGATGATAGATCCCCCCCCGAATAGACTTCAGGTCAGCGGTGATAGATTATAGCACATCTTTTAATGGAGCAAGCTCTTGCAAGAATCTCTCTTCGGAGAGAGGGCTAGTTGCCTGATTTTTGTCCCCCATTCTATCGGAGGTGGTACCGGGTTGATTCCATGGCTTTTTGGGCAGCTTTTCCGGCGTGGCAGGCGGCGTATGCTTGATTGAGGCCTGCTTTTTGTCCGCCTCCATCCCCTTGCAGATCATAGGGATTTACCACGACAAATGCCCGAAGGCCGACAGGCGGAGTATAGTAGTGCCGGTAAGGGGCAAGATTTGATGGTAGCTGGTCAGAAAATCACCGATTCTATCAGATATGTTGACGGGAAGGGAAAGCTCCAAACCCCTGCTGCCACTCAGCAAGCAGACATCACGTGACTCCCCATACAGAGGTGTTATACTCAGATAACATCACTGTTCCAGGCACCCACTAACCAATCAGAAAGCAAGAAATTTTCTTGCCATTGTATAATGACAGTCATATTGTTTATGAGGTTGCATCCCCAAAAGGCCATGTTAAAAAGTTGGGGTCAAAATGTCAAAAAATGGCTAAGTTATGCATAAAAATTGAAACCCACATTGAAATACATTGAACCACATTTACCTTAGTTTCTCATATTGCAGTCACAGGCTCCAGCAGCAAGACATGTCTTCAATCAAAGAGGGACTCTTGAACCTGGGACCTGTTCAGGTGATTGAGGGTGTGTGGGGGTGTACTGGGGTGTGGGATGGTGGGTGCTGAGTTGGAGGTGGTGGTGGGGGGGCTGATTGGTGAGAGACCATTTTATGTGTTAAAAAACATCAAGGATGATTTTCTTTGTTTCAGGTTACTGACACAGCATCTGCAGGTGGGGGTTACCGCTACACACCAGGGCAATATATTTAATGAAGTGGGACAGCGATCAGCAGGTGGGGGGTGCCATTAGACAACAGGGAAATATATCTTCTTTAATGGGGACCATGACCAGCAATGGGAGGGTTCCACTAGACACCAGGGAAATGAATGAGTATGGGAATCAAAGGGTGGGGGTGCCACTAGACACCAAGAAAGCAAAGCAAAATCAGGGAATAAAGATCAGAGGGTGGGGGTGCCACTAGACACTAGGGAAATATTGTTCTATAATGGAGGCCACAATCGGCTGGTGGAGGGTGCCACTAGACACCAGGAAAAGAAAAGTATTCAGGTGAATAGACATTGGAGGATGGGAGGTGCCACTAGACACCAGGGAAATGAAGGGGTATGGGTAGTGAAGGGTGCCACAATACACCAGAGAAAAACATTACAGCATCGGGGATGGCAATCAGTCACAAAAAAGGATCCTTTTTCATGACTCGTAACACAAAAAAAGATTCTTTTTTCTAACACGCAGTCACGAAAAAGAATTCATAATAGTAAAAAACAAACATTTCAAGGGCATGTCTGCAACTGTGAAGTGCAGATTACACCTAAGGGGGTCCTGATCACCCAGATAAATGCATTGGTGTCTCTAAATGATGCCAGTTTTACAGCTTTTTTTTTTATTTTTGAAAAAATGGAGACAAGATGGCAGCACACCAATCAATCAATCAAAATCTTTATTTATCCAATCAATCAATCAAAATCTTTATTTATCCAGGCGGGCACCATTGAGCCAGGCTCCTTTGCAAGGTGGACCTGGCCATGAATACATCAAAGTACAGTACAGAAGCAGGTATACAAAAAGCAATAATATACAACAAAGAAAAAGTATATACAATGTATACAGTACAGTACAAGGTTGAAATAAATAAAAAAAACAGAATTATTTTACAATTGAAGAAGTCAGCTGATGTACAATCAACCATAGGCATACAGGGGTTATAAGCAGAGATCTTTTGAGTGAGGCAGCCGGCAACTACACATATAGGGGGAAAGAGGCCGTGTATGGGGTGGCAGGTTAGAGAGGTAAAGAAGAGGAGGGATATATTACTAACGACTGGGAGAAAAATTGGGCTAAAACCACGGAAAGTGATGATGGCTGTCATGTACTTGTTTATTATGATAATGGCGGAAGAGGGGTAGATAATTGGGACACAACTATGGATGGGGTGGGACTTTAGCCAGGCTGGAGCAGACAGGGAAGTGTGGGTGCAGCAGGAAGAGTTAATAGGAAAAGAGTGAGAGCCAGGGGTAGAAACATGGCGAGCGTCAGGTTAGAAAGGGGGAGTTGCAGAATTAGTGGGCTAGCGGTAAGGAAAATATTTGCAAGGTGCTTTCATGTAGCGATTGTAGAGCGCCTTGAAGATATTCAGGCTAACAGGGCAGCTCAGCTTCAAGTTCCTTTGTAAACCATTCCACAATGTGGGTAAAGAGAAGCTTAGAGCAGCTTTGCTGAAATGAGTGTTGACCCTTGGAACTTGGAGGGCAATTAGGGAATAGCTCCTTAGAGTGTAGGTGCCTAACACATTCCAGAGAATACAATCTGAGACATATGAGGGGAACTTGTTGGTCACCACTCTGAAGGCCCATAGGGCAGCATTTTTATTCCTCCTATAGTGAAGGGAAGTCCAGCCTAATGATGAGTACAGGGAGCAGTGGTGTGTGGAAAGTGGAAAGTCAGTAATGAACCTGATAGCTCTGTAGTAGAGGGTGTCCAACTTAACCAGTGCAGAGGCAGTGCAGTGGCTGTAGAGCAGGTCCACGTAATCTATTAAAGATAGGAAGGTAGCTTGAACCAGTTGAATCTTGGCCTCCTTTGTGAGCAGGTGGTTAATTCTGTAGAATAATCCTAATCTTTGCCTTAGTTTCTTCTGTAGTTCTTCGAGCTGGTCGGTGAAGGAAAGTTTATGATCGAGCCAAACTCCTAGATATTTGAATTTAGCTACATACTCTAGTGTTTCTCCAAGAACAGTGGTAATTTGTGGGGTAGCCCCCTTCCAGCAGGAATTGCCACATGCAAGGAGGGGGAGAAGAGCATGGCTTTTGTCTTTTTTGCATTGAGCAAAAGCTTTTTGTTTATGAGCTGGTATTGTAGAAGGTTAAATTCAGCTTGGAGGTCTTCACAGGCTGCTTCCGGCATGGGACGATGCAAGTACAATACAGTGTCATCCGCGAATAAGTGGATGTTGGTTTTTTTGATGGGGTCATTGATGTTGTTAATGTAGACTGCAAAGAGGAGGGGACCAAGGATAGAGCCCTGGGGAACACCCCTCAGCATAGGTTTTAATGGAGAAAGATCACCTTCAGCTTTCACCTGCTGTTTCCATTCTCTGAGGTAGGCTGCAAACCAGCACATAGATTTATGGTCCAGGCCTAAGGTGCTTAGGGAGGAAAGAAGCAGGCTGTAATCAACTGTGTTGAATGCCTTCCTAAGATCCAAGAAAACGGCACAGACATGCTTCTTGTTGTCAAGGTCTAGGAGCCAATCATTGGTCATCTTAGCTAGGGTTGTTATGGTGCTGTTCTTTGCTCTGAATCCAGACTGAACCGGGTTTAATAGGCTTCTGGATTCTAAGTATACCCCTAGCTGGCCACACACTATTTTTTCTAGTAATTTAGACAGGATGGGGAGGAGGGAGATCGGTCTGTAATTATTTAGATCACAGGAGTCACCTGTTTTTAATAGAGGGATGACATGGGCTGTTTTCCATTGAGAAGGGAGGCTATGCTGGGAGAGTGATATGTTGAATAGATGGGTGATTGGCACTGCAAGCACATGGTAGGCACATTTCATATAGTATGGCTCTATGAAGTCGAAGCCTGCTCCCTTTCTGGTGTCCAGTTGCAGCAGTAGGTCTTCCACCTCTTTTAGAGAGACAGGCAGGAGGGAGAAGGTCTCCTCAGTAGGGGAGGACTCGTGGGTTGGTGTGCCCTGAGCTGTGCAGAGGTCATTGGCAGGGGAAGTATCAAATGCTAGCCCTGCCATTGCAAAATGATTATTGAGGGCTTCCAATATCTCCAATCGGTTAGAGATAATGCTGCCACCGGACTTAATTTTTGCTGGAATGGAATTACCAGGTGTGTGTCCAGACATGTCTTTTAATATTTTCCAGAGCTTTGAAGGATTTCTTGAGGCAGATGCTAGCTCTGAACGATAGTAGGCGGCCTTGGCTGCTCTGACCAATTTGGTGCACTTGTCATGTGCTCTCTTAAAAATACACCAATCCGAGTCATTCTTGCTTCTTCTGGCTTTTTTCCATAAAGTATCCCTTTCTAACAGGGAAGCTTTGAGCTCAGGCGAGAACCAATGGCAGGTGCTGCTCCTGACCCGCACCTTAACCAAGGGTGCATGCTAATTTAAAGCCTCACTTAAAATATCATAAAAAATAGTATATGCCCTGTTAACCATTTTGGCTAGGAAGAATTCCTGCCATTGCAGTGAATGTTTCAAGTTGTGGACATATGCAAACAAATCGAAGTTGCGTTTGCACCTCTTGATAGAGAACTTTGCCGCAAACTGTGGGTTGTGCACGGATCTAATGGTGGTGATCATACAATGATCACTAATGTCTGAGAAAAATGTTCCGACATGAGAGAACAGATGTGGCTTGCTAACCAAAATTACATCTAAGAGGGAGCTGTTGTTAAGGTTCTTTTTATTTGCGAGTAGGTTGCTAATGAGTTGCACCAGCCGTAGACTGTCACAAAAGGATTTCAAGGGAGCTGATGCACTTGATAGCCAATCATAGTTCAGGTCACAAAGAATAATGGTTTCCAAGGAACTGAGCCCCAGTACGGAACTGAGGTGAGACAGGAGATGAGGCCCAGCAGAAGGGGGCCTGTAGCAGCCTATTACACAGAGTGCACTGGAAGGAGAAAGTTCGATCTTTAGGATCAAGCTCTCAAATTCTTTGGGGGAGGATGATGCGTCTATGCATGTGGCTGAGTATTTGTCCCTTACATAAATTGCCACCCCACCTCCTTTTGATTGCCTATCCGTTCGGAAGAGTAAATAATTTTGGATATTGATTTCATTGTCAGGGTGGCTGGCCTAAGCCAGGTCTTAGTGATCACTAGGACGTCAGATAGGGTGTGGCTCACCCAAGCCTGGATAAAAGTGAACTTTTTCAGCAAACTACAGGCATTAAGATGCATAAAAGACATTCCTTTGATACCTGCCAGGTCTGATGGAGAAGCAAGGGTGTCTAATGGTCCTGGGTTGAGTTCAACATTGCCTGAGCACAATAGTAAAAGAAGCAGGATTCTTTTTAAGGCAGTGAACTGTAATTTGTAAACACTATTTTTGAGGCGGTAGGGGAGGGCGGTGTTGATGGGTAGGCCTGTATCCACTCCTGGTGTTATACTGGCCTAGTGTTGCAGCCACTTGTGTCCTGGCAGGAATTTGCCATGAGTAGGAAGTCTTGAGTCTGGATGGGGGAGTAATCTGGAGATGCAGCTCGGGAGATGTCCCACTCCCCGGCAGAGACAGCTGAGAAGCCCAATAGTCCAGAATGGTTACCTGAAAGGAGCTGTTGCATGCAGGACAGGGAGAAGCGCAAGGGTCATTCCACTTTAGGCAGGGATGAGGGTTCTGAAGAATTGAGCTGAGCTCTAGTAAAGCTAGAGACACACCGAGGAATGAGCTGTAACTTCCCATGGTAGATCTAAATGCCACAACAGCCAGCAGTAAAAGTCACTAAAAGCCTAGACAAATCAGTGATTAGGTGTCATAAGTTCAAAATCCTTTTGTTGGCTGAGAGGCGGTTTTGATGCTGAACGTACCTGTGGAACAACTCTTTGCAGCTGAGCCAGTGAGGTGGTTCAAGGTTGGAATCCGGTGTGGCAAGATTGGTCTGTAGCTTTCGTTTCTGTTTCTGGCCCTGATCCACCAGTACAGAATGGGAGTGGGGACAGGCATTCAAGTCTTGTAGCCTTAGTGGATGAGCATGGTTCGGCCTGAGAAACAGGCAGAAAATCCCCGGGGATGGTCCTCAGAAAGAGAGGTATCCCAGGTCCACTAGAGCAGAAGAGGAAGTAGAAAATATAATGTGTTTCCTCTTTAACAGAAAAGACAGCTGTTGTAACCCTCTAGTGGCTATGTAGTATAATTTGCAAATGAGAAAGAAGACACAAAAAAAAAAAGGAATATTCCAATACGAAACAGGATTCCTTTTTTGTTTCATACAGCTGTCCTGAAATGCTTACTGAGCATGCTCAGAAACTATTTTTTCAAATTTCAAAAATGCAACAACTTTCAAATGACTTATTTTTTTACCAGACTAGCAAACGGCACATCTGTGGGCTAGTCCCTTTATGCCCTGAAAATTTCAGACTAAGATTCCAAACCAGCTGAGCTGTAGGCAAGTTAAAAGAAAACAAAACAGCAAAGTCAATGACTGAAAAAATGTTTTTTTTCACTTCTCTGGAACTTGGAAATGACACATCTGACCATAACGTAACTTGCCACATCCAGAGATTTACCCTGGGTGACAGTGCATGCAAATGTTTATGCAAATCCATTGAATGGTTGTGAACTTATTAAAGTGCAAAATTTGAGATTTAACATTGAAGTGCCTATACCTAACTATAAGGGTGTTACTGCATTCATATAATATATGCACACACACATATCTATCTTTGAAACTGTCACACACAAAAGTACTTATCTATCCATCTTTATGTATCTATCTGTTTATCTATCTGTCTGTCTGTGTCTGTCTCTCTATCTCTCTACTCTATCTATGAAACTATCACTACTTCACTCAACTCTCCACCCTCAAACACACACCCTAACTTTTCCAGTTTCACACTATACCGTATGAACTTTCTGCGTACTGACAGAAACAGTATCAGACATTTTCAAGAAAAATGGCACATTTTCAAATATATACTGAAAGTGCACAATTTCAGATTTTAAATAAAGCACAATATTGATGCAAAATGGTGCACTTTTACAATATGCATATGACAAATGCATGCCATATGTTGTGCTTTTTCAGGAAACTTGTGCCAAAGTGAAATCGGCACATTTATTTTGCAACAGCATTGAAAATTTCTCCCTGCACTACCTGTAATTGTAATCCTGCATTCTCTTTTGTTTGTTGCTTCTATGCCTGTGCAGCTCCTGTAAAAGGGATTGTGCCCCAGTGGGTTTTCCTGGTTATCAAAATAAATATATACAGTAAACAACAAACAAATATAGATGGTCCTTTCCTTCCCAGGTTACAAATCTGGGAATCAATATTAGACCTGCTTAACATAATGGATTCAATGGGTATACACAACTTAGCGAGGAGTTATACTTATGCAACTTTGTTGATAGCTTGAAGGTATTTGATCGAATATGTTATTGAGTGTCGTATGTGGATACTTAGGCTGTTCAAACTCTGTCCCATGGGGAACTATCACCCTGTTGGGGCACTGTGAAGGCAGAAGAACCCTCTTGAGGAGGGTTGCACCCCAAGAGGTGCTGTGGGAAAATAATTCCTTTAGGCTAACTATAGCTTAGGAATGAGCCCCATGGAGAGATGTACACCACTGGAGAACTGCACCTGCCCATGCTAGTCCTACTGCCATTTTCAAACCACAGCCCAGTCACTACTAAAGTGGGCCCGCACCAAGACAAGATCTAACCTGACTGCTCCACTTAACCCCACCAGGGCCCACTATTATGTCTCTGATCTCTTGTTATTCTTCTTAGCTATCACTATGTCTTGAGCCTATACTACTGCTTTGCAAAGAATGTACTGTATGTAACCAATAAAATTAATACTCTGTATAGGTACGCACCAATGTATTGTAATGCCTCCACTACTCCACTGCAAAGGATGTTTGTAACTGCTTAGCACCGCAAAGGACTTATGGAACTGCTTAGCTAACACTCTGTATAGGTACAGTATGCATCAAAGTATTAAATTGTTTAATAATGTTTGTACATCTACCGTCCAACCAGTTATGTAACATTGTTTTTGCTGTAGTGCTGTCATGTCTGTATATGTCATCTGATGAGAAGCCTTTGGAAATGAGTCTATAACTCAAAAGGATTGTAATTCTGATATTCTAATAAATAAGTAAAATAAATAAATAAAATGAAGGGAGGATGGTGGGGAAAAAAACAGTGCTTCTAAATGAGGATGGAGGAAGCTGGCTTATATAGTTCAGGGAGGGTGAGTGGCTGATTGCTTCCACCCATGTACTGCAGGCATACTATAGCCTTTGAATTCAAGCAACAGTATTGGAAGCGATATAAGAAAAGATAAATAAACAGCAGTGCAGTTTAAGTACTAGATAGAGCACAGATACTGTACACCCATAAATTCACAATGAATGCTTTTTAGGCATTGACTTGAATTAATGTGACTTTCAGACTTTTTCAGTGCTGTAGGCATCATATTCCAAAGTTTGGTCACATAGTGGAAGAACTTTATGTCCCATAATTAAGAGAATTCTTCATTCTGTAAGCAAACCCTTTTCATTGGCACTCATACCAGAAGTTTCATTCTTGTGTTGCAGAAGATTAAACAGAGATTCAGGAGACTGATTTCTGAGTAGGTTGTCTAACAGACAAAACAAAGTAAAAGTTCTTCAGCCAGCGTAATTCAGTATACAAAGTGCAGTGATGAGTTTCATGGTTTTTTGACAATGTCAAGTAGCAGACATTGTTATACAAAATATTTAGTCTGTTTAAGATAGTTTGAGATGCATTTGTGTATACTAAAATACTGTAGTCAAGACATGGCATAAGGATACTTTGTATTATAGCCAACCATGCTTCCATGATTAAACTTTGTTTTATCCTTTATTCCATTCCAAGTTTGGAGTTGAATTTTTTTCCAGTTAGTGTTACTTGATATTCAAACTTGTGGTTGACCAGTTGAGACAAAGACTACAGTACACTGAAATGTCCCGAAAGGAAAAAAAAATGAGTCAATACTTAGTCATCCTCAGCCTAACCTAGATCAGAAGTACAAGGTAGCTTAAAAGGTGATGTCTGTCCTGTAATAAATTATTTTGAAGTAATGTATCACAGTGTATATAACTTCAGCTTCTTTTGCTTAGTTTGCTTTTTACCTGAAGAAGGGACTTGTGGGGCCTCAAATGCTTAAGTACTACAGAATACCATCTTTGTACAAGGTATATGTTGATCCAATAACAACAGGTATCAAACTATCCAACAACTCATGTCTGTTCTGGCAGTCTTGTCAGCCTGACTTTCATATAGATTTGCATACGCATAATACCTTGAACTTGGGACAGTAACACCAGTATACTGAGGAGTCACAAGATGATGAAATATATGTTAATACTTTGCCGTTCTCAGCCTACACTGGATCAGATTCTGATGTATAAGCCAGCTTAAAAGAACATGTTTTTTTCTGGCAAAGCCTTGATAGCATCACTTGCAAAATGTTTTCATACCCATGATGCTTTGCGCTGATAATGAGACATTAGAGTAGGGGTGCTCAGACTCTTTAAACTCCATTCCATTTTCAACCAAATTCTGTTAAAGTTCTAAATAATGGCTCTGAATTGGAGCTGGAATCAGAATCAAAATCTTGGATTCTGCATCTAGCTGCATTTTAAACCTCCCCCACCTGGTAAACTGGCTTACACAAGAGTAATGAGTTAAGGATTGGGCTGCAGAGACAAAGCCCTCCCCTCCTTCTCCAACCTTACTTCCCAAAGAATCCCTTTACCTTAAGGCTGCAGTCAGTGCTGTTTCTTGGGGATCATCATTTGCTGCTACTACTGGTTCATTCTCTTAAATTCAGGCGTGTCAGTGGCAGGCAAGATAAAATAATCTTCCATTCTTGACCCCACCCTATATGACTGTATGGTCCAAAAGAGCTTCCCTCCCTTAAATATAGTAACCAAGTCCTCCCCCTCTGCTGGATCTGGCTGGTCCCTGTTCAACTCTTCTTTGTCTCAGAACAGTCTGATTCATGGAGAGATATTGTTCTGTCAATCTGATTCAGTTCAGTCAGTTGGTTGTGGTTCACTTTAAAACTCAAAATCTGAAAGATACACCCAAATCTGATTAGCTCCAATTCATAGAAACGTAGAAACATAGACTTTGATGGCAGATAAGGACCACTTGGCCCACCCAGTCTGCCCATTTCCCTACCTACTGGATAAGCTGCAGATTCTAGTTAACCAACAGCCTACTTCCTGAAACCCCCCACTATAATTGCCTTGTGTCTATCCCATGCATGTTTGAATTCCCCCACTGTTTTAGAGCCAATGACCTCCTCAGGAAGGCTGTTCCATGTATCCACCACTCTCTCTATGAAAAAAAAATTCCTCACATTACCCCTGAGCCATCCCCCCTCTATCTTTAAACTGTGCCCCCTTGTTCTTACACATCTCTTTTTCTGAAAGATGCTACCCTCCTGGACTTTGTTGATTCCCTTGAGGTACTTGATCATTTCTATCATGTCCCCTCTGTCCCTCCTTTCATCAAGAATATACATATTAAGCTCTCTCAGTCTCTTTTCATATGGTTTCTGCTGCAGACCCTGCACCATTTTAGTTGCCCTCCTCTGGACTGCTTCCATCCTGTCTATGTCCTTGCGTAGATGAGGTCTTCAAAACTGCACACAGTACTCCAGATGGGGTCTCACCAACTGTCTATATAAAGGATAACCACTTCCCTTTTCTACTTGTGATGCCCTTCCTATGCATCCCAGTATCCCCTGGCTCTCTTACTGACTTTTCACATTGCTTACCCACCTTTAGGTCATCTGCTATGACTACCCCCAGGTCCTTTCCATTTTTGTTGTTGTTAGTACCCCATGCTATTGTGTACTCTTTCTCCTGGTTTTGTTTCCAGGTGCATTACTTTGCACTTCTTTGCATTGAATCTAAGTTGCTATATGTCTGACCATTCCTCCAACCTTGTCAAGTCCCTTCTCATCTTTTCTACCCCCTCTTGTGTATCAACTCTGTTACAGATCTTTGTGTCATCTGCAAAGAGGCACACCTTTCCCTCCAGACCCTCTGCAATGTCACCTATAAAGATGTTAAAGAGGACTGGACCCAGTACTGAGCCCTGAGGTACTTCACTAGTAACTCCCCTTTCTTCAGAATGTGTTCCATTCACTATTACTTTCTGTGTCCTGTTGTGCAGCCAGTTTGCTACCCAGACTACCACCCTGGGACCCACTCCCAGGCTGGCTAACTTGATTGTTAATCTTTTGTCCGGGACTGTGTCAAATACCTTGCTAAAGTCTAGGTAGGCCATATCCACAGCCCCTCCCTGGTCTATTACTTTGGTCACCCAGTCAAAGAAATCAATTAGATTCATCTGACATGACCTTTCTGCTGAAAAATCCATGCTGCTTTGGGTCCTGTGCCCTGCTGGCCTCTAGGTACTCAACAATTCTTTCTTTCAGAAGTGGTTCCATCATTTTCCCTACCACTAAGGTCAAACTTACAGGTTTGTAATTTTCTGCTTCTGCCTTGCTCCCACTTTTGTGAAGGGTTGAATTAGATTACATTCAACCCTATTTAGAGTACATGCACATTTAGGGGATAAAGAAGAGGATGAAACAAGTATCTGTACTTAATGATTCACAGCTGACAGTGGATCAAAAACTGATGTGGAAGCCTGTTTAAATTAGACGTCTGTTCTGGTGAAGCCTCGTCAATCTGAATTGCAGAAGGATTTGTATACTTATGATGCCTTGCATGGGTAATGAGGCTTTAGAGTATGGGGTTGGAGAGAAACACAAAAACTGAACACAAACAGCTTAGAATGTTCTCTTCTAGCATCTTTTTATGAATCCCACATTCTACACATCCTGCAACCTTTATTTCCAGTATGCTCATTCCAAGTGCTCTAAACCTAAGTTGCATTAAGGATCTGACTTGGTGCCTAATTAAGACAGTGACAGCAGTATATTGAGGAGTCCCAAGAAGATGAAACATGTGTTTGTATATTGCCATTCTCAGCTTCCAATGGATTGGCTGTATAAGCCTGTTTAGTAAGTGAGGCCTCCCCTGATAAAGACTTGTTAGCTAAATGTGTACAAATATTTGCATACCCAAACAAGGACAGGCAAACTAAGTACAACTCAATGCTCTTTCTCTTGCGTGGGTACCTTACTTCTAAACAGTTTAGTTCCATTTGTTAATATTGATAGTTCACTTTCCTGTTTACATAATGCACTTACTCATTTTCTATACTATTTCTGATTCTTGCAAATGCTTTGATGTACCATAATGTTGTTGTATATGATGACATGCATGATTAATTTCTTGTACTTTGTTATTTGTAATATTGTAATCATTTAACTTGAATTGTACTTTTTTTGTCAGACATGGCTGAAAAAGGCCATGTGTAAGCCTACATTATGGATAAAAATAAAACAAACCATTAAAAAAAAATATCCTCGATACCTTTCAATGGGAATAAGACTTTAGAGAATGAGTATGGCTTGTTGAAAAAGCTAGGCTGCTAACGGGCCTACCTAGGTCTTGTCACAACATAACCCAGGTCCTGTGTGAATTGTTCTGGCTGCCTGTGAAGTGGCATGCTATCTTCAAGGTTGGCTTAATATCCTATACATCCCAGAGAACTGGCAGGGAACACCAAGAGGAAGGAGCTGCTGTTATAACTATACTTCTCTACTGGGACTAAAGAACTAGAACTCTACTACTGGGACCTTCAATTTAGGGTAAAAACAAAACAAAAAAAAAGAGTTGGTGTGTTTGTCTGAGTTGGCTGAAGTGAATTGTTATCTGTGCAGTTATCTAGGTGTTTGTCTCAGGTGGCTGAAGGGAATTGTTATCCGTGCAATTAACTAAGTGTAGAAAGAGCTTTAAAGTAGGGGGAGTAGCTTAGCTAGAAGGAAGCCAGGTTAAAGCCAGATTTAAAAACTGCCCTAGATAGCTTCTGCCAGAGAACAAGCAGAGAACACCAAGAGGAAGGAGCTGCTGTTATAACTATATCTCTACTGAGACTACATTGTTCTCCTTCCTCCCCTCCACCCCCACCCTAAGCCAGTTCTACTTTTATAGGCACAGGATTTGACTGACAACAAGAACTTCTTGTTTGGGAGCAGGAAGTGAGTGATCACAGAGCCACAAAAGACTCACCATCCTAGAAGGAAAAGAGTAGCTCTCCATCTCCCCTAGCTGCTGGAGGTCTGACTCTGAGCAAGTAAGGAGGCCACTGAGAAATATAAGAACTTCTTGTCTCAGAACAGGAAGATCAGGAGCTTAAAGGGCATAGAGGCAGTATGTAGGTAGTGAGAAAAAAAAAATAATAAATAAATAAATAAACAGAGGAAAGAGTAAGTATTCCAAACAACAGTTAAGGGGCCAAAAATAAGACATGATGGGAGTGGTGCAGTGCAGTGGCTGTGGAGCAGCAATCTTCCTGGAGATGTTCTGGAGGATGCAGTGTTGTCCCATCTGTGGGCACCTCTCTAGTCTGAGGGAGGAGAATGCTCATCTCCTGAATGAGTTGGCCAGGATTTGGGGGACCTCCTGTCCCACCCAGGGACCACCAGGGTCACTGCCGTTGCCTCAGAGATTGCCATGAAAGAGGAGTGGTTGGACCACAGTGGGCTCAGGGAGTGTGAGGGTGGTGGAACAGAGGCACATCCCTCCAGTTGTACCTCTCCACAATTCATATGTTGTTCTGGCAAAGTGTGGTTCCTCTATGGAGGCACCTGCAGTAGAGACCAAGGAGGATGCTGGGAACCTCCACAAAGGAGACCCACAGGAGGGTGGCATGGTGGGACTCCACAGGGGAAGGAAACAACTCCTGGTGGGAGACTCCATTGTTAGGAGGGTAGAACTGGGGGAGGAAGGGGAGAGGGAGATAAGGTGACTGCCTGATGCCATGGCTTGGAGGGACAGGGAACGAATCCTCAGGATCACCATAGCAGCTGCACGGGGGAGGAAGCTGGATGTCATTGTCCACCTAGGGAAAAATGAGCTGGCTGAGAAAGGGATCAGAGCAGTGTAGGAAGAGTTTGTGGAGTTGGGGAGGGGCCTTAGACAAGTAGCACGCACGGTAACCTTCTCAGAGGTGCTGCCTGTCTATGGCATGAGTGAGACTAGGGTGCTCCACACCATGGGATTCAATCAGTGGTTGAAAAACTGTTGCAGAACCCAGGGATTTGTCTTCATGGGGGACTGTGGGTCCACCTGGAGTAATACAGGCCTATACTGATGTGATGGTCTACATCTGTCCAGGAAGGGAACCAGGATCCTAGGTGATAGATTTAAATGCTTCATTGGCAAGCATTTAAACTAACCAAGGGGAGGCACTGGAAAGGAGCAGAGAAATCCTAGCCCTCTCCCAAAAAATCAGGGTAGTAAGTGAAGTAAACACCAAGATAGAGATGTTGATAGGGAGAAGGGCAGGGGTAAATGGAGAAAATGATGAAGGCAATAAGGACAGGGATGGGGCAAAAGGGGTAAGGCCATCAAGAAATGGAGGGTAATGAGTATCAATGCCCATAGTCTGGGCAACAAGCTCCCTGAACTGGTGGCCTTGATGGAAGAGGGATGCCTGGATATCATAGCAGCCACAGAAACATGGTACACAGAGAAACATGACTGGGATGTTAACATACCAGGGTACACAACCTACAGGAGAGATAGGGAGGGGAGAAGAGGGGGAGGAGTAGCTCTCTATGTAAGGGAAGGGATAAAAGCAATGTAACAAAAGAGTAAACAGGGAGGAGAGGAGGCACTGTGGGTCACCTTAGAGACTGGAAATGGCACTACAATCCTCACATGGGTTGTATACAGACCCCCATCTCAGGAGGAGGGAATGGACAAGGATATGATAGAAGGCATCCTTATGATGGCAGAGAAAGAGGAGATACTGTTGATGGGGCACCTGAATATGCCAGATGTTAACTGGAGCACCTTTACTGCAGCCACATCCAAGAGCAGGGCCATTCTCGATGCCCTACAGGTGGCATGCCTCAGACAGCTAGTTTTGGAACTCACTCATGAGGGAGCAATCTTAGACTTGTGCTTTCAAATGGGGACAGTGAGAGGATCTCAGATCTAAAACTGAGTAGCCATCTGGGAACAAGTGACCACCAAACAGTGTGGTTCATGATAAACTCAGCTACAGAGTCAAGACATACAAAAGTGAGGGTACTGGACTTCAGGAGGGCTGACTCTGGCAAGAAGGGAGAGTGCCTTAGAAAAGCACTAGCAAATATGCTAGAAGGAGGGGTGGAGCAACAATGGGGAAACATCAAAAGTGCCATCACAGAGGCAACAAGCCTTTGTGTGAAGCAAATAAACAAATCAAAATGAAAGAAAAAGCCACTATGGTTCTCAAAAGAGGTGGCGGAGAAGCTTAGGGAGAAAAAGATAGCATTTAGGAAGTATAAGGAAACACAGAAGGAGCAGGACAGAGAACTGCACCAGTTAAGGCAGAAGGAAGCAGGGAGGGAAGTCAGAATAACGAAGGCCCAAACTGAGGAAAAGATGGCCAACTCGGTTAAGAAGGGGGATAAAACCTTTTATAGGTACATCAGGGAAAGTAGAAAGACAAAGGGAGGGATAGTGAGGCTGAACAGAATGGACGGTAGGTGGGCAAAGAGAGACAGTGAAAAAGCAGGGATACTGTATGAATACTTCTGCTCAGTATTCACAAAAGAGGAGGAGGGGGAGATGCCTAATCCAATTAACAGAAGCACTCTGGATGGGGGTGTCGATCCCAGGCCTTTCACAGAAGAAAGGGTTCTGAAAGAGCTCCTAAAACTGAAGGTGGACAAAGCAATGGGGCCTGTCAGAATTCACTCTAGAATTCTAAAAGATTTAAGGTGAGAACTAGTGACTCCACTGACTACCCTTTTTAACAAATCATGGGAGGATGGTGTGGTACCTGAGGACTAGAGAAAGGCAGATGTGATTCCCCTTCACAAAAGTGGGAGAAAGACAGAGGCAGGAAACTACAGACCTGTCAGTTTGACCTCTGTGGTAGGGAAAGTGATGGAATCACTTCTGAAGGAAAGAATTGTTCAGTACCTAGAGGTCAGTGGGGCACAGGACCCAAGGCAGCATGGGTTCACAGCGGGAAGGTCATGTCAGATGAATCTAATTGATTTCTTTGACTGAGTGACCAAAGTTGTAGACCAGGGAGGGGCTGTGGATATAGTCTACCTAGACTTTAGCAAGGCATTTGACACAGGTGCACACAAAAGATTAACAATCAAATTAACCAGCCTGAGAGTGGGTCCTAGGGTGATATCCTGGGTAAAAATTGGCTGGATAGCAGGATGCAGAAAGTAATTGTAAATGGAATCCACTCTGAAGAAATGAGGGTTACTAGTGGGGTACCGCAGGGTTCAGTACTGGGTCCAGTCCTTTTTAATGTCTTTATAAGTGACATTGCAGAGGGACTGGATGTAAAAGTATGCCTCTTTACAGATGACACAAAGATCTGCAACAGGGTTAATACACAAGGAGGCATGGAAAGGATGAGAAGGGACTTTTATTTATTTATTTATATATATTTTTTATTTAGTTTTTGTTGACCGGGTAAGTGCACTAGACAAATCCTACCTATTTCCAGGCATGACCCAGGGGAGGGGGATACAGATGAAAGCCAACTGACCTTGAACCAGATTAAGCTATTGGTGGTATTTTTAGTGAATGAGGGAATTTGCCAGGACACGGGAAATTCCCTACTCTGTTGGTGCGGTCACCAGCAGGAGTGCTGGTCAATTTTCCAAGATGGACGCCACTGGGCTTAGCAGCAGGATCAGTTTGCAGATTTGGAGGAGACCTCAGTACGTGTTAATTCAATGGTTAAATTTCCCTCGGCAGACGCGGAAGAATCAGACCTTTTTATGGATGCCTTATCAAATACGGAGGATTCCAATGTTAAACAGTGCTTTTTGCCTAATGAGGAGTGCGATTTTACCAGTTTACAGCTTTCTAAGGTCCCTGATTCAGCAGTAGAGCTGTTTTCAGTAAAAGAGATCTCTGGAGCTCCGAGTCTGAATGACGTCATTCAGACGAATGCGGAAGGGAAATCTAGCTCGATGCTTGACTCAGAGGTGGACGCGAGGACTCTGCAGCAGGAAAATCAACTTAAAAACAAGTTAACAGATGTCACAGGTCAGTCCTATATTCCCCCCACGATTCTTAATGCTCCGATAGTACAGGACACGAATTTAATAGCGAAGGACACTGTTTTTTCCGCTGCTATCGGAGTCTCCGAAGCCTCGCAACATAAAATGAGTCAGAATCTGGTATTTGTGTTGCAACTCTTAACAAACAAACTGGTTTTGTGTTTATGCCTGAAAAACATTTGTTTCCTATTAAATCTCCCACAATATACCAGACGAAGCCCCACATTCAGGAGGGGGTCACAGAATTTAACTTTGCAAACCAACTCCAAGAGAAAAAAGAACTGTATAACTTTCCAATCACACCTGCTTTCTCTAAAGACCCTAAATCAAGGATTGCAGAACCTAATACCTCTATAAACATTCAATATGATAATACTTGGACTCCACAATCAGCGTTAGTAGCAGCAGGGTGGAAGCAACAGGCTTCAGGAGAATGGGCAGCAGATTTATCATGGGACTCTTTCTTTGATTTAAATGTTCATTCCCTGGTGGAAACCAGAGGGTTTAGTGAATAATCTTGATAATAATGTAATGGAAAATAGAGTTTCTGAGGTGGCAATAAAGCAACCCAGTGATAATAATGTTTTTTCTGAACCAGCAATTTCTTCTAGTGAACAAAAACCCCTTTTGTCTGACTTGTTTGCTAAGGCCAAAAGAGAAGCTGCACCTAGGCGGAATGCCATCCGAATAAGGTATAAAGGGGGCATGGTAGATAGGCCTGACCGTAATTATATAGGTAAAATTTTGATAAAAGAATCTCTACATTTTTCTCCTAGAGATGTATTTGCAATAATTAATATTTCTGGAGAGGATAATTATGATGTTAGCTTTCGTTCTGCAGCTTTGTTGGACTTGTTTTGGATTTGATATAACCAAGTAAAATTTTCCCCAGTCTGGGCTCCCTTTCTTATTATCCCTCTTTCTCAGCCTTCCATTAAGTTTGTTACAATTATGTTCTGAAATGAGGGGGTACAGGTAGAAGACATAACCTATTGGTTATCTAGAAAATGTGATATCCAGGGAGATCCAGAACCCATTTTAGACCTAGAAGGTTTCTGGACAGGAGGTTGGAAATATAAAGTTAAATTGAAACAGAATGAAAATGGATTTATGCACATCCCAAACTCCTTTTTGTTGGGACGGGACAGAGGCGTTTGTTTTTACAGTGGTCAGCCAAGGGCCTGTTATAAATGTGGCTCGAGAACTCATTTGTCCAATGTTTGTGACAGCCCAAGATGTGACAATTGTAGTGAAATAGGTCATGTTATGATGCAGTGTGTAAACCCCACGAAATGCGACTTATGTGAGGGTACTACTCACACTTTTAAGAACTGTCCTTGGGCGGCAAAGAATAAACTACAGAATACCAATACTGAGAAAATTTATTCAGTTAGCCCAAGAAGCTTTAATCACAAAAACAACTGCCAAATTACAAAAAAACCCTGTTGATAAAATACAAGATCCAGAGAAGCTAAATTCTACTTCTGCAATTACGCTTACTCCACCCTCCCCCCCCCACTCAAGCCTGAGGGGCCTTCTAGTAAAAATCTACAGGTACCTCTTGCTACCCAAATTCTACAGCCAGTGTGCTATGCAGAAAAAAAATATCACAGGTTATCCCTTCTCCCCCCCTCCTCCTAATCCCCTCCCATCCCCCTTACCTCCTAGGAGGTCCACTAGAAATTCAAAAATTATTTTAGTGCCAACTCCCGACCCGGTAGAAACTACTAATCCTTATTCAGTTCTGACCTCTTCCTGGGGTGAATCAGAAATGGACATTGGGGACTCAGATTCCAAAAAGTCAGCTCAAGATGGTATTGAACCCTCATAGAGTAATTACAAAGACAAAAAGAAAAAAAGAAGAAAAAAATGAGAAATATAACCTACACCTGCTTAACAGATGGGTTTCGTTTGGGCTTCATTAAATGTCCATAGTATTTTAAATGGAGTTAACCAAAAAGCAATTTTTCACCTGATCCATGATTCCCAAATATCCATTTGCCTTTTACAAGAAACATGGATGTTCTCTGTAGAACATATAACAGCTTTCAAAAAAGATTGGCCATGGGGACCTTCTTACTGGTCTTTTGGAGAAGATAGGGCTGATGGAGTTGGGATATTGTTTAATTCATTCCAATTTAGACTTCAAAAATTGGTTGATTGTATTCCAGGCAGAGTTTTAATTGTTGATTGTAAATTGGATTCGCAGATCTATAGAATAATCAATATTTATAATCTGCAAATTAAAACAGTACGAATTGCATGTATGAAGGTCATTCAACCATTCCTATTTACTACTATGCCGGTTTTATGGGGAGGAGACTTTAATTGTGTCCTAAACAGTGTAAGATCGACTGGGAAAAAGATATATTGTGATTCTAACTGTTTAAACTCTATCATTAAATTGGCAGATCTTACAATCTGTAATCAAATAGAATCTGACCCCCCTCAAAATACCTTTTATAAAGGAAATAAAGGAACCTGTATTGATTATCTCTTTTCCTCTAAAAATATCCAGGTTTTGAATATTAAAAGACTTCCTTTTGAATTTTCAGATCATTTATTGATTCAAGCCTCAGTTGATATTACATCAGACCATAGATTTAAAAAGCACAGATGGAAGTTGAATAGTTTAACCTTGCAGGAAGGATTTATTAAGAATTTGATTCATAAAATTTTAACAGCTAGATTATCAGTCAGGTTCTTATATCAAGACTTAGGGATCTGGTGGAAAGAAACAAAACAAGATTGTATAAACTGGTTTAAAGCCTATGGTCAGAGAACACAGAATAATAATTTTTTAAATTACCTTAAACTGCGGACCCATCTTCAACACTTATTATCAAAAGTTAATACTACCTCTGAAGACTTATCCTTTCAGATAGCCAACATTAAATCCCAAGTGAGGAAATTCCAATATGATCGTGCTAAAACCCTTCAGGCGTTAATTAACAACTACTCTTCTAAATCTGTAATTGGAGATCCCTTCATTTTATGTAAATCTATTAAGGACGCCACTAATTTAGACCACTTAGTCACGAACGCAACTAGTATAACTAATCCCAGAGACATTTGTAATCTTCTCTCACTTCATTTTCAAAGACTTAGTCCATTTACTATTCCTTCGTCGGCCCAATTAAAAGATTATTTCAGGGGTTTATTGAGCCCCAGTCTTGATGCTTCTATTATTAAAAACATAATCAAACCATTTACAGTTCAGGAAATTAAAGATGTAATTTCTAATCTGAAAAATAATGTTTCTCCAGGGTTTGATGGTCTATCAAATGCCTTTTATAAAACTTTTTCCTTAGAATTAGCCACCTGTTTATGTTTAGTTTTTAACAAATTTATTAATGGCGAGGTGATTTATCAGTCATTCTCGACTGGCTTACAAATTTACATCTTTAAAAAAACAGGAGATAAAGGTGATATCCGCAGCTGGAGACCTATCACCCTGCTTAACTCAGACTATAAATCTTAGCTACCTTATTGAATAACAGGCTTAAATCATGGGCTAGTTTAGTTATCTCGCCAGTTCAAAATTGCGGAGTACCAAATAGAAGAATTCAAACTGTTCTGTGCTATGTTAGAGATTTAATTGAATTTTTAACTTATAAAAAGCAAACTGGGATCTTACTTTCCTTAGATTTAGAAAAAGCATTTGATAGGGTAAGTCATCCTTTTCTATTTGAAACATTGGCCTTTTTAGGCATGCCTCCTTGTATTTTAGAGATGTTAAAGAAGTTATATCTTAATTCTACTATATGCCCGATGATTAAGGGAAAAGTAGAAAAAGGATGGACTCTACATTCAGGAGTGCATCAAGGGTGCCCTCTTAGCCCGTTGCTATATATTTGCTCCTTGGAGCCTTTCATCAGAACTATTAGTACTGCCCCTAACTGGGAAGGTTTTGCAGTTCCTAATTCTAAATTTACCTTAAATATCCAAGCTTATGCAGACAATATATGCCTGTTTTTTCATCAGCAGCACCAGTTAGAGAATTTTTTTCAATTATTCCATACTTATGCTACCTTGGCCAATGCCAAGATAAATTTTAGCAAATCCAAAGGTCTGTTGATTGGAGCTGATAATCTTGCTCCCTTCAAGCATAGATCTATTTACATTTCAACAGAACCTATAACTATTTTAGGGGTTACTTTTGGACCTCAAAATATACCAGATCTCAATTGGATGAAAGTCCTTCAGAAAGTTGAGAACAAAGTTCAAAGATGGAAACAATATAAGTTTTCAAAATTAAAAAGGGTACAAATCTTTAAGCAGTTTTTATTGCCTTGTATGCAATATATTGCATTTCTGTATCCCATACCATCTGCTCTAGAAGTTAAGCTGTACAGTATAAGTTTTCAGTTTTTTGAGGGGAACAGACTGAATCCAATAAAAAGATGCTATACCTATTTAGATAAATCAAAAGGTGGTACGGGAATGATTGACCCAGTTTTATTTTGTAACTCATTATTTATATCTTTTTCCCTGCGTAATTGCCTAATAGCTTCCAAAAATATAGAAACTAGTTGGCTTAGAAGCCTACTTGGTAATTATTTATCGAATTGGACACACAGCTCCGAAAGTACATAATAACCTAGGCATTCCACCCTTCTTTAGGCCCATAGCTAAGAAATTGTATAGTTGGCAACTAACCAAAACTCAAATTAATAACACCTCTAAAACTCTGTATAACATAATTATTTCCTCTATTTATCCATCCTCTCCTGTTTTTAAAAATTGCCCTGAGAATCTAAACCATCATGTTCTAGACCAATTAAATAATCCTCAATTACCTGTTCATATGTGAGAAATACACTGGTTGATTATGTATGGTCGCTTGCAGGTTAGAGGTACAGCCAAGTATAAAATGAAAGAGGAACGGTTCTGTCCTTTTCTAGATTGTGTAGCACAAAAAGAAACGATGGAACACTTCTTTCTTTATTGTTCTTTTTCCTCTGAATTATGGAAATATCTTGCCAATATATGGAGGTTTAATTGGTTGGCAAATTTAAGTTATGATTTACTAATCCTTGGAATTTTTCCTTTAAAACTTTATAATTTTCACAAAAATACTTTACGTATATTTTTGGCTTGTTTAAGATTTTGTTTATGGCAAGAAAGATGTCAGTGGGTTTTATATCAAAAGAAACCTAATTTTTTAAGATATAGTCAATATGTTATTTGCGAATTAAACAAAGTTTATCAAAAAGATATTCAAATATATGACACTGAGAAAGTTAAAAAATGGTGGAAAGGGTTTTCCCATTTGATTAAGTTTAAATAAATCAATAGTTTAATTTGCATAGAATTTAAGATATAACTGATTACATATGTTGATTATCCTATATTATTTCCTTTTTTGCACTAGTTCTTTCTGTTTAAAATGGTATAGTTTTTCTCCTTTTTGTTTTCTTGTGGTGTATTGTATTGATTGATTCATGTTGATATTTCGAATGATGCCTTGTTTCAATAAAGAAAATTACCCCTACTCTTTTTGATAGGTGCCATGGGATCTTTAACATCTACCTGAACTACCACCAATCCAGGCAGATGGGACCTCGGTTTAACATCTCATCCGAAAGACGGCACCTCAGAATTGCAGCACTCCTCTCATGCTGTACTACAGTGTCAGTACTGGGATATTAACCAAAGTGCCATAGAAACATAGAAACATAGAAACATAGAATTTGACAGCAGACAGGACCACTTGGCTCACACCCAGTCTGCCCATTTCCTACCTACTGGATAGTTGCAGATCCCAGTTAACCAGCAGCCTACTTCTTCCTACCCCCACCCCCAGAATTGCCTTATGACTATCCCATGCATGCTTGAATTCCCCACTGATTTTGACTCCACAACCTTCCTCCGAAGGCTGCTCCATGCATCCACAACCCTCTCTGTGAAAAAATACTTCCTTAAATTACCTCTGAGCTGCACCCCATCTTCAAATTGTGCCCTCTTGTTCTTGCACACCTCTTTTTTTGAAAGATGCTACCCTCTTGGACTTTGTTGATTCCCTTGAGGTACTTGAAAGTTTCTATCATGTACCCCCTCTCCCTCCTTTCCTCGAGGCTAAACATATTAAGCTCCTTAAGTCTCTCTTCATACGCCACATGTGGGAAATGAATCCAAAGCCCTCTGATTTCCCATCCTCAGAGGCGAGTGTGCTACCTACTGAGCTACTGACACTGTCACTGACTTGGCAGGGTTGGAAGAATGGTCAGAAGTATGGCAGCTTGGATTCAATGCAAAGAAGTGCAAAATAATGCACCTGGGAAACAAAAACCCAGGGGAAGATTACACAATGGGGGGGGGGTAGTAACAACAACAA
This sequence comes from Neoceratodus forsteri, assembly GCA_016271365.2. Taxonomy (NCBI): domain Eukaryota; kingdom Metazoa; phylum Chordata; order Ceratodontiformes; family Ceratodontidae; genus Neoceratodus; species Neoceratodus forsteri. Next base: position 997,543,268 of record CM057455.1, read on the forward strand.
AAATGGAAATGGACCTAGTGATAATCATATTAGATGACCATAAGGTTGGCAAGCAATGTGAAAAGGCAGTAGGAAGGGCTGGGGGGATACTGGGATGTATAGGGAGAGGCATTACCTGCTAAAAACAGGAAGTTGTTATCCCTCTTTACAGACAATTGGTGAGACCCCATCTGGAGTACTGCATCCAGTTCCAGAAACCCCCATCTCCACAAGGACATAGACAGGATGAAGGCAGTCCAGAGGAGGGCAACTAAAATGGTGCAAGGTCTGCAAGAGAAGCCGTATGAGGAGAGACTAAAGGAGCTTAATATGTATGCCCTTGAGGAAAGAAGGGAGAGGGGGGACATGATAGAAACTTTTAAGTACCTCAGTGGAATCAACAAAGTCCAAGAGGGTAGCATCTTTCTGAAAAGAGATGCTCAAGAACAAGGGGACACAATTTGAAGAAAGAGGGGATGGCTCAGGGCAATGTGAGGAAGTATTTTTTCACAGAGAGGGTGGTGGACACATGGAACAGCCTTCCTGAGGAGGTTATGGGTCTAAAACTGTGGAGAATTCAAGAATGCATGGGACAGCCATAAAGCAATTCTTGTGGGGGTAGGAAGAAATAGGCTGTTGGTTAAGTAGGATCTGCAGCTTATCCTGTAGGTAGGGAAATGGGCAGACTAGGTGGGCCAAGCAATCCTTATCTGCTGTCAAAGTCTATATTTCTACGTTTCTATGTAATATGGGTTGGGCCATAGCTACCTGTCAGTGCTCTTGAATCCCCACCAATACTTACACCCTCTCTGCCCCACCGAGGACCAGATTTAAGACCTCTGGAGATGTTCTTTCAAAGTGTCTGTCTCTCTGCTCTGGAATATGCTATCTTGAGCACCAAGGGAGACCCTTTCACTGGAGGCCCTAAAAAGGGGTCTCAAGGTGCACCTGCTTAAAGAGGCCTTTGGGGAGTAGTAATGGCCTCTCCTGAAATATGCTGACTGATGATACTGCATTAATTAATGTATTGATTAAATATTACTTATTATTTTTTTTTTATTATTTCAGCTGGACTACAGTTGTTAAAACATCTCGGAAACATCCTGGGTTCGGCATCTTCAGAGTGTATCATACTAGGGGACTTCAACTTAGATTGGCTCTCCAGTGCATCCACCCCACTTAAAATGTTCTGTGATTCCCTTGGGTTGTCACAGCTACTAAACGAATCTACTCATCCTAACAAGCTCAACCCTAATAACAGTACTCTCTTGGATATCATTTTAGTTAACAAACCCCATTTATTCTCCCATGCTGGCATCTTTTTCTCTGAAATTAGCGACCATTGCTTCATCACGTGTGCAAGATCCACTCTTAAATCCACAACTGCACCAAAATTCTCCTTTAAAAGGTGCATACGCAACTTTGATCTCCATGGGTATATATCAGACCTAAGAAACTCCATGTGATGGCAGGACTTCTATCTAGCCAATTCCCCGACTACGGCTTATGAAATTTTCTCAGAAATTGTGCTAGGGGCTCTCAACAAGTATGCTCCCATAGTAAAACTTTATGCCAGAAACAAATCCTGTCGGTGGTTTACAGAAGACCTGAAAGATGCTTTGCAGAGTAGGGATGTACTCTGGAGAACTGCTATGAAAACTAATTTAATAAATGACTGGAATTCTTTCTGGAGGCCGAGGAACCTCTGCACCAAAATGGTCAGAGAGGCCAAAGTTAATTTCTGCTGTTCTCAGCTGGAGAACTCCTCAAGAAATGCCTCCAAATTCTGGAGGACTGTCAAAGACATTGAAAGTCACACCACTGTAAATTCCCTACCTACTAAATTATTGATCGACAATACTGTCATCTCCGACAGACCGTCTATCCTCGATGATCTCAATAATCATTTTGCCACTGCAGGGCTAGCCTTTGACTCCTCTCCCGCGAATATCCTCTGCCAACAACTTAGATTGGATACACAAGAAAAACCCATCCCCAGTCCATCCTTCTGTCTGTAGCCTACCTCCCTGAAAGAAGTCGAAGATCTTCTCCTTCAGCTGGACACTAGGAAAAGTGCTGGAGCTGACCTCATTGACCCATACTTCTTAAAGGTTGGGTACCGTGTCCTCGCAGTCCCAATTACTCATCTCTTCAACTTATCCTTGTCCCAGGGTGACTTACCGCCCATTTGGAAAAATGCACTTGTGGTCCCTTTGTTTAAGTCAGGAGATCCTAGTGACCTCAATAGCTACAGGCCAATCTCCCTACTTCCATCCTGTCAAAGATGCTGGAGAAAATAGTGAACTCCCAGCTTCGGAAGTACCTGGAATCAGAAAAATTGCTCAACCTGTTACAATCCGGTTTTAGAGCACAGCACAGTACAATCTCTGCTCTAGCAAAGGTGACAAATGTCTGGCAGCTTGAATTAGACAAAAAAAACCTTGTCTACGCAGTTTTCTTGGACCTAAGCAAGGCGTTCGATACCGTTGATCACAGACTGCTTCTGTCGTCCCCCATTGGTTTGGATTTCCTATCCCTTAAATGACTCTCCAACTACCTCTCAGGATGACTTCAACAAGTAAAGGCAGAAGGGGAAGTTTCTCCAACAAAACCCCTATTGAGGGGTGTACCACAAGGTTCCATTCTTAGTCCCCTGCTCTTCACCATTTATATTAACAACGTAGATGCCCCCATCAAAGAAGCACAAATACACCTATTAGCAGATGATACGGTACTCTATGCTAATAGCCCCACATCTGAAGCGGCCTGTAAAGCCCTTCAAAATGAATTTAATCTGCTGCAACATCAGCTTATAAACCAGAAACTGCTCTTAAATGCAAAAAAAAACAAAGCAATGTTCCTCTAACCCCTTCAAAATGCAATAAATCCTGCAATTGCTGGTACAGTCCCGCAGATCACTACCATTCTAGGTGAGCGGTTGGACTACGTACCAAAGTTCAAGTACCTGGGGGTCTGGTTAGACCATAGACTTGCTTTCACAGATCACTTAGAAGAACTAGCAAAGAAACTTAGACAAAGACTTGGTCTGTTCTTTAGGATTAATAATCTCCTCACAAGAGATGCTGAACTGAAACTGGTTCAAACTACCTTTCTTTCCCTATTGGATTACGCAGACTTTCTATATAGTCAGGAACCTGCAGGTACCCTAACCAAACTCAATAAGCTTTATCACAGAGCCATAAGATTTATCACAGGTCTTCCTTACTCAACCCACCACTGTGCATTGTACACGGCAGTGGGATGGTCATCCCTTGCTTACAGATGGCAAAAAAATGCTGCGGTTTGGACATACAAAGCTATCTCAAATAAACTGCCCCAGTATATCTCTGTCTGTTTACCTTTGTGCACTCTGGGGAAGTATGCCCTGAGAAGCACCTTATATATCTACCTTTATGTTTACAAAGCAAAATTTCGCATTGGCAGAGCAGCTATCAGCTTTGTGCTCCCTCAACTGTGGAACAAGCTGCAAAAAACTTTGAAATTAACTCACCCCATCAGCCTAGCAGCTTTTAAATCTCTATATCTCCATCATAATAAGGATGTGCCTCTCTACCCTAAATAGTGACTCCTATAAGTCCAAGCACACTCTAATTACTACTGTTAAAAGACAGATCACATCTATAATCGACTCTTCCCTCTCCCCTTTTTCTACCCCCATATCTGTCACTTCCACATTCCTTTGATCCTGGTTCCAGCTCTACATTCTCAATACCGTATCACTATATATCTTTTTATATTAGGTCTTATTTGTGTTCAGTGCACCTGATATGTATATTTCTTTACTTTTATGAAAAATTGTGTACTACCCAAAACTAGCTGTATCTTCTGTTCCAAACATATGCTACTGTCAATGCTACCTGCTGATACTTTGTATATACTGTATTATTGTATCTCACTTTATTTGTATTATTACTATTTTCTTGTGAGTTGCATCCGGTGTATATTGTCCCTTGTTCCTTGTTAACAAACCCAGGTCCATCTCGAAAATGAGCTTGCTCAACGGTGATCGCCTGGTTAAATAAAGACTTTGATTGATTGATTGGTTTTAGCTGTTTGTGTCTAGCCCTGCATTTCCTAATTGTTTTATGTTATCTGTGATGTTAGGCACCCTGAGCCTCCATGGAAGGGTATATTAAATAAACCTGCTACTACTACCACGACTATTACAAAAAAAAAAAATTCGGGATACTTCTCTCCTGCGATCCTTTTTCAGATGCCATATAATACTCATCCTGTAAACTGCCTCTTGGCATGTTCAGCCTGAGAGTTCTAAACCTACATTGCTTTAGAGCTGTGACTTGGTGCCTGGTTGAGATAATGAGTACAGTACACTGAGGAGTCCCAAGGTGATGAAGCATGTGTCTGTACTTTGTTATTCTCAGTCTGTACTGGATGAGGTGTACAAACCCATTTTAAAGATAACAGGCTCGATTTTTAAATAGCCCTTAGAGTGACGCAAATTGCATCACCCTAAGGGTTGCGGCAAACCTTGGAAGTAGCAGGAATCCTGTACCGAATTTTATAAAAAGCAGGGTACCATTACCAAACTCCCTGGCTTTGCCGCAAATCATTAGCTGCGCCAAACAGTTCATGCATCTGCAGACATTGCCGCAAGGATCCGGCCCCCCCATGCCTGGCACAACACTAGAGGGGCTGAGATAGTGAGGTAGGGGGAAATAGTATGCCAGGTTGGGGGCCAGGGACATAAGGGGCACAAGAGGTGGCAGTGGGGTTTTGGTGGTGAGAGCTGTGCATAACTGGGCATGTGTCAGCACCCATCGGGGTGCGTATGCTCTATGGTGTTACTGTCAATCATATGCTACCTGTATGTACCTACATACAGAACTCCAATGATCCCTAATGTCCCCTATTTCATGGGGGACATCTGGGATCAGGTGAGTTCTATATGTATGTACATGGACAATAACACCATACAACATACATACCCCAATGGGTACTGACACAACTCTCTCCACCAAAACTTCCACTACCAACTCCCGTGTCCCTAGTGCACCCCTACTGCCCCCAGTAAGACCAAAGCCCACTGGCATAAGATACGTAGACCACTTCCTTGCTGGTCTAAGTGGTGCCTCTTGCTGCATTCATGGTGGAGCTTGCAAACTTCCAAATAAGGAAATGTTGCAGCCCCGCCATGGTGCAATCCCCCTTGTGACCAGGCACACCAACATATTGGGTGCAAGGGTGGTGCAGGGACACTTCAGTGCAAAGGGGTCCCAGGTGGGTCACAACCACCAACAGAAAATAAGGAATGACACAAAATGTGATGCAAGAACCACTTGCATCAATTCTGATTGATGCAAGCTCCTTGCGTCACTCTGGGGGCTTTGAAAATTGAGCCCAATATCTGCTCTGGCAGAGCCTTGTCAGCCTGACTTGTACAAGAATTTGCATACCCATGATGCCTTGAATTGGGAATGAGGCTCTTGACTATGTAGGTGTAGGGTTTGGAGAGATGCACAACAATCAAACAATCTGGATATTTATTTTCTTCTACAACCTTCTATGAATCTCTCATACAGTACAATCTTCTTGCAAACTGTCTCTCCAGTATGTTCACTGAGTGTACTAAACCAAGTAGTTTTGTGGTTCTGACTTGGTGCTTGGTTGAGACACTGACTGCAGCATGCTGGTGAGCCACAAGAAGACTAAACACATGTCTGTGCATTGCCTTTCTCAGCCTATACTGGATCAGATGTATAAGTCTATTGAAAAGGTGATGTCTATTCTTATAAAGCATTGTCAGCCTGACTTGCACATGAATTTGCATAACTGTGATGCTTGCAATAGTGATGGCACTTTAGAGAACAGTCGCTGCCAAAGACATGCTCAGATATTTCCAGGTATTTCACAATACTATTGTATCTATCTGTCTGGGGCCACCATGTCCTGCTTAGAAATGCAAGGGTTCGAGGCAACCACCTGCCCTGGATCACTGCAGAACTCATTATCTGTCAACGAGCACATGATCAAGAGTGGGCCGCATACAAGACCTCACGGACCCAGCTAGATCTTTAACTCTATCGTGCACCCACACCACCCACTTCTCTAAAGTGGACTACTTCAACACCTTCTTCCATAACAACATACATAACCCTTCCAAATTCTGGAAGATCAGCCACACCTTGTTTTCTCCACCCTCCCAACCCCCCCACTCCAGTCCTAAAAATTGGCCCATGTTTAATTGATGGCCCACCTACTGTGGCTGTGGAATTCAAAACTTCTTTACTACCTGTGCCTCCACCCTCCTTGCAGCTCGCCCACCTATCTATCTCCCACCATCTAATGCTCCCCTACCCACAATCCCCCACCACCTTGAGCTTCACCTTTGAATCTGTCCACCCAAATGATACCCTGCAAGTATTACTTGCCCTGAATCCTAACAAAGGAAAGAGCCCTAATGGCCTTGACCCTAAGCTTCTTCACCGGTCTGCCCATGCCATTGCTGTCCCCTGACAATATCTCCTGAACCTCTCCTTCTCGCACACAACTGTACCCATGATTTGGAAATCTTCTACCGTGGTCCCTCTTCCCAAAGGGAGTGACCCCTCCAATCCCAGCAATTTCCACCCCACATCCCTACTACCTATCCTGACTAAGGTCCAAGAGCACCTGGTGCTGGAGCAGCTCTCCAACTTCCTTAACTCCTCCTCCTTCTTCACCCCTTTCTAGTCTGGCTTCCGTAAAGACCACTCCATGAGCATCTCCCTCCTCCGGCTCACTGACTCCATTCTCACAAGGATAGACCAGGAATGCATCACCTCTGCCATCGTGGTCAATCTGGCCAAAGCCTTCGACACTGTTGCCCACTCCCTTCTCCTCTTCAAGCTGACAGTGGCCGGCCTCTCCAATACAGCCACTGACTGATTCCAATCATACCTCACTGGCCAGTCCCAATCTTTCAGAGTCGGCAATTCAACCTCCCCCCACTCACAATAAACACAGGTGTCCCACAAGGCTCAGTACTTTGACCTATTCTCTTTTCCATCTTCCTGAATGACCTCCCTGAAGCCTGCTCATCTGCTAGCATACATATGTATGCAGATGACACTGTGATTTTCTCCTCTGGGAGTTCCCCTGCCGAAGTGACTACCGTTCTTCTACTGGACTTCAACAATGTCCACCGCTGGTTTAATGCTAACCAACTCTCATTGAATGTCAAAAAATGGTTTCTATGACCTTTGGCACCAGACAAAAGCTGTCCAGACTGGACTCCACCCCCAGCTTTCATACCCTGTCTGGGTGCAAACTGGAAGATGTCCCCTCTTTTAAGTACCTTGGGCTATGGCTTGTCAAAAATCTAGACTTCAGTGTACACATTGATGCCATTCACAAAAAGCTCCTCTCCAAGCTTGGTGCCCTGTACAGACATTGCAGCTGTCTGCCAATGCAAGCCAGGCATGAAATTGTCCAAAAGATGATTGTCCCAGTCTTCGACTTTGGGGACATCATCTGTATTTCTGCCGCTAAGACCACCCTAGCCTGTCTGAACACTCTCTTCAATTCCTTCTGCTGCTTTGTCCTTGGCTGGCCCCTCTCATCCACCACTGCAATCTTTATACCTCCCTCTCCTTCCCTTCCCTCACCACCAGGCACCTGTCCCACACAGCTAAACTAGTAGGTAAATACTGGCTCAGCTGGCTGCCATCTTATCTGTCCTCCCTCTTGTCTATCCCCTTCACCTCCTGCTACTCACTTCAATCCTCAGCACATAGAATGCTCGCCTTCCCACCGTGGCGTACATTATCTGGTTGCAATTCCTTTTCATACACATTCCCTAGCTCCTGGAACTCCCTCCCCCTTGAAATTAGCTCTGCCCAAACTTGGCAATCCCTTGCACACCTTCTTTGGAAGCACACAGTTCACTGCTGCAATTGCAACTAACCCTCCCCTACCTACCCCCTTTTTCTATCTTATCTATCTTTTGCAACCCCTCTAGACTTCATACACTCTAACTTTCCTACATCCCTTACTCTACCTTGCCTGCCCCATCACCTCTCACTTCCTCTACCCTTCCCCTCTCCCTCTCCTCTTACTCACCTTCTCTATTTTCCCCAGCCTGCTCCCTGTCCCCCTTGCAGGGTTCTCTGCATCCTGATGGAGTGATGGTCTTGGTTACTCACTCCCTCTACCATTCCTCCTCCTCCTTACAGGGTTCTCTGTATTATGAAGGGGTGATGGTCCTGGCTACCTACCTCCCTCTACTTTTCCTCCTCGAAACTGCCCCCCTCGATCACTTATTCTGACATCCCCCATCTATCCTTCTCCCCATTTTGCCATCTCTTTCTTCTTCTGCCAGCTCCCCATCCCCCTTGCAGGGTTCTCAGCATCCTGAAGGGGCGAAGGTCCTGGCTACCCACTTCCCTCTACCTCTCCTTACTGCCCCCTTTCCACCACTTATTCCGACAATGTCCATCAATCCTTCTCCCCCCATCCCCATCTCTATTTTTCTTCTGCCAGCTCCCGGTCCCCCTTGCAGGGGTCTCAACATCCTGAGGGGGAGTAGGCCCTGGCTACCCATCCCCCTCCTCCTGCTCCTTCTCTCCTCCTCCTTAAACTTCAACCTCCATGTATTCTAAAGTAGGGATAATGACTGACACCTAGAAACTCTCTCCCCCTTACAATAAGCACTTAACATCCCATGCCTGCCCCAACCCTTTAACTACTAGCACTGTCCTTGAATGCCACCACCCTTGCACTACCAGCTCTGTTCTCAGCTACCTGTTAACCCCTTGTTCTAAAACTGGGTTAGTCACTAGGATTAATTCTAATGTTGTGTCCATAAAAAGTGCTATCCAGGCATTATGATCTTGTGATGTACTGTGTTTCAGAACATTTGCATATTATGCCCTGCTATTTCTAATTTATGTATTTGTTTCTATTACCTGGATTGTATGAGGAATGTATATGATTCTGTACACTTGTTCTCTTGACTGTTATTTTTCTCCTGCTCCTAATGTAAACCCCTCCCCACAGGATGCTCCTGGAAATGAGCTGTTCACAGTTCACGTTGCCTTCCTGGTGAATCTCTTCTAAATAAATAAATAAAAATACTGTATTTCTAAACAGATTATCTATCTTGTCCCTGATGTTGTACTACAGGCAGTGAGGAATTCCTGTAGATATCATTCAATCAATCTTTATTTTACCAGGAGAAAACACCATTGAGAGGACTCATTTACAAGGAGGTCCTGGAGTACACAGATTCACGGGATAACAACGGAACATAGAAGGAGGACAGTCAATATTAACAGTCGGCAAAACATATAGAGTGCAAGGAAATTACATAACTGTACAGATATTAAGAACACTGTGGAACAACAATCACATGTTATAGGAAGTTATATAGCGATACAAATATTAAAAACACTATGATTCATCTACCACAAACTGTACACTCAATCAGCTGGATAAGTGCTAGTAGACAAAATATCACAATAGAAGTTGGCTAACAGAGCAACTGATGTCAACATGAGTCAATTAGTAGAGAGGGATAGGAGGCATGGTAAGAGCTGACAAAAGGAGGTAGCGAGTAAGGAGGTAGGTGGGGCGATAGGGAATGGGGGGCCTAGTATGAAAACGTGAGAGGGGACAGCAGGTGGGAGATGAGAGGGAGTAGAATAGGGAGGCAGTATAGTGCAGTGGTCTAAGGCTCTGAGCTGCAGATCTGGTGACATCCAGCAGACCAGACCTGGGTTTGAATCCCACAGCTTCCACTTGCATACTGTGTGACCCTGAGCAAGTCACTTAACTTCCCTGTGCTCCCAGGTCGCTCTTGTAAAAAATCTTTCAGCTTAGTGTGCTACTACTGGTTAAACAACTAAATAAAGAAAGGGAAGGCCCAGAGAGATGCAAGAGGAGGATGGGCATTTGTTTTGGTGGGTCGTGAGGCTGCGGTTCACGATCCACTATATAGTATGGAGACTTCAGGAAATATCTGACCATGTTTTTGACCGCACCTGTATGTGTATGTTTTAAAAAGATTAACAAAAAACAAAAATAATCTGATTTTGAGTGTTAAGGGCAAGGTGTATGAACAACTGCCTGGCCGAGATCAATGACTGGATGTCCTCCAGCTGGTTGCGACTGAATCCTGACAAGACAGAGGTCCTGGTGATTGAGTCAGGTCACGGGTATGATGGGAATGCCTCTGGAGTGGGTACAGGAGGATTGTTTCTGGGATCCGCTCCATTGATGGCTTCCCCTAGGGTGTGGTATCTTGGTGTTATCCTGAATAACAGATTGACACTTGAAGCTCAGGTGTCATCTGTGGTCCAAAGTGTTTTTTACCACTTGTGGAATATCACCAGGATTAAGCCCCTAGTTCCATCTGAAGACCTGTAATCACTGGTGCATGCATTTATTACATCAAAGCTTGATGACTATAATGCTCTATACTTTGGGGTCACTGGAGGGACCCTCCACCAGCTGCAGCTGGTGCAGAATGCAGCAGCTCGGTTGCTGACGGGCCTAGCTAGGTCCATCCATGTGACCCCAGTCCTACGGGCTGTGCACTGGCTGCCTGTCAGGCGAAGAATAATCTTCAAGGTGGGCTTGCTCACCTATAAGGCCCTATATGGACTGAGCCCTGGCTATATGGCTGATCTCCTTACACCCGCCACTTCAGTCCATTCCTACTGCTCCTCAACTAGGGGCCTCCTTGCTGTTCCTATGGTCACATTACAAACATCAGGCGACTGTGCTTTTAGTGTCACCAGTCTCACCCTGTGGAATGCCTTTCCAGCTCCTGTCAGGGAGGTCCTGACAGTCGAGTCTTTTAAAAAAAGGGTCTAAAGGCTCATTTCTTCTGTTTGGCTTTCCTCAATGAAGGCGATTGACAGCATTAGTCACATTAGTTATTTTACTCATCGTGAGGTATTATCTATTGTTTTAAATATTTATAGATTTGCATGTGTTATTTATAGTTTTGCATGTCTTGTATTGTTTGTTATGACCTTATCTGTTTTTATATAAGGCACCCAGAGCCCCATGGATTGGGAGCAGTATAAATAAAATTGCCTTGCCTTGCCTTGTATTACCACATCCATGTACAATTGTAGCAAAAGACATGCTCAGATATTTCCAGATATTTTGCAGTATTTCTACAGAGATGTTCTCTGGTTGATCTATAGTGGTATTGCAGGTAGGCAGGGAATTTCTCTACAGACAGCATGGAAATTTCAAAAAATACCTGACCATGTCAATTTCTACAAGTGTACTTCAAGTTCTGAACAACTTCAAGGAAAGGGCCATCATGAATAACAATTGAGAGGTGACCAATTTTTGTGCTTACTTTCTGTTTATACTCAAGTATAGCAGAGACAGCCAGGATGCAATGCAGTACCTTGCACTAATTGACATATTACACAGATTACACAGAAATTTGATGACAGAAAAGGAACACACGGCCCATCCAGTTTGCCCTTACGTACTCCCCTGCTCCCCCCACTTTTATACTTCCACCCACTTTCCCAACCCCTTATGTCTGTCCCATGTTCTCTTGAATACCTCCACCATTTCAGCTCCCACCACCCCTTCCGGCAGTCTGTTCCAGACCTCCACCAACCTCTCTGTGAAGAACTGCCCTCTGATATTACCTCTGTATTTCCCACCTTCTAATTTGAGGCTATGTCCTCTTGTGTTCACTCCCATCTTCATTTCAAACAAGCTTCCTTCCTTCACCCTATTTATTCCTTTCAAATACTTAAAAGTCTCAGTCATGTCCCTCCTAGTCTCTAGTGGGAACAGATTTAGCTCCTTCTCTCTTTGCTCATATGGTATATTCCGCATCCCATGTACCATCTTGGTATCTCTTCTCTGAACCCTGTCCATCATCTCAATATCCTTGCATAAGTGCGGTCTCCAGAACTGCACCCCATACTCCAAGTGCAGCCTCACCATAGTTCTATACAATGGCATTAGCACTTCTCTCCTTCTGCTAGTAAAGCCCCTCGCAATGCAGGCCAACATACAATTTGCCTTACCCACTGCCTTGCTACACTGGTTCCTTACCTTAAGATTCCTTGATACCATAATTCCCAGGTCCTTTTCCTGTTCCTTTTCCTTGATTTCCTCACCCCCAAGGAAGTATTTTGCCTTTGTGTTTTTCTGCCCCAGGTGCATCACCGTACACTTCCTTGCATTAAATTTTAGCTGCCAGGTTTCTGACCACTTCTTCAGCTTCTCCAGGTCCCGCCTCATGGCCTCCACTCCCCCTTTGCAAATCCACCCTATTACAGACCTTTGTGTCATCCATGAATAGGCACACGACCCTCCAAACCCTCTGCTAGGTCACTAATATAAATGTTAAAGAGTAGTGGTCCCAGCACTGACCCTTGCGGCACCCCGCTGATCACTGCCTGTTCCCTGGAATGTGTCCCATTTATGACCAATGTTTGACACCTACCGCACTGCCAGTTCTCCACCCACCTAGTGATTTTGTGGCCCACACCCAGGCTGTCTAGCTTATTCACCAGCCTTTTATGCGGAACAGTGTTGAAGGTCTTACTGAAATCCAGATAGGCCATGTCCACTGCTCCTCCCTGGTCCACTATCTGCGTCACCCAATCAAAAAACTCTATCAGGTTAGTCTGGAAGGACCTTCTTTTAGTGAAGCCATGTTGCCTTTCATCCTGCAGACCATTGGCCACCAGGTATTCCACAAGCCTTATCTTTAGTGGTGTTTCCATTACCTTCCCCACCACCGAGGTGAGACTAACAGATCGGTAGTTTTTGACCTCTTCCTTTCTTCCTCCCTTGTGTAGTGCAACCACCTCCGCCCTCTTCCAGTCACCTGGTACCACACCTGTGTCCAAGGACAAGTTAAACAGTCTCACCATATGTGGTGCCAGCTCCTCCCTCAGCTCCATGAGTACCCTTGGGTGTAGGCTGTCAGGCCCCATTGGCTTATTTACCCTAAGTCTACCCAGTTCTTCAGTTACTTTATCAGCCGTAAACTTTATAGAGTCCATTTCCCTGTGGTTTTCTCCTTTCCCTTCCTGCACTGACCCTCTAACCCCACCCTCCTGCATGAAGACTGAACAGAAATAGTTGTTTAATGCCTCCGCTTTTTTTAAAATCTCCCTCCAGCATTGCTCCGCCTTCCCCCTTTAACCTCACAATTCCCTGCTGTGCCTTCCTTCTTTCTCCAACGTACCTAAAAGAGGTGTTGTTCCCCCCCCACCTGTTTGGCTATTTTCTCCTCAGTGACCTCTTTAGCCCGCCTTATCTTTTGCCCTGCCTCCATCCTCTTTTCCCTATAGGCCTCCCTATCCTCAGTCTTTTCTGTCATCCTGTACCTCCTGAAAGCCTTGGATTTCTCCATGACCACCTCCGCCACCTCTCTAGTAAACCAAAGAGGTTTCTTCTTTCTTCTGTTCTTCCTGACTCTCCTAATGCATGTGTCTGTGGTTTTCAGCACCCCTCCCTTAACAGCTGCCCATAATTCCTCCACAAGACATATCAAGAAACACTGTGTGACAAAAGGCTTAACTGACACTGAATTATGAAGCATACTGTAACATTCTGCAGTAATACTGCAGGTAATGTGTTGCATCCTAGCTGGCTCCACTGTATGTAGCATGGCCTTGCTTTTTTCTACATTTATTATTAATAACCATGCCTTCGTCAGAAGATGTACTGGCTCATACATGGTGAGAAGATCATGTCAAAAAATGTAATTCATAAAATTGTAATTTGAGCAAATGTGATTAGGAAAAATGTGACTGGTCTTGCATTATTCATCTCATTCTAAATGATGTGACTAGTCTTGACATTGCCTTTCTTACCTCATTTTGCATAAAATGTTAATATTAAATTTGAGAAAAAATGATTGGAGGAACTGATGGAAGAAAACAGACTGGTCTTGACTTTGCTGTTTACACCTAATTTTACTGAAGTAGAGATAGAGTCCAGTGATAGCTAGAGATGTCTTGTAAACTGGATGCACTACAAGGAGGAAGAGGATGACATAAGTGTGCTTCTGGATTGATCAGAGGGGTTTCATTACCAAATGCACTGGATGACTGGCTGGGAGAGCAGCTTACAATGGGAACAGAGTCAGTGAACTTCTGAAGACTAATGAATGATGTTTCCTGTGGCCATGCTAACACCCACCAAGTTCAATTCCTTCTCTAAGATGTATCCACTGTCCCACCAGTATGTCCATCACCAGTGATTGCAGAACTGGTACATGGTGGAACCTTTACCTGCTCCTTTCCCCCTCCCTGCATCTCTTTCTTCTCCAGTTCTTTTCTCATGGTGTCTACTGTACACAATATGGCAACAGATGTCTCACACATATGCCCATCATGTCACCCATTCACTGAGGCACCCACTTCCTTACCCTCACTGAAAGGCATTTGGTCACAGTACAGCAGATTACTTCACTTTAGTTTTCACTCATAGGCAAAAAAACATAAAAATAAAAAAAAATAGGTGAATTTCTATGCCATACACCATGAGTAGTCAACTTATTTACCAAATAATTCCTTCAAACTCCCCCCATCCCATAAAGTCACTCTGCCCTGGTAATGCTGCAGATGGCAAAAAATAAAAATAAAAAAGAGAGATTAAACTAGATCTCTGTGCCCTCTACACCATCAGAACTCAATAACTAAAGCATCTGTCAAAAAATATCTCAAAAATCTGTCCTGCATCTTTTCCATTCTGCTAAATTCCTTCTGTCCTGCTCCTGTTACTGAAGAGCCTTCAGCTGCCAGTGTAGGCTAACATTGTGCACCCTCTCCTCTCCTCTGCAGCATGATTAAACTAGCCTGCCTGTCTGACGCTACAGTTAAATGTAATGATAATTTGCTAATTGGAATGGTAATACGCATCTGTAATGATCTGAAATGTTTTTTTGAGGCAAAGTCATTCTTTTTTATATAAATTGAGCAGCTTCAGCAGCCATGGTGTGTGTGTGTGTGTGTGTGTGTGTGTGTGTGAGAAAGAAAGCTGGAAATGGCATTAAGATGTGTGTAGCAAGAGGATTTCTCACTCTGCAGTATCGCTAGTTGGCTACTGCATGTCATGTGGGTTGCCAACAAATTGCGCATGCTGTTTATGCTCCCTGTAAAAAGTGTTACTTCATGACATGGAAGTTCCAAAATGCTGAAAGGAAATGGAGTTACTTTTGACTGGCAGTACTGGTGTCCAAAAAGGACACATTTTCCCCTACTGACAAAAAGGCAAGAACTTTGTTAGTATTTTAGTAGCTAAACATACAAGAAGAGTTGCTGGTTTATGTAAGCTACATATAAGTTTTTTAAACAAGTTTTTATGTAAGAATTATATGTATGGTATATGTAAGGACTGTGACACTATCCTACATGAAAAATCCATGCAAGAAAAGGTCCTTGTTTCATGCAAGAAAAAATCCTTGCCAGTATCATAGAGATGAAAGAAAAAATGTGTGGGGGGTATTGCACTACATTGTTGATTTTAAATTTTGATGTGGGGCTTCAACCTATTTCCCTCTGGCTCTAGAGAAGGCTGTGCGACCTACTGAACCGCAGACACTGTGCTTTTCAAGTGCCTTGCAAAAAAAAATATATATATAAACAGGTCCCAAGCAACAGCCTTGATAAAGTCTTATATATTTCTTGCATTTTTAAAAGGAATGTCTCCATTTTGCTCTCAATTTTGTTGATTTGAATGCACAAGACCACTCTTACAACTCTTATAGTGGTGTCCACATCAGTATTAATATACACCTGAGGTCAGAATACTGTGTTCTGCTTGTGGCATTACAGTCATTACATGTCTAATTATGATGTAGCTAGAGAGGGAAGTAACTTTAAGTAAGGAAAAGGAAAAAAAGGTAGAGAAACTGTAAGGGATTAAGACCCTGTTTTCATACAAATTTCCTCAGTTATAACAAGAAGGACAAATCTAAGAAAGATATATGTAGTATTGATTGAGAAATCTTAAGAAAGATATATGTAGTATTAGCTGAATTGTACCTAAAATAGTACATTTTGGATAGTTTTTACTTATGTGCCTGCATCATTCTCCAGCATAGATTGTACCTGAAGGTGCATACCAGTATTAAGACATGCATTTTTACCTATATATACTTATATACAGAGTACAACAATGTTCCTTGCACAATTCGTAGGCTGGTGTCATTCCTCCTTAAACACTGCATTTTTTGCTTGCATATTTCTTGACTAGTGTGAGCAAAGGGTTTTTTACTTGCATTATTCTTATAAACAGGTATACAGTACATGGTTGCATGAATATTGCAAGAAAAAAAATCATGTACTTAAGCTCATCAAGAAACATGCAAGTACAATTATTTTGTACCATACTACATTTTAAGCCTGTAGATTTCTTGACTAGTGTTTCATATCAAGGTAGGTTTGAGCCATGTTAGCCCACACAAAGGCAGAAAGGAAACAAGAAGAGATTTTTTTCTGCTGGGTAAAGATAATACCTTTATTAGGCTAACAAAAAGTTAAATAAATAAGCTTTCAAGGCCTGAACACCTCTTCATCAGGTAGTGTTAGAACTTATATTGTGAGTTTGCAAAACACCTTGTGTATACTTGCAGTAAACTTGCATTTATTAATGCAAGAAAAAAATTCTTACACAGTCATGCAAAGAAATTACAGGAATTTCGACACTAAGTGCATGTTAGTCTAAGAAGCTCAGGCTGGTGCAAGGCATCAAGAAGGGGGAGAAAGAATACTTCAGGTACATCAGGGAGAAAAGGAGTTGTAGGGACAAAATAGTAAGGATTAAGAGGGATGGGGTGGGTGGAAACAGGGGCAGAGCAGGCAGAAGCGCTTAATGAATACTTCTGCTCATTGTTTACTAAGGAAAAAGGAGGGGCACTACCTTGGGGGGGGTCAGGCTCAGAGGCGGAGGAGGTGACAGAAGGGGGAATCACAGAGGGTAGGGTACTGGAGGGTCTGAGGGCACTGAGGGTGGACAAGACACCAGGGCCGGATGGCATTCACCCCAGGGTACTGAGAGAGCTGGCAAAAATCCAGGTGGGGTCATTGGCAGGCCTGTTCAATTCCTCCCTGGTCTCAGGAAGTGTACCTCAGGACTGGAGGATGACTCACATAGTACCCCTATATAAGAGCAGTCCCAAAGATGAACTGGAAAACTACAGGCTGGTAAGCCTCACATCCATTGTGGGAAAACTGATGGAGACAATCCTTACAGAGTTGCTGGTGTCCCTTCTGGAGACCAATGGGCTGCAGGACGTTAGGCAGCATGGGTTTGTCATTGGCAGATCCTGTCTGACCAACCTGATGGATTACTATGACTGGGTAACTAGACAGTTGGACAACAGCCATGCAGTGGATGTCCTTTTTCTGGACTTCAGTAAGGCATTTGACTTAGTGCTGCATGGCAGACTGGGTGGTAAGCTGGCAGGTACAGATGCAGAGGCAAAAACGGTGGGATGGGTAATAAACTGGTTACAAGGAAGGCAGCAGAGGGTGGTGGTGGGAGGAGAGCTCTCATCTATGATGGCAGTGACAAGTGAAGTACTGCAGGGCTCAGTCCTGGGCCAGTGTTGTTTGGGTTGTTCATATTGGACATCTCAATGGACATTAAGGGCAAGATCAGTTTTTGTTTGCAGATGACACCACGATGGGAGCAGTAGTGGATGACCTAGGAGGGTTGCAGAATGATCTGTAAAAGTTGGATACCTGGTCAGACACCTGGCAGTTGAAGTTCAATGCCAAAAAGTGCAAGGTGCTACATTTTGGGGCACAAAACCTAAGAAGGAGCTACCATCGGGGAGGGGGGTCAGCTAACCATGACAGAGGAGGAGAAGGATCTGGGGGTGATTATAACAGGCTCAATGAACAACTCAGCACAATGCAGGAAGGCAGCTGCAAAGGCCAACAAAATGCTGGGTTGTATTGCCATAGGTATATCTTCAAGGAAAAGGGAGTTGATCCTGCCATTGCATAGGTCACTGGTTAGGCTACACCTGGAGTACTGCATGCAGTACTGGTGTCCATACCTGAAGAGGGACATTAAGTTACTGGAGGGGGTGCAGCACAGGGCAATAAAGATGATCCAGGGACTAGGGGACATACCCTGCATGAGCAGGCTGAAGGAGTTGAACATGTACTCACTGGAGGAGAGACAGGGGGAATATGATTGAAATCTTCAAGTACATGAAGGGAATAAACAAGACAGGCATGGAGGGACTATTCAAGTTAAGCAGGGGTAGGGACACTCAAGGTCACAATCTCAGAATGGAGGGGGGGAAGGTTCAGGAGGGAAATGAGAAGACACTTTTTTACAGCAAGAGTGCTGTCTGGGTGGAAAGCGTTGCCTGTGTAAGTGGTATCCTGTAGAACAGTGGACTGCTTCAAAAGGGGATGGGATAGGGTAAGAGGGAGGGTCAGGGGAGGGAAGGGACAGGCATCTGCAGTATAAGGGTTGCTAGCTGCACACTAGAGCAGACTCGATAGACCACAAGGCCTTTATCTGCTGGCAAATTCGTATGTTCGTATGTTCTTATGTTATTCTTACAAATCATGCAAGATCAGTCATGTACCTTATATAAAGTCAAAGAACAGTGCTGAGACTCACTATCTCCTTGCTTTTAGACTGGTGCAGTTTGAAGGGCGGCTTGCCCTTCACATAAGGCACAATTTTAAACAAACTGCACTTGGGCCACATAAAATAATAACAGCCAACACACTTACCATACATTTTTTTCATTAAGGGTTGAAATGTTCACCAAAGGCAAATTCAGCATTGGCTCATCCTTATTGGGAGGAGCATGCTGTATGGAACAATCTGATCAAAGCAATCTGACACGTGAGCTGAGAACTTACCACACTAGTAATAATTCAAACATTGTTTGTTTGGTGTTACATATTTAAAATCTCCACTGTCTCCATGAATGATTTGCAGTGCAGCATCTTTGTGAAAGTGAGTGGATCTTATTATTGTATTTTCACGTCAGGTTGTTTTTACTGGGCCATAGCACTGGATCTGATTATTTTACAGGGACAGTGAAGATATTAAGTTGATATCAAACAAACATATTCTGAATTTATACTTGTGTGGCATCTGAGCTGCTCACGTGCTGTATTGTTTTGATCAAACCCAAACTGATGCAAAACTGGCACTCTGAGCCACACCAAAAATTTAGAATATCTCTGGGAGCAAATATTAGAATTTGAACTCTCAGGCTGGCCCACCGGCGCAGCGGTTGGATTTCCGCATGCGACGCCGGTGACCCAGGTTCAGGAACGGACTCGGGTCGCTGGAGGGCCAGCCGGGGGGAGAAGGATGGAGCATCCTAGGGACTGCTCTCCTTCTCCGGGGGGAGGGAAGGGAGGTGTCCGGCGCGCGGATGTTCCCTGATGGAGGCCAGGAGTCACGCAGCTGCTGGCACAGGCACGTACTGGAGGCGGGGCAGGACGCTCCGCCTCATTGCACGACCCCGCCTCCCTCTGAAAAAAGCCGAAAATGGACAAGCTGCGCCACCTAAATGAAGTCTCGCCACGGTTAATTAGCCCCTCTGTACAGCTCCCTCCTGACCTAGTCCGGCGACTGTGGCATGCAGGAAGAGTGCCACAGCCCCACCGTGGGGGGTAAGCCACGGGTATCAGAGGGCCCGAGGCCGATATGGGGGGTGGAAGTCAGTGGTCCATGACCGGGCTGAAAGTAACGGGTGGCTGGCAGCTAGGGTAGGAGGAGAAAGAATAAAATGGAAAAAAAAAAGAATTTGAACTCTCAGTCCTGTGAATTAAAAGTTCCCCTTTTAATATGAAAGCACAAATGTTTTTTCTAGTTTGCAATGGTGACAGCATTTCTGACCACCACATTGATATCTTATTGATTCCTTGTAGCACACTTATGCCCACAGCTTTCTAGGACTACAGAAACTGTCACAGAATCTGTCTTTCATTTTTTTAAAAGGGGCTCATGACACAGAGTAAAGATACTGCACTATTTGTCCATTAATGTGCAACACTTTAACCATAAGCTTAAAAACTCTTGCAGCTTCCCACCCAACATCTTTAGCATCACATGCGCACCACTGCTTGTGAGTTTGGTATTCATAAGTACAGTACTGTAGTTGAGGTATGGTGCTTCATTACAAATACAGCTAGGCTTAAAGAAGTACTACAGCAAAATGTGCAAAAACTTATGTTGTACAGAGTGTTTTGATTTGTCTGTTTAGTCCTGATGTGTTCTTCCATTTGTTTGCTATTAGGAGTTTTTTTTTAATTTGCCTACTAGTTTTATGGCCTCGGGGAATCTCCATGTTATCATGGTTTATTGTTCTTCTTTGTCCTACAATGCCGCCTGTGTCATGTGAAAATAATATATATTTTTTTTGTCAGAAAAGGTCCTTTTGGTCCATCCAGTTGGCCCCTTGTTCCTGCCTATTCCATCACCACTGATCCTAGTTGATCATAGGTATCACCCCCTCCCCAGTTCCTCTACCTAATATGATTCTGTGCCTATCACATGCATGCTTGAAGCTCCCCACAGTCTTTGCCCCAGTACCTCCACTGTCAGGCTATTCCAATCCTTCACCATCCTTTCTGTGAAGAAGTATTTCTGCACATCTCTCTTTAACTTTGCTCCTCTTAGCTTCATTGCATGCCCCCTTGTTCTACTGCCTTTCTTTCTCTGAAATAGACCCTTCACTTGCACCTTGTTCACTCCTGTGAGGTACTTGTAGATTTCCATCACGTCCCTTCTCACTGTCCTTTATTCCAGGGAGAACGTGTTGAGTTCCAGCAGCCTTTCCTCATATGGCTTCTCATGCAACTTGATCACCTTTTGGTTGCCCTCCTCTAAACCACTTCTACTCATTCAATGTCCTTGCTGAGGTAGAGAAAGAGTAGGAAAGAACTTCATATCTGAAGAGAGGTGGTTGCACGCTGTGTTACAAGATCAACAGTAGCAGGATTCTGGAAACACTTTCAATATTTCTAATACAGGAATACCACCATTACCTGAATTCAGACAGTGAGCGCTGTGCTGTAATAAACATATAAAGAGAGAACACATTAGTGAAGCACCAGGACCAAGTCTGTTGTGCTATTGATTCAAACAAAAATAAACTAATGAGCTATGATGAAGCTTGGAATCATCTAAGTGAAACGTTAGTTCAATTCCGTCATAGCCTGGGACTGTACTCTGGTGGTTTTTCCGTGCACCTAGTTTGGTGAGCAAGTTTGCACTGGACTATTTCTGTAACTGGTCAACAAGCTAGGTAGCCGGTGGTTGGGACACAAGGTGGTAAACTGGATTGGAAACTAGTTAAGGGACAGAAAATAGGGTAGTGGTGAATGGAACCCAATCAGATGAAAGGGAAGTGACCAGTGGGGTACCTTAGGAATCAGTTAAGGTTAGTGGATGCATACATGTATAGGGCCTATGGGCAGACTGGATGGGCCTAGCAGTCCTTATCTGCTGGCAATTTCTGTGTTTCTATGTTTCAGTTCTGGGACTAGGCCTCTTCAATGTCTTCATCAGTGACATTGCAGATGGGCTGGAGGGAAATGTTTGCCTGTCTGCAGATGACACCAAGATCTGCAACAAGGTTGATACTCTGGAGGGGGTGGAAAGGATGAGAAAAGACCTGGAACTGCTGGAGAGATGGTCAGGGGTATGGCAGCTAAGGTTTAATGCAAAAAAGTACAAAATCATGCACGTGGGGAGCAGGAACCCTGGTGTGAGTACAGGTTTGAGGGGGCTGCTGACAGTAACTAAGGAGGAGAGGGACTTGGGGGTGATAATCACAGATGACTTGAAGGCCACAAGGCAGATGGCAAAGGTGTTGGGAAAGATCAGTGAGATGATGGGGTGTATTGGAAAAGGAATCACAAGCCAAAGGAGGGAGATAATGGTTCCACTGTACAAGACCCCGGTGAGACCTCACCTTGAATGCAGTGTACAGTTCTGGAGACCACACCTTCGAAAGGACATTGACAAAATAGAGACAGTGCAGAGGAGAGTGACCAAAATGGTGATGGGATTGCATCACAAGCCTTACGAGGAGAGAGTGAGGGACCTCAATTTGCACACGCTGGAGCAAAGGAGGGAGAGAGGTGATATGATAGAAACATTCAAGTACCTCAAGGGCATAAACAAGGTAGAAGGGGACAACATATTCCAGATTAAGAGTAGTGCTATGACAAGAAGACATGACATGAGACTGAGGGGTGGCCACATAAGGGGAAATGTCAGGAAGTTCTTTTTATGTAAGGGGTGGTGGCTGCATGGAATAGCCTGCCCCAGGAGTTGGTGGCAGCCTGTACAGTGCCAGGTTTCAAACATGCATTGAACAGAAACAAAGGAATAAAAGAGATAGAAAAAAAGCTAAAGCCAATGACCAGATAGGGTCACTGGGCACTTTGTTAGGCAGCTTAAATGGACAGACTCGATGGGCCTAGTGGTCCTTATCTGCTGACAGCATCTATATATCTATGTAACAAACAAACAGACTGATTTTTCATTCTCCATTGGACATGTCAAGTATTTTCTGTTGGTACTCATTTATCTGTCTGCCATTGAAATAAACATATAGGGTGGGATATTCAAAAGGGTTGCACCATGCGCAATAGGGTTGCGCCTGCGCAAGTCCAAAAGTGCGCCATTCTGCGATATTCAGCAGGAGGCAGTTGCGCCACCGAAAACATGCTGAGCAACAGCACAATGCAAATGATGGCATGCGCAACTGAAGGGGGTGGATCCATGCATAAAGAGCGCAATGCGATATCCAAAGACTTGCGCAATGCGCAACAGCGGAACAGCCGGAAGTTGCGCCCCAATGGAAATGAGCCAAAATAAAAAGGCTCAAGGAAGAGGCGCAAGAACGCCACAGGGATGCCAAGTGGGGAAGAGAGCGAGAGAGAGAAAGACAGACAGTGACAGGCAAGGGCAGGCAAAGGAAGCAGTGTGGGCCATAGGCTGCAGAGGCCAGGGGTGCCCGGTGCAGTGGAAGTAGCTGTCAGGACAGCGGGGGTAACAGAGCAACATCAGCCGGGGGTCACAAGCCAGGAGATGGACAGTGGCAGCTTCCACATGGAAGCTGTAATGAGGGTGAGAATGCAAGGTGCAGGGGGACGTGGCTGTGGATGGGCCCATCGGTGGTACACCCCCAACAGGCAGTACCGTGCCCACATCAGCTTTGAGTTGTACACAGATGTAGAGATCGTGGGCCGGTACCGCCTGAACAGGGCAATACTGAGGCGGCTCTGTGAGCTGTGCAGTGATGTGATGCAGGCACCCTCACGATGGAGTCATGCTTTGTCAGTGGAGACCAAGGTGACAGCCTGCATGTGCCTGCTCACCACGGGCACCTTCCAGAGGCCAACAGGGGACACCACAGGCATCACACAGTCGTACGTCCGCATCCTCACCCAATTCCTCAGCACTGCTGCCACGTATGCAGCACATCCATTTCCCCAGCACTGCGGCAGCGTACAGCAAACATGCAGGCGTTCCACAGGTAGTATACGTATGCCTGGCATGCTAGGGGCCATAGACTGCACCCTTGTGGCCTTCGCCACGCCACCTGGCCCGATGGGGCCGCATATAGGAATAGAAAGGCTTCCCAGTGTCAACTGCCAGGTGGTGTGTGATGCCACTGGGCGCATAATCAATGTCTGTGCCACACACCCTGGCAGAGCACATGATGCCTTTATATGGCATCAGTCCGTACTATGCCATCGATTTGAGTGGGGACACCCCACAGGCCATCTAGTGGGTGAGTACGCATGTAGGAAATGCAAACTCGGGGCAGGGTGGGAATGCCACAGGTGCCATGGTAGTGGCACACAGGGATATGGGCAATATGGACCTGAACATGAGACTGATCTCACTATCTCCACAGGTGACAGCGGATACCCACTCTGTCCCTAGCTGCTCACACCGTGCGCGGCCCTGACCCCATTGCAGCAACTATAATGAGACACATGCTGCCACACGCAACATCATTGAGTGGGTGTTTGGGATGCTCAAGGCACGCTTCCGATGCCTAGACACCTCCGGCGGTGCCCTACAGTACAGCCCCTCAAAGGCTTGTGGGATATTCCTGGCCTGTTGTATCCTGCACAACATGGCCAATGACTGTGGAATAGCTGTACAGGTTGACGAGGGGGACAGCGATGGGGACACCAGTGGCATCGGTGTTGATGGTGATGAGCAGGCCCCTCTTGGACGGCGGGACCCCCAACTGATCTGGCAGGCCCAGCTGCACTGGGACACCATCACGGAGGAGCATTATGCACAACACAGGTAAGTCAAGGGGCCATGTGCAAACAACACTGTCCTGGCGCAACCCATATGCACACAGAGTAACACACCAGGGGTGCATGACGGCAAGGGGGATGGAAGGGACCAGGCACACAAACACACCATCATGGAGGGGCGAACAGTCATATGGACACACACACACACACACACACACACACACACACACACACACACAAACACACCAGGCACAAAGCATACATGGGCAGGTGCACAGCAGAGCAGAAACAGACATGGCAAACACACAGATCCACAGACCACACCCACCACCTGTACTGTCCAAGCACGTGTGTCAGATGCTGGGCACCCTTGCACCTTGGTGTACAGTACAATGCAGGCATCATCATGCACCGCACCTGTGGACAGCAGTCGGGATGGTGTGCAGGTGGTCCGTATGTTGGCGTGATGGGCAGGGCACCCACCAGTGCACTGCCCACCATGACTCACAGTGCACACAGAGCAACACCAGACAGGGTCCACACTGGGAGACAGGTCAGTCATGTTGCACCATTCCACAGCCACCACGGATGCGTGGGCGGCCCCGCCATGACCCAACAGCACTGGCAGGCTGAGCAGGGGCCACATGGGGTGACACCGATGTACCACCAGGGGTCCCACTGAGCGATCGCGACCTTGTCCGCAGTGGGGTCTGTAGGATGCCAAACATACCTGCACCAGGGGTGCTTGGGATGCCCACAGCAGAACCTGGTGTTGACAGGCTTGGTGTCGCACGATGCCGGGAACGGGGAGTGGAGAGCGTACTGTGTGGGGTGCGTGGTACAGGAGCACCTGCATGTGTGCCCAATGCAGCCATGACAGTGACCAATGCCTGGGTCTGCCTGTCAATGGCGGCGGTCACATCCATCCATATGGACCATCTCTGCGGTCCAGAGCACAGTCCCTGCTGTGCCACTCCACAGCCGCACACAGTGCCTCCACAGACGTTGCAACCCACCTTTGCTGCTGTACTGATTCCCGCAGCAGGTGGGTGTGCTCTTCAAATGGGTACTCTGCCACAACGGCATCCTGTCCCCCAGGGTGTGGAAGGTCCTGATGCTCAACACCCCTTGAGGGTGGGCGCTGTTTGCCAGGACCAGGAATGGCCGTATCAAAGGGCGGCGGGCATGTGCCACCGCTGGACACTGTACCCCCAGACCTGGTGGGTGACTGCTGCTGCTGCCCTTCCAACCGCTGTGCCCCAGGGACCACTCGTTCCACTGCTGTGGCCGCAACAGTGCCAGACATCTGCACAGCCACCGGTGCTGCCCCACCGGTACTGACAGGCACAGCCTGGGACTGTGCCGACATGCTGGCACGCCGTTGGAACCAGCTAGGCCCAGGGGCACGTGCTGGCCTGCTGTGTGTCCGTCATGGGACACACATGTCACTGCCCATTGCAGTCCTTGCATCATCAATGGTGCAGTACGTGCTACAGCCACAGTCACAGAGTGCTGGCATGCTTGCATGCCAGACTGCTGAGACACAGGCTGTGCACCCCCCACACCCGACTCACCGACACCAGAGTTGGCAGCCCAGCATGCATGCTGGTGCAGTGCATGCTGGCTGGTGACAGAGGTGGATGGACCCTCCTCCATGTCCAGCAGGTCATCCTCACTGCCTGGACCCACCACCACTGTCCCCTGAAGATGAACAGGATCATTAACAGAAAGAGAGGACATGTGAATGCATGTGAACAACCTTCCCTCCCCCCCAACACCATCACCATGTCATACCGTGCAGTGATGGGCTTCCACCTGTCTGGAATCCACCTCCTGGTACGCCCTCAATAGCACTGCACTGCATTGATGCAGTCAGTCGGTCCTCAGCCAGGGTCAGCTCCACCACCGCTGGCTGGCCCCCGCCAGTGCCAGCACGTGCTGCCCTGAGGGCTGCCACCTTCTCCTTCACCCTCCTGCGGTCTGTCCCAATCTTCTTTTTGCATTCCTGCATGGAGCGCTGGTGGCTTCCGTGCAGGTTCACTGCCTGGGCTACCCCCTCCCATGCAGCCGCACGGGCCTGAGGGGTGCCCGCCGTCCCACTCAGTAGTGACTCCTCCTCCAGGTAGGCCTGGAAGAGGGCCTCTGTCTCTGCCGTGGTGAAGTTGGGCCTCCTCCCGCCGCCCACCATCCTCACCCTCACCTGACTCTGCTCGGTCATGGCGATCTGTAGGGGGAAGTGGACACCTGTCACTGTGCAGTC
The DNA here is from genome assembly GCA_016271365.2 of Neoceratodus forsteri. Lineage (NCBI taxonomy): Eukaryota > Metazoa > Chordata > Ceratodontiformes > Ceratodontidae > Neoceratodus > Neoceratodus forsteri. Next base: position 997,569,740 of record CM057455.1, read on the forward strand.
TACAGCGTTATCCCATGCCCATTGTCCAGAACATCCCACAGCATGCAACCCACCTCTCACCTGCAGTAACTGAATCTGGCCAGCGCAGCACAATGTCGCACATTTATAGCTCAATGCATGCAAATTAGGAGTGGAGCAACTGTAATGAGATGCAAATCGTGCCACTGCACCTTTGAATGGCTGATCAGATGATTTGCATGTGTCGGCTGAATATCGCGCCATTGCGCTTTTCGCAATATGGTTGAGCCGGCTGAGCCAATGGCGCAGATCTGTGACTGTGTGGTACACTGCATTGCGCATGCCCAGGTAGCTTACGCAGGCGTCTGCTGCACTGATGGCGTGCTGTACACGATCGGCAATTCAGGCCATGGCCACCATTGTGCCAGTGGGCGGCTACAGCACTGGGCTTCTATATGGCGCTGTGGCACTACTGCGCAATAGTCCACTGTGGCACTGGCATGCAGGTGGTCGGTCGGCGCAGGATCGTGAACATCAGATGTCGCTGTCGCGTGCTTGCATCATAGACCCTGACCTGGTGTCCGACCTTTGCCCCCTGGCACTGTTTGGCTGCCATGTGTACTGCCCTATTGCGCTGTTTGGTGACAGCGTTATGTGAACCGATGGCGCTGTACGAACAGTGCGATTGGAACCTATAGTGGTCTATTGCGCAACATTTCCACGTGGGGTTGCTGTGCTGCGGGGCGCCATATTGCCTGCTGTAAAACTCCAACCATGGCACACAGGAGAGTGCCCCAATGAAGCCCAGTGGAGGTGGCCAACCTGGGGGCCCTGGTTGAGCCCCACTATGGGGCACTGTATGGGGAGGAGCCCCTCACCATGGCTCGCACCCAGGTCTGGCTGCAGGTGGCCACTGACCTGGTGAGGGTCACAGGGCGGCGCTGGTCTGCTGAGCAGTGCCAGCACAGGTTCAGTGACCTCCGCAGGAGGGAGCCAGATGTGCTGCAACGCCTGCGGTCATGTGCCAGGAGGGGTGTTGTGCCTAGGCCAGGTGGGTGTACCATCTATGCACCTGTATTCTCCATAGGGGTGTGAGTGTGTTTTGGTGGCTGTGCATGGGGGATGGCTCTGCCATGGTTGGCTGTGTCAGTGTGTGCAGGTGTGAGATGCATGGGTCTGGCTGTGTGGGCAGGCACACTCACTGGGGCAGGGGCAGTCTGCTTTGGAGTCACACTGATGTTTTCTCAACATTTGTCTCCCACAGGCGGGCAGAGGATGCAGGCACGGGCTGGGAGGCCATGGCAGGGCCCAGGTGGCGGACGGTGGTGCTCGAGGGTGGGCCAGCAGCAGCAACCAGCAGCCACAGCTGCTTGCTGAGTGTGAGTATCATTACATCATGGATGCTATTGCATGCTGGAGGGGTGGGCATGACCACCAGCCATGGACAACACAACCATGCACGACACAGTCGCAGTCATCACTGTCCAGTGTCACTGCGTCTGTGTGCGTCACTGGTGATCCATGCATGCACTGGGCACATGGCTGTGGAACTGGCATCCCACCACATTGCCCGTCACTTGTCAGCCTTGTTTGTGCTGTGATGGACATGGGCAGTGTGTGTGTGCAGTGGTGCACATAGCTGGTGCCGCCTGGTTGGGCATGTCATGTGCATGGTCACTGTGGGTGGGTGCATACCATCACAGGTGTGGGACATTGGGCTATATGCCTTGCAGGTTGGGTGGTGTTCAGGGTTGTGGACAGTCACAGCCATTGACTGTGTTCCCTTTTCCTAGGCCTTATCGTCCTCTGCAGGATGGAGCGAGCACTCCACCAGCTGACCCGGGTGTCCCTTGAGAACTGTGACATCCTCCAGGACATCCAGTGCCGTGGGCTCCGGAGAAGGCACAGCCAACCAAGATGGCACCAGGCAGCAGAGGACCAGCCTGCTAGGCCTAGACAGGCTTCCTTCCCACTTACCCATCCCTCCCACCTGTTGTTCACTCCCACCCTTGCCCACCCCTACCTTGTACCCCTACCCCGCCTTGTAAATAGTTTTGTTATGTTCTTGTTCTACTTTCTATTTTTGAAATATATATATATTTTGTTATGAATACTGTGGTGGTCTCTGATTTGCAGCTGGCTATGGTTGCTCAGTTGCAGTGGTGTGCATGCCATCTGGGGTGGGATGGTCCTGGGTATGTTGTGTGTGTGTGTGCATGTGTGTGTGTGTGCATGGGGAGGTGTCTCCAGTGTGGCAGTGACTTTCCGTCAGTCTTGCCATCTGCTACCGCCCACTGCTGGGTGCACAGGGTGGGTCTGGCTTGTATGGTTCTATGCTACACGAGGTTGACGTGTGCCGGGGGGGGATGCATGGTGTTTACTGCAGTGACAGTCACTGCACATGGGTGGTGTCTTGAGGTCACGGTGCAGGGTGTGCTGTGCAGACGGGGGGCTGATGTGCACTGTGGTTGTCAATCCCCTGTGTGTGGCAGTCTCAGCCTGCCAGTGGTTGTGCTGGGGCGTCATGGCCCTGCTGTGCTTTGTTGGCTTGTCCCCATGGGCCAGTGGATCATCCGTCCCACCCCCAGTGATGCTGTGCTTGGGGTGTGCAGGTGTCTTGTTGGTTCTGCAGTGTGTTCCTGTGCCCATGTGTGGCATGGCTGGTGGTGGACCCCAGCCTGCCTCCCTGGTTGTGTAGTTCCATTGCTCTTCTGGGGGTGGGGGGGCTCTGCTTGCGCTATGGCACCCCTGGACTGCTCAGCTAGGCTAGCCTTGTTGCGCTATGGCGCAACCTTTCTGCTCAGCTTCCCCTTCCTGGTTGCGCTATGGCGCAGTTTGTGCGATATTCAGACGTTGGGTGCTTGCGCAATTTGTTTTGCTCCATGTTTGAATATCGCATCTATTGCGCATATGCGCAATTGAATTGTGCTTGCTCCTGCTGTTGCGCACATTTTGGGAGCAGTTTGAATATCTGGGCCATAATTTAAAATTTCCAGAAATCTTTGTAGTTCAACTTGTTCTGCCAGAAATTGGGTATTCTTCTTTTTTGTTCTGCTTCCCTACTCAGGTGCCTGGAGTCCTAATAGTGGTGGAGCCCACCCTGAGAGTTGGAGAAACAGAGTCCTGTGGGAGGACAGGTGAAAGAAAGAGGTTTACCAAAGCTGTGTTGGTCAGATCGGATGACACGGAACACGAAAAATTGAACCAAACTGAATTTATTGAATTTACTAAAGTGAACGAAGATGGCAAAGACTTTAGGGACAAAAAGATTAAGAATGGGAAGGCACATTTATTTATCTAATTCATTTAAGCAGAAAATTATATTTAAACATGCATTTCACAAGTTGAGATGCAGAGCATACGAAAGTGGCATGAAAGCGGCACAGAATGCATTTTAGCACAGATGTAACTGTATTTTTAATAATCTTACTTCAAGTTTTGCCCTGGTTTTTTTTAATAGTTTACTTCTGTTAGTTTGTGAAGGTAGTTTATTTTTTATACGAATGCTAGCAGAATGATGCTTTATTGATGCTTTACTTACGTAGGCCATGAGGCTGTTAGGTTACCTTTAGAAAGAGTAGGTATTTTACTCACTCTATATATTTATATAACATAGAAACATAGAATTTGATGGCAGATAAGGACTGCTTGGCCCACCCAGTCTGCCCATTTCCCTGCCTGATGCATAAGCTGCAGATTCTAGTTAATCAACAGCTTACTTCCTCCTACCCCCCCCCACTAGAATTGCCTTATGTCTGTCCCATGCATTCTTGAATTCTCCCACTGTTCCTGACTCTACCACCTCCTCAGGAAGGCTGTTCCATGCATCCACAACCCTCTCTGTGAAAAATGCTTTCTAACATCCCTCTGAGCCGTCCCCCTCTATCTTCAAATTGTGCCCTCTTGTTCTTGCACATCTCTTTTTCTGAAAGATACTTCCCTCTTGTACTTTGTTAATTCCTTTGAGATACTTGAAAGTTTCTATCATGTCCCCCCCCTCTCCTTTCCTCAAGAGTATACATATTAAGCTGCTTTAGTCTCTCTTCATATGTCTTCTAGTGCAGACTCTGCACCATTTTGGTTGCCCTCCTCTGAACAGCCTCCACTCTGTCTATGTCTTTGCAGAGATGGGGTCTCCAGAATTGCATGCAGTACTCTAGATGGGGTCTCACCAACTGTCCATACAGAGGGATAATAACTTCCTGCTTTCTACTGTTGATGCCTCTCCCTATGCTTCCCAGTATCCCCCCAGCCCTCCTTACTGCCTTCTCACATTGCTTGCCCACCTTTAGGTCACCTGATATAATTACTCCTAGGTCTTTTTCGATTTTTGTTGTTATTATCTCACCCCTCCATTGTGTACTCTTCCCCTGGGTTTTTCTTTCCCAGATGCATTATCTTGCACTTCTTTGCATTGAATCTGAGCTGCCATATATTTGACCATTCCTCCAACCTTGCAAAGTCCCTTTCCATCCTTTCCACCCCACCTGGGGTATCAACCCTGTTGCAGATCTTTGTGTTATCTGCAAAGAGACATACTTTTCCTTCCAGGTGCTCTGCAATGTCACCTATAAAGACATTAAAGAGGACTGGTCCCAGTACTGACCCCTGCGGTACCCCGCTAGTTACCCTCCTTTCTTCACTGTGGACTCCTTTTAATATTACCCTTTGTGTACTGTTGCCCAGACAGTTTTATATCCAGGCTACCACCTTGGGACCCACTCCATGGCTGGCTAACTTGTATATTAATCTTTTGTGTGAGACTGTGTCAAATGCCTTGCTAAAATCTAGGTAGGCCATATCCACAGCCCCTCCCTGGTCTACTACTTTGGTCACCCAGTCAAAGAAATCTATTACGTTCATCTGACATGACCTTTCTGCTGTGAAACCATGCTGCCTTGGGTCCCGTGCTCCACTGGCCTCTAGGTACTCTACAATTCTTTCCTTCAGAAGTGATTACATTATTTTCCCTACCACTGAGGTCAAACTAACTGGTCTGTAGTTTCCTGCCTCTGTCCTGCTCCCACTTTTGTGAAGTGGAATCACATCTGCCCTCCTCCAGTCCTCAGGTACCACCCCATCCTCCCATGATTTGTTAAAGAGAGTAGTCAGTGGCATTACTAGTTCTACGCTTAGTTCTTTTAAATTCTGGGGTGAATCCCATCAGGCCCCATTGCTTTGTCCACCTTCAGTTTCATGAGTTCTTTCAAAACCCTTTCTTCTGTGAATGGACTGGTATCAACCCCCCTATTCAGAGTGTATTTCTTGTTTGGTTTAGGTACCTCTCCCTCCTCTTCCATTGTGAATACTGAGCAGAAATATTCATTCAGTAGCCCTGCTTTTTCACTGTCACCTTCTGCCCACATTCCCTCCTCTTTATTAAGTCTCTGTATCCCTCCCTTGGTCTTTCTTCACTCCCTAATGTACCTATAAAAGATTTTATCCCCCTTCTTAACAGAGTTGGCTATCTTTTCTCCTCAGTATGTGCCTTTGCTATTCTGACTGCCTTCCCTGCCTCCTTCTGCTTTAACTGATAAAGTTCTCTGTCCTGCTCCTTCTGTGTTTCCTTATATTTCCTGAATGCTATACTTTTCTCCTTAACCTTCTCTTCCACCTCTTTTGAGAACCATAGTGTTTTTTTCCTTCATTTGTTTTGTTGATTTGCTTCACAGAAAGGCGTGTTGCCTCTGTGATGGCTGTTTTGATTATTCCCCATTGTTCCTCCACTCCTCCTTCTTGCCCATTTGCAAGTGCTTTTCTGAGGCACTCTCTCATTTTCCCAAAGTCAGCCCTCCTAAAGTCCAGTACTCTTGTTTTTGAATGGCTTGACTCTATGGCTGTGTTTATTGTGAACAACACTGTTTAGTGGTCACTTGTTCCCAGATGGCTACCCACTTCTGAATCTGAGATCCTTTCTCCTTCCCTATTTGAGAGTACCAGGTCTAAGATTGCTCCCTCCTGAGTGGGTTCCAACACTAGCTGTCTAAGGCATGCCCCCTGTAGGGCATCAAGAATAACCCTGCTCTTGAATGTGCCTGCAGCAAGGTACTCCAATTAACATCTGGCATATTCAGGTCCCCCATCAACAATATTTCCTCTTTTTCTGCCATTTTAAGGATGATTTCTATCATTCCTTGTCCATTTCCTCCCCCTGAGATGGGGGACTGTACACAACCCCTATGCGGATTGTCGTGCCATTTCCTGTCTCCAGGATGACCCATAGTGACTCATCAACTTCCTGTTTACTCTTTAGTTCTGTTGCTTTAATCCCTTTCCTTATATAGAGAGCTACTCCTCCTCCTCCTCCTCTTTTACCCACCCTGTCCCTCCTGTAGATTGTGTATCCTGGCATGTTGACATCCCAGTCATGGTTCTCTGTGTATATGTATAGTAACTAAGATACAGACGACAGTTTAGTGATTTCTGTGGAGGCAGTTGGCATCATATATCAAGTCAAATCAAGTCAAAGTTTATTGGCAGGAAATACTCCGTTGAGCAAGCTCATTTACAAAGAGGTTCTGAGCAACCATCAAAGGCACAATACATAATTAGCAAATATACAAACTATAGGGTACAGAAAGCAAGCAATAAATACATGAACAGAGTGAAGGTTTACAAGGATGTATACAGTATATATATATATATATATATATATATATATATATATATATATAGATAGATAGATAGATAGATACACAAGTACAGGCTATGGTGTATAGAACAGTGAGGTTAAGACATTGTGAAAACATAAGGTTTAAACATTTGGAGCAAAATGTAGACAGGGAAATAATCATAGGACCAGTAGACATTTAGAGGAAAAGAAGGCTGAGGTGGTGGGGTGAGTCAAGGGTGTAGGTGGGGGCAGTTGAGGAGGGCGTGGGTGGGGTAGGAGGCAGAGGGGAGGGGAGGGAAGGAAAGTGGGGGGAGGAGGAGGAGGACTGGAGGGATGGAGTGGGTGTGAGAGTAGACAGAAGGCAAACTAGGGAAAAGAGGGGAGTGGTGGTGGTGTAGGAAGTAAATGTTAGAGGGAGGAGTAGTGAGGGAATGAGGGAGGAAGAAATAGGGAAGGGTAGGATTGAATGGGAGAGGAGTAGTCATGTACTCAGCAGCATGCACAGCAGTCACCAATTTTGCTGGAGACTCGTGCTTTGAATTTGCATAGGGGTACAAATGTTTGAAGTTGGAGACTGGATTGTGCTTATATTTTCAGGTACATCTTATCTACCTTGTTATTCTCCTTGTTTGATGTAAGATCACAAACATTTTTTGTCTCGCCGCTTTCTGCGTGTGGACAAAGCTAACGAATAGTTGCAGTAAAACTTCCCATCTCACCACTTTTGTTTCTTTACATAATAAAATTAACAATCTGCTAGGGGTATTTAACAATGTGGTATAATTTTTATTTTCTAAGGAGAGGAATTTGAATTTGAATTTTCGAGCCACCGCAGTAACATGCCCACTTCTTTTTTTTGTAAGGGCATATGTGCTGGTGTCTCTAGTAAGTTTGCTATTCTGCACCAAGTGATCACTGCAGGAGGAGCAGCAGCAATACAGATTGAGCTTCTATTTGGGCTAAAAGTGATTTGAATCAATGTTATTGTTTGCTGCTTTTCGTAGAGAGAAGCCAACAGAGCCAGCCGGGGATTAAACTTAGCAGCAATAAGCTTTGGTAACAATCGGTAAATAGCATGTGTTCTATTCCATTCTAAGGAAATTAAGTCCTTATTATGCAATAGGTGGACTATATATACATACATATATACATAATTTTTAGGTTTTGAACCTTTTGTGACAGAATTAATATTTGGACTGTGTTGAATTACTCACTATTAAGGCATTAGTGGGGTATTTATTATGGATTAGCATTTTCTTTGGGCTATTTTACATTGTTTTTTTATGGTGGGAGAGAGGTGAGTCTTGTTATTTTTAAAGCACACATACTAATGTCTTTTTCCTATTATTTTGGGTTTAGTGTCATGGCAATCCCTTGTTGAAAATTTCATCACAAGGTGAACATGCAATTTTGCTTTGTCAAGAGAGGGAACAAGGGAAATAAGAGGAGGACTTCCAATGCATGAATGATAAAGGGACTGTACAGAAAAGGATCCTAATAGCTTCAAGCAGATTCAGCCTCAGCTACAGCCACAAACATCCATCCAAGTAAGGGTACACATAAAGGAAGAAGGTTCCCTTGAACACTACAAACATTATAAAATTTGACAATTATTCCATAAACCAAAGAAGGCTACAGAAGTGATATAAAATACTGTATTTCCTTGTGTTCTAAATGTGCACTAAATTTTTTAAACTCTCTTGTCTGCTTTTTTATATATTTTTATATTTTTGTATGTTTAAAGGTGATTTTTAATATCTGAATAAGGTTGCAGAAAGCATCTGATTGGGAGAATTACCTGTTTGCTTTATCTTAAAGAATATTTCAAACTGGTGTTAACAGTTAGTTTGGGTCCCCATGATCATAGTGACCAAAGGAGCATGGTGGATTAGCATTCTGATGAATGTATGCGGCAATATTGCCACCATTGGATATTCTAGGTACTTTAGGTATTTTATGTTGAGATATCTTATCATTATACTCTATCATCATAAACAAGAAGATGTAGCTATTATTTTCAATTGTGTGTCTAAAATAATTTTTCTATTTATTTCTGGGATAATTGAGTATTACCTGTAGAAGGGGTTTAACATTGCCATAGTATGGAAACTAAAATAATCTCTACTAAATTACAAGCTAATTTACCCAAAACAAAAAAGGAGAACAAGATTGGGAAGCCTAAGAAGGTGCAAGAGAAAAATCAATTGGCAACTATTTTAGTCCGTCTGGGACAGATCTGATTAAAGACCAGTTAAATGCATGTCATAGAAAGGAAATACAGCTGGAGCCACAAATTATACCATTCAGTGATTCCTCAGAGGATAATGCAGTGCTGCAACAAATTAAAAAAATGGAAGGGTCAGAGAATACGAAGATGAAAATAAATAATCCTCAATAACTATGTAAATTAAAAAAGACAATTTTTTATTTGATTCCTTACAAGAGTGAAATAAATTAGGAGGCAACAGTAGAGAAGTGACTGGTAAGGAAGCATTTCTGAAACTACTGAAACAGCACAGGTAGTTCCAACCCCAGTGAGGTTAAAACACAAACAGTGGATGGCCTACGGTGGTAAGTATAGGGCAAGGAGGGTGCGTGTGGGGTGGTGGATGCTCTGTGAGAGCGTCGGGATGTGGGATGGTGACAGCAGGGTTGTCGAGGGACTGTTTTGTTTTTTTTCAGGCTAAAAATTAGAAAGATGTCAGGGAATGGTTTTCTTTTCCAACAGGTAATCATAAAATACATATATAGAGACACTGGGAATGGGCTCCCCAGTGTCATACACTACTGGAAGGGTGGGTATAATACATCTCTTGGGATACTAGGAGTAGGCTTCTCAGAGTCTCACACTGTTGTGAGGGGGTATAATACATTTCTCGGAATACTGGGAGTGGGATCCCCAGTGTTCCACACTGTTGGGAGGGGGGACATACATGTCTGGGGACAATGGGAATGGGCTCCCCAATGTCCCACACTGCTGGGGAGTATACATGCTTAGGACACTGGGAGTGGGCTCCCCAGTGTCCCACACTTCTAGGGAAGAGGGGTACTTCTGCTGCTGACATGGGGATTGGGGCCCACAATGCAGACAACTTACAAATGTCTTTGTGGCTGGGAATGATATGGATGTTTGCCCTCAAGTAGATAGTTAATGTTCAAAAGTGCTTTATGTGCATATATAGTCTATGCCTATTTTACCACATACCACATTTTTGAACATTAACCATCCACTTTCAATCAAACATCTACAACATTGATAAGTAAGGAAAAATCACTGCAGCTGTTGTGCTTCTCCTGTAGAGCAAAGGACAGGGTACAGGACTGCAAAGTCCTGGGTTCAAAGCCATTTTTCCCAATTTTTTTTATCTTCATTGCAGCTTGGAAAAAAGTATACAGAATCTAGTTTTGAATGCAGGACCCTTGGGTGTTCCACCCATGTGCCTTGTCCTCTGCACCACATGATAACTGTATGAACATGCAGTTATTTTCTTTTCTTGTCTCAATCATTGTGATGTTCAAAAATGTAGCATGTGTGAAAATAAGGTATACCTATTTTCACACATAACCTGACCACGAACATCAAATACTAACTATCAGTCAGAGAAAATGACAGCGTATGACCTCCAAAGGTAAGTATAGGGGAAGGGGTGAGGTGGGGTGGTGGATGCTTAGTGGGAGAGGAGGGATTGGGGAGGCAGACAGTGGGGATGATGAGAGATTGTTTCCTTTTTTTTCGGAGAAAAGAAAATGTCTGAGGATGGTTTTCTTTTCACAGGAACACATAAATTATTATTTGGGGACACTGGGAGTGGACTCCCCAGTGTCCCACACTGCTGGGGGGGCTTGTGATGCTGACATGGGCATTGGGCTCCCCATTTTGGCAAATAAATAGAATGATCTGTGGCGGGGACATCTGACACTGGAGGTGAGCATCCCTCTGTCAGATATGGCAGATGAAACTAGGGACAGTGATCAGCCAGTGGGGGGGTGCCACTAGACAAGAGGGAACTAGCAGGTCACACATAACAGTGCAACTGGTGGCACGAGTTCCAGCTGCACAACTCAAGAAAATCCTGAAAGAACGTGGGGAAGTGCTAGATCTCTTGATTTTCCAAAGTTCATTTTGGTCAGATGTACTTTTTTTGTGCACCAAAATGCTGAAAAATGCACTTTACGCCAGTTTTGAGGGCAGGTTTTTGGATTTTGTCCATAGTGCTGCATGGCCATTGTGTGGCATGCCGCTCTGCAACTTTGCATGTTGAAAGAGCTTGGGACAAGGAACATGTCATTTTTTGTTTGGTGAAAAAATATTAATCCATTCAAAAGTTATTAAACTTTTAAGTTCTCATTATGAGTCTATGGGAAAATTTATATGGTTATTTTGCGAAAGAAGAACGGGATTTTGGCCATCTGGTCCCTCCTCACTATCAAAGAATTTGCAGGCTCGCAATCAAAGAATCTTTGATTGGGAGGAATTCTTTGATAATGACGGCCACCATCTTGTTTTCATTTTGTGGTTAGAAAAAAACAAATATCTCGGCTCAGGGGTGACTTCTGAAGTAAAACTGTGATGGGTTTTGCTCAGGGGTCTTCCCTTTATCGAGCCATGCCTGTGGTTTATTGTAATTCTATCAAAAAATAGAGTTTCTATTCTAAGATGGATCTTATTAGGATGAATATTCTTCCAAGATTGATATATCTTTTTCAGACCTACCGATTATGCCAGATGGAATGTACTTTCCCTCCTGGAATAAGTATTTGGTGAGATTTGTTTGGGCTGGGAAAAAACCCCGAATCAAGTGGTCCACATTAATGTTACCAAAAAATAAGGGAGGCTTAAATTTGCCTGATCTTCAGATGTATGCATATGCTACACTGATAGAGCGAGTTTTCAATTGGAATAATCCAATGTATGACATACCCTGGAAGAACTTAGAATTCACCCTTAATGGGGTAAGGGAGGGGAGTGAACTTTTACAATTGCTATATGCCCCAGTAAATAAAATACCTAGACTTATTTATAGTACAAATTCTACTTTGGAGACTTGGAGGAGACTCATCCATTTAAGAGAGCTAGAACCAGTAGGTCCGTACTTTAATCTATTAAATTTTGGAATCCAAACTCTTACTGTGGAACAGGAGCGTACTTTGGCTCAATGGAGACAAAAAGGTTTTAAATTTATGTTTCACTTGCTGGATGCCGGGGGGTCCTCTCATTTATTAAACTTCAAGGAACTTACAATCTTCCACAACAAGACTTTCCAATTTATACAAGCATAAGAGAGGGTGTTGAAAGTAAAGGACCAGCCTTTAGTAGACTCCCAGATACCCCCCTTTATTGCTTACTTTAGCCATGACCACAGGGAGAGGACAGTTGTGGCCCCACTTTGTGGGACTAATATATAGGGGTTTGAGGGAATTATCAAAAAATTCAACTCAGGGAATTCTGAATGCCTGGAATAAAGAACTTCTACTCCAGGTATCAAAGGAAGATTGGGAAAAGTATACTAAATTCTCAATGGGACTTTTGGGAGCACCCTAATGGTGAGAATTTGCCTGGAAAGTTAGAAATAGATTTTTTCTGTACTCCGGCAAGACTGGCCAGGTTTTCATCATGGACACTAAGTAATTGCTGGAGAGATTGTGGAGAAATATTTGCAGATCAGTTCCATGTTTTTTGGGGTGCCCGCAGTTAGCAAGTTACTGGAGAGATATTTTAGAGGCATTTAAAGAATTGGTGGATGCGGAAGCTGTGTTGGCCCCTGAGCTAGTATTACTCTCAATTCTGCCAGAGGCTCTCCCAATACCCAGAGGATCACTGGTAATCACTTATATGCTGGCAGCTAAAAAAGAAATTACTAGAAACTGGGGGAAGAAGATGTCTCCAAACATACAGAACTGGCAGGGAATAATGGGAGAAATGTATGTATTAGATTAATAGCTAAAAGCACAGATACATGGTCTGCATTTGAGCTTAAATGGAGGAAATGGATTCTATATATTTCATCTTTAGATCCTACTTTTATACCTTAGAAACATATCGACCCTGATGATGGTTTACGTAAATGTCTTAGTGCTCATTATATGAATTGCTTTGTAAAATATGTAAGTTGTCCTGAGACCTTTGACTAATGTATTGCTACATATCTGACTGATGTAATTAGGTACTGTCTTAACTTATACACTGTAAAAACTGTCCTATGATTTTGCAAATGAAAATATAATAAATATATAGTACAAAAAAAACAGAGTTTCAATGTTTTAAATTCTTTGATTGTGGCTCGCTAATGATCTTTGATCATGAGTCTGCAAATTCTTTGATCACGAGATTCTTTGACTACGATCTTTGATCGCGAGGAAGGGACTAGATGGCCAGATTTAAAAATCAAATATCTCAGCCCAGGGGTGACTTATGAAGTCAAACTAGGATGGGTTTTGCTCAGGGGGCTTCATTCTATCGAGTCATGCCTGTGGTTTCAGGTATTTCTCTGAAACAATTGAGTTTTAACATTTTTTATTCTTTGATCGTGAGCCTGCAAATTCTTTGGTCACTAGCCTGCAAATTCTCTGATTGTGAGATTCTTTGACCGTGATCATTGATCGCGAGGTGGGGACTAGATGGCCAGATTTAAAAATCAAAAATCTCAGCCCAGGGGTGACTTATTAAGTCAAACTAGGATGGGTTTTGCTGAGGGGGCTTCATTCTATCGAGTCATGCCTGTGGTTTAATGTATTTCTCTGAAAAAACTGAGTTTTGACATTTTTTAATTCTTTGATCATGAGCCTGCAAATTCTTTTGTCACAAACCTGCAAATTCTTCAATTGCAAGATTCCTTGATCGCGCTCTTTGTTCGCGAGGGAGGGACAAGATGGCCAGATTTGGAGGGATCCAGATAGCCCAATTTTCACAACTTTTAAAATGATATATCTCATAAATGGTTCAATCTTTTAACTTGAAATTTGGAGGGTGTTGAGGGGATGTCCTGTAGGTGTGAATTATGGTGTTTAGGTGTCGGAAAATACATTTGTTGTGGAGATATTGCTTGGCGCACTTTACATTTTGCGGAGAGTGTTTTGCATTGTGGTACTGGCTTGAAATTTATAGAGTGGCTAGCTTTACTGCTATGGACGTACTTTTCAGTTGTTAGGTCTGTAAAATGTAAACAGGTGTGGAATTATGCCACTCCGATGAATGAAAATCTCAAACTTTAAAATGTAATGTCTCGGAAATGGTTTGGTCTTTTAACTTGAAATTTGGAGGGTGTTGAGGGGATGTCCTGTACATGTGAATTATGGTATTTAAGTGTTGGAACATTAATTTGCTGTGGAGATATTGCATGACACACTTTACATTTTGCGTGTAGCATTTTGCATTGTGGTACAGGCTTCACATTTATAAAGTAGCTAGCCTTACTGCATTGGACGTAATTTTCAGTGGTTAGGTGTCTGAAATGTAAACATGTGCAGAATTATTTATTTTTATTTATTTAGCTTTTGTTAACTGGGTAGGTGCACTAGCCATGAAATGACTATTTTCAGGCACGACCCGGGAGAGTACAACAAAAAAGAACAGTGGAACAATAGCAAAACATGGGTACAGTAATAAAAAATAGAGGGAACAGTACATCAGTGCTACAAGGATACAATAAGTAGGAACAACAAAAATAATGGCAAGCAGACAAATAATGGCAGCAAGGTTTATAATAAGTGCAGAAACCACGGATTCGAACTGTGGAATGAAAGGGTTACTAAGAGAGTAGGGTTATAGAGAGAGAGAGAGAGAGAAGTGAAGAAATGGTCAGCCATAACAAGAAACACTGAAACAAGGAAGTGCACAGATTGTGGGGGGAACAAATCTAATATAGGAGGGGGATATTGAGTAGATTGGGGTAATAGGTCTAGGGTGGTTTGAAACAGGAGCATTTGCAGGACAGGATTAGATGGTTTCAAAATGCCTTCTTTAAAGCAACATTGGATGGAGCCTGGTGAATAGTTAGTGGGAAGGAGTTCTAGTATTGAGGGGCAAAACAGGCAAAAGCACTGGCGCCTTTAGAGGTAGTGTGTCTAGGACAAGAACAGGGGCAGAAACTGCCTAGCGAAGGTCATAGAAGGATGACTGTTTTTGAAAGAGACTCGCTAGGGATTGAGGAGTTTGAGATCTAATAATGCTGTCAATTATGGAGCCAAAGGCATAAAACTTAGACTCGTGGGGTGGAAGCCATCCAAGGCAGAGTAGAGGATGCAGTGGTGTTTCAGTCTGTGGAAGGAGGATGCATACCAACAGATGTTATTCTAGGTGACAGCCCATTTCTGAAGACTTGATTTGCATGCAGAGGTATAGGTGGCAACCCCATAGTTAAGTGAGGGCAGAAGTACCCCACGGGCTATGGCAAATCTAGCTGAGGGGTGAGAGCATAGCTGTTTTGATAGGCAATACCAAGTTTAGTATTTACCAACTTACAAGTTCATAGAATGTGGGTGTCGAAATTTAGTGAGGGATCCAGTGTGATACCCAGATATTTAAAAGAGCTTACCACCCCAATGGATTTGCCACTTAAGGTGGTGACTTTAAAATTATGTTGGGCTTGTTTGAGTTTACAGTTTGAACTGAATAGCATAGCTTGAGTCTTAGACTCATTTAGGACTAGTTTGTGACAATCAAGCCACTGTTGGATGAGTTGAAAGTCATGGGATAGTCATTCATTGATATCATCAGTACTTTTAGCACTAGTGTGCAGGACAATGTCATCCGCATACAGCAGGGTAGCAGTCTGCGATTATGGCACTCCGATGAATGAAATTTTGTTTTGTTCCAAGCTGGTGGCCCCACGCTCCCACCAATATGCACTCCCACCAATAGATATGATATTCAATACTTGCACTGTTATGTTATGTAGAAATTTGCAAGTTGGTTGGGCCCCGCGCTCCCACCAACTTGCGCGACTTTGTACTTTTCTATGCTTTCTCAAAAAGTTAGGAAATTCTATGTAAAAAAACTGTGTTAATGCATCATTTAGGGTTAAAACACAAAAAGTCAGGAAATGAGACCTTTAGGGTTGCCCCCTCCCCCCTCATTAACCCCATCCTCCCGAGATTGACAGATGCCGGGTGTATCATTGGTGTTGTGAGGGCCTAAATGTCACCCCATTCTTCTTTACTGTGGCTTGTGAATATGAGTACACGTGGAATGGGGTGACATTTGGGCCTCACTAACAACACACACCGAGTGTCATCAATCTCGGGAATGAGGCTACGAGGGGAGAATAAAATCTCATTGACTTTGTGTTTAACAAATAATGTAGTACATGATTTTACATAAATATATATATATATATATTAGAGGCAGAAAAACTCCATTTAATGCATCGGTTGGGGTTGTTCCACAGCGACAAAGCGAGGAAATTCGATGATAGGGTTGAAACCCCTTTGCCCCTCAGCCCACCCCCAACTGGAATCTGGGTGCGCATTGGGGTCATCGGCCTAAGTGTCACCCATCACATGTGGAAAGAAGCTGAGGAATAGGAGAATGGGGTGACAGTTAGGACCGATGACTAATCTACGATTCAATTGAGGAAACATGAGCTGAAAAGGGTTCAACCCTAATCAATTTACTCACTTGTCTCTGTACAATCAACTGATGCATTAAACAGTTTTTAGCCTCTAATTTCACTTCTTTTTGAGAATGATAATGAGAAATAGTGAATGTAATGCAGCGGTGGGAGCGAGGGGGTGATGTCTTGTCACATTGTAACATTGTGCCCGCAAACCCAAATAGTAATGCACATGGTGACGCAAAGTGAAACAGAAAGAGGAACAGTACTGTGAGACAGAAATGTTAAAAACAAATGAAGCATAACCACAAATGAAAGCAAGGAGTATGCAGCCATGGTAGGGTAGCGTGAATGGTAAGTGAAAGCAGATGCGGAACCGCAAAGCAGAAAATGGTAATGGTAAGAGTAATGTAAGCGCACAGGCTGGTTTTCTTCAAAAGCTGTATAGAGAAAGACAGTGAGTAGAAAGAATGTATGCAAAATAATGACTCTCGGAACACAAAAATCAGTAGTTGTAATAGTAAATTGTTTATATCTCAGTAACCGTACGACATAGAAAAAAAAATTAAAAGTCATATGTATTATCACTTTCCTGGCTAGTTTTATATGTAGCCCTATTATTTTCCAACAAACACTCCATGTCTCTCACCGTTTTCGAGATACGGGCCCTCAAAGGCGCGGCGAACACCGTAATGTTATCCTATGGGAAAAAAACAGAAGTTTGGACTGCCATAACTTTTGAACAATTTAATATTTTTTCATGAAATCTTTGAAAGGCACATCGGGGACCCGCCGCATACGTTCCCTGAGATTTTTAGGCCAGTCATAAACCTGCAAACACGAAACGTAGAATTCAGAAAAAGCGTAAATGTACGCGCAGATCATGCTTAATAACTCCACAGCTGTGTATCTGACCAGTACAAAACTTGGTAGACCCCAAGGTGTATGGGTCTTGATCATGTATTCCAACTTTCAGGCAAATCTGTCAAACGGTTGTAAAGTTATTAAGGTGCAAAATTTTGGGTTTAACATGTAAATGGCTCCTCTACCATAATATATATATATATATATGATACATTATGGGCAGGAGTGTGATATGGAAAATATTCTCACTCTTCCAGAGTGAGCTCTGGATACTCATAAGTGCCGAAGGCATGAGTGAGAATATTCAGAGCTCACTCTACAGGAGTGTGAATATTTTCCATAGCACACGATCTGCACATCATGTGTGCTATTTATACAATAGGGGTGGTAGTTTCAGAAACATTGTAATGTTTTCCTGTGTTCTTTTCTTGTTTCTGTGTGGTTTCTGCTCTTTCTGTGTGTGGTCTGTGTGTGTGTGAGGTTTTTTGAATGGGCTGGGAGTCTCAGAAACTTTATGGGACACAGATAAGTGTCTTTTGCAATGCTAACTGAGTAACTTGCAAGCCTCAGTGAGATAGAGAAACTGTTTTGTAAAGCAGTTTCATTTAGAATGCAGGCTGTAGTGAAATTAAGATCAGCATAGTAATGGGCTGGTAGCCTCAGAAACACTATGGGATACAGGTGATTGTCTTTTGCAATGCTAATTGAGTAACTTGCAGGCTTCAGCGAGAAAGAGAAACTGTTTTGTAAAGCAGTTTAATTTAGAATGCAGGTTGCAGTGAGTGAATAGTAAGTGTGATAAATGGCATTTATCATCACTGTGCTGATGTCATCATCATTTATCACACTCCAGTGAAGATATCTCCATTTATCACACTCTAGAAGCTCCCACCCCTATTGTAGAAATATATATATATATATATATATATATATATATATATATATATATATATATATACATACATACATACATACATATATATATTATTCTCTGCAAAAAACTTTGTCAATGCACCATTAGGGTTTCAGCAACAAAAGTTGAGAAATACTGTGTTAGGTTCTAACCATAACACCCCACACCATGTATGCAGAAACAGGCATGGGGTGTGTGCCTTGGGGTTGTGAACCCTAATGCTCATTGCAGTTTATGAGTAAGTAAGCTAAGATCGGTACAGTATAGGAGAATGGGGTGAGCATTAGGGTTCACAACCCCAAGGCACATGCCCAACATCTGTTCTTGCACTCAGGATGGGGGTGGGGTTTTAGGGTTGGGAACCCTACGACCACATTTCCAAACTTTTGTTGCTGGAATCCTAAAGGTGCATTAATGAACTTTTTTGCAGAGCATTTCCTTATTTTCTGAGATAGTATAATCGTAGGCTTATTTGCGTGTGGGTGCACAGGGCCCTCCGGGCCCAGCACTCCCAACCATCTATCATTTTTTAAAGATTGTAATTATATCCTTACTTCCATGAGGGAGTGCAGGGCAGTTTGGGCCCTGTGCTCCCATCATGCCATAATCCTCTGTGTATTTTTGTATGGTAGCACAGGGCTCTCTGGACCCTGCACTGCCATGTATGCAAAAGGCCTGCACTCTCAGCAATCCATAATGATATTCATATTTGTGTGTGGGAGTGCACAGTGCCATCCATAATTTTGGGGATATTGTAATTGTATTCCTATTTCCATGTGGAAACACATGGTCATGCAGACCCTGCACTCCAATCAGTCCTTAATGGCATCCATATTTATGTGTGGGGGCCCAGGGCCCAGTGCTACCCTTTGAGGGGAAGGAGGAGGTCACGTGGGAGAAATAAAAATGCAAATAAATCAGAAAGCTTAACAAATGTATCTTCAGCATCAACGATCTCTGCATCTGCCTCTCGTAGTGTACATTTTTCCAGCACTGACTCTTTAAATGGAGAACAATCTGATACATCGAGATGAAACTCAAAAAGAAAGAAAAAAACAAGATGGGGTAAAGGAGGAAGAACACACAGAGTAAATGAACTTGGAACTGATTCTCAGAACTTAACTGTAGAGAATTTAACTAACAAAACATTTTCTGAACACCAACTAGGAGTTTTAAGTTACGGATTGTCTTTTGTGCCATTGCATCAGATGAATCGATTTGAAGTATATTGTGATTTTTGCAAGCTGTTTAGAATAGTGAATTTATGTAAACATCTTGCAAAAAATCCTACTGCATTAGGCATTTCATCAGAAAGTGATAGTAGATCCAGCAGTGTTTCAATTATCCTTCTACTAGTACTATGAGTCAGGCATCTCTGGATTTGAGAGCTGAGCTGCACCCTGCCCGCATAGCCTTCCAGGAGAGGTACGAACATCCACCCGACTGGAGGAATCAGCGTCCTGCCTTTTTTAAATCTGGTGCCTTTATAGACTCTCCTCTCCTAAGCAAATTGGGCTGGACTTGCCTGTAGTGAGCAATCCCCGGTAATTCAGGGCAGCTTGCACAGTACGTTTAGAACTCTGTCTGTCCTCTAATTAATTTGAATTTACCTTTTAATGCTGTTTTGCCAGTTTTACTGGATGAACTATTTGAGCTCCCACTTGCATCTGGTCTTTGCTTTTCCCTGCACGCTAGTGACAGCTCCCCACCGCCCCGACCATGCCCACCCTTGGCTGACTCTACTTATATAGACCTTGGTGGTCAGGTGACTAAGTCCCCAATCTACCATCTGCAGGCTATAATCTTGCACAGCTATAGGGTGCCAAAAACAATCTGCTCCTGCTCTCGGCTCCTTCAGTTCTACTATCAACAATTGCAGTACCCTCTCCTTCCAAAATTAGGGAGAGTAACCTCCGTAATAGGAATATAACCTAAATAGGGATCACACACTTAATTAATAATTGGCATTTGCCTTGTTTATCCTCCCTGCCAAAGTAAATAAAAAAGGAAAATCAGCTGCCAAATCCTACTCACAAAACAGTCCTGCACGCTATGAAGATTATGGCTCTCCAAACATACTCAGCACTACTATTAATATTCATAATCATACCTTTTGTGGGCCAATGGTGTAACCCCTTTCCTCAAAATGCTCCAGGCCACAGCCTAACTCCTTGCTACACATTATGGGCACATTATGGAACCTTACTGTTCACTTGCTGCCGAAAGCCATATACACCCTTGATTCCCCTAAAGAGTTTGTTCCAGCCCAGTAGCAGTAGCCTAGTGCTAGCACAGTTTCTCTCTCCTCTCTCAATGAAAGGGCAATACCCTCACACCTTCACAGTGAATTCCAGTAGGGAGAAGACCAAATTGCTCCTTTTCATTGCAGCAAAAAAGACAATACTATTGCTACTATTACTTTCCGGGGATGTGCTTCCCAACCCAGGACCACTAAATACCAGGATTAAGGCAGAAAAAAGGACTGTGGCCTACAGATTGTGGCAATGAACATTGGTAGCCTGTTACCTAAACTAGCTGAGTTCCAGGCATGGACACTCATGCATTGCCCTGACATCATTTGTTTCACGGAGACATTGCTAACTGCCAAAACTAAGGATAATGCAATAGCGTTACATGGTTATGAAGCCTTCAGACTTGACAGAGCAGGTAAAAGGGGTGGGGGTTGTCTCATTTATGTAAGGGAATCAATACCGGGGGATGTTCTACCAATAACTGGTGCCTCTGAGGACCATGAGTTGCTTGCAGTTTAACTCCTCTATGGCAACAACAACAAGTCCCTTACCATTGCCTCTGTTTATCTACCACCCAGGAAGGCAAAAGTGGGACTTTGTATAGCAATGGAGGCTCTCCCCAAAATCAGAAAGAACTGTGAAATCATAGTTACCATCGATTTCAATGTTAATTGGCTCTGCAAGGAATCTGACACCTACAAGGACCTAGTCTCCAGTGAGAACCATACTCAAATAGTATCCAAACCAACCAGACTGAACTATAAAAGTGGTAACAGTACTCTGCTGAACTGGATCCTAACCAGCTGCCCCTCAAGGATCACTAATGTGTCAGTACTCTCTGACTCACTGAGTGACCATTCTCCAGTTATTTGCATGTGGTCAAATAAATATAAAAAAGCTCCTCCCACTTGGATCAAAAGTAGAGTTATTAAGAGGGGTCAGTTAAGAGCATTTAAAGCTGCTCTATCTCAGATCAATTGGACCCCCCTCGATAAGCAGTGAGACATAGACCTTGCACTGAATTACTTCACTGACAAATTCAACAACATCTACAACATTAATGCCCCAGTCAGGAATAGAAAAATCAGGGGTCCAAGAATGGGTGGATTATTCATGACCTGTTAGAGCAAATGAGGGATTTTTTATGACCTATTAGGGCAAATGCGGTGCAGGGCAAGGCACTTGGGCAGCCAAGTTGATGACCAGAAATACAGGGCAGCCAGGAACCTTACAAGGCTTGCTAAAGCCAATTTCTGTAAGGAACAGATGAACAGGAGCTGGGGAGATGTTAAGAGATTTTGGGAGAACATAAAGAATCTTCTAGGGAAAGAAGACAGGAAGCACCTCACTGAATCTTTTAATGCAGCATTTTCAGATCTGAGCTTGGTACTCCCTTTCAGCTACCTCAAGGCCACTGTACCCTCCCTGAATACCCCTAGTCCCAAATCTAACCAACCAAACTTCTACTTCAAATGCATCACTGTCAAGGAGGCTAGGACATATCTAAAAAAGGTTCTAGGAAAAACAAGGCTTGGCAGTGATAAAATTGACATGAAGCTGGTTGTCATTGCTCTGGACGAAGTTATAGTCCCCATCTCAAATATTTTGAACAAATCCCTTGCCTTGGCTAAATTCCCATCAATTTGAATGTTGGCACTGGTGACACCAGTACTCAAAAGTGGGGACTGGTCATGCACTACCAACTATAGGCCCCATCTCAATACTCTCCCCTCACTCAAAGGAGTTGGAGAGGATTTCTGGCAAATCAGATCATGGAGTACCTCCTGAAACATAATCTACAATGTCCCCAACAAAATGGTTTCTGGAAGAACCATAGCACGTCTTCTGCTTTGGTTGAGTTCACTGATTATGTTTATAAGGCCAAGAATGGCGGTAAATTGTGGGTTCTTTATTTATAGATCTTTTTTTTTGTGACTTGCTCAGGGT
The DNA here is from genome assembly GCA_016271365.2 of Neoceratodus forsteri. NCBI lineage: Eukaryota > Metazoa > Chordata > Ceratodontiformes > Ceratodontidae > Neoceratodus > Neoceratodus forsteri. Next base: position 997,591,838 of record CM057455.1, read on the forward strand.
CACACAGTATTCAAGTGGAGGCTGTGGGATTCAAACCCAGGTCTCCAGATTTGCTGCTCAGATCCTTAAACCACTGTGCTACACTGCCTTTGGGATGGAGAGCAGAGAGTGCTTGTTTGCAGCTCAGGAGTGAAGAGTGTACCCAACCTCACTGGAATCATGGAATGGTGAGTCAGGAGCCCGGGCATGGTAGGCCCTGGGCTGGCGGGGAGATTTTAGTGTAGTACCACCTAGCGGGTGGCTTGGGGGAGTGCCTACAAGACAGATGGCTGCAGCAGAAGCATGACATGAAGAGAGGACTGGCAGGCAGCATTTTTTTGTGCTAGAATGCTTGTGAAGGGGCTGGCTATGTGGGGCAGGTCCATGAGGGAGCTCAGCATAGGGCCAGGAAGAAAGGGGGCGCCTACCCCTCGTGTATATTGCCTGGTTTTGTGGGCCTGGGTGGGGGATTGGATGGCACCTGAGTTGGTGGGTTAGGCACAACCCTACTTGTAGTAAAGTAACTGTTTCTACTGCTAATGCTTTAATCTAATTTTTTGAGCAATTTCATTCTGTTTGGAGTTTGTGTTATTTTGAATTTTCTCCCAGACTATGTGCAGCATATTTAATAGTAAAATGTATAATTGTTATTGCAAATGGTCAGGGTGTAGCAAGTTCAGGACCGGTGCTTTCTGAAATATAGGCTAGTGATGCTACCGGAGGGGTTTTTGCCATGTGGGTAGATGGGCAAGATGGCCACTGGGCCTGTAGGAAGGTGGCACCTGCCCCTCACCGGAGGCCTAGGGCCACGTCATGGGCAGCCACTGGCACATTGGTCTTGGAGTGGATCTGAGGGGCAGCACAGTTGTTTGGGCTGGGGCACAGTTTGGGGTTGGGGCGCAAGGCAGGGGGGCACCCACGTGGTGATTGGGTTGTTGGTGGTCATCAGGTGGCTGCTCTGTGTGGCAGCAGGATGGGCCTACAGGCTGAATGAGGACCCCTGGAAGGGGTCATAGAGGGTTGTTGGTGGCCTGACCCGCGTTTGGAAGGCAACAGCTGGACCCCAAGGGGATGTTGCTCATGCTGTGCTGTGGGCTCAAGGGTGTTAGCAGGGATCATGGATAATGCACAGGGTACACCGGCCCAAGTATGGGCAAAGGGGAAGAGGCCATATACAGGAGGGCAGACACAACTGACCAGTGGAGGTGCGGCAAGGCCCATGAGCGGGGGGTGGCTTATCAGGGGGCAGGGGAGGGGCCCAATCAGGGCAGGGGTGACATGGGGACTCAGGGAAGTATGGCCCTCGAGGGGCCTGGTGCAAGGCAGCCTACCTGGTTGGGGATTGCGTATGAGCAGTGGCAGGCAGCTACGGGTTGGTGCCCAGATGGGCACACAAGTTTAAAGGGGCAGCTGGGGACACAGCCAAAGGAAGGGGGGGCCCCAAAGTGGTGCACTAAATAGTCACCTCAACTCTGGTATGTTTTGTTCAGCAGAGAGGATAGCACTGAAGAGGGCCCCGGTTTCCAGTGCCAAGCTGAGGGAGGAAACATCCAAGCTGATGGACAAGATGACAGAACTCATTGAGATGGCCCAGCAGTGGGAGGAAGAAGGGGAGGCGACAAGGAAGAGGAAGGAGTGGGTGGACAGGGGCAGGTGGGGAAGATGCCACACGGAGCTGTGCCCAGCCCTCTGCCTGCCCCTCTGCTGGAGCTCACACCAGCACCAGTTGGACCAGGCCCTAGTGGGGGTAAGGGTAATGTGGATTTATCAAATGAAGGGGATTTGAAGGAATACCTGGAAGGTCTGCTTGGGGATATGGGGAAAAAGGAACTGGAGAAGATGGAGAAGGCACTGCAGGTGATAAAAAAAGGTGGTGGGGATGGTACAGGAGCCACCGAGGAGCAGAAAGGGGGGAAGAAGTTGTATGAGGTACCACCAGGTTTTACACTAGGTGACCACGTCCCTCCCTCCATCAAAGAGAAGATTTGGAAGGGGGAATATGGACATCTTTGGGTTGGCTGATGAGGACACAGCAAAGAAGTATGAGCAAAAGGAGTTGGTGGAAAAATCCGAGATGGTGGTGGGACTGGCGGTAGTGGGGCATAAAGAGGAGAAGGAGGCCAAATACAAGAGGAAGAATATAGACATGTGGCAGGTGGGATTCTTGGTCTACAGTGCACTGGTGCTGGGGAAGCAACTGAAGTTAGGAATTCCCCTCCTGACATACACAGCCATCATTTGGGATGCTTACAAAGCAAACCTGGGGTATGGGTGGCTAAAATACGATGACACATTCAGGAAGCAGATGGTGGCAAAAGGGGACCTCAGGTGGGACTGCACCCACTCGGAGCTGTGGGTGCATACTTTGTCAGGTCCAGCAGGGGGGGCCTGGGGGGGAACCCAGTAAAAAGAGCATGCCAACCCCAGCAGCCAAGACCTGCTGGGGGTACAACAGTTCCTCTTGCACATGGGTGAATTGTAAATTCTGGCACGTGTGCTCACGGTGCTTGGGCCAGCACCCGGCGGTGAGCTGCCAAATGGGTGTGATCGGGGTAGCCGGCAAGGGGGTCAAGGCCAGGACCAGTCCTTTCAGGGGGGCCGGGGGGTTCAGTGGGAAGGGAAAGAGGCCCACAGCAGGGGAGGATACAATTCCAGTTATGGGTGGAACTGAAGTTGAGATGGGGGAGGGGCATTGGTGCTTTTCTCTGGCACAAACCTCAATAGTCCGGGAGGTGGTCGAGGCCTGGACACAAGGGTACTTGGACACAGTTAAAGCCACTCTGCTGTGCCAAAGTTTCAGGCAGGATTTCCCTTTGTGTTTTGAGGGAGCAAGGAGAGAAAGGGGAGCAAAGAATTTGGGGGTAATAAAGGGGAAGGAGGCTGTAGTCAGGAGGAAGATCCAGAAGGAGGTGCAGGCAAGGTGGGTGGAGGGTCCCTCCGTCGAGCCCCCCCTGCTCCACCTTTCAAATATCTCCATGGGGGGTAGTACCAAAGAAGCAGGAGGGGGAGTTTTGCCTCATCCCCCACCTGTCCTACCCGGAAGGGGCCTCAGTGAATGAAGGGATCCCTGAGGATCTGTGGGTAGTGTCCTACACATCTTTGGGCCAAGCAGTGTTGATGATCAGGGTAGTCGGGGGGCCGGGTTAGCAAAGACAGACCTAGAGTCCAACTTTCTGTTATTGCCAGTGAGGCCCAAAGATTGGGATCTGCTGGGTTTTCAAATTGAGGGTGGGTTGTATTTCGACAAAGCCATGCCAATGGGTTGTTCCATGGCATGTGTGACATGTGAAGCTTTCAGTACATTGGTGCAATGGGTTTTTGGGTGGAGATATGGGCACAGGAGGGGAGCGCACTACCTGGATGATTTTCTGATCATTGGGAGTGATAAGGCAGAGGTGGAGGGGATGTTAGCTGATTTTAAGGAAATGTGGGGGGGTGATAGGGATCCTGCTGGCAGAGGGCAAGGCTGAGGGCCCAGCATGCAAACTGGAACTCCTAGGGATAGAAATAGATACAGTGCAAGAGTGCTTCTGCCTCCCGGGAGACAAGGTGGCTCATCTTAGGGGCTTGCTGGAGAAAGAGGGTACCGATGGTATTAGTTCAACAGCTGCTGGGCACCTTAATTATGCCTACAAGGCCATAAGCCCAGGCAGAGCTTTTACCTGGAGATTGGCATGGGCAATGGGGAAGGCAAAGATGCCACATCAGTGGGTGGATATCATAAAAGGGGTGCGGGAGGATCTGAAAGTGGAGGCAGAGTTTCTGGAGAATTACATCGGGGTCACATTCTGGCAGGAGGAGTGGGCCTATAACACAGACCTGGTGCTGTACACTGGTACCTCCGGGGCCCTGGGGATGGGAGTCTGTTTTCGATGGGAGTGGATTTCGGAGGCCTGGCTGAGCGCATGGGGGGAGGCGGGTTTCCTGAAGGATATTACATTTCTGGAGATATAACCCATCTTCATGGCCCTGAAAGTGTAGGGGGATAGGATGAGTGAAAAGTGCATATTGTTTTGGTGTGACAGCAAAGGGGTGGTGGAGGTGATCAATAGACAAGGGGGTTTCATGGACACAGTGGGCAGAGTAATGTGGCAACTAGTATTGTTGGTACTGCAGCTGAACTTGTCATTTAAGGCATGGCACATTGAAGGTGTTCAGAACGACATTGCTGACAGTCTTTCCCGCTTGCAGTTAAACAGGTTCTGGGACTTGGCTCCATGAGCAGCAGTATACAGGACCAAGGTTCCGGACCAGCTGTGGGAGATTGGATGGGGACAGCCTGATGGCTGTACCAGAATTCTTGGTTGGCCAACATGCTAAAAGCCTATGAGGGGGCGTGGGGGACCTTCCAGGAGTTCTGGGCCCAGGAGGGGCTAGAGGTGGCTGCTCTGGCCACAGAGGACCAGGTAAAGCAGTTTATAGTTAAGCAGTGGGGAGAAGGAATGGTCCACACCACCATGGGGGTACTGTTGGCATGGATCGGGTGGGTCTGTAGGAATTGGAGGTGGCCGGACCCAACCAAGGACAGGGCCATGATGCAAATGCTCTAGGACTGGCAGAAGGGCCATGGAGTGAGGAGGGATGGGAGGAGGCCCATCTTAGGGCAGCTTTTGAAAAGGGTTATGGGGCCATGTAGCATGTATGCACATCAGCCAAAGAAGCCTGTTTCTCCGGACTAACTTTGCAGTCATGGGAAGAGGGGCTTTCAGGATCAGAGAGGTGGTGGCTCAGAGGAAGTCAGAATGGCAAGAGGGTCTGCAGTCAGGTAAGGTCAGTTTTGGACAGGACCCCATGGTGGTGCAGCTGTCCAGATCAAAAATAGATCAGCTGGGCAAGGGAGGCTGAGGTGCTGCAGCAGCAGGCACCTGGGGAAGTTTGTGCTGTGAAGGAATTGGAGGAGTACAAGAGAACCCGGGGGGATGGATGGGGAGTTTGGTTCTGACACAGAGATGGGAGCCCAGTGATGGGTTTCCAGGTGGGGTGGGTCCCTGAGAGGGCGCTAAGGTTTGTAGGGGAGGACCCAGACCTTTTGGCCCCCCCTTCATTCTGGAGAGGGGTGGCTTCAGAGGCCTTGATAAGGGGTGGTTCAGAAGAGGAGGTGAAGATGGTGGGGTGGTGGAGGTCCAGTTGCTACAAAAGGTAGGTCAGGTGCTGATGGTAACGGTTGTTTTGTTTTTTCCTTTACCAGGCAGGAGGAGCACAGAAGCACATCTGGATTGTGGGCACTCCTTTATTTATTGGGCCGAAAAGTTTGCAGCAACCAGGCATGGTGGGACACAACTGCGGACAGAGGTGGAACACACTAAAGTGCATTGGAAGGTGATACGGGGCATGAGGCGGGCCCAGTTGATGCCACTATTCGAAGAACTCAGGGTTCGGTGGAGCAGACTGGATATGCTAATCATACATCTAGGGAGGAATGATCTGGGGGAGACCCCGGTGGGGGTGTTGGTACAAGCCATAACAGTGGCTCTGTACAGGGTAAAAGGGTGGTGGCCAGGGGTGCTGATTGGCTGGTTTAAGATCACCTCCCGGAGGGTTTGGCAGCATGCCATTGAGGTCAGAGTTGTGGAGAAGTGGAGGAAGCGGCTCAATAGGAAGGTAGCCAGGGTAGTTATAGAAATGAAGGGAGTACATATACAGTGCAGGGACATTTCCATTGAAGCCCCTGAAGTTTATAGGTCAGATGGGGTCCACCTCTTGGAGTTTGGCAAGTGCTTTTTCCTAAGGCCTCTGGTAGACCTAGTGGGTGAGGTGGACAGGAAGGGACCTACTGTAGATACTAACCCGCAAGGGGGGAGCCCCATCTTCCAATGCTAGGCTGGAGATGGGTCAGTGGAAGGGAGGGAGGGAGCAAGAGAGGGAAAAGGGGGGTAGGCAGAAGGGGGGAGGAAGCAGGGCAACATGGGCTGGGGTCAAATGGCAACCAGGCATGGATGTAAAAGGAGGAGGGGAAAAAGGGGATAGGCTAGGGGGTCGGATCTTAGTGTCCAGACCTAGGAGGGAGGAGGTCCTGGTAAGATGGTACCTGGTACTGGCGATGGTGTAGGAGGTCATATCTGGCGTCCAGACCCCAAAGGTAAGAAGCAGAAGAAGAGGGCCAAGGATGAAGATCACAGAGATATAAAACAATGGACTGGTTTAAGAATGTGGTTTTTGGACTGAAACTGGGAAATGTGGATTTTATAAGTGAAATATAAATATTAATCTTACTCATAGCAATGCTTTGTGATACCTGCTACTGTTTGCTGCCTAGTACTGTTATTTATGCCTAGTATGCTCTAATTATTTTAACCTCAGCTGATTTATTTACTGTGTGCCTGTTGATTTTAGTTCTTAGGTTGGGTTCCCAGCGACTTACTGCGTTTGTGCTGTGTACTATCTGGGAGCGCCTGCAGGCCCACTGCGTGGCTGGCGTCTCTCAGGTGCTCTCTCCCCAGGCTCCATTATTCCTCCCTGTCTCTCTCTCAGGCCTCTCCTGGTTTGCGCTTGCGCACTGGGGTCTGGCCTACCTCCTGTCCCTCAACCAGCCTTCTGCTGCATACTAATCAGGTTCTTTGTTTCCTTTTCAGGCCATGGGATCCTCTCTCTTTACCCACACAAGCCAGCAACTCACCGGGGATACAGCACATGGACCGCAGGAGCCATTAACGGTAATACTGGCTCCCTTCCTGCATGAGCACCTTCTGAGGGGGTGTTAGTCCGTTAACATTTTGTGCCAACTGCCCTGCCTGCCCCAGCCATCCTCCCACCTGGAGGTGTCCCTTAATTTATAGTCCCTCCCCATCACATGGCTAAGCTTCCATTTCCTCCTTAGAAGCTTATACTTTTCCACCACCAGAGGACTCCCCGCCTTTCCTCTTACTTCAGTCTCCCTTCTGCACTCTTCACTGCTCTCCTCTCCACCCTCTCCTGCCCCTCCACCTGCTATTGCACCATCTGGCTTCTAGAAGGCGGTATTACCCCCTTCTTTTGTGCTTCCTTCTCTAGGTTTTAACCCCTTCCTCTGTCACTAATCCCATCTCCTCTTAGCCTTCTTCTTCCCATTTCCCTCACTGAAGCCTCTACTTCTCTTTCCCCATCTCTGGGTTTTGAACCCTGTACCTTCTGCTCTGCAGATGGGCACCCCACTGCTGCGCCACTCTGGCTGCCCTACTATCCTGTGTCTTTTGGCTACTCTTATTCCTCCTTTCCCCTCATCCCTTGTCTCAATGGCCTTCCTCTTCCCATTTCTCATACTCAACACTCTGCTCCTCCTTGCTCCTCCTCCACTCACCCCCCAAGACCCACATTATTCATGCCTCCCTTACAAACCATACTTCATCTCATCACTCAAAACTCACCAGTTACCCCCACCTCACTCTCCTCCCATGCACCCTGGGTCATCTAACCCCTGTCCTCCGACCTCATGTGTCAGCACTTCCTCCTTGCCTCCCCTACTCTCCGAGCCCTACCTATCCCAACCTCTCTCGCAAAGCACACCAAACCATGGATCACCATTCCATCCCAGAGGAAAGCCCTACACCAGCTGTTGCTTTGAACACCCTCCCTCCTCCTCCTGTTATCTGGGAACATCCACTCTAACCCAGGCCCTACCACCTCACCCGTCCAGCCACAGGCAACTGCCTCTGGACTACACATTGCATGTATCAATATCTGTAGCCTCCCTAAAAAACTCAGTGACCTACAGGTATGGGTAGTCCAACATCAACCTGATATTCTTGCAGTCGTGGAAACCTGGCTGTCCAAGTCTACCCCCCAAATCTTTCATCTCGCTCCCTGGTTACACTCTGTACCACATCGATAGAAGAGGCAAATGAGGGGGTGGCTGTGCTATCTACCTACAAGACCACCTCCAGGCTCAAACCCTGCCCCCCACAACTTGCAAATGGAGCACAAACCCTATCTCTTAATATTTCCCCTGTTCCCTTCAGGGCCCCTCTTATTCTTACAGTAGTCTACATCTCATCCCGAGGACAAAAACCAGCCATCCAGTCACTCATGGATTATCTTGCCACACTCCCTCCAAATATAGAACTGGTCACCCTAGGTGAACTCAACATTAACTGGCTCGCACCTTCAACATCTTACTGCAAAGACACACTGGCAGCCCTGGACATCTCCCAACTTGTCACATGCCCTACCCACCTCAATCAAAATAGTGGTACTGCCACGTTGCTAGATCTGGTTCTCTCAAACTGCTCCCATAAAATTTCTGACATCTTCATCCTTCCCAACTCACTCAGTGATGACTCCCCCATCATTTTCATCTGGTTCTGCCTAACAAAATAACCTCCCCCCAAGACTATCCTCTCCAGACTTCTCAAACCTGGCAAGCTTAGAGAATTAAAATTATATCTTGCCCGTTGGAACTGGTCCCCCAGTACCAATATCAGGGCCTTGATGCACTAAACTGCTTCATAAGCACCTTTAATGACACCTGTAATAGGTTTGCTCCCCTCACTAAGAAAGTTGTTAAAGGACATGTCACCCCATGGATCACCCCAACCCTACTTGACCTTATGCGTCGCCGGGACAATTTGTAGAAAAAAACCTAGAATCAGATAGCCCACAAGACAGACAACTCTACTGAGCTATGCGCAACAGCTGCACATGGGCCATATGGAAGGCTAAGGCCAAACACTTCAAAGCTGCCCTGACCACAACATGGGGCAATGGTCTCAAATTCTGGGACAACCTGAAATCCCTCAATGGCAAGTCCACCCACCCAGACCAATTGAACATAAATGGGTCCATCACTAACGACCCTCAGCTGGTTGCCAAAATGCTCAACACCACTTTCTCTGATCTCAGGTCTACCCTCCCCCCAAATTTCTTCAGACCAACTCCCCCATCCTATCTCCCCGTCATACCCTCCTTTCTGTTTCAGCACTCTCTCTCCACAGGAAACCAAACCCTACCTTCTCAAAGCCCTTCGTGGCTCATGACACAGTAGTGACACCCTTGACCTCCGGATCCTGGCTCTGACACTTGACAAAGTCATCGACCCCCTAACTTCCATACTAAACCTCTCTCTCTCTCTCTCTCTCTCTCCCCCCACCTGGGTAAGTTCCGCACTTTGTGGAAAACAGCTCATATTACCCCATACACAAATCAAGTGCTCACCTTACCTCTAGCAACTACTGCCCGATATCAATCCTTCCCCCACTCTCCAAGACACTAGAATGCATCGTGGCAGACCAATTCACTGAGCACCTCTCCAAATATAACTTGCTATCTACTGAACAGCACGATTTCAGACAGGGCCATAGCACCACCAGTGCCCTCCTGGAATTTTCCAGTTTCATACACTGGGCCCTGACAACGGCAGGTTGGCCAGCGCTGTATTCCTTGACCTGTCCAAGGCATTCAACACCATGAATCACTCACTCCTGCTCTCCACCTCTAACAAATTGGCCTGTCCCAAGAATCTGAAGCCTGGTTTTGGACTACCTGTCAAACCGCACCCAGTTAGTAAAAACACACCACCCTCTCAAGGCACCTACTAGTACTCTCTGGGTCCCACAGGGGTCCATACTTGGGCTTCTCCTCTTCAGTCTCTACCTTAACTCTCTGCCCAAGGCATGCTCCAGTAAACTCCTCCTATATGCAGATTACACTATCCTATATGCATCCCAGTCCAACCCTGTCAACTTAGAACTCTCTCTCTCTCCAAACTTCCTTCTCTGAGGCCGAGTCTTGGTTCACCAAACACAAGCTTGTGCTAAACCAGAAAAAGTCCAAGGTCATGCTTTTCGCCCACCTTCAGAACAAGCTCAAACATTCCCCCTTACACATCAGTACTTCCCTTACTCTACCCCTTGAACAGGTGCACTCATTTAAATACCTGAGAGTCACCTTCAACCCAGCCCTCACATTCCATGACCATACCCACCACCTCTGTACAGCTGTCAACACCATGTCAGCCTACTATATCACCAGTGGCACTGCTTCCCTCCAGAAGCCCTCCAACTTGCCATCACCTCCTCAGTTCTATCAATACTAGACTATGGCATTATTATATATGGGACTGCTGATAACACTACCGTCCAAAGAGTAAAAGTGTCCCTAAACAAAGCCTGCCACCTCACCCTGGGTTGCCGAAACACCACCTACACCTGCTCCCTCTACAGCCAAACAAACTGGCTGGATTTCGATGGCAGGCTTCAATACCACATGTGCATCTCAGATAAAAAGCTCTCCGCTCACACCGCCCCCAGCCTCTCCCTCCTGCAACCTGCCCCCACACACGGACCACTGGAGCTCCCTCAAACCTCCCTCCTGGTGCCACAGCAAAAACTCTCTCGGCCAACGCTTTTTCTCCTACAGAGCACCCTCCTGGTTTAGCTCCCTTCCCCTCTCACATTACCCAGGAAACGAAACTTGGCCAATTTAAATCCCTTCTCTGCTCTCACCTCATTGCCTCACGCTCCTGTAACTCCCCCTAACAACTCCACTGCCTGACAATGGACTCTGTCCTGCCTGTTCTGCCCCCCTCTCCCCTATTATGACAATGGACTTTGTCCCACCTGCTATCCTCCTCATTTCACTCCCCTCAATATCCTGTCCCCTCTTGAGTGGCCTTATACACTCATGGCTAGGCTCCTCCCCATTCTCCCTCTCCCTGCTCTGATCCCTCCTGAATATATGACTATAGTCTTTATAATCTTAGTACCTTGTGCATAACCACTGTCCCCCTATATATTCTAATTGCTCATCTCTTATACTCAGCACATGTATGTTTTATTTTACCTAAATGTATTTACTCCATATATGCTCTATTTAATGTACCTCTATTTTTCAAGTTGCATCTGTATCTCACTGTTGTTTGCTATGTCTATCTATTGTATATTGATGCGGAGCCTTTGAATAGGAGTCTTTGACTCAAAGGATTGTAATTCCGATCACCTCAAATAAATAAATAAATAATTGGTGTTCAATAAACTGTTGCCAATGAGCAACCAAGCTAGAAGTTGTGAAGAATCTTCATTTCCAGAAGGGATCAGATGACAAATAGGATTGCCACTAAAAGGCAACCTGAATTGTCATCTGGCCCATATGGGAATGACCAAGAGAGGAGATGGGGGGGTAGGTGAAGCAGCTGGGAGGGTGGGGGCTTGGTGAGGTCACTGGATGAGTCATGCAGGTGTCATTTGATACAGGTGAAGAGCCAGGTGGGATTGGTCAGGGAGAGAGACCAAGTGGGATCCTGATTTGGGTCCTGAGGGGGTTTATAAGGTGATACAGCCCTCAGGTCTCCCTCTTTTGCAGGGAATTTGATCCCACCCACCCACTCTCCCTAGGAGGGACATAACAGGGGGCAGAGATGAGGGTGGGTGATGCTCGGGGCCGCAGTAGGGAGGCAGGTGGCTTAAGGGAAGTAAGAGGGTTCTGGTAGAAGGCATGGTGCTGTGGAGAGGCCGTGGTGGTGGGCTGAATGAGCCCAGTTGGGCAGCAAGTGGCCCATGCATGTGGGAAACTGGGGAAGGGGGAAGAGTGGGGGAAGCAAGAGGAAAGCAGGGGGTTAGGCAGAAGGGAAGGGGGCAGGGCAACATGGGCTGGGGTCAAATGACACCCAGGCATGGACATAAAAGGGGGGAGGGGAAAAGGGGATAGACTAGGGGTCAGATCTTAGTGTCTGGATCTAGGATGGAGGAGGTCCTGGTAAGTTGGTACCTAGTACTGGTGATGGTGTGGGGAGTTGGATCTGGCGTCTGGACCCCGAAGGCAAGCAGCAGAAGAAGAGGGCCAAGGATGTTAGATCAAAGAGATATAAAAGAATGGACTGGTTTAGGAATGTGGTTTTTGGACTGAAACAATAAAATGTGGATTTTATAGGTGAAGTGTAAATATTATTTGGTGTTCAATAAACTGTTGCCAATGAGCATCCAAGCTAGACGTTGTGAAGAGTCTTCATTTCCAGAAGGGATCAGATGACAAGTAGGGTTGCCACTAAAAGGCAACCTGAATTGTCATGTGGCCCATAGGGAGTGACCAAGGAGGAGATGGGGAGACGGTAGGTGAAGCAGCTGGGGAGGGTGGGGTGGGGTGGGGCTTGGTGAGGTCACTGGATGAGTCATGCAGGTGTAATTTGATGCAGGTGAAGAGTCAGGCAGGATTGGTTAGGGGGAGGGACCAAGTGGGATCCTGATTTGGGGTCCTGAGGGGGTTTATAAGGTGATACAGCCCTCAGGTCTCCCTCTTTTGCTGGGAATTTGATCCCACCCACCCATCCTAGGAGGGATGGAACGGGGGGGCAGAGGTGGGAGCTGGTGATGTTCGGGGCTGCAGTAGGGTTACAGGTGGCTTAAGGGAAGTAAGAAGGCCCTAGCAGAAGGCATGGTGCTGTGGAGAGGCAGCGGTGGTGGTCTGAATGAGCCTAGGTCGGGCAGCAAGTGGCCCGTGCATGTGAGAAACTGGGGAAGGGGGAAGGGCAGGTGGAGTAAGAGAGGGAAAGAATGGGGGTAGGCAGAAGGGAGGACATGGCAACATGGGCTGGGGTCAAATGGCACCCAGGTGTGGACATTAAAGGGGGAAGGGGAAGAGGGGATAGGCTAGGGATCGGATCTTAGTGTCTGGACCTAGGAGGGAGGGAGGGAGGAGGTCCTGGTAAGTTGGTACCTGGTATTGGTGATGGTGCAGGGGGTTGGATCTGGCTTCTGGACTCCGAAGGCAAGAAGCAGAAGAAGAGGGCCAAGGATGTAGATCAAAGAGATATAAAACAATGGACTGGTTTAAGAATGTGGTTTTTGGACTGAAACAGGGAAATGTGGATTTTATAAGTGAAATGATATTAATTGGTGTTCAATAAACTGTTGTCAATGAGCATCCAAGTTAGAAGTTGTAAAGAGTCTTCATTTCTAGAAGGGATCAGAATACAATTTAACTCCCAATGAAAGAACAGTTTTTGGCGAGCTTCAATCTATGACAGATGTAGTCATTAAACCCTTGGCTAAAGGGGGAAATGTGGTAATTTTAGGTAAATAATATTATGTAGCCAAGGCTAAACGCCAAGTAGGGACATTAACACTTACCTACCCCATCACAAAATCCCATGCTTCACTATCAAGAAAAACTTACACCTTTTTTAATTTAGCAGTGGAGGAGGGTTGGATTAGTGACTCTGATAGTGATGTTTTAAATTGTGAACATCCAGTAACCCCTGGTGTTTTATCATATACCTAAGCCCTGAACACCTAATTATTTTAGGCAATGCATCTTCAATGGAATCTTTAGCGAGTTATTTGGATGGATACTTACAGCAAGCGGTAATAAGACTGCATTCTTATATAAAAGACTCAACAACAGTGTTACAGGAATTACATCAGTTTATGTGGCAGGAGTCATTTGTATGGCTTACAGTAGATGTAACTTCACTATACACAAGCATTGAGCATAAAGTAGGTATCCTAGCCATCAAAAGCATGTTAGAAAAATCCTTAAATATCCTGTGACTTTTATTTGTTTAGCCCTAGATTTAATTCTCAAAAGTAACTTTTTCCTGTTTGATGGGCAATATTATTTGCAGAAAAGAGGTAAAACCATGGGTTCATCGGTCACCCCCTCTTACACCAACCTCTTCATGAGGTGGTGGGAGAAGGGGGCGATCTATAATGCAAAAAAAATCCTTTCTATAATTCTGTTATAAAATACCTATGCTTTATCAATGACATTATAATTGTCGGGGCAGGCACCGAACATGACCTGCATAGTTTTCTAACTTAGATTAACGATAGCGAATTGGAACAATGATTCACTGCACAATACATTGAGTCACAGATTAAATTTTTGGACCTTACACTTTTTAGCAATCCAGAAGAAGTAGTCCAGAGTAAAGAATTTCACAAAAAGACAGCAGGTAACAGCCTATTACATGCTCGAAGCTCTCACCCGATCCATACTACAAATAATTTACCATTTGAACAACTGGTGTGGCTAAAAAGAAATAGTTCTTTACCAGCTGATTTTTTAACAGCAAAGGATAACTTATTTGCCAGGTTAAGGGTCCATGGATATTCAGAAACAGTTTTACAAAGTGCCTTGGATCGGGTTAATGCTTTAAGCAGACAGGACCTTTTGAAATATGAGGACACTAAAACAGGTATGATAAAATCACATTTGTGACCATGTATAGTCCAATTTCTATGGACCTCAGGACTATAATTAATAAGGTTTCATGTCATAACAGCGATCGCAAAATAGCGATCGCTATTATGGTGAGTGTATGTCGCCAAAAAGCAAATCATTGATATACACATGCCAATGAACAGACATCCGGCAAGGAATTTAAGTATTTCAGCCCTCGCACCCCATGATTAAGGATTACCAACTCCACGGGGGTGCTTGTCGGGGAGGGAGCAACATTCCAAAATAAATAATAAAATACACAGTAGCAGCAGCAACATTTTCTTCCCCCAGTCCCCAGCCCTGAACCCAGTACCTGCTGCACCACAGCTAGTCACCCTCACCACCACACCACATGGTTGGCTTGACTGCAGCAGGCACACTATCCAAGACAAACCCTCTTCCCTATCCCTCCCCTTCCCCTCCCTATCTCTCCCATTCCAGTCACCCTCCCCTAAGGTTGCGTTTGCATAGGGTCACTACCCTTACAGGGTATCCCAACAGGATATCATTACAAATAAGTCTCTGTTTTGAGAGTCACTCATTTACAGTCGCTATCATCACTGGAAACCAATTAATAATCACTGATATGTATTAGGAATGGATCAAGATCTGAAACAAATGCAAGACGCAGGTCCTCTAATTACATTTTGTAGAGGCAGGAATTTGAAAGACTTACTAGTGAATAGTGAATTTAAAAATGAAAGGACTGAAGGGAGATGGCTGGGTAACAAATCTGTAGGCTTTTATCCTTGCAAACACTGTGTCACCTGCAATTTTGCTCAGCAGGGAAATGACTTTGTGAATCCTAGTGAAACTGGGGTGAAAGAGGTGTGCATTACCCATAATCTCAACACCCAGGAGCCCAACAGCACTAGCCTGACACTCGGAATCCCAACTGTTGAGAATTGCCACTGCGGAGTTGAGAATAAAAAATAAGGGGGGGGGCAGAGGCAAAGTCCCCCACATTGGGGGTTGCAGAGGGCAAAGACCCCCCCAAAACATGGTAAAAAACTCTGCCGCGGGCAATTCCCAACAGTCAGGATTCCAAGTGTTGGGATGTTGTATTTCGGGCTGGTGGGCGTCAACATTGTGAGTTTCGATATTCAGTAGTATAAACAAGTAAAGAGTGGACTGCAAGAAATAATTGATTGTATGTACATTTAAATAGTTATTAATGAATTTCTCCTGCACAATTACTCACCCTAGCACAGGTTGTCCTCCCCCCCCCCCTTTTTTCCTCAATTGACATTTTTTCTTTTGCATAGTAATTTTTTTAGTAAGTTTGCAGAGGGGGAGGAACAGTCTACACTACCAGAAGATTCTGTGGGATAATAGCTGCTGATCAGGTAATTCTGTTTTCTAAGTTTAAACTGTGAGAAGCTAGGAGTGTGTGATTCAGTTTGCAAAGGGGGAGGAACAGTCTACACTACCAGAAGATTCTGTGGGATAATAGCTGCTGCTCAGGTAATTCTGTTTTCTGAGTTTAAACTGTGGGGAGCTAGGAGTGTGTGATTCAGTTTGCAGAGGGGGAGGAGCAGTCTACACTACCAGAAGATTCTGTGGGATAATAGCTGCTGCTCAGGTAATTCTGTTTTCTGAGTTTAAACTGAGGAGAGCTGGGATTGTGTTGCCAGGGCTGATACACTCTTGTGAGAGTAGGGTGTAGGCCCAAATCCCACCCTCCTCCAGTGACCCGATTAGTGGGGAGGAGTGTATCTTGGACTAGTGGGGAACCTGGTGGCTCACTCAAGGAAGCCTACTTGGAGGGGGATGGGACCACATGTCATCAGGGCCAGCATCTTTGGGAGGGTGGTGGGGTGCACAGGGTGTGGAGCAGCCATGATACTGGACTGGGCTTGGAAGTTCTGTGGTTGCCCAGTGTGCTACCAGCTGGCACACCTTAGGGAGAAGGTTGAGAGGGTTAGGAGACAGCTGGGTGGAGGGGGGAGGTATGGTTGGGGAATAGGGCAGGGGCTATGCCATGGGGTTGCAACAAGCACTAGGGGTGGGTCATAGGGAAAGGAGTGCAGGAGAGTACTCTGGGGTCACATAGGGACCCTGTGACAGAGGAGACCCAAAAGGAGAACACTACCAAGGAAGCAGGCAGGTATCTGGGGACCCTCACGGGGGGGGGGGGGCCAAGGGAGGATATTCTCAGGGAAGCAGGCAGATGGCTGGGGCTGGACAGAAGGAAGCAAGGTGGGGTGGTGGATCGGACCTTAAGCTCAGTAACCACTTCAGTTCTCTTCTTCTGATTGAGGAAGAGGAGTTGATGTAGCTCAGACAGGGGTGGTTAGAGATGGAAAGGGAGTGGGGGGCAGGAGGAGAGGGCCAGATAGCAGGAAGAACAGGGGGGAACTTGGAATGCGGGAAAATGGGGGAACAGGGGATCAGAGCAGGAGGAGGAGGAGGGGGTAGAGAGAGGAAAGTGCAAGGAGAAGGACCAGAAGTACAAGGAGGATACAGTAAAGGGAGCTGAGGGTTTAGACCAGGGGAGCACAACAGGCAAGGAGAGGCTGAACAGAGATGGGAAGGAAGGGAGGGTGAGCCAGGCTAGTTTAGCAGATGGGGGAGGACCAGTCGCGATCAGTGACAGGGGGGTAGCAGGGTACAGAAGGATACTTGGGATGAGGAGAGGCATAGGATCAGAGGGAGGGGGTGGCCAGGGTAAATAAGGAGGGGGTGGCAGGTGGCACCCAGATAGGGGGAGGAGCAAGGATCCAGCTGGGAAGAGGGGCAGGTAGAAAGGATGAGAGACAGGAAAGGGGGGGAATAGAGGAAAGGGAGCTGTCAGAGTGCTCCTGTTGGGGGATTCCATGATCAGGGATATCAAATGGGATAGGAAGGGTGAAGCCTACCCTGTTAGAACAAAATGCTTCCCTGGACTAACGGTGCACAGGGCCAAGCATTAGGTATATCAGCTGGCAAAGGATTGTGGGGGTTCCCCAGACATACTGGTCCACCTGGGTACCCATGACATTGAGGGAAATAGCAAGCTAGAGATACAGACAAGGTTCAGGGAGCTTGCCAGGATCTGTCATGACATAGGATGCATGATTTCCTTCTTGGAAATCCAGCCGGTGCCAAGGGCTATTGGGGAACACAAAAGGAAGATTAGGGAGATAAGCCAGTGGCTCAGGGAGTGGTGTGGGGCCAGAGGGTATGGGTTGATGGGGGATTGGGGGGAGACCTGGAAGGATAAGGGGCTGATTGCTAGAGATAGGCTCCATCTAAATTTAAAGGGGAGGGAAATCCTTAAGTTGGAAATAGAGGGCTCATTGGTGAAAGGTGGGGTTTAAACTTGTAAAGGGGAGGGATGGGAGAAAAGTCTGTCAAGGGGGGGTCCAATAAAGGAGACACTCTGTCTCCACCCCCCTGGGGAGCTGGAAGAATGTGGGAAAAGGACAGCTGGTAAGGTACAGACCAGGGGAAGATGGAATCCCCATGGGAACGCGATCAGTGGAAATGGAAGTATAGGGAAAGGGTGGAAGGTAGTCCTGCTAAATGCCAGGAGCTTAGGCAATAAAATGCTGAGCTCCAGGTGATGCTAACTGACGGAGAAGTGGATGTGGCAGTGGTCACTGAGACCTGGGCCACCGCAGGGTAAGACTGGGACCTGAGCTTGGAGGGTTACACCATATTCAGGAAGGACAGGGAGGGAAGGGAGGGTAGCAATAATAGTCAAAACTACATTGGCATAGGAGGGAGTAGGAGGCGGAGGAACTGTGGGAGGTGATTTGGGTCACCTTGATAACAAGGGGGGCAGAGAGTAAAAATAGGAGTGGTGTATAGACCCCCTGCACTGGCGAAGGAGCTGGAGGAGAGTCTGGTGGCAGATGTTGGGAGACACTGCAGATTGGGCAGGGGAACAGTGGTGGTGTTGGGGGACTTAAACATGCCAGGAACAGACTGGAAGACTATGACATCCTCGGTGGCCAGGGAACAGAGGTTGTCGGATGTCTTTCAGGATGCGTTCCTAACTCAGCAGGTGGAGGAACCAACCAGGGAGGCGCAGGTACTGGATGTGGTCCTGGCAGACAGTGACCAGATTGGGGGCCTGGAGGTAAGGGACCCGTTGGCGGGGAATGACCATGCCATGGTCTGGTTCTGCTTGGACCTAGGCGGGGTAGAAGGCTGCACAAAGATGGAGGTAACTGACTTCAGGGGGGTGGATTTCAAGGAAATGGGAAGGATCCTTAAGGAGCATTTGAATGGGATTGGGCCAGACATGGGCGCTGACAGTAGGTGGGAAATCATCAGGATAGGGGTGTAGGATGCTACCAGCACCTGTGCAAGAGTAAGACAAAAATGCGGTAGGGCCCGAAAACCCTGCTGGTTGACCAGGGAGGTTCAGGAGGTGACGAGGGGAAAGAAGGCAGCCTATAGGCAATTCAAGTACTCAAGTAGTGAAATGGATTGAGGGGAGTATGAGCTGATGGCCAGAAGGGCCACTAGGGTGGTGAGGGCAGCTAAGGCAAGGAAGGAGCAGAACCTGGCCAGGGAAATTAGGAGAGGGAACAAGGGGTTCTTTAGATACATTGGGGAAACAAGAAGGGTAAAGGGGCAGATTAGCAGGATTAAAACAGGGGAGGGATGGGCACAAGACCTGGGGGAGCAGGCTGAGGTACTAAATGAGTACTTCACCTCAGTTTTCACCGAGGAAAATGTGGGGCTGCATCACACATGGGAGAAGACAGTGAAACTGAGGAGGGGACCCTTACTGATCAGCGGGTCTGGGGAGGGGGCATCACTGACAGGAGGGGGAAGGCTAAGCAGGGGGATTAGGTAGCGGAGGTGGAAATCATGTCAGAGAGAGTGAGGGAAGCCCTCAGGTCCCTTAAGAAGGATAAAGCACCGGGGCCAGATAAATTACATCTCAGAGTGCTGAAGGAGCTGGCGGATGTCCTGGTGAAACCCCTGGCGGAGCTTTTCAGCATCTCTCTGAGGACAGGGTGGGTGCCCCAGGACTGGAAGGTGACGCATATAGTGCCTATCCACAAGGGGGGATCAAGGGAGGTGGCAGGGAACTACAGGCCTGTCAGCCTGACGTCGGTGGTGGGCAAGGTGATGCAGGGCATTGTCAAGGAGAGGCTGGGGGAGACCTGGAAAAGTTGGGGTGCCTGGACAATAGACACCATGGATTTGTCCTAGGGAAATCATGTCTGACAAACCTTGTGGAGTTCTATGATAGGGTGACGAGTGCCTTGGACCTGGGTAGACCGGTAGACGTCCTCTTTCTTGACTTCAGCAAGGCGTTTGACTCTGTTCCTCACAGGAGCCTGTTGGATAAGCTGGGAGAAATGGGGGTGGAAACCAGATGATAAAATGGATAGGCAATTGGCTCCAGGACCAGACCAGAGGGTCATGTTTGGTGGGATAGTGTCATCCCCAAGGAGGGTCATTAGTGGGGTCCCGCAGAGATCAGTCCTTGTGCTCCTCCTATTCAATGCCTATGTCTCTGACATAAGGACCGGTATCAGGAGTGAGATGAGTCTCTTTGCAGATGACTCAAAACTGGGGGCAGTGGTGTACGGGGAGGAGGGGACGGTGGCCCTACAGGGGGACCTGGAGGCTCTGGAAAGGTGGTCTAGAAAGTGGAAGCTGAGGTTCAATGCAGGGAAATGGAAGGTACTGCACCTGGGAGCCAGAAACCTGGGCCAAGTGTACACCCTGGAGGGGAAATGCTACAAGTCTCGATGGCTGACAGGGACCTGGAGGTGGTGGTGGATGTCAAGATGAACAACTCGGAGACTTGTAGAAGAGCAGTGGCCAAGGCCAACAGGATGCTGGGATGCATCGCTAGTGGGATCACCTAAAGAAGGAGGGAAGTGATACTTCCTCTGTATAACTGTTTGGTGAGGCCGCACCTCGAGTACTGCATGCAGTTTCAGAGGCCATACTTTAAGAGGGACACTGAACTCCTGGAAAGGATCCAGAGGAGGGCAACCAAAATGATTTGGGGCTTGTGGGTCAGGACCTATGGGCAGAGGCTCGAAGAGCTAAATATGTACACACTGGAAGAGAGACTGGACCGGGGGGAAATGATAGAGGTCTTCAGGTACATGAAGGAGTTAAATAGGAGAGGAGCAGTCATGGTGCTTCGAAGGAAGAAGGAAGGCAACTAGAGGGCATGGGTGGAAGCTGGAGTGGAGAGATTCAGGGGAGAAAGGAGGAGGTACTACTTCACTGAGAGGGTGGTGGAGCCATGAAATGGGCTGCTCAGGGGGCTGGTGGGGGCAGAGATGGTGGAGGGGTTCAAGAGGGGGTGGGACAGGTACAGGGCAAAGGTTCTGGAAGCAAAATCTGGTGCAGCAAGAATATCCAGGACTGGGAAGGGAGAAGCCAGAGAGGGTGAGGGGGGCAGCAAGTTTAGCTCCCAGGGTGGGGGCTGACCAAACAAGCAGACACAAAAGACCGTTAGACCTATTCTGCTGGCATTTTAGTATGTTAGTATGTAATGATAAAATTGAGGGTAAAATCAAATATGATAAGGGACCATACAAATTTTACAAGTTGTTATTTGTGGATTGTTCCGAGTACAGTCCCTAGTGTCTTAGCCAAGTTCACCTTTTATCAGGATGTAAATATTCAAAAAAATATATGAAAATTAAGGACTATTTGATAATTTGTGGCATCGGGGACTCTGCTCATTTCAGTCTATGGAAACAATTAGAAATGTACACATTGCTGGCCCAGTGGTGCTGAAGGCTGAGGTACTGGTCACCTTATCTCGCACCACGCCAGCAACCCATGTTCGGGAATGAGCATTGGCCGCCGGGGGGTTGGGAGGGGAGGAGTTGGATTAAGCATCTGAGGGACTGCCCTCCTCTGGGGAGTGGGGATGTCAGTGGTGAGTCCATGACTGGCCCTTAGCAGAGGCTGGGGGGCAGTGTGCCGATGCTGCAGAAAGAGGGGCAGAGATGGGGCAGATGCTTGGAGGGAGAGTGTTCAGATGCCTGCGAGCTCCCTTCATCTGTGTCATTTCACACCTCACCTCCATGGGGACTGAAAAGTGGAAAATGGCTCCGGTCAGGCAGCATGAGCTTCTGACCTCCACATCCCAACCCTGAATGGCACCTTCTTGTCTTGATCCGTCTCAGTGAGTTGAGCTATGGGGGGGGGGAGGCTCCTCACCACCCCTCCATGGAGGGGGGATAAGCAGTGGGGGAATTGAAGAAGTGGCCTTATGTCAGGTGTGTGGTCCGGGAGGTCGGTCGGGATGTCCCAGCCGACCAGAGCCAAGGGGAGAAAGAATAAACTGAAAAAAAAATAAATGTACACATTAATGGGCTATGTGATTTATTAATTGTTAATTTGTTTCTGTTCATATGATGTGCCACCTGAAAATTTATTGTCTAATGTCCTGTCTATTCATTGCATAGATAGGCACCTATGAAGTTATGAATGGTCTACTCTGTATGTCTCTGATATATTGTATCCACTTTAACTCATTATATGTAAAGCGCTTTACTTTGTATGTTCAGATATATTGCATCCTCTCTAACTCATTGTATGTAAAGCACGTATAATTTGTTATCCTGTTAAGTTTCTGTATGTCTGTACTCTCCCGGGTCGTGCCTAAAAATAGTCATTTTGTGGCTAGTGCACTTACCCGGTTAACAAAAGCTAAATAAATAAAAATAAATAAAATAATTGACTTATTTGTATGAAACACTTATCACGTTCACCTGTTTTTGAATGTATTTAAACACTAAGATGTACTTTGTAAGCCACACCCCTGATGAAGAGGTATTGCACCTTGAAGTGCTGGGCTGGTCAGATGCATGGTTTTGGACCTGACTACAATTTTGTTCATCTCAGAAGTACTGTGCCATTTGAACTGATGACTTTTTCACAGTAAAAAATCCTATACCTCTGACACTGAGAGTGCTGGCTTTCATTTATTTATTCTGGACTTTATTTTGCTTATACCAAGTCTGCTACTGCAAGTGCTGTTGTTTATTGGAGACCCAGTACTTCTTTTCTTTGCCTGTGGTAACACAGGGCCAGAGTGCCCTGCACTCTCATCCCACAGTGTGCAGACCCAAAGAAACACCTGCCATTGCAATGTTCTCCTACAGAAAACACAGGAAACCTGTGTAACTCAACACCAAATTAATATGTTTTCACAAAACCAGCTAAAAGCACATCAGTGGGGAAAGCCCTTTGTACCCGGAAAATTTCAGAACAAAATTGCAAACCATTTCTTCACAGCGCAGTTACAAAGAAATGACTGTGTACACCTCCCATTACAATGTTATCATATGGGAAACAAATCAAAATTTAACCCCACAGAACTCCATAGCAAAGTAATATATTTTCACCAAACCAGCAAAAGGCACGTTTGTGAGACAAGCCCTTCATACCCTGAAAATTTCAGACCAAAATAATAAATCATTTTGTGACTGTGCAGTGAAAAAGAAACATCTCTTTTAAAAATCCTTTTTTGCAAATTGTGAAAAAGAATCCTGTTCCACGGTTCCTTTTTTTGCAATATGCAGAAAAAGAAAATCCTTTTTTTTGGAACTTGTGGCAAAAGAAAATATTTTATCACAAATTGCAGAAAAAGATCCTGTTTCGTGGAATTTTTTCTGTGATTTACAAAAAAGGATTTTCTGCATGATAAAAAAGCACGTTGCTAAGTAAGTAATCAAAAAACTTCTTCCAGAATCAGATTCTATGAGCCCCGATTAGGTAAACACAACTGCTGATGTTAACTAAAGCCCTCTATTTTTTTTAGTAATTTCATTTTGTCACTGCTAACTGAAAACAAAATGGTGGCAGCAGGAAAAAAAGATGCTGTGTTTGTGGCAAAAGATCCCACGTTTGTAGAAAAGGATTCCACATTTGCAATAAAAAAATCCTTTTTCGAGGTGAACATCTAACCTTTCCCATAGGAAATAATGGGAAACTTTGAAATGTAATAACTTTGGAACTGATTAATATTTTTTCACCAAATCTTCAAAAGGCATATCTGTGATCCAAGACCTTTCTACCTGTTATGATGTGGGTTCTACAGATGGACACAGGACACAAAGGATAAGGTGCAACCCACATTAGCTTGTGGGATGTTTCTTAATCTTTACAAACTTTTTCTTCTTGCACCATCCAAATAACAGAAATGTCAAAAGAAAATTACAACAACAACAAAAAAACTTTGTTAACACAAAGTAATACAAAGTAAATCCTTCAGCAGGAACCTTCTCTCTCCACTGGTCAGCAGATACTGACCCTATCTGTCTGAAGCCTGTTCAGGTAGGACTTATGTACCTGCCTACCTGAATCAGGTGACACAGCATCATCAAAATAGAAAACTCTTTTATTTGCTACTAAAACAATTATGTGCATATCCTAAAAGGCTCTGCTAGATATAAACAATCTGGGATTATACATAACTTGCAAAAATATGCTTTACTAAAGTTTTTATACTTCCAAGAATGTTCTCCTGTGTTTGAGTGACAGGTATCCTCTTATAAAAATAGTCCACAAGGGGCCACTGATTCCCTATAGTGGCTCTCAGTTAACTGCAGAGACTGCTGTCATGCAGACCTTCCCTTTTAATCTGCAGGAGCAGCTCAACACAGGGTACAGGTAACCTCATTATTTGGACATAATTCTCTAACATCTACAAATGTGAAGTTTTATACAAAATGCTCTTTTTGTTTTTATTTTAGGAGTACAAAAACAAAGGAGCTTTTAGAACCACTATATAATGTATTTAGTTCTCTTTATCAAGAACTCTCAGAACAGGGACAGCTTTGTTTTTTATATTATCCTGTAGTCTGGTGAAACACACTGACTTTCCAGAAAGCTAAAGCTATTTGGACCTGTCCTGTATTACCCAAGACAGAGCCACCTTTAATATAAGGGAAAACCTGCATACAAATATGCCTAGTCCAACTAAATCCCTCGCCTACACCCAGAAGAATAAAAATGAACAGCTCTCAAGACCCAGAGGCAAGTCGTCGGCTGAAATTTCAAGCCGCCGGCTTCTTTTTCCCCTGTAACAGAAGACTTCTTAAAGGGCTGTTCCTCACACACTAGGCAGTTCTATACTGTGATTTAGAGGAAAAAACATTCCTTGGTGAACCTATATGTGGTTCAAGTCTTTCGTTTTTCAAATTTAATTTGTGCTACGCCCTACACGATAGTGCACATGATTGCGCAGCCCTCGCGATCATGCGAACGGACGTGCAGCTAGAACTGCTAGCTCTACAATGGGGAGAGTGCTTGCAACTGAAACCCTGTACAGAAAGCTCTCTCTTGCTTCTAAAAAAAAGAAAGATCAGTTTATTCTACTTTTGTACCAATGAAACCGGAGTCCCATACTACTTGTAGGACTAACTATAGGACTATTATTCTTTCCTTTTTTTACAGTGACAGTAAACAATGCTGGATTCAAATAATAGTCCAGGGAATGGAGTCTTATAACTGCAGGCAGACAATTCTGCTAATTCCATAAAAATAAAAATGTACCCAGGGAATTACAGAGAAAAATAAAGCATGAAGTGGTTTAAGAAGGGGGGGATGTTAGGAGGTGGCCTGCCTCCATACAGAAAATACAGGGATAGCATTAGCAGAGGGGAAGAAAGTGGTTGCAACCAGAGAAAGAGAAACAGAATGGGTACTTTTATTTAGTGGCAGGGATTAACCCTGTCACATTTACCCCCCTCCCTTTTGAAAAGGGAAGGGGTTTTCTACAGCTTCCACCTCCAGCTACCCCGGAGGGGTTGGAACTCCTGCCCACCCACTCTCAGGAGTTCTATCCTAGGGTCCCACAATAAAACACACTGACATATTGTGTGTCAGTACCACACATACCCTGGGATATTTAACATCATTAGGGACTACAAAAAAGGTGTATTCAACAGACTGAGGGACACAACGTCCGTCTTTTATGGTCATACACTTTCATGATCTAAAGTCCAACCCCCATACCATACGAGGGTTGGAAGAGCTCCGGCCCACCCACTCCGTGAAGCTCCATCCCAGGGTCCAAAAATTCTTAGCACAAAAAGTGCCAACACACAAACAAAAATAATTTGTCATTAATACATTACCCTGGGATCTTTATCAAGTAACATTTGCTACTCTGACCATTCTAGTAAAGTCAAATTACCAGCTATTAATCCAACAATAATTATTTCTCAGTATTAACAGATGCATTTTCAATTCCTGCCCCATATCAAGACAGGCAATCAGCATTAGCATGTTCACTTCCCTTTTTATGAGACACTGTAAACCGGTACGGCTGCAAGGCCAAATACCATCTCATTATGCGGGGATTTTTTCCCCGCATCTGATGCAACCAACAAAGGGGGTTGTGGTCTGTGACAACTGTAAATTCTGCCCCCAAAGGTAATACTTAAAGTCTTCAATTGCCCATTTAGGTGCCAGACATTCTTTCTTGATGGTTGCATACCTACGCTCCCTTTCATGCACTTTTCTGCTCATATAGACAATGGGATGTTCTTCATTATCTATGACCTGTGTTAGGACCACCCCAACCCAACCCCTAATGCATCAGTCTGTACAATGAAGGGTTTAGTAAAATCGGGGCTTCTCAACACCGGATATGCACATAGTGAGGCCTTAATTTGTTTAAAAGCTTTATCACATTCCTCAGTCCACTCTACTTTGTTAGGATATCTCTTTTTTGTTAACTCTGTTAGGGGGCCTGCTACCACTGAGAATCTGGGAATAAAGCATTTATAATATCCTACTAACCCCAAAAATGCACGAACCTGTTTCTTGGTCCGAGGTACATTACAGGTAGAGACTGCTTCTACCTTGTTTATCTCAGGGCGTATAACCCCATTCCCGATAATAAAACCAAGGTATTTGGTCTCAGTCTGCCCCATACAACATTTGGTGGGGTTTATGGATACTCCTGCTTTTTGAATTGTTCCCAGAATTTTCTCTAGATAATGCAAATGTGTTTCCCAATATGGGCTAAACACCACCACATCATCCAAATATGCAGCACAGAAAGCTGTATAGGGTTGAAGCATTTGGTCCATGAAATGCTGGGAGGTAGCCAGCACTCCATGGAGACCAAAGAGCATAGAGATGAATTCAAATAACCCTATGGGGTACTGAATGCCATTTTCTCTCTAGACTGAGAGGTAAGAGGTATCTGTCAGTATCCCTTTGCAAGATCAAGCGTAGAGATGTACTTAGCATTACCCAACCTGTCAATAATGTCATCTATCCTTGGCATAGGATATCTGTCTAGAAGGGAGACGGTATTTATTCTCTGGAAGTCTAGGCAAAAGCGGATACTGCCTTCCTTTTCATTAACAATTACCAAAGGTGATGACCAGGCACTATGAGAAGTCTGAATGATCCCCAACTGTTCCATGGATCATACTTCTTTTACTACCTCATCCCTTACGTGTATGGGTAGACGATAGGGTTTTTGATGTATAGGTGTACTCTGTGTCATTCTGATGTCATGCTGTATGCCAATAGCTCGACCAGGTACATTGGTAAAAATATCAGTAAAGGTAGTTAGCAACTGCTGCAACTGAGTGTGTTGGTGAGGTGTTAAAGCAGGGTTAATTTTTACTTCCTGAATCTGACCAGTGTATTCTAATCTCCTATAGGCTACCTCTAGTTCAGACTCTTGAGGTTCTGTCTGGATGTAACAGCTCAGCCTAGGGGATTCTGTTCTCTCATGCCATAATTTTAGCAGACTGACATGGTATACCTGTTTACTGCACCTCCTATTAGGCAGGTGGACCTCATAAGTGACCGGCCCTACCTGTCTAATGATTTTGTAAGGGCCTTGCCATTTCATCAAAAGCTTGTTCTCACTGGCAGGTAGAAGGAGTAATACCTGATCTCCTATGGAGAATTATTTATGTCCTACCCCTTTATTATACTCAGCCTTCTGTTGGACTTGCTTGTCTAGTAATGTGTGATGGGCCATTGTGACATATTTCTTAAGGCGCTGCCTTAATGCTATCATGTACTGTAACACTCCCTGTTTTCCTATCTGAGAATTTTCCTCCCAATGTTCTTTAATAACATCTAAAGGCCCATGAGGGTTTTGGCCATACGAGAAACATAGAAACCTAGAAACATAGACTTTGACGGCAGATAAGGACCGCTTGGCCCATCTAGTCTTCCCATTTCCCTACCTACAGGATAGGCCGCAGATCCTAGTAAACCAACAGCCTATTTCTTCCTACCCCCCACAAGAATTGCCTTATGTCTGTCCCATGCATTCTTGAATTCTCCCACAGTTTTAGACCCCCCAACCTCCTCAGGAAGGTTGTTCCATACATCCACTACCCTCTCTGTGAAATAATACTTCCTCACATTGCCCCTGAACCGCTCTCCTTCTATTTTTAAATTGTGTCCCCTTGTTCTTGCAAGTCTCTTTTTCTGAAAGATGCTACCCTCTTGGACTTTGTTGATTCCCTTGAGGTACTTGAAAGTTTCTATCATGTCCCCCCTCTCCCTTCTTTCCTCAAGGGTATACATATTAAGCTCCTTTAGTCTCTCCTCATACAGCTTCTCTTGCAGACCCTGCACCATTTTAGTTGCCCTCCTCTGGACTACCTCTATCCTGTCTATGTCCTTGCGGAGATGGGGTCTCCAGAACTGGACACAATACTCCAGATGGGGTCTCACCAACTGTCTGTACAGAGGGATAACAACTTCCTGTTTTCGTTGCTAATGCCTCTCCCTATACATCCCAGTATACCCCCAGCCCTCCCTACTGCCTTCTCACATTGCTTGCTAACCTTAAGGTCATCTGATATAGATTACCCCAGGTCTCTTCTCTTTTGTTGTTGTTACTACCTCCCACCCATTGTGTATTCTTCCCTGGGTTCTTGTTTCCCAGGTGCATTATTTGCACTTTTGCATTGAATCCTAGCTGCCATATGTCTGACCATTCCTCCAACCTTGCCAAGACCCTTTTCATCCTTTCCACGCCTCCTTGTATATCAACCCTGTTGCAGATCTTTGTGTCATCTGCAAAAAGGCATACTTTTCCTTCTAGTCCCTCTGCAATGTCACTGATGAAGACATTAAAAAGGACTGGACCCAATACTGAACCCTTCGGTACCCCACTGGTAACCGCCCTTTCTTCAGAGTGGACTCCATTTACAATTACCTTCTGTGTCCTGTTGTCCAGCCAATGTTTTACCTAGGCTACCACCCTGGGACCCACTCCCAGGCTGGTTAATTTGACTAATAATCTTTGTGTGGGACTGTGTCAAATGCCTTGCTAAAGTCTAGGTAGGCCATGTCCACAGCCCTCCCTGGTCTACTACTTTGGTCACCCAGTCAAAGAAATCTATTAGATTCGCCTGACATGACCTTCCCGCTGTGAACCCATGCTGCCTTGGATCCTGTGCTCCACTGACCTCTAGGTACTCAACTATTCTTTCCTTCAGAGTGACTCCATCACTTTCCCTACCACAGAGGTCAGACTGACAGGTCTGTAGTTTCCTGCCTGTGTCTTGGTCCCACTTTGTGAAGGGAATCACATCCGCCTTCCTCCAGTCCTCGGTACCACACATCCTCCCATGATTTATTAAAAGAGTAGCCAGTGGTTTCACTAGTTCCTTCCTTAATTCTTTTAGAATTCTGGGTGAATTCCATCAGGACCCATTGCTTTGTCCACCCTCAGTTTTAGGAGTTCTTGCAGAACCCTTTCTTCTGTGAAAGGACTGGGATCGACCCCTATCAAGAGTGCTTCTGTTAATTGATTAGGCACTTCCCTCCTCTTTTGTGAATACTGAGCAGAAATATTCGTTCAGTATTCCTGCTTTTCACTGTCCCCTCTGCCCACCCACCGTTCATTCTATTCAGCCTCACTATCCTCCCTTTGTCTTTCTCGCTCGCTGATGTACCTATAAAGGTTTTATCCTTCTTAACTGAGTTGGCTATCTTTCCCTCAGTTTGGGCCGTTGCTATTCTGACTTCCCTCCCTGCTTCTTTCTGCCTTAACTGGTACAGCTCTCTGTCCTGCTCCTTCTGTGTTTCCTTATACTTCGGAATGCTATCTTTTCTTCTCTGACTTTCACAGCCACCTCTCTTGAGAACCATAGTGGCTTTTTCTTTCATTTTGATTTGTTTATTTGCTTCACACAAAGGCTTGTTGCCTCTGTGATGGCAGTTTTGATAATTCCCCATTGTTGCTCCACACCTCCTTCTAGCCTGTTTGTTAGTGCTTTTCTGAGGCACTCTCCCATCTTGCCAAAGTCATCCCTCCTAAAGTCCAGTACCCTCACTTTTGTATGGCTTGACTCAGTAGCTGAGTTTACCATGAACCACACTGTTTGATGGTCACTTGTCCCCAGATGGCAACCCACTTCTAGATCTGAGATCCTCTCACTGTCCCCATTTGAGAGTACGAGGTCTAAGATTGCTCCCTCATGAGTGGGTTCTGAAACTAGCTGTCTAATGCCTGCCACCTGTAGGGCGTCAAGAATGGCCCTGCTCTTGGATGTGGCTGCAGCAAATGTGCTCCAGTTGACATCTGGCATATTCAGGTCTCCCATCAACAGTATCTCCCCTTTCTCTGCCATTCTAAGAATGCCTTCCATCATATTCTTGTCCATTCCTTCCCCCTGACATGGGGGTCTGTACACAACCCCTGTGCGGATTGTGGTGCCCTTTCCAGTCTCCAAGGTGACCCACAGTGCCTCCTCTCCTCCCTGTTTACTCTTTTGTTCAGTTGATTTTATCCCTTCCTTTACATAGAGAGCTACTCCTCCCCTCTTCTCCCTGCCTGTCTCTCCTGTAGTTATGTACCCTGGTATGTTAACATCCCAGTCATGGTTCTCTGTGTACCATGTTTCTGTGACTGCTCACGATATCCAGGCATCCCTCTTCCATTAAGGCCACCAGCTCAGGAGCTTGTTGCCCAGACTACGGGCATTGGTACTCATTACCCTCCATTTCCTGATGGCCTTACCCCTTTTGCCCCATCCCTGTCCTTCTTGCCTTTGTCACTTTCTCCATTTACCTCTGCCCTTCTCCCTATCGACACCTCCATGTTGGTGTTTGCCACACTTACTACTGTTATTGTTTGGGGGCTAGGATTTTCCTGCTCCTTTCCAGTGCCTCCCCCCTTGGCTAGTTTAAAAGCTTGCCAATGAAGCATTTAAACCTATCACCTAGGATCCTGGTTCCCTCCCGGACAGATGCAGCCCATCATGCCAGAATAGGCTTGCATCACTCCAGGTGGACCCCCAGTCCCCAATGAAGCCAAATCCCTGAGCTCCACACCAGTTTTTCAACCACTGATTGAATCCCATGGTACGGAACACCCTAGCCTCTCCTATGCCATAGATGGGTAGCACCTCCGAGAAGGTTACCAGTCGTGCTACTTGACTACAGGCCCTCCCAATTCCACAAACTCTTCCTGCACTTCTCTAATCCCTTTCTTAGGCAGGTCATTTGTCCCTAGGTGGACAATGACATCCAGCTCCCTCCCCTGTGCAGCTGCTCCAGCAATCCTGAGGATTTGCTCCCTGTCCCTCCAAACCATGGCGCCAGGCAGGCACCTTACCTCCCTCTCCCCTTCCTTGCCCAGTTCTACCTTCCTAACAATGGAGTCCCCCACCAGGAATTGTTTCCTTCCCCTGCAGGGTCCCCTGCCACCCTCCTGTGGGTCTCCTTTGTGGAGGTTCCCAGCATCCTCCTTGGTCTCCACTGTAGGTGCCTCCATAGAGGAACCACATTTTGCCAGAATGGCATAGGAATTGTGGAGAGGTACAACTGGAGGGATGCGCCTCTGTTCCACCACCCTCACCCTCCCTGAGCCCACTGTGGTCCAACTGCTCCTCTTTCTTGGCAACCTCTGAGGCAACGGCAGTGGCACTGGTGGTCCCTGGATGGAAGAGGAGGTCCCAGAAATCCTGGCCAACTCAGCCTGGATATGAGCAACCTCCTCCCTCAGCCCGAGAGGTGCCTGCAGATGGGACAACACCACATCCTCCAGAAAATCTCCGGAAGACTGCTGCTCCACAACCACTGCACTGCACCACCCAATCATGTCTTATTTCTGGCCCCTTAACTGTTTGCAATCCTTACTCTTTCCTCTGTTTTTCTCTCTCTCCTTACTTTCTGCCTGTGTGCCCTTTAAGCTCCTGATTGTCCTGTTCTGAGACAAGAATATCCTAGATTTCTCAGTAGACCACTTACTTGTTCAGAGGCAGACCTCCAGCAGCTAGAGGGGGTCGGAGAGCTACTCTTGCCCTTCTAGGATGGTGGGTCCTTAGTGGTTCTGTGATTACTCACTTCCTGCCCCTAAACAGGAAGTTTCTGTTGTCAGTCAAATCCTGTGCCTATAAAAATAGAACTAGCTTTGGGTGGGGGGGGTGGAGGGGAGGGAAGGAGGGCAATATAGTCCCAGTAGAGAAGTTCAGTCACACAGCAGTCCTTTCTCCTGGTGCCTCCTGCCAAGCTATTAGCTGAAACTTTCTAAGGCAGTCTTTAAATGTAGCTTCCTTCTAGCTAAGCCACTCCCCCTACTTACCAGGTCTTT
Source organism: Neoceratodus forsteri (assembly GCA_016271365.2). NCBI lineage: Eukaryota > Metazoa > Chordata > Ceratodontiformes > Ceratodontidae > Neoceratodus > Neoceratodus forsteri. The sequence goes on from CM057455.1 coordinate 997,623,453, forward strand.
CTACAAGTAATTTAAACCTCACAGCAGTTAAGTCCTTTCAGTCACCTGAGATTTACACCTAGATGACTTTTCAGTTACCCATTCAGTTCAGTTAACCCAAACACACACTTTTTTTTTTGTTTTGTATGTTAGTTTTTTTACCCTAAATTAAAGGTCCAAAAAGAAAAGTTCTTCTACTTTAGTCCCAGTAGAGAAGTTCAGTCACACAGCAGTCCTTTCTCCTGGTGCCTTCTGCCAAGCTATTAGCTGAGGCATCTAAGGTACAGTTCCATGCTGCTGTGGACTCCAATGATGTGTTACCTAGAGTCATGGCTACACCTGTGGCTCTTCGGAGAATGGCTTGGCTCAGATGTACTAGTCTCTCAGAGGACACCCAGGCTAAGGCCATGGATTTCCCTGTGGTGGGTAATTCTCTGTTTGGGGAGCAGACAGAGAATTACATGAAAAAGATAGATGAGTATAGGACCACCTATAGCAGTGCACAGGCCAAGGAAAGGCAGGCAACTCCTCAAAGGCAGCAGGCTAGGGGCAGGGCAGGCCTTTTCATAGGCCTTTATACCAAGCACAGGCCTCTTCTCCCTGTCCTCAGAGGGGGTTCTTCAGAGGGAGAGGCAGAAGGGGGATGAGCAGTGCTACATCCATCCCTCAACTTAAGGCTCCTGCCAAGCACACACCCTCATGTGTCAGCCCGGCTCGACTCTCCCATTCCTGTAGGAGGCAGGCTGGCTTACTTCGTCCAGGACTGGATGTCTGTTACCTCAGACAAGTGGGTCCTGGAGGTGGTAACCCAGGGGCTGGTTCTCAGCTTCAAGAAATTTCCAAAGCTGAGGGCCAGATCTTTTCCAACTGCAAGCATCTCCGAAACCATTGCCCCAGAGGCAGAGGTTTCATCTCTACTGGCTTTAAAGGCTATAGAGAGAGTTCCTACATTGCACAGGGGCAAAGGTCTGTACTCCAGGTATTTCCTTACCCCAAAAAAGACGGGGGAGTGGCGACCCATCCTAGACTTAAGATACCTGAATAAACATCTTTTAAAACCAAAATTCAAAATGGTGACCCTGGGAATAATCCTTCCCTCTCTAAGACCAGGGGACTGGCTAGCCTCCCTGGGCTTAAAAGATGCCTACTTTCACATTCCCATCAGGTGCTCTCACAGAAAGTCCCTCGGTTCGAATTGCTTTCAGGCTATTATCAGTTTAAAACTATGCCCTTCGGCCTGACATCAGCTCCAAGGGTATTCACAAAAATGCCTAGCAGTAGTAGTGGCCTTTTTAAGAAGGAAAAATATTTCCATATTTCCATACCTTGATGACTGGCTCATTGTGGGTCAGTCCCCAGACCAAGTCAAGTCAGACCTTCAAGTGACTCAGCAAGTGCTCACTTCCCTAGGATTCCTTCTCAATCTTCCCAAGTCAGTTCTCGAGCCTGTACAGCTCCTCACCTTCATTGGGCAGAGTTGGATACAGTCAAAGCAAGAGCTTTTCTTCCCCTGGAAAGGGCAAGGGGCTATTGTAGAGCTGGCTCCTTCATTCCACCTTCTGGTCTCTTGGCCAGCAAGGCACTTCCTTCAACTTCTGGGCCACATGGCAGCTTCTACAGCAGTGGTCCAAGGGGCCAGATTTCAGATGAGGGACATTCGGTTTCACCTGAGGGCCTTTTGGTCTCAGAAGAAAGATTCTCTAACCAAACTAGTCCCAGTGACCCAGACTCTGATCCAGGCTCTCCAATGGTGGCAGGATCAGGGCATCATCAGGCAAGGAGTCCCATTCGTCACTCAGTCTCACTCTGTGGTCCTAACCATGGATGCTTCTCTAGTGGGTTGGGGATCCCATCTGGGGGCTCTTATAGCCCAGGGACTGTGGTCCCTCAGGAATCCCTTCTTCATATCAATCTCTTAGAACTCAGGGCAGTCTTTCTGGCCCTGCAAGCTTTCTCTCAGTCAGTGCAGAACAAGGTGGTTCAGGTCAGGACAGACAACACCACTACCATGTGGTACATCAACAAGCAGGGAGGCACTTGGTCCATGGCCTTGTGCACGAAAGCCATGAAATTGTGGTCCCTAGCTTATTCTCTGCAGACCTCTCTGATAGCAGTCCACCTTCCAGGGAAGGACAATGTGCTAGCAGATGCATTGAGCAGGATCTCCCAGGGCCATCACGAATGGTCCCTGGACCCTCTGGTGTTGAAAGTGATTTTTTCAAGGTGGGGCACTCCAGAGATGGATCTCTTTGCAGCCCTAGACAATCACCAACTTCCTCTGTTTTGCTGCAGGCCCCCAGTCTTGGGCTCAATCCCTCTGGATGCTCTGATTTTGAACTGGGAAGGGAAATTTATATATGCCTTCCCTCCCTTTCCTCTACTGTTCAAGGTTCTGGTCAAGGTAAGGTCACAACCTTGTAAAGTGATTATGATTGCTCCAGACTGGGCCAGGCAGCCTTGGTACCCCCTGTTGCTGTCCCTAGCAGTCCATCTTCCCCTGTCTCTTCCCAGGAATTACAACCTGTTGACCTCCTCTCAGGGGAAGATTTGGTACCCCAATCTTCAGTCTCTCAATCTCAAGGTATGGCTCTTGAAGAGTTAGAGTATGCAGATTTGCATCTGTCCCAAGGGGTTCTGGATATTCTCAAAACCTCTTGAAAGCCTGCCACCAGAAAAACTTATAACTCCAAATGGAAAAGATTCAGCATTTGGTGTTCCAAGAAGCATATATCTCCAGACACAGCTGAATTGTCTACAGTTCTGGATTATATGGTTCATCTTAATGGCCTAGGCCTCAGACCAGCTACTCTCAATGTACATTTGTCAGCTGTTTCTGCTTTTCTGTCAGCGGGAAAGCCTTCCTCACTGTCATCTCACCCTTTATTTTGTAAATTTTTCAAGAATTGCTTCATACCAATCCCCCTTTTAGGGATCCTGCCCCTGCTTGGGATCTTAATGTTTGCATTGCTCAGCTTATGCAACCCCCTTTTGAGCCTTTGTCTTCAGCAGACCTTAAGTACTTGACTTGGAAAATGGTGTTCCTGGTAGCTATTACCTCTGCCAGGCATAACAGTGAATTGCAAGCTCTGTCAGTGGAACCTGATTTTATCTCATTCCATAGAGATAAGGTGGTCCTTAGAACTAATAGGAGGTTTTTACCTAGAGTGGTTTCAGATTTTCATCTGAACCAATCTATGTCTTTCCCTGTGTTCTTCACTGATCATTCTTCTTCAGGAGAAAGAAGTTTACACAGTTTGGATGTTAAAAGAGCCCTTAGTTACTACATTGAGCATACTAAGGCTCACAGGTTTGACTCCCTTCAGTTGTTTCTCACTTATGGGGAAGTGGGTATGGGCAAACCTGCCACTAAGAGAACTATTGCCAAGTGGATTGTCTCTTGTATTCAATTCTGCTATGAGAAGCTAGGCAAAATACCTCCCTCAGGCCTGAGGGCTCATTCGACTAGAGGTACAGCTGCTTCCCAGGCTGCAGCCAGGGATATTCCTTTGCTAGAGATATGTAAAGCAGCCACCTGGAAAACAGTTCATACATTTACAAAGCATTACTCCGTGGATATCCAGGCTAGGAGTGATGCTCGGTTTGGTACAGCAGTACTGCAGAACCTATTCCCAAGGTAGGTTTGATTTCCTCCTCCATGGAGGTACTGCTTTGGTAGTCTGCAATAGTCAGAATACAGCAAGACTTCATGTTGTTTTAAGAAAAAATTACTCACCTTAGTAATTATGTTTCTTCTAATGGAGTCTTGCTGTATTCTGACCTCCCTCCCTACCTCCCCTCTCAGAACCTGTTTTTGGGAAGTGGGCTGGCAGGGGCAGTATTGCACCCCAGGGGTGCATTTGGGTACTCCCTCCTTTTAGAGAGAGGGGGAGTGGGTTATATTATTAATTTAACAGTCTTAAGTTGTTCACTACCTGGTTTTTGATTTTGGATTTCTTGACTTGAGTCTTTTCGGGATCCAAAATATTTGGTTGTCATTTGGCTAGTAAAAATTTTACAATTTCCATATAGTAGTTAGTTAGTTAGTATTAGCTCGTAAAGAATCTGACAGTTGTGCTTCAAAGTGCAGCAGACAGAGGTTTGAACCAAGCTTGAGCTCAATGTTCTATGCTCTGCATAGAGTTTGAGTGTTGGGGCTAACTGCAATAGTCAGAATACAGCAAGACTCCATTAGAAGAAACATAATTACTAAGGTGAGTAATTTTTTTCTTTCTGCTCAGTCTTTACTGAGGAAGAAAAGGGTAATGGGCCTGAAGGGAGTACAAGGGGTGGGAATGGTGCAGAAATGGACACAAGTCCCTTTACACAGGAAAGGGTCCTAAAGGAACTGGAAGGAATAAGAGTTGATAAAGCAATGTGGCCAGATGGGGCGCACCCTAGGATCCTAAAGGAACCAAGAGAGGTGGTGCCCGAACCTCTGGCAATCCTGTTTAGCCAATCACTGGAAACAGGAGAGATACCCAAATACTGGAGGACAACAGATGTAGTCTCCTTATACAAAAGTGGGAACAAAGAGGAAGCGGGGAACTACAGACCATTCAGTCTGACCTCGGTAGTGGGGAAGATCATGGAAGCACTATTGAAGGAGAGATTGATGGAACATCTGGTTGCTAACGAACTACAAGACCCAAGGCAGCATGGTTTCACCAGGGGAGGTCATGCCAGATCAACCTCATTGAATTGTTTAACTGGGTGACAAGGGAGGTAGATCAGGGGAGGGCAATGGACGAGACCTATCTGGACTTCAGCAAGGCCTTTGACACTGTGCCACATAGAAGGCTATTAAACAAACTGGAGAATATGGGAGTGGGCAGGATAGTAGTGTGGTGGGTTGGCTAATTGACTGGGTGGCAGGACACAGAGGGTGGTGTTAAATGGCTGTCACTCTACAGAGGGAAGAGTGACCAGTGGGGTACCACAGGGATCAGTGCTTGGACCGGTCCTATTCAATGTCTTCATCAGTAACATTGTGCAGGACCTAGAAGGCAGAATTTCCCTGTTCGCTAATGACATGAAGCTCTGTAGTAGAGTGGACATGCCTGAGGATGTAGACAGAATGAGGAGGACCTGCAGAAGCTTGAAGAATGGTCAAGGGTTTGGTAATTGAAATTCAATGCAAAGAAGTGCAAGATAATGCATATGGGGCACAGAAACCCTGGAACAACATATCATTTGGGGGGTGAGGATATAGCATGCACCAAGCAGGAAAGGGACCTTGGAGTTATTATCTCTGATGACCTCAAGGTAGGGAAACAGTGCGGCAAGGCAGCAGGTAAAGCAAATAGGATGCTGGGATGCATAGGCAGGGGCATCACTAGCAGGAAAAGGGAGGTCATAATTCCACTATACAAGATACTAGTGAGGCCCACCTGGAGTACAGTGTACAGTTCTGGAGACCTTACCTACATAAGGACATAGACAGGGTAGAGAAGGTTCAGAGGAGGGCAACAAAGATATTACAGGGATTACATCACAAGTCCTATGAGGACAGGCTGAAGGACTTGAATATGTACTCCCTGGAGGAGAGGAGGGAGAGAGGGGATATGATAGAGACATACAAGTAACTTACAGGGAGGAACAGGGTGCAGGAATACACTATTTCCCAGCAAAAAAGATGTTCCAGGACTAGAGGGCATGAGATGATGTTGGAGTGAGGGTGATTCAGAGGAAACGTGAGGAAGAATTTATTCACAGAAAGGGTGGTGAACAAGTGGCACACCCTGCCTGAGGAAGTGGTGGGGGCTGAAACAATCACGGGATTTAAGAATGCATGGGATAGATATAAGGGAATTATGGAGGTCAGGGGTAAGAGGCAACAGACTTCTAGAAAAACATAAAGGGAACTTACAAGCTCAAATGGGCAGATTGGGTGGGCCATAGGCCCTTATCTACTGACAGTGCCTATGTATCTATGTAGGATAGCACAAGCCTCCTTCTGATTCAGAGTCTGAGTCATCCTGATCTACTTGAGCATCAACTGAGGGAAGAAACAGTTTCTGATCACTTTTGTCTTTTGCTCTGTAGTTTTCTGTGCATAGAAGATCAAGTAGATGAGTGTTTTTGAGGTTCTATAGAGTCCACTACATCATCGGTGACCAACTGTTGAATGGGAAACAACTGGTTTTGGAGGATAATCTGGAACCTACTTGGTTCTCCTTTTGGATGAATCTTGTACACTGGCATATCATGTGCCTTATCCATTATGACATACAGGGTACTGCCCCAACAGTCAGCAATTTTGTGCTTCCCTGGTAGTCCCAAGTTTCTTAACAGAACATGGTTCCCCAGGCAGTGATTCATGTGTTTTTACTTTTTGAATGCACCTATCTTTATTGGCTTTGTTACACTTTGCTTCAGTGTCCGTGGCCAACATGTAGGTGGCATTTAATTGAACTTTCAATATTTGTACATACTGTGGATAATTCTCTTGCCTAGCTCCATTGGCAAAGATACCAGAACACAAGTCCACAGGAAGTCGGGCTTCCCTGTCAAACTTCAGACAATAGAGAGAATTGGGTGGTGTCACTTTTGGTGTAATTATACGCATAGATTAGTACATAGTGCACCGACTTGTTGACTCCACTTGCTCTTTTCTTTTGGGTCCAGTGTACCTAACATGTTTAGTAGAGTTTGAATTAATCTTTTGGGTTGAGAGTCACCTAGAGGGTGATACAAGACAGTTCATGACTTTGCTATTCCCATGAGGGACAGAATTTCTTTTACCAGATGGCTTTCAAAATCTTGACCTTTATCTGAATGGATCTGCTGTGCGGCTCCATAGTGCACAAAGAGATTTTTTAACTAGGACTTTTGCGACAGTTGTTACTTTTTGGTCTTATTTAGATAGGTGTGGGCATATCTTGAGAAATGATCTATTACTACTAAGATGTCTGCAATTTTTAGAGTCCAGTTCTAAGCTGAGAAAGTCTATGCATACCGAGTTACATGGGTGCAATTGTAGTTATGTTTACTAGAGGGACTGCCCTCTGTTGCAGGGTCTTGTATCTCACATATCTGTTGCAGTTTTTGCAGTATTGTTCCACGTCACGCTCAACATGTGGTCAATAGAAGAGAGCACAAGGAAGGTCCACAGTGCCCTCAGTTCCAAGGTGTCCCACGTCATTGTGCTGGGCACACAGTACAACTTTTTTGAACTCTGAGGGTAAGACTCACTGCAACTTTAGTAAATATTGTGGTCCTTGGATTTCTCAGTACAGCAAGTTATCTTTGATTTTTAACTTGGGCCACTCTTACAGTAATAACTTTGTGTTAGCATCACTGGTATGTACATGTGTGGCATCATCACCTTTCTTCAGTGTGGAGACAATGGGTGTTTACTCACCTGGTAAAGGTGATTGTGTTGGTTGACATCCATGGCACTCCAGACATTACCTCATGGGTTTTAGCCCACCTGATAGGCTAGTGATGCACATGACCAAGGATCAAATTTCTAGTCCCCAGGTCCCAGAAGCCCCTGCTCTCCGGTTTGAATCTACCATAGCTGAAAATAAGGTTAGTAATACCACAATATACTATTAGCTGCTACACACACACTGAGACGCCTTCTGAAACTGGCCAGAAAGGCCCCTTTTATTCACTTATTGATACAATACTAATACTTGGCCTCCTAAATGGCTGACAGCAGCCATCCTGGATGACTTTAAACAGAGAAAAAAAAATACACCTTGTAATGTCCCTCTGTTCCCCTTTCTATTGACACAGATATCCTCCTAGTTACTCTGATCACTTTGTGGGAGGGCCGTGGAGAGCCATGGATGTCAACCAACTCAATCACCTTTACCAGGTGAGTAAACACCCATTGTGTTGGGTTGCCATCCATGGTACTACAGACATTACCTCATGGGTTGATAAGCAGCAGTACTGTACCCCAATGGGTGAGACAGAGTGATCTAAGAGTGAGTAGAAGAGGAGCTGGCTGCCGAGAGAACCTGGGTAGCAAATGGAGTCTGTAGTCCGTACAGGCAGTCCAACTTTTAGTGTCTCACAAAGGTATGGATGGAAGTCCAAGTGGCTGCCCTGCAAATGTCCTCCATAGACACATTAACCCACTCTGCCCAGGAGGTAGACACTGCCCTGTTAGAATGAGCTCTAATACCCTCTGGAGGCTTAAGGTTCTTTGCCTTGTAAGCTTCTACAATGGTTCTCTTGAGCCAGCTTGCTATCGTGGTTTTGGATGCTGTCCTACCCTGTCGTTGCCCCTTTGACTCAATGAACAATCTTTTGGTTTTACATATAGGCTTGGTTCTAGATATGTGCATGGCTAGGGTGCTTCCCACATCTAAGTGATGAGGGATCATTATGTTCCCTGGTGATCTGTCGGAGAGGGTAGGCAACTCGATGGGTTGCTCCCTATGGAAAGTGGATGTGACTTTGGGTTGAAAGGCTGGGACTGTCCATAGGTGTACCCCTTGTGGGGTGAACACGGTGTAAGGTTCCTTACAGGAGAGGGCCCCTAGTTCATTAATCCTCCAAGTGGAGCAAATGGCCATGATGAAGTAGGCTTTTAGTCCTGCCCAAAACAAGTCCACCTGACTCAGTGGCTCGAAAGACATTGTGCTGAGAGAGTCTAGGACTAGGGTCAGATCCCAAGGGGCGATCAGAGTCCGTACCCTGGGGTGTAGCACTTCTACTGCTCTGAGGAAATGTATAGCATCCGTGTGAGCCCCCAGGCTATGTTGATCTATGGGACCGATGGCGGCGCCAATGGCAGATAGCTGTACTCGGAGCAATGAATGAGATAAACCCTTATCTACTCCCTGCTGTAAGTACAGCAGAATGGTCAACATGTCGACCTGTTCTGGCTCCGTACCCTTGTCCCTGCACCATGCCGCAAAGATAGACCACTGCCTGCCATAAGTGGAGGTAGTGAGAGGCCTTCTAGACTGTAGCAATGTAGATATGACCGATGCGTGGTACCCAGCTCTCAACAGTCTCTGCCCCTCAGGAGCCTGGCTGTTAGTTTCAGGGTCCCTGGTGCGGGTTGGACCATGGGTCCCTGTGTTAGCATGTCCAGTCGGTATGGGAGTCTGCGCTTGTCCAATGCCATGGCTACTACTGCTGAGAACCAGGCTATCCATGGCCAGTAGGGTGCCACCAGGACAATGGTTCTCTGAGATTGTCAAACTTTGGACAGCACCTGTGGGAAAAGGGGGATGGGTGGAAATACATACGACCAATCCCGTGCCCAAGTCTGAGATAGGGCATCGGTCCCTATGGAGTGACGTTCCCTGTATCTGGAGAAGAACCTCCTCACTTGGGTGTTCTCCGCTGTCACAAAGAGATCCATGGAAATGGGACTCCATGTCTCCTGTATCAGTTGGAACAAATCTGGGTGCAGGTGCCACTCTCCCAGGTGCACCTGTTGGCGGATGAGCCAATACGCTTGTATGTTGAGCTTTCCTGCTAGATGGACTGTGCCAATATGCATGAGATTGGTCTGGGCCCAGGTCAATACCCTCACCATCTCTCTCTGCATGGCTCTGCTTCTGGTGCTCCCCTGTTTGGCGATGTAAGCCACCGTAACTTGATTGTCGGAGCGAACTAAGACCAAACAACCAGAGATAGTCAAGTGAAAGGATCTGAGGTCATGGTAGACTGCCCTCATCTTCAGTACGTTGATTGACAGCCTGGCCTCTGGGATGGTCCAGTGGCCCTGCACTGATAGGGAGCCCAGACATGCTCCCCATCCCAGGAGACTTGCATCTGTCTCGATGGAGACATCGTAACTGGCCTCTAATGGAACCCCTTATGTGAGGAACCAGCTTGCAGTCCACCAGACTAGGGGAGCACAGTACTGACTCTGGTAGGGGTATCCTGACCCTCAGGCTCTGCTCGTTCGGAGATCCCTGGGTCAGCATTTAGTGCTGCAGTGGTCTCATGTGCCACCTGGCCCATGGGACTAGATTGATAAATGACGCCATGCAGCCTAACATCTGGGCTATTTGCCCAATAGTCAGAAGGTTGTTGGCCTTCATCTGGCAAGCTAAGGCCCTCACGGTTTCCACCCACTTCTGGGATGGCCTGGCCCACCCCTGGGATGTGTTTATCTCTGCTCCCAGGTGTTCTAGTTGTTGTGTGGGCACCAGGTAGCTTTTGGCCTGATTCACCACCCAACCATGTTCTTCAAGGGCCCATAGTGCCATCTGGGTGACCCTGTGTGAGTGTTCTTTGGAATGAGCTTGGATCAGCCAGTCATCCAAGTACGGGATGATGTCCACCCCCAGCTCATTCAATCTGGCAACTAGGACTACAGACACCTTGGTGAGCACCATTGGTGCTGAGGTAAGTCCGAAAAGCAGCTTCTGGTATTGAAAATGCTGCCCTATGACATGAAAGCAGAGGTACTGCCTGTGTCTTGGCCTGATTGGAACATGTAGATACGCGTCCTTCAGGTTTATTGAAGTCAGGTAGTCGCCCATCCAAATACTGCGGAGAGTCAACCTTAACGTCTCCATCTTGAATCTCTGGGTGATCACATGTCTGTTGAGGTGCTTGAGATTTAGGATGGGGCAGAGTTCCCCTGTCTTTTTGGGCATGAGAAAGAAAATAGAGAACACTCCTTGTTTTTGTTTGTGTGGAGGCACTGGTTGGATCGCCCTGTCCTGCATCAAGACCTGCAATATTTGTTGGACCTGATGATCGGACGCTTTTCTTTTTGGAATGGAGGAGCTTACAAATCTGTGAAGTATCGAAGAGTGGGCCAGTTCTATAGAATACCCCTGGGACACCACCTCTAGTACCCATCTGTCTGAGGTTGTACCCAGCCGCCTGTGCTATAACAGCATTAGTCTTTTGCCCACTGGTGGACAAGGACCCTGCGCTGGGGTCCGGGAAGGGGGTGACTTGTAGTCATTTGTTGTTTGTTCCAGTTCCCTCTTCCTCTGCCTCCGAACTTGGAACCTCATCCTCAGAAGGTGGAGGCTTGGTAACTGGAGTTGAAGGAGTTATGTGCCCCTCCTTGAGCTCTTCTACCCTGAAAGGAATTGTTCTGCTAGTAACTATCTCTACGTGGCTGTTGTGATCTGTTTCCCCCTCAAAATCTCTGTCTGTTTGATGGGAGATAGGTAGGTCTGCCCTTATTCTTGAGAAGGTCCTTCCCTTCCTCCTTCTGCTTTAGGTACTCCTGTAGGCCTTCCCAAAAAACATGCTTGCCCTTCATAGGTAAGTTCTGTAGTATAGCCCTGGACTCATTATCTGCTTCCCACAGTTTGAGCAACAGCGCTCTTCTGGCATGGTTCGTTAGTGCTGTGGCCCGGCGTTTAATTTTAAAGTGTCTACTGCCATGTCCGCTAAGTACTTTGCAGCATCAAGCATGCATTAAAACAGTTCGGACTCGCTGGTCTTGGGGTCCACCTTGTCCAGGAGCTCCTCGAGCCATCGAATTTGGGCACGAGTGGTGTAGACTGTGGTTGTGGAGGCTTTGGCTGCCGTGCCCTCCATTTCAAATAACATCTTTAACATGTCCTCCACCTTTTTGTCTGTGGGGTTTTTTAGGGATTTGGTACCACAGGGTAGTACCGTCTTTTTGCTGAGTGCTGCCACCTGGGGATCAATGGTGGGAACCGTGCACCAGACGCTGGCTTTGTTCTCCTGAACAGGGTACATGCAGTCTAGATTTCTTTTGTTCGACATCCTACTAGGTTCTGTAGACTCCCATTCTTTAATGAAGATGTCATCAATTGCTGGACAGATGGGAAAGGTCGTCTTGGTTGCTTTCCTCTGCTGGATCATGGGGTCGAGTTTCGATTCAGGCTGGCCCTCCTCGAGCTCGAACCCCATAGTGGTCTTGATTATCCTCATAAGGCCCGGGATCAGGTCAAAGGAGCACAACTTGGATGTGAGAGATGGTACGGACTGTGTTTCCATCTCTTCTTCATCAGATGGAACGCCATCCTCATCATCGGGGAGTTCTTTATCACCCGAGTCATCTCCTATGTCCAGTACCAGTGTGCTTGGAGGTGGTTCAATTGTGTCTGGGTGGGTCCCTGATGTTACACCTGGATTCACTGGTTCTGGTTGTGGCTTCAGGGTCGGTGGTACCTTAGGCTGGGTCATGGCCTCTAACCTCTCCATGATATTTAACATGAAGTTCTGCTGTCTCTCCATCATGGCCACCATTGCTTGTTGGTTCTGCAAAAGGATGGCACCCAAGTCCATCCAATTAACTCCACTGGGACCTGGAGTGTCAGATCCCATCCCTGGAGATTGCTCCAGAGACAGGTCATCCTCATCATGAAGGCATACGGGGCATTGAGGTCCCACGTTATGGGGCATCAGAGTGGCACTACACATCATGCATTTCCTTGCCTTCACCATCTGTGGAGAGAGGGAAGACAAAACTAAAGGATCATTAGGAACGGAGCCATATTGGTCTCCCAGAGGAAAAACTGGATGCCCCAAAAGCAGCAGGTACTGCCTCTGCCGACTATACCTCTAACATGACCATATAAAACAAAGATAACCCCTTAGGGGGTGACCTCATAGGCTAGAATTTGTCTCCCCAAGTGCACGGCTACATTGCCCTAGGCCAGGCTCATGACAATCTGTGGAAGGAGACCTGACTCAGACTTCCCGCCCCCCCCGGGGCAGAAGGGGAATTTCAGCCGCCTACAAAATGGCAGCCCACATTCTCAAAATGGCAGACATAATCTGCAATCCTATGTGATGAGGGATGTTCCCCCTTCTTTGCTGGAAGGCCGCTATAGAGAGGGTCCCCCAGGTGGAGGGTGGGAGAAGGAGCAGCAGTGAGATCTGACCAGGCTGGCTGCTGAGAGAGGGGCCTAGGCCTGAGGCTAGTGAGGGCCCGATTAGGCCAGCCACTGTGAGAGGGGCCTAGACCTGACTTAGTAGTCCCCAAACAAACAAACTGTTCTCTACACCTACATTGCCTTGTGGTGTCCACTTGGGAGGGGATACCATTGAGACCCGTGAAACAAAAAATTTATTTAAAACTTTGTCCTGAGAATTGAAAACCCAAATCCTATGTATTGGCTCAATCTGGAGCTGGAATCTGTAATTGACTCCCAGTCTGAGAAGCAGGAGGTCTTCGAGGGATTTACCCTTCCCCCCACCTGACAAATTGCCCAGGAAAACCAGAAACCGAAGCTGTTCTGAGTGAGCTGGGCCCCTATCGAATTACTCTCTCTCTCTCTCTCTGTCTCTCTGTCCCTCTCATCCTGAGTTCTCCCGATGTCTCTAGGGTACAGAGCAGTCATCGGGAAGGGTGAGAGAGGAAGTCGCAAGGCGAGGCCGATCCCAGCAGTCTGCTAGTGCTTCAGAGGCCTGCCTGAGTGGCTCAAATGCCTTGCATAGCCCACATAGAGCTTAGAGTCACCGCGCCACCATGTAGAGTGGTGACTCCACCAGAAGGCACCAAGCACGGTGCGGATTCAGTGGGGGTGAGAGGAGTGGGAGGATTGCGTAGACCACACGGTGCTCGCAAACACCTGGCGGATTCTGATTGAAATAACTTGCACAGCAATAAAATTCAATGGTAGGACTGCAACCAAATCACCTTGGGTTTAGAAATAAATGAGACAAACTGCACCCTAGTAGCAGGCCTGTATCTCGTGGAGGCCTCTCCCCGCTCAGTCGAGAAACAGCCAAAACATCAACAAAACGGCAGAATCTAGATGATTAAGCCAAGAAAAAAGGGAATCATAATGGAGCAGCCCAATCTTCCCCAAGATATTAAACTTGCAAAAGGACCACCAAACCAACAATACTCTGGCTGGGCCTAGAGCAATCCAGCCCCATAAGCTGTTGCAATCCAAATCACTTACAATTCATTCTTGTACATTAAAAATCATTCAGTAATACTAGTGCAGGCAGGCTCAGGCAAATTCTAAACAATAAAATAATTTTCTGTGGAAACCACAGGCCTATCTTCTCTGGTACAATATAGGGACTCCTGGAGTGCTTGTAGCCTGATCAGATGCACGATTTGAACTGGACAGCAGGGGCTTCTGGGACCTGGGGACTAGAAATATGAGCCTAGGTCATGTGCATCACTAGCCTTTCAGGTGTGCTAAAACCCATGAGGTAATGTCTGGAGTGCCATGGATGGCAACCCAACACACTTGCCTTTAAATTAGAGTCCATTCGTTGTTCTCTCTCTAAATCTTGGGGAGTAAACTGCAGGAGAGTGGTCAGGTCTAGTGCAGGAAGGTGACAATAGGCATTTGTAGACAGTCTTCAGGGAGGCCAACACTGTCTATGAGGTGATGAGCATTTGCAGTCAACTGTGGCTCATCAGTGTTGAACTTTTTTGCACAGTGCTTTGATGGTTTGTTCTGGGAGTCATACCCATGTTTGATCGTATGTGGATGATGTATTTGGTTGTTTTGACAGGGCATCAGAGTCCACATGATTCAAATCAGGTCTGTATTCTACACAATACTTATAGTATGACAGGGCACATAACCACCTGTGTCCAGCAGCATTTAACTTTGCAGTGGTTTTAACATGCATCAAAGGGTTATCATGTTTTAACTGTGATGTGTGCCCCATATACGTATTCATGAAAATGGTCTACAATGGCTCACTTGAGTGGAAGGAACTCCAATTTGAGGATGGAGTAGTTCCTTTTTGCTGTGTTCAAGCTCCTACTGGTGAAGGAGACTGGCCTAAGTCCTTCAGGACAACCTTGATACAGGACAGCTCCAAGTCTGCAGAGGCTGGTATCTCTATGCAGAACACAGGGCTTTGCTTGATCGACATTTACTAGTACTGATGCAGCTATCAGACAGTAGAGGATTTCTTTGAATGACTTGTTGCAGTGGGTCTCTTATCACTAGAGATGTTGCAAAGGTTTATTCTGCGGGTGAAGTTTTGTCAAAGTCACAGAATTCACCTTCTTGGATACTTTTCTGAAGTTTTCCTGAGCAATAGGAATTTCGCCCCTGCTGACTTCACCTTTCAGCTTTGCCTTAAACATAGAAACATAGAAACATAGAATTTGACGGCAGATAAGGACCGCTTGGCCCACCCAGTCTGCCCATTTCCCTACCTGATGGATAAGCTGCAGATCCTAGTTAACCAGCAGCCTAGTTCTTCCTACCCCCACCACCTAGAATTGCCTTATGACTGTCCCATGCATGCTTGAATTCCACCACTGTTTTTGACTCCACAACCTCCTCTGGAAGGCCGTTCCATACATCCACAACCCTCTGTGAAAAATATCTTAAATTACCTCTGAGCCAGCTCTTCTATCTTCAAATTGTGGCTCCTTGTTCTTGCACACCTCTTTTTTTGAAAGATGCTACCCTCTTGGACTTTGTTGATTCCCTTGAGGTACTTGAAAGTTTCTATCATGTCCCCCCTCTCCCTCCTTTCCTCGAGGCTATACATATTAAGCTCCTTAAGTCTCTCTTTATATGTCTTCTGGTGCAGACCCTGCACATTTTAGTTGCCCTCCTCTGGACAGCTTCCATCCTGTCTATGTCTTTGCGGAGATGTGGTCTCCAGAATTGCACGCAGTACTGGGGTCTCACCAGCTGTCTGTACAGAGGGATAATAACTTCTTGTTTTCTACTGGTGATGCCTTTCCCTATGCATCCCAGTATCCCCTCAGCCCTCCTTGCTGCCCTCTCACATTGTTTGCCCACCTTTAGGTCATCTGATATGACCACCCCCAGGTCCCTTTCCATTTTTGTTGTTGTTAGTATCTCACCCCCCATTGTGTACTCTTCCCCTGGGTTTTTGTTTCCCAGGTTCATTACCTTGCACTTCTTAGCATTGAATCTAAGCTGCCATACATTTGACCATTCCTCTAACCTTGCCAAGTCCCTTCTCATCCTTTCCACTCCACCTTGTGCATCAACTCTGTTGCAGATCTTTGTGTCATCTGCAAAGAGACATACTTTTCTTCCAGTCCCTCTGCAATGTCGCTTATAAAGACATTGAAGAGGACCAGTCTAATACTGAACCCTGCTGTCCCACTACTAACCCCCTTTTTTCAGAGTGGACTCCATTTACTATTACCTCTGTGTCCTGTTCTCCAGCCAATTCTTTACCCAGGCTGTCATCTTGGGACCCACTCCCAGGCTGGCTAACTTGTATATTAATCTTTTGTGTGGGACTGTGTCAAATGCCTTGCTAAAGTCTAGGTAGGCCATGTCCACAGCCCCTCCCTGGTCTACTACTTTGGTCACCCAGTCAAAGAAATCTATCAGATTTGTCTGGCATGACCTTCCCGCTGTGAATCCATGCTGCCTTGGGTCCTGTGCCCCTCTGGCCTCTAGATACTCAACAATTCTTTCCTTCAGAAGTGATTCTGTCATTTTCCCTACCACTGAGGTTAAACTAACAGGTCTGTAGTTTCCTGCTACTGCCTTGCTCCCACTTTTGTGAAGGGGAATCACATCTGCCCTTCTCCAGTCCTTGGGCACCACTCCTTCCTCCCATGATTTGTTAAAGAGGGTAGTCAGTGGTGTCACTAGTTCTACCCTTAGTTCTTTTAGAATTCTGGGATGAATCCCATCAGGCCCCATTGCTTTGTCCACCTTCAGTTTTAAGAGTTCTTTCAGAACCCTTTCTTCTGTAAATGGGCTGGTATCAACTTCTGTATCCAGAGTGTTTCTACTGTTTGTTTTAGGTACCTCCCCCTCTTCCTTTGTAAATACTGAGCAAAAATATTTGTTTAGTATCTCTGCCTTTTCACAGTCACCCTCTGCCCACCCTCCCTCCCTTTATTAAGCCTCACTATCCTCCCTTGGTCTTTCTTCGCTCCCTGATGTACCTATAAAAGGTTTTATCCCCCTTCTTAACTGAGTTGGCTATCTTTTCCTCAGTTTGGGCCTTTGCTGTTCTGACTGCCTTCCCAGCTTCCTTTTGCTTTAACTGACACAGTTCTCTGTCCTGTTCCTTCTGTGATTCCTTGTACTTCCTGAATGCTTTCTTTTTCTCTTGAACCTTCACTGACACTTCCTTTGAGAACCATAGTGGTTTCTTACCTTGTTTCATTTTGTTTATTTGCTTTACACAAAGGCTTGTTACCTCTGTGATGGCAGTTTTTATTATTCCCCATTGTTCTTCCACCTCTCCTTCCTGCTCATTTGCTATAGCATTCCTTAGGCACTCACCCATTTTGACAAAGTCAGCCCTCCTAAAATCCAGTACCTTTGTCTTTGTATGGCTTGACTCTATTGCTGTGTTTATTGTGAACCATACTGTTCGATGGTCGCTAGTTCCCAGATGGCTACCCACTTCTACATCTGTGATCCTCTCTTCATCTCCATTTGAGAGAACCAGGTCTAAGATTGCTCCCTCTCGAGTGGGCTCCAATACTAGTTGCCTAAGGCATGCCCCCTGTAAGGCATCTAGAATAACCCCACTCTTAGAAGTGGCTGCTGCAACTGCACTCCAGTTAACATCTGGCATATTCAGATCACCCATCAGCAATATCTCCCCTTTTTCTGCCATTCTAAGTATACTTTCTATCATTTTCTTGTCCATTTCCTCCCCCTGAGAAGGGGGTCTGTATACAACCCCTGTGCGGATTGTGGTGCCATTGCCGGTCTCCAAATTTACCCACAGTGCTTCTTCTCCTCCCTGTTTACCCTTTTGTTCTGTTTCTTTGATTCCTTCCCTTATGTAAAGAGCTACTCCTCCTCCTCTTTTACCCTCCCTGTCCCTCCTGTAGATAGTGTATCCTGGTATGTTTACGTCCCAGTCATGGTTTTGTGTGTACCATGTTTCTGTGACTGCCACAATATCCAAGTGTTCCACTTCCATCAGGGCTACTAGCTCTGGAAGCTTGTTTCCAAGACTACGGGCATTGGTACTCATTGCCCTCCATTTAATGTTGGCTTTATCCTTTTTTACCCCATCCCTGCTCTTATTGCCCTTGTCCATTTTTCCATGTACCCCGTCCTGCCCTCTGTCAAGCTCTGTACCTCAGTGTTTACCCTACTACCTGCCATGCTTTGTGGGGGGAGGCTTGAACTTTCCTGTTTCCTATCAGCACCTCCCCCCTTGGCTAGTTTAAAAGCTTGCCAAGGAAGCCTTTAAACCTGTCACCTAGGAGCATGTTTCCCTTTCTGGACAGATGCAGACCATCATGCCAGTATAGACCTTCATCTCTCCAGGTGGACCCCCAGTCCCCAATGAAGCCAAAGCCCTGTGCTCTGCACCAGTTTTGCAACCATTCATTAAACCGCATGGTGTGCAGTACCTTAGCCTCACCCTGCCATAGACTGGCAGCACCTCTGAGAAGGTTACTGGCTTACTACCTGTCTGAGGCCCCTCCCAACTCCACAAATTCATCCTGCACTGCACTGATCTCATGCCTAGCTAGGTCATTTGTCCCGAGGTGGACAATGATATCTAGTTTTCTCCTGTGATGCTGCTTCTGCAATCCTGAGGATTCGCTTCCTGTCCCTCCAAGCCATGGCACTAGGCAGGCACCTTACTTCCCTCTCCTCTCCCTTCCCCAGGTCTGCACCCCTAACAATTGAGTCCCCTATCAGAAGCTGTTTCTTTCTCTTGTGTTGTCCCTTGCCACTCTTTTGTGGGTCTCCCTTGTGGATGTCCCCAGCATTCTTCATGGTCTCCAATGAGAGTGTCATCATAGAGGAACCTTGATTTGCCAGACTGACATGTGATTTGTGTAGAGGTGCAACTCGGGGTAGCCTCTGTTCCACCACCTCACCCTCCCAGAACCTACTGTGGTCCATCTGCTCTTACACATGGCAACCTCTGAGGCAGTGGTTGTGGAACTGGTGCTCTTTGGGTGGGGGAGTCCTCCTTAGTCCTTGTCAGTTCAGCCTGGAGGTGGGCAACCTCCTTCCTCAGAGCTGACAGTTGCCTGAAAATAGGGCAGCAATGCAGGTTCCAGAATGTTTACCAGAAAATTGCTGCCCCACAGCCAGTGCATTGCACCACTCCCCACATGTCCCTCTTCCTTATAATATACAAAAATTTTTTTTTTGTCTGTGTATACTTACGCTTTATGTACTGTGCTGGGTAATTAAGAATATGACAGTTCTGCTCCAAGACCCGTCGAGGAAGTGATGTCAGAACCTTGCTATAAAGGAAAATGCCATCCCTGGGTGGGCGGGGTGAGGGGTAGGGTGGGTGGGTAGGCCACAACCACTGGTGACTGTTAGAAACAATCAAATACACCACTGCTCCACCACCCTTGGTGAGTACTGCCCTTATAGTAAGTCAACCAACACCACAATGTACTAGACCACTGCTCCTACACAAACCACTCTACTGAGTCCAGGGATAAAAATGAACCCACTGTTCAACCAGCAGGACACTTCCAAAATATTGCACAAATATCCTTCCAAATCCTATGTGTCTAGTACAGAAATCAAGCAACTTCAGTTGTATTACAACCCCTCTGGTTATAAAACTACTACACTTTAATGGAATCCTGCAATTCTTAAATGCCAATAAAAAAAATAATGAAACTTTCTGTAGAAAGTGTAGCTTACCTTCCTAGTCCCCTACAATATTATGTTTTACCAAGTTACCAGTTCCTCAAATGCGTTCTAGTTTGTTATCTGCAGTATAGCCAATTTCTCAGCTTCCAAAAGGAACAGGCAAGTCAACTGACTGACTTTACTCTGTGTAGTATGCCTAAACAGAACAGTGATACAAGCCCCACCCAGAATCAATTGATTGACTAGTGACACCTGTGATGTAAGCAGGCCTTTCAGTGAAGACAATTTGCTATGTCTGCTTCTAATACACACACAAACCCTTTGTCTGAAACCAGGGATAAACTCGCTGTTCAGCCAGCAGGACACTTCCAAAATATTGCACAAATATCCTTCCAAATCCTATGTGTCTAGCACAGAAATCAAGCAACTTCAGTTGTATTACAACCCCTCTGGTTATAAAATTACTACACTTTAATGGAATCCTGCAATTCTTAAATGCCAATAAAAAAAATAATGAAACTTTCTGTAGAATGTGTAGCTTACCTTCCTAGTCCCCTACAATATTATGTTTTACCAAGTTACCAGTTCCTCAAATGCATTCTAGTTTGTTCTCTGCAGTATAGCCAATTTCTCAGCTTCCAAAAGGAACAGGCAAGTCAACTTCACCTTTGCAATGCAAAGGCAAGGATTAGCTAAAAAAAAGGCTTGGTCACATGGGAGAGCTTTCTGTAGGTCACATGGTCCTTTCCCAGGGTAGGAAGTGCTGTTTCTCAGTTTAGACAGACTGTGTGAGCTGTGTGTGGTATGTGGGAGCAACACAGTTTGAATTTAATAGTTAAAAATACTTAATATTTTAATCTCTTTCTGTTTATTCTACTGTCCTTCAAGCCCTAACTAATTAATTGTTATTCTGAATAATTGTTTAATCTCTTTTTTCTGTCTCTCTGTCTGTCTTTCTGTCTCTGCTTCATTTTTTTTTTATTTCAGTGCACCAAATTAATTGAATGGAGCAGCAGAACATTTGCAGAGTCCACGGGTGTCCATACTAGTGGCTGGTCCATGGCCATCCACCTGAATCAAATGCAATTTTTTGACCAGAATCTCTTGCACCAGACCATACCGCATAGTCACCCAGGGGCAACAGTGAAGCAGCAGCAGTGGCTCCAATCCTGGAGCATCAGGAGGAGGAAGAGCAGCCACAGAAACAGCAGCAGCAGCCTGAGGCCCCCACTGTGGTTGCAGCGTTATTGTCACCATCTCCTCCCCTAAAAAAACAGGTCCATCACAGCCCTGACAATGCTGCTGCCCATATCCCAAGATCTCCCCTGTCAGGGCATTTTTTACAAGTGACCACAGTGTGGCCACTTGTAATGTTTGTGGCAAGTGGGTCCACAGGGAGACAAAGGGGAGCCACATTGGCACTGGGGTTGGGAGAGGACCCACTTAAGACTACACCACCATGCAGAGTGGGAGACCAGGCTTGAGGAATCAACAAGTGGGAATGGGGAGGATGGTGGCCCATCCATGCCTTATCATGGAGGTGGTGTGCGGTGGCATGTGATGTTTCATGCCATGGTGGGATAGACTGAAGAGGAAGCTCTTCCCCTTGTTGTTCCAACTCCTCCTCATGTGCAAGTACCAGCAGTACCCACACCACCACCAGCATCAACAGCAGCTGAGTTGGCCTCAGTGCATGATGAAGTGGAGAACCTTTGCTACCAGCTGGCTGAGGTCCAGCAGGACATTAAAGTGATTCATGTGAACCAGGAAAAGCTAGTGGTGGTACTGGAAGAGGTCCTCCCTGGTGGTGTGGGTGGTAGTGGTGGTGGTCATGGGGCCATGTGGTTTGTTTCTTTTATTAATATATTCCTTCCTGTTTCTGTTCCTTTATGTCCTCTCCCTCATTTCCCCATAAAAAAAACAAAAAAAGTATAAATATATCAAAAAAATCTGTACTATCCTCTTTATACTCTTTTCAACTTTCAAAATCCTTCATCCCACCCCCAAAAAGGAAAAAAAAAGAAAAAAGTGAAAAAAACACCCTAAAAGCATTCTATATTTTTTTTATCTGTTATATTTCTCAGATTCCCAGCTATATGAATTGTCTAACTTTCATGTCTGTATCTGCCTGTCTCTTTTTTCTTTTTTGTTTAGTATTCTTTCTCCCCTGGGGTCACCGGTCGTCCTTGGAGTTGCTGCATCTCTTCTTCCGGCCACCGGCTGCTGCTGCGCTGGTCTCCAGTGAGAGCAATCACCAAATTACCCCATGGCTTAACCCCCTGTAGTGGGGTGGCAGGCGTCAACCAACTCCCCCACCTAGATCGGATCTGCACTTGGTGGTCCCCTCCAGAGCCGGTGTGGGTGCAACTCAGATGGCCATCAAACCACAATGACTGGGGTGCCCCATTTTCCTTTTTCTGCCTCGGAGGCAGGGCATGCAATGCCGGCAGAGGATGTACTGCCCATGCATCCGCATGTAGCATGCCCACCGGCTGCCCTGCCTACCATCCCCAAGCTAACAGGCCGGACATGTCAACACCCAGCCTCCGTTAGGTGTCAGACTACGCTGGTCTCTGTGCCCTGACCCACTCCGGGAGAGGAGAGCTGTCTTTCAGATGCTCCATCCTCTCCCTCCCCTGCCAACCCCCAACAAGCCAAGCTCGCTCCTGAACCTGGGTCACCAGCATGGTGCGAGGTGCGGCGACCAGTGCCATAACCCTCAGCACCACTGGGCCAGCCCTGTCTCTTTTTTCTTAATTTTTCTCAAGTACCAGAATAAATGTCACACTTTGGTACAGGTACTTCTACATGGTACAATGCTGTGTGTTTATAGAGTGCCCCTACATTTATTAATCAATTAACACGGAGAATGCACCATGCTGGGGTGCTGAGATAAATCATGAAATAACAAGCAAGGCCAATCCCACACTCACCACCTTTAGATAACATGCTGCTCACACAGGTTGTTAGGTATGCTGAATTTATTGACATGCCAGAGTTTTAAAATACACAGGTCCTGACACGTTTTGGAATCTAATTCCTTTATCAAAAGACATGTGTACTACAAGGTAAAACGGTCTCATTTGGGATCATATATCTGAGACACGGGTGATATTCTCCAGACTCTTGAGGATATTATGGTAGGCAGGGACTCCCATCTCATTACTATGGATGTGGAGTCCCTGTATACCAATATCCCACAGGAAGAGGCACTGGATATCATGGCCTATTTTTTAAATTCTAGGGATGTGAACACTGAAATGCTGACAGAGTTCTTACTTAAACTGTTCAAATTTATGCTTAAGTTCAATGCCAGCACATTTTTATGTGATTTTTTTTCTCCAAACAAAAGGGATGGCTATGAGGACAACATTTGCTCCCAGCCTAGCCAATCTTTATGTTGGTAAATGAGAAAATTAGTTATAAGGGACTTGGACAGCAACCCTTTTTTCCACAATATTGAACTGTACTGCTGTTTTATTGATGATATACTTGTGGTATGGAAAGGCAGTTTGGTAGAATTTGACAATTTTGTCAGGTATTTACTGTACATGCATCAACCCAAATTTACCGTTTTCTTACAATGCTAGCAAAGAAAAAATTCAGTTTTTAGATTTATGCATCTGTAAGGACGTAACTGGGATCATTAGCATGAACATCTTTGGAAAATCATGTGAACATAATACCCTTTTAATGTCCTCGAGCTGTCACCCATGGCACGTGGTTACAGATATCCCTAAGGGACCGTTCTTAAGTTTAAGACGTAACTGCAACTCTACAGAAAATTTCGATGTAGCGGCTATGAACCTTCAAAACAGATTCATGAAAAGGGGTATAGTTCTAACTTTATACAAAACACACACACACACACACACACACTGAAGTGAGAAACACAGACTGAACTGAGACATTAGGGAATAAACACCAGAGGGAACAGGATCAGGGTAGGCTAAATTTTGTTACTACCTACTCAGTGCATGCACCCAAGGTGGGTGACATCATTAGGAGGAATTGGAACATTTTAAGGGGAGACACAAATTTGAATTAGTATCATGGCAACATTCCAAGGATGTCATACAGGTGAACTGTCACTCTTAGAGATCAGTTAGTTCATAGCAGACAGACAAGATCTGCACCACAGACATGGTTAACTATCAAATATATTGGGTGTTTTAAATGTAACAAATGCTCTTACCATGTAGCTGTATCTCCGGGGAAATGATTTCTCCAGTCCCCATGTAGACATACTGTTCCAAATAAGACAGCTTATTACCTGAGATACATATGGGGTCATCTATACAGCTGTGTGCACCTGTGGTGCATGTTATATTGGAAAGACAAAAAGACAATTTAATACCAGGGTGGGGGAACATGGCAGGGCAATCAGAAATGGAGATATTTCCTATGCCACTGCATTACGTGTTATGCGGACTACTAACAAAAATGACCATGTTTTCTTCTTTAGAGCTATTGAAAGGGTGTTTCCAAAACCACATGGTGGTGATTTTAATAATTTGATTTTGCAGTGAGAAGGACTCTGGATGTACATCCTTTGAGTCTGCAAGCCACCTGGTCTAAATGAACAGCTTGACATTACTCTGTATATCAGCCAGAGAAAGTGACAAATTATTCTATAAATTGGTGTATCTGATTGAGTACAAATATAATATGTACTTGCCTATAAATATATGTTATTACTGCAATATTTAACATACATTTTCTCTGTATGATTTGCAGGTGAATAGTATTGTGCTCTTTGAATTAAAGTCTTCGAGGGGGCTTTTTGCACTGCATGTCTGTGTGTTGCCACAATACCTTTTCTATGCAGCAATGGGCTCTCAGGATTTTTATTTATCTTTGACTTTCTATAGTAGCTCTTATGTAATATTAGTTGTGTTTTAGTATTTACAGATGTTTCTACAGTGTTTTTTATATATGCTTGTGCATTCATGCTTCTGTTTATTTACATTTAAATCCACACATTGTGTGATGTCACTATTATGTGTCACCATCTTATGATGTCGTCGTCAAATGGTATATAAGACGGTTTTACCTTGTATTACACATGTCTTTTGATAAAGGAATTATATTCCAAAATGCATCAGGATGTGTGTGTTTTCATGCACTGGCACTTCAATAAATTCAGCATGCCTAATAACCTGTGTGAGCAGCGTATTTACTAAAGGTGATGAGTGCCGGATTGGCCTTGCTTGTTAGTGCCCCAGCATTGTTGTGGTCTGTTGTTCATTTAAAGTGAAATGTGCCAAAACAGCAAATGACATAAAGGGTGGGATATTCAGGCTGCGCCAGGCAGGGCCACAAGCCTGGGCGCAGCACAACTGGGCTGAGCCAGGGCATGGGCCAGGCGATATTCAACTGTGCGGCACCATGGCTCAGCACCATTGAATATGGCACTGAGGGCACACACACTGCACATGGTGCAGTGGCACTGCACCAGCACAAGTGGCAGAAGGGGAGCAGGGGACTGCGCCAGCACAAGTGCTGTTGCGCTAGGTGCAGCAACTGCAATATTCAGCTGTGGGCATGCAAATGAGATCATTATGCATGCAAGGCACAAATGGGGCCATTTGCACGTCATTATGGCCCCATTTTCATGCGGTGCACCAATCCCTGGTGACTTGCACCTGGCACCCTGCCAGGCTGCAGCCGTCGGGGACCGATGCCCTGCTGCCCCTCGGCGGTCTCCTCTCCCAGTGGCCCGATCACAGGCATACGTATAATACATCCCTGGTGGTCCAGTGGACCGCTATCCAAAGCCCAATCGTGGACATATATAATCACACACCCTGGTGGTCCAGTGGACCACTGTACAATGCCCAATAGTGGGCATATGGTAATTTAACCCCTGGTGGTCCAGTGGACCACTTTCCAATGCCCGATCATGGACTTCGGGGAAGTATTTCCCTGGTGGTCTAATAGAACACCCCCCAGCTCTCGATTGCAGGCATTCATATAGAGTAACCCTGGTGGTCCAGTGATACCCCCTTCCCCACCACCCACTGAGGCCTCCACCACCCAGCACCCCTCCCAAATCATCAGTGGGTGCACCCACCCACATGCCACCCAGCCACCACTGACTGACAATGTACAGCTGAGGTCTATGCGCCTGTTGGTCACGCATGGGCCAGGGCATGCAGACATATTAGCTACTGGTAAGTGAAGTATGAATGAATGCATTCATTCATATTCCAGGCCTGAGTGTATAGCATGGTCTGCACACCATTGGCCCATGCAGTGGACCAATCAGGCTAACAGACCCTACTGATGCTGTCAGTCGGCGGGCAGCCAGGTGGCATGCAGGCAGGTGCTGCCACCTGCTGACTGGGGGTGCATGGGTGGTGGGGGCCTCAGTGGGTGGGCAGGAGGAGGGGTACCACTGACCTCCAGGGTTACTTTACATGAATGCCCTGCGATTGGGCATTGGGGGGGGTTTCCACTGGACCACCAGCGAAATACTTTGCCAAAGCCCACGATCAGGCATTGGGATGCGGTCCACTGGACCACCAGGGATTTATTTTACCTATGCCCATGAACGGGCGAGGGGTGGCACAATGCTCCCTGGGCAGGGGTCATGTGGACTGTGTCCCAGGTGGCTGCCGTGTTGCACCATGCACTACGGCAGCTCACTTGTGAGTGGCCAGGACTTGTTCCTGGATTCACCAGGCACAACTTTGTGCCCCCCTGAGTGATGCAAGGCAGAGTTGTGCCAGCATATGCGCCATACATCCCGGGCTGAATATCTGTATGTGCCACATATGCATGGGCACACCCCCTGCACTTGTGCCGCATACATTACCAATGCACCCTGGCACATTGGGAGTTGCGCAGTGAAACTTGCCCCTTTGAATATCATGCCGGGGCACATTGGTGGGTTGCACATGGCGCAAACCTGTTGCGCCATGCGCAACTCTTTTGAATATCCCACCCAAATTCTCTGCTCCTTGAATTGTTCTTGAGTGTAGTAAAAAATAATACAGGCTGCTACATCATGCTGTGGCACCTTAGTTTATAGTGTAAGTTGAACTGGAAATCCTATATGCTTTGCTTCCTCTAGGTGCATGCTGCTTCTCTTGAGAAAATGCAGGAAGAAAGTGGTCAAGAAAGAAAAGGTAATTTTCTTGTCTTGGGAAATTATCCTGATGTCCAGAAATAAGAACTTGAAATGAGAAGTTGCTATGCTAGTGCTGCTATGTACTGCTGCTGCTGCTTTTGAGCTAATGATGGAAAAAGTGGATAAGAATGAAAAGCTCACTATCTTGGCTTGGGAAATTCTCCTGATGTCCAGAAATGAGAATTTCTCACACACAAGTACAAAATGCTTTGCTGACGCTATGTGCTGCTGCTGCTGTTGATAAAATGCAGGAAAAAAGTGGACGAGAAGGGAAAGCTCACTATCTTGTCTTGGGAAATTCTCTTGATGTCCAGAAATGAGAACTTGAAATAAGAAGTTACTGTGTTGGTGCTGCTACATGCTGCTGCTGCTATTGTTGAGAAAATGGATGGAAAAAGTGGATCAGAAGAAAAAGGTCACTATCTTGTCTTGGTTATGCTAGTCCAATAAAAGATATCAAACCATTTGTTTCTGGATCTGTTCTTACAAGGACCAATATGCCAATGAACTATTTCTGTGTATCTTGTCTTGGGAAATTCTCCTGGTGTCCAGAAACGAGAACTTGAAATGACATGAAGAGACATTGCTCTGCAAGTGCTGCTATATGCTGCTGCTGCTGCGGTTGAAATAATGCTGGAAAAAAGTGGACAAGAAGTAAAAGCTCACTATCTTGCCTTGGAAAATTCTCCTGATGTCCAGAAATGAGAATTTCTCTCACACAAGTGCAAAATGCTTTGCTGATGCTACGTGCTGTTGTTGATAAAAAGCAGGGAAAAAGTGGACTAGAATGGAAAATTCATTATCTTGTCTTGGGAACTTCTGCTGATGTCCAGAAATGAGAACTTGAAATGAGAAGTTGCTGTGCTGGTGCTGCTATGTGCTGCTGGTGCTGCTATGTGTTGCTGTGCTGGTGCTGCTATGTGCTGCTGTGCTGGTGCTGCTATGTGTTGCTGTGCTGGTGCTGGTGCTGCTATGTGCTGCTGTGCTGGTGCTGCAATGTGTTGCTGCACTGGTGCTGCTATGTGCTGCTGCACTGGTGCTGCTATGTGCTGCTGCGCTGGTGCTGCTATGTGTTGCTGCGCTAGTGCTGCTATGTGTTGCTGTGCTGGTGCTGCTATGTGCTGCTGTGCTGGTGCTGCTATGTGTTGCTGCACTGGTGCTGCTATGTGTTGCTGTGCTGGTGCTGCTATGTGCTGCTGTGCTGGTGCTGCTATGTGCTGCTGTGCTGGTGCTGCTGTGCTGGTGCTGCTATGTGCTGGTGCTGCTATGTGCTGGTACTGCTGTGCTGGTGCTGGTGCTGCTATGTGCTGGTGCTGCTATGTGCTGCTGTGCTGGTGCTGCTATGTGCTGCTGTGCTGGTGCTGCTGTGCTGGTGCTGCTATGTGCTGGTGCTGCTGTGCTGGTGCTGGTGCTGCTATGTGCTGGTGCTGCTATGTGCTGGTACTGCTGTGCTGGTGCTGCTATGTGCTGGTGCTGCTGTGCTGGTGCTGCTATGTGCTGGTGCTGCTATGTGCTGGTACTGCTGTGCTGGTGCTGGTGCTGCTATGTGCTGGTGCTGCTATGTGCTGCTGTGCTGGTGCTGCTGTGCTGGTGCTGCTATGTGCTGGTGCTGCTATGTGCTGGTACTGCTGTGCTGGTGCTGGTGCTGCTATGTGCTGGTGCTGCTATGTGCTGGTACTGCTGTGCTGGTGCTGCTATGTGCTGGTGCTGCTGTGCTGGTGCTGCTATGTGCTGGTGCTGCTATGTGCTGGTACTGCTGTGCTGGTGCTGCTATGTGCTGGTGCTGCTGTGCTGGTACTGCTGTACTGGTGCTGCTGTGCTGGTGCTGCTCTGCTGGTGCTGCTATGTGCTGGTGCTGCTATGTGCTGGTACTGCTGTGCTGGTGCTGCTGTGCTGGTGCTGCTATGTGCTGGTGCTGCTGTGCTGGTGCTGCTGCACTGGTACTGCTGTGCTGGTGCTGCTGTGCTGGTACTGCTGTACTGGTGCTGCTGTGCTGGTGCTGCTATGTGCTGGTGCTGCTGTGCTGGTACTGCTGTGCTGCTAGGTGCTGCTGTGCTGGTGCTGCTGTGCTGCTGATGTTGTTGAGAAAATGGAGAAAAAAGTGGACGAGAAGGGAAAAATCATTATCTTGTCTTGGGAAATTCTGCTGATGTCCAGAAATGAGAACTTAAACTGAGAAGTTGCTGTGCTGTTGCTGCTATGTGTTACTGCTGCTGCTGTTGAGAAAATGCAGGAAAAAAGTGGATAACAAGGGAAAGTTCACTGTCTGTCTTAGGAAATTCTCCTGATGTCCAGAAATGAGAACTTGAAATGAGAAGTTGCTTGGCTACTGCAGCTATATGTCGCTGGTGACTGATAGCTGGTGCGGCTGTACTGACATACCAGAAAATATAAGTATTTTTTTTTTCCTTTTATTGGGTCCTGTGGGTGTGAGATGGAATTTGAAAGCAGTGTCTTTTAAAACATGTTTTGTCACTGTTTCTGTCCTTGTAGGGATTTATCATGGAGATTCACTGTTACTGCTGCAACGGTGTGTTGCCTATGATTATTTGATTTCGGACTCTTGCACAGCATGGAAAGGTAAGTATTTTTTTTCTTTTTTTTCTTTTCCTAAAGTCACTGGACCATAGCTGTACATTAGGAATCATGATAACTATTGTCTTCTCCTATTTCTTTCTTTTCAGGTATTTCACATATAAGCAATAACCTGGGCATTGCACGGTCAGGCAGCACAGTCAGTTGGAGGAATGTTTTTCATGATGATGCATAGCAGAGGACATACTGACTCTACACAATGTACAGTGCTGGAGGATGACAAGCTGCAAGTGGCAGTACTTGACAAGGTTGGGCCCATGAAGGTGAGCTTGCAGAAATTAACAGGTGGCAATGGCTTGCTTGCTGTAGAAGGACTTGGTATTCTTGCTGCTGACATGATATATCATTGTCAGACCTGATGTGAAGACAAAATACAAATTATTTAGACACTGTAATATGCTCCATACTGGGCTGCAGTAGACCTGTTACAGAAAAACATAATTAAAAAAAGTAGAACAGAAAATAACTTTCTAAAAGGATACCTACCATCACATAGGAGATGGCCTAGCCCTGCCATGGAACTAAGGTTTCCCAGCCACAGGATCGATGAGAAACTGTCGCCTGTGAAGAAATAAAGAAAAATTATTTAGCAGGACTTGGCATTGCCACTGTGTCACTGTGGAAGGAAAAATATATGATTAAAAATTATGGAAAGACAAAAAATCATGTCACATACTTACCATCAAATTATTGATGGTCATGCTGTGTAATGGCACAATGGTGCCACAGCAACTGGTTTTGGTGGAAGACACGTCCTTACTCTGTTGCTTGTGCTGTGCTGTCTAAAGTGAGAGGGAAATAAAGGAAAAGAAACACACATTAAAAGCAGCATATCGTGTTACTATGTACAATTCTTCAGCAATAATATTTGTCTGCCACATATATTAATATCCCCATGTTGTTTTTCATTTTATTTCATTCCTGAGAGAAGATACAGGATCTTAAACTGTTTAAAATTACTCAGTCCCATGCCATGCATGCCATGAAGAAATTAAATAATGTGGCACTAGAGCTGGGTGAAAGTTACGATTTCCAGTGTAGCGAAACTTCTGCAAAATTTCATAACATTCGCTGAAGTTTCTGAACTTCCACCTTTGGCAAAATGGAAATATTCCAAATGGCTATGGGCACCCACTAAAGTGGAATTCACAGCTTTAGTCCTTCTCTACCCAGAATGCACACCTGTATGTGAGTAGACTCTACAGGCTGCATAAGAAACCCGCACCAGACATCAGGGTTTGTGAACACATGTGATATTTATGAAAGTGCGTACTGGGTATAAAGTGCTGTTCAAAAAGTGCAAAATAGCAAAAGGCAGTACAAATGAACATACCAGGTGGCAGTACTCACAGCAGTAGCAAAACTCAGAATCAGCCAAACTAGAAACTCAACTGGTTTCACACAGGGCTCTCTCAAGAGTTTCAGATTGAGGAACTAGTACCCATTTAAAAGGCAAATAATTAAAGTGACACTGCTGCTGCTTTGAGTACCACCACCTATTAAAACAGCAGTACTCACTGGTGTTTTGATTTATCTTAGGTGCCATGAGTTTACTGATGTAGATCTAACATTCTGTTTTCAATCTTTTGTGTCCTGAACATGTTCCCATGTTTTCTCTCATTTATTTTTAAATATTTGTATTTAGTGACTTGAGTCTATAATTAGTGTCAGATGGTGATTCTGCAAGTGTCACTGTTGCTGCGTGTTTTGCGTCTGTACCTGACGTGCTCAACCCAGCGTAGTTGATTGACAGGCTGTCAGTTAAAGGATCAGATCAGCTACACTGTGTTTGTTCTGACAGCAACTGACAGCTGCTTTCATTCAAATAACTGTTGCATATAATGTAACATGGTGTGATCAACAGTGAGGTTAAATCGCCTGATTCTTTTTTAATTTTTTTTTGTGACAGATAGTGGCTCAAGGTTGGTGATGGGACTGCAAAGTGGATCCCTCCAGTATCATGAAACAAGCTGCAGTTACAGTACTCTCAGTCCAGGAACTGCAGCAGATAGTATTGCCAGCTATTATCATGATAGCAACCATTTACTCTCATGATTCATTTCTATTGTCTAGCAATAAAAAATCCATTTGAATGCAGACTGGAATCAGTGCCATAATTTGATGACTGTCAGCTAATTGTTACTGCCTTTTACAATTTTGCACCTTTTGAACAGCACTTTATGCATAGCAAGCATTTTAATAAATACTAAGTGTGCTCGCAAACCCTGACGTGTGGTGCCAGTTTCTTTTGTAGCCAATATTTACAGCCTCCCTAGTATTAGCATGTAACCCAGCCCACTAATCTTTCCCTGTGTGGAGGAACTGCACAACTTGTTTAATTTTAAACAGCTTTTGGTAATGAATTCCCACAAGGGTTGAAAAACCAGGGCCCCCTAATCTTTATTTGAGACTATAAGGCAGGGGTGGCACACTGAACATCTACAGCAACCCAGTGCATACACAGTGTATTTATAGAGTCTCCCTGTATGGGTCTAACATGGAAAAGGAGGCATTGCTATCAGGCCACAAATGTAGGACACATGGAAATGTCTCAGAATCGTGACTATAGGGGTTATACTGTACTGAAAGGATGGTCAACACATCTTACAGCCAAGGTATGGTGCTGTAGAACACAATTACAGACTACTGTGATGACAGAGAGAAGTAGGAAAAATCAGGGGATATATGGGATAATAAAATGCACATTTTTGGTGGTTTATTTTGCTTATGATTAACCAGGGAAGCAGTTATACCTTTAATGGAAACAGAAACATAGAAGTTGACAGCAGATAAGGACCGCAAGGCCCATCCAGTCTGCCCATTATTTCTACCTTATGAATATGCTGTAGGCCTGTACTCTGTCAATGGCCTATCTATTCATACTCATCTTTATTGCTCCCTCATGCCTGTCCCATGTCTGTTTGAAGCCTCGCACTGTATTCATATCCACCACTTCCTGAGGTAGCCCATTCCATGCATCAACCACCCTTTCTGTGAAAATATTACTTCCTCACATTATCCCTTAATCAGCCTACATCTAATCTCATACTATGTCCTCTTGTCCTGCTATTATTCTTATATTGAAACATGTTAGACTCTTTCACCTTGTTAATGCCCTTAAGGTGTTTGAATGTTTCAATCATATCACCTCTCTCCCTCCTTTGCTTTAGGGTATACATATTGAGTTCTGATAATATCTGCCTTCATATGTTTTCTGATGCAGTCCCTGAACCATTTTGGTTGCCCTTCTCTGAACTGTCTCCACTTTGTTAATATCCTTGTGCAAGTGCGGCCTCCAGTACTGCATGCAGAACTCCAGATGGGGCCTAACCAGTGTCTTGTGAAGAGGGATGATTATTAACTCCCTCTTACAGCTTGTGATACCTCTACTAATACACCCCAACATCCCTCTAGCCTTACCTACTGCTTTAGTGGTCTGCTTGAATGATTTCAGGTCATCTGTGATGATGATGCCCAAGTCTCTTTCTTCCATTGTGATTGCCAGCAACTCCCCTCCCAACCTATAGGTGGCTTCAGGGTTTCTCTTCCCTATATGTATGATCTTGCACTTCTTTGTGTTAAACCCCATTTCCACTCTTCTGACCATTTTGCCAGTTTATACAGATCTGTTCTCATTCTGCCCACCCCATCTGGATTATCTACTCTGTTGCAGATCTTGGTGCCATCTGCAAACAGACAAACCTTACCCTCCAGTCCATCTGCAATGTCACTGATGAAGATATTGAAGAGGACTGGCCCCAGGACTGATCCCTGAGGTACCCCACTTGTGACTTGCATCTCTTCTGACTGTATATCATTTACTACCACTCTCTGTTTTCTGCCTGCCAACCAGTTTGCCACCCAGCTGACCAACTTCTGACCCACCCCAAGCCTAACCGTTCCCAATACATATTTATTAATGCCTTGTTCTGTTTGTGTACATATTTTTTTTTTTACCATGGCCTTTACAATTTGCTCTGTACGTGGCCCACCTGTTAGACACTGTAAATTATCCAACCAGTGACATCATTGGCTAGAATCAGTTAGTAGCTCACGATGCTGATGCTACTACTGACATGAGCAACTCGTCAATGTCCTCAGTTTGTATCGAAGTATCATCCATTGCAAGTAGCAGTATCAGCATGGGAGCCACTAACAAAGTGTAACTGATGATATCATCTTTTGAAGTATTTGTAGTGGTGCAATAATAGGGCTATATACAACGATAGCTTCAAAGATGAGGGTGATAGAAAACAAGAAGAGAGATGTACAGAAAAATAACAGTGGACAAACAAATATGAACCGGGCATGTTGCAGTACGGTCTACCTTTAAATCATTTTCTTTGGGATTTCTTTGCTGCGATAACATCTTACTCCAAATTAGTATTTTGAATAAATTAAGGAAGCCATCAATATTTGTTATAATCTTCAATATGTGCTCTCATAAGCTTTTTTGTTTGTTTTTTGCAGGAATGTTTCCTTGTAATAATGTAAAGTGGCTAGTATAGCAGTGATTTCAGCGATTCTATTGAAATTGCCTGGCAGGGTGTGCATTAAATGTGGCCTCATTTTTTTTCCCATTTGCTAGAGCATATGACTTTTTCAGGATATGAAACCCTGTCTATAGATTACATTAGTTAAGTACCCTGAATTATTCAAATTTGCATCATACTTAAGATGGGATCCCATATCCTTTGTTAACAAACAGCTTTTACCTGGACAGCATCATAACTATTACAGTGCACTCCCGAAACGGAGAAAATAATAAATAACTCCAAAGCTGGAAAAGATTCAAATTTAAATTGCTTTATTGTGAAATCCAATATCACCCACAATGGACAATACCCAACATATAGACTGATGTGCTGGGATATTGTCCGGCTTGGGTGATGTGGAGTTCACATGTGGATGTCACAATAAAGCATGTTAAATTTGGATCTGTTAAGGCTTTGGATTTATTAGATATTTTCTCAGTTTCAGGAGTGCGCTGTTACAGTTATGATGTGTTTGCTTTGATGAGTATTGGTGGTACTCTCCACTGCACTGCTGGTGCTTGTTTGAGTGCTGGACTCTCCTTTGATATTTGTTTACCTGGAAAGCATGCTGGTGGTGGGGGGGGGGTATAAATGCTAAAAACTCTGTAATCTCTGCTGACCTACAGTATATACAGTCATGGATATGCTCACTACATGCCAAAGCTCAGTTGATCCTGTATCCTTTATAAAACAATTGTTTTTTCTTTTTACTAGGATAATATGCCAGTGAGGGGGGAAATGTATAATTTTTTAAAATCCTGTGCATCTGTGTTGACCAATTTTCTGCTGTTCTGTGCCCATCATAGGTTTGTTTGTGGGAATATTTTCCTCCATACATGTATAGAACAGGAGTCCCTCAAGGTTGTTACTTTCCCTTTTTTCTTTTTTAACCTACACCCCGGGCATCCTTCAGGAGTGTCCACATGGATATTCACCCTACTCCCAACCTGAACCCCTCGCATCTCCCTAACTCCTTCCCCCAAGCAACCACCAGTAGACCCAACCCCTGGTACCATCTCTAGGGCTGATTCTGCCCTCCACTCGGCAGCTACTCCTAAGTGTGAAGGGTCTTACCCGTGAGTTTGTCAGGTCCTCCGGAGAGGTTCTTGGGCACGTCTGGGCAAGTATTTGGGATGTGAAAGGGTCCACGGGGGCCACTGTCATCTCACCGGCTAGTAGGAGGCTTTTTTCTTTGCTTTTCCCCACCCCCTCGGAGCTCAGCTTAGCACGGCAACGTAGCACTGTAGCTCTGCCCTCCCCCCTGGCATGTACTGTGCTGCTCAGTTGGCAACCCCCCAGCCGCTGCCAGAGGTCACTCCATGAGCGAGCATTCCCCACTCCCACCCCCCGGGAAGAAACAGCAGTCCTCCAGATGCTCAATCTCTCCCACCCCCGCCGATCCTCAGTGACTCGTGGCTCATTCCCGAACCCCGGTCACCGGCATGGCGCGAGGTGTGGCATCTAGCACCTGAATCCTCAGCACCACCAGGCCGGCTGTTACTTTCCCTTTGATTGTAAAACCCTCTAGAAATGGATTTGTCATTGCTTACAAGCCGAGAAAACCAATGGCCACTGAAAAACATGGTGCAAAAAAAAAAACATTAAGCGATCACTTCCTGACTGCCCTGAATCAATGCTGCTAATTTTGCAAACTGGCTGCCTAAGGTAGAATTTCTGCTAAAGTTACCAAAATGATTTATGAACTTTCATGGAAGTGAAAGTCTGACTTTTGCACAAATTCTGCCAGCAGAAGTTTTTTCACACATCTCTGCGTAGCACAGTGTTATTTTCTTTACTATATTAGAAACATGTGTTAACAACATCCTAATAAATGGAGTAACCTCACTAGAACAAATTTTAACAAACGGTTAATGGCAGCCAGCTTTAATGATGAGAGTCATTAATAACAACATTAACTGTAAAAGCACTTTTGACAGTATCTGTGAACACTCAGAATAAACAGAGCATGAAGATGATTTAGGATGTCAGAAATACATTTTTTACCAAAAAGCATTGGATGGCCTTTTTTGGTGACCAACACAGGCTGCTGCTTTAAATGAAATGAACTTACCATTACAGAATACATTCTTGGCCTTTGCGGTAGATCAGGTGTTCATGCCTTGATGGGTTCGGTGTGGCTGTAGGCTCGGCTTGAGGTCTGGCTTCAGCTTGACATGCCAGCTGGTGGAGGTCTGGCTGGCAGGATGGTTCACATGCTGGCTGTTGGTATTGCTAGTAGGATGGCTTCTAGGTAGTCTGGTGGGATTGCTGCTGGGATGGCTAAGAGGCTGGCTGGTGGGATTACTGTCACTGGCAGGATGGGTAAAAGGGGGCTGAGTGGTGGGATTATTCTCACTGGTAGGATGAGTAACAGGGGGCTGGCTGGTGGGATTACTGTCACTGGCAGGATGGGTAAAAGGGGGCTGAGTGGTGGGATTATTCTCACTGGCAGGATGAGTAACAGGGGGTTGACTGGTGGGATTACTGTCACTGGCAGTATGGCTAACAGTGAGCCATCTGGTGGGATTACTGATGGCTGGAGTGCTGGCTACCAGGATGTATGCTGGCTGGGTGTGGCAGTCATTAAACATTTTATGCTGTGCCTGTGGCCAAGACATTACATATGACACAGGGCAGATAGTGATCATGGTGTTGAATGTACAGAAGCGTGGCACAAGTTGGGGAAAATATTGACAGGGAAAAAAATTCAATCACAAAGGAAAATATTCAATTTATAAGAAGGAAAGGAGGGATCTAAAAATTTTTTTTTATTTATGCATTGCTACCATCATCATCTTCATCATCATCATCATCATTGAGGAAACAGCCATCGGCAGTCTTTCAGAGTGGAGTTGTCCCCACCTGGGAATTCTTTCTCCTTAAGTGTCTCACCCACTTCAGTGGAATACAGTTGCCCCTACCACTATGCTGTTCTGCTTCCTCTTCTTCACCACAGCCATCCTGTGGTACAAAAACAGACATACTTGTCCTAGGTGGAATGTGCCCGTCATTCATTTTAATAAATGTCAGCATGCCAATATTTCTAGGTGATAGATTTGTGTGCCTGTCCTGCACAATGGCCCCTGCCAAACTGAATACCCTCTCCACACTTACACTAGTGGGTGGACAGCTCAGATATTTAACTGCTATTGAGGTCAGTGCTGGCCACTCAGTCATCTTGCTACCACAGTACAGCAGAGGCTCTTCCAATAGGTTCAAGTTCCTAGTGTCTACCAAATATGCATCCACCATGAGCTGTGCTGCACACAATCATGGCGAGTCATCAGCCTCCTCCTCCTCCTTTTCCTCCACATCTGCAATTCCCACCTTTGACAAAGCATCCCAAAGAGGATTGATGATCATTTGTCCTTCTGTGAACAGCCCTGTTTTTTCGCCACACTACACTGAGGTGGTAGAAACATATGGTCTGTCACTGTCATTCTGTGGCTTGCAGAACTTTGCCCATGATATGTGTGCCCCCATGAACCCATCTTACGAGCTGATCAGTAAGATTTTGTACCTGACCATTGTCATTTTCAAGTACGGATGACAGGCTGCTTATATATCGTGGGTTCAGCACAATGGCAAATCCAAAACTGGGAAACTGAAGGGTATCCAGTGAACACAGCGACCACGATTGAGCACTTTCAAAAAGGCTGACTCAGTCATGGTACCCGTGTTCATGGCTACCTGGAAGGGTAGAAACTGGATGCCTAAGTGGGCGAGGTAGGGTGACGGAAAGCATACATGCAGGAGTGGGAGAGGAAAGGGAGGGGAAGTATGTGGGATGGGGTGTGGCAGGCAGCTGCCGAGCTGGTCTGCTAGCGTGGTGGGGAGGGTGGTCGGTTGGGGTGTGTAAGGTGCAGAGTTCAGGTCCAGTGAGGTGTATTTTTTTTTGTTGTGCCGGCAGGCGGCTTTTTTTTTTTTAAGATTTTAACCACCCCCCCAACATGCATCCCCCTGGAGTTGAGAATCCTTAAGTGGGGGGTGTGGGGGGTGAAGAATCCGTCACCGCCTTTTAGTTCACCACAAGTGTACATCACCGTAATTCATTTACGGCGATGTACACTCTCCCAAACTGCAATTGCTATTCCATTATCACCGTTATGACATAGAACCAAACTGAAGAATGCTTGAAATATGGGTATTGCAGCCTAATGTTTGCAGCATGTGTTCCATTGATGCACAGCTATCCCTATCTCCACCTGCCTCTAGCACCTGCTGTACATTTAATGTCTGCCTCAGCACCCTTAGCGGTGAGATGGCCTGACTGACAGAGGCAGTGTCCCCACTCACTACCTGTGTGGCATGCTCAAATGGCCTCAGAATCATGATCAGGCCATCCACAAGTCACCATTGCTTGGCTGTGAGATGCATGGATACTCCCAAACTGTCACACCATGTGTGTGCAGCAGCAGGTATTCCAAGATGGCTTTGTACCGCTCATACAAGTGCTCAATCATGTATAGTGTTGAGTTCCATCTCGCACAGTTTCCAGCTTGAGATGGTGCTGAGGCATCTTGTTTTTGATCTGTTGTTGCCTAAGCTTGTCACGGGCCTTTCCAGAATGAGCAAAGTGGGCACAGATGTGGCGGGCCACAGTCAACATTTCAGAATATGCCAGAAACTGCAGCACGAGAAGATTAAGACAGTGTGCCATGCAGTGAACCCTGAGAACCCCCCCTTCACTGATGCATTTCACCTTACTTGAACCATTATCACTTGCTATGAAGCCTGCTTTCAGGGACGGGTGCAGACACTCATCAGTTTTCAGTCAGGAGCACTTCTAACATTTTTTGACTGCTGTGTGAGCCTGGTACACTCCTCATTGCCAGTGTGGCTTGCTGGTGAACACCTGGAATGTTGCTACCAGCACAGTTGGGCTTTGTATAGTTTTTTCCCATCCCAGCATCAAATACTACCCCAGGCACCTGTACCACATGGGCTGTAATACATAGATAAGAGCTACCAGCTGCTTGCCCAGATTTCCACATATCCATACTAAGGTGGATGTATGGTGATGCAGAATGCTGCAGGGTATGTCTTACTGTGTGTGCCACAGTCCTACACAGTTCCAGAACAGCACGGTGAAGAAATATGTGTGTGACAAGATCTTCCATTTTGGACAGGTATGTGCCATCAACCTGTGGAACCCTGCATTCTCCACAAAAGAGAATGGCAACAGATCAACTGCCATAATTTCTGCAGTTACTGCATTAAGCTCATGTGCAAAAGCATGACTTGGGGGGCATTTAGTGTGATGCTTAAAATGCTCTGCAGTGTAGGCTGCACCTTTTGGGGTTTGGGGCTGGAGACACCAAACAACTGGGCTCTGCGCACTGGTGGCATGGATGATGGGGTAGCGTTGGACTCAGGGGAGGTCACAGATGCTGAATGAATGAATGACATGATTTTGGATGTTTTAGGGACAGGGATTGATGTGCTTCGCTGACTCTGGCTGCTAATACTCACACCACCACTGCTACCCTGCTCACTATTAGGAAATCCCACCAAATCTTCATCCTCATGTCTGTAGTAATCCTCTGCAGTTACTTCAGAATCCCACCCTGGATCTGTATCTATGTCACATTGGGATGGCTTGATCAATTCGGTTAATAAGGGAGAAGACCTCCCTGCACCAACTTCCCCTTGGCGCTGAGTCCATCATAACAGGTGCCTGGACTTGAGGTGTGTGGGTTGTCCACCAGTGCTGAGGTGGATGCCCTTTTTCCTATGACACACATGCACTTGGCACAGCTAGCAGATAGCCATTGTTTCATCTTTTTGGTTCAGAATATAAAATTCCCAAACTAGGGATATTGTACCATTGTTTTCACATGATGCCAGTAAACCGGGTTCTGGGGCATTATTAGAGGGCTAGAAATAGATGTTTGGGGGCATGTTTTCTGTTCTGCTGCAACCATTCAGTCATCATCTCTTATTACTACTGTCTCACCACAGCCAGCAACAGCTGGAGAAGTTGGGGGGGGGGCTTTACTGATTCCCTGACCCTGGCCTTACTTTTCTTTATCCTTTGGTTCCCATAAAGGGACCATATTATCATCCCCATCACTATCTACAATGCTAGCTTCCTGACATATGTCCTCCTCTTCCTCCTCCTCCTCCTCCTCCTCATTTTCATCACCCTGTGTTTCCTTCTCAGCAGCATCTGATTCCCTGGACCTGCATGATAAAACACTCAGATCTGCCTTTGCCACATCACACTGTGACTCAGGCTCAGACTCTTCTACAAAACATCTGAGGACATCAACCACCTCCAAGTGCTTGTCCTCACTCACATTCCAGAGGAAGACATTTTTGAGGTTCTTGCACTGCTCTGGTTGTCCCCGCCACCACTGTCTCCACTGCCACCACCAGCACCCACCAACATTCATGCCACAGATTTTGCAGAGAAACATTTGGCCACACTAATGCCCCAGCTTGACAGTAACTACTCCTTGTCAGCTACTACCATCCCCTGATGAACGTGTATAATCACAACTGCTTATGGTTCCCTTCAGAACCATGGAAACTATGCTCTTCTTGTCAGCAGCACCATTGCCAGAAACTCTCTTAGCAGAGCATCTCTTTACGGGCATTTTCTTACATGTGTAGATTTTAGAAAACACAGTAACACAACACTTTACTACTCTTTACTGATGTACACAGACAGTAAACAACAGCAACACCATCAATTTTTTCTTTCTTTCTGTTTTTAAACAAAAACAGTACTCAACAGGAATTTAAGGATTAAGGGACTGGGGACACATAGCAGTACACAGTGCATTGCAATGTTTTACATAGAAACAACAGCAACACCAGGAATACATATATATTTTTTTTTTACCAAAACAATACACAACTGTGTTTTAAGGGACAGTAGGGGACACAAAATGCAATAATGTACACAATCTGATGCTAACTTCTAACAAGCAACAAAAATGAAATCAATATAGTTAAACTGTAGTGGCAAAAATAATTCAGTAACACAAACCTAACTGTTGCAGCACACTCTCCGTTACTGGGAAAAAAGGTTAGCACACCTGGATAGGTATTTTCCATCTGTTTACTTATACCACATACCATATAACAGTCAACAGCAGCAGCAAAAAATTGTCGTTGGAAAATATATTTTCCATGTAGCCCAATAGCAGTTCCAACATGCTCTAATATTCAACTAACAATTCAAATTCTGCAGGCTTAAACTATTCTATGCTTCCAAAATGCCATCACATAGACCGTTTACATTTCAGCATCACAACCGAAACCTTCATCAGAACATATGATCTCCACTGACTACCTGTCTTAAAAACACCTTACTTAAAGAGACAGTGCTGAAGTGCTATGTGTTTGCTTACTTACTAAAGTGCTATATAATAATGCTCTATTACATAGGAGAACAGTACTACAATGTTATAATGTTATATCCTAAAGTGTTCTACAATACTAGGAAGAACAGTACTATATTCTAAAGTGCTAGACAGTACTAAGGTGCTGTAAACTCTAAACAATCCCACATATAGTAACATCTAAATATTAGCTGACACAACTTCACTTAAATAAATAAATAAATAAATATATATATATATAATACACACACACACACACACACACACACACACCCACACTGGAAACATTAGAATTTATACAGTGTGAGGAACAGAGAATTGAAACAGTTATAAATGATAAATTAATGAAGGGAAACAGAATCATCTAGTCCCTTAGGTTACTCAGTATCAAGAGTTATAATCCAAAATGCTTCTCTAGAACAGTACTATATTCTAAAGTGCTATACAGTACTAAAATGCTATAGAATCTAAAAAATCCCACATATAGTAATGGGAGGACTTTAAGTCCGAGGTTCAATGGGCGGAGCAACTACTCACTCCCCCATCAGGCTTATATGGTCACGCATCCTGGGGCTCTTCAGGATTCATTTCTTGTTGCAGCCGGAGGTGCTGCTCCTCTTCCATCTCCCTGGGATATTTCACCTGTTTGTGTCCACATATTTTGCAGTGCCTCCAGCCACTGGCTCGATCTATTCTCTAGTTCCTCACTAGGCCTGTTTTGTTCCTCTCATCTCATTGGCGGCTTTATCTACCTGGGCGTTTGCACCCGCACCGTCCCATTTCCTGGTTCATTTGAATTTGTCCTACGCCTCTCTTCATGATCCCTACAGGTGTTGGCAGTAGTTGCAGCTGTTTCTGCTTCCACTATGTTACCCTGCAGTGCTGGCGATACAGACATTGACTCTGCCTGCAGTGCTTGCGATTCTGCCCTACACTCCCTGCTCTCCCTGAGAATCATCAACGTGGACGTTGCTGAGGCTTCCGCTATGGCTGGCTGCTCCAATGGTGCTTGCACCATAACTGATTCAGGGAGCTGAGCATCTGGCGGCGATGGTTTTGGTGTCTGACAACTGACTTGGCTTTCATCAATTTCTCCCATTGCTTTCTCCTGCCCGTGCACCCGACAGGTAAGGGGGCTTGGCGGAGCTCTGCATCACTGTTCTGGGGGAAGTTACCTACATGCAGTGAGCATATTAGCCTGGGTGATAAGGAGCTAGCAACTACCCCTCCATGCTCCACTATGACAGCACTGGCAGTCAGCAAGGCGAGTGTTGACTCATTTCGTGTTGTTCATAAAACAAAAAGAAAATGGACGTGGCGTCTTCCTTGTCCCACTATCGGGTAATTTTGCCTCGCATCTCACCTGCTGTATCTGCCATTCCTCTTCATTTTTCCTCTTTATTCAGTGTGAATCATGAGTGCCGTGCCTATTCTGTCAACCAGAAGTGGTTCATGGAGGCATACCCTTATCACTAGGGAAACCTACTTCATATTCGGCTTCTCATCTCTTTTTATTTCAGCAGCTTTTACAGCACTGGGGCTTGGGCAGCATCCAGTACCATCCTTTCTTGTGTCCCACATACAGCCGATACATCCACATTGCACATGTCTCTTTCTCTAAATGGATTGTGTTTGTACTGTGTGCGACATTTGGGGAATCAAGACTTTCTTAGACTCAGTAGTTTACCAGGCTTGCCCATATCGCATGTGGGTTGGTTTCCTGTGTATTCCTTTATGCCAACCGTAACAATCTCAGCTGTGCTGTGAGAGTCAAGGAGTGCTGTCTTTGTTTTGCAGTTGTATTATCTTGCTCTTTACTCTCTCTCCCTCTGCACAGTTATCGGGGCAGCCCTTCCACTACAGTAGCATGATGTCACTCCATGTTTCACCTTTCATTCTTCCCTGCACTCAATATTTCTTTCCGGTGTACCTATCATTAATCGTTTGCCACCTCATTGATCCGCAGCTCCCCTGCCGCATGTATCAGGTTCCTGACTACAGTCATCATTACCCATTTCTTATCTCATCAAGCCTCCAGCCATGGCTTCATTCCATCTTCAGCTGTCAAGGATTCACTCCAATCATGGCTTCCATCTCTCATCATGCCTTTTCTTGTTCCAGCCATCATGGATTCACTCCACTCATG
This sequence comes from Neoceratodus forsteri, assembly GCA_016271365.2. Lineage (NCBI taxonomy): Eukaryota > Metazoa > Chordata > Ceratodontiformes > Ceratodontidae > Neoceratodus > Neoceratodus forsteri. The sequence goes on from CM057455.1 coordinate 997,666,616, forward strand.
GCTTTGCTCCTCCTCTTCCATCATCCAATTTTGTGCTTTGCCTCGACCTGCTCATCTCTTTACATCACTCAGTTGGTATACCACTCATTGAATCCTATGCTATGCTGTCCCTGCTACTTTGATCCCACACTGTCTCCATTCAAGGCCATGCCTTCCTGTCCGTCACCCTTTGCTAAGGGCTGGCTGGAGACTCTCCACCATTGTTCAAGTTCCTTTTCAAGTTCATTTCTGAATCTACCTCCATTTGAGGAACCTACTTAATCACATTGCTCTATTGAGCATACCACCATTGTCCAAGTTCATTTTCAAGTTAATTTCCTGTCTCCTCTTCCTCACACTCACATTGATCAATCAAGCAAACCTCGCATGAGGTCTTAAGCTACCTCATCAACCCACTGCACCCCTGCAGCAATCGTCATCATCCATATTCATCATCCTCAGTCTTCTCATGTTGGACTGCTGCACACCTGTGGTGATCGTCATCAGTCTTCATTATACTTAGTCTTCTCATGAGTGCATCTGAATACCCCTTGCTCCCCTGACTTTTATATGGATCTACTCCTCTCCATTGCCTCCTTGGCATACCCCTCTCAGGTCCCTGCTGCCTCATGTTCCTTCTTCGATCTGTGCTTTCTTTTTTGGGGATTTTCCCTATCCAGTCATCATCTCCCTACTCATATCCTTTTCTTTAATGACATACATCCTTAAATCAAATGTCGTCAGCCTGGAAGGAAGGCGACCTAGACCTTGGATCCCTAGAGGTTTCCTCCTTAAAGGGTTTTTTTTTCTCTCCTCCATTCCAATGATCATAATATTAGTTAGAGTTAGTGCCTTCTTAGGTTAATTAGTTAGGTTCCACTGTTAGATGGAGGCAGAAGGTGGTCCCGGCTTTCCCCTCTCTTCTTAGGAAGTCTTCCCTTAATCATCTTTTTAGAATTCATTCATTAATCATCCTCACCTCTTCTATGCTCAACACCCGATTGAGTATTCTTTTTGGGCTTCTTCCTAAGCTACCTTTAGCTGATGCAATCATTCCCATGGCACCTGTAGGAAGGGAACCCTCCTCTAGGGTTCCTTGCATTGTACCCCTGCAGGGTGGTATATCTCATGGATAGAGAGGTGGAAAGCCACAAAGTAAACCAAGTTACACAAGCATCATCTCATCTCATCTAGTTGTGTAAGCACATTGAATGTAAGGGTTTTAAGCCTGAGGTTCAATGGGTGGAGCAACTACATTACTCCCCCATCAGGCTTATAAGGTCACTCATCCTGGGGCTGTTCAGGATTCATTTCTTGTTGCCCACCATCCACTTCTGTTCCTCCAGCAGCTCATCTTTCTTACCTGTGGGCTTCTTCCTAAGCTACCTTTAGCTGATGCAATCATTCCCACAGCACCTGTGGGGAGGGGCCCTCCTCTAGGATTCCTTGCATCATACCCCTACAGAGTGGTATATCCCATGGTCCCATGGATAGAGAAGCAGAAAGCCACAAAGTAAATCAAGTTACACAAGCATTGTCTCATCTCATCTAGTTGCGTAAGCACATTGAACATCTATCTATTGGCTGACACAACTTCACTTAAATAAATAAATAAATATATATATATATATATATATATATATATATATTTACACACACACACACACACACACACACACACACACACACACACACTGGAAAGAATACAAAAAAGGTCAGAATTTATACATTATGAGGAATGGAGAATTGAAACAGTTATACATTATAAATTATGAAGGGAAACAGAATAATTTATTCTCTTAGGTTTCACAGTATCGAGAGTTATAATCCAAAATGCTTCTCTAGACAACAGTTTATTTTTCCAGTTGCCTTCTCTCTGGTCTAATGTGACCTTTTCAATCCCCCAAAACTGCAGAACAGAAGTAGAAGTGTGACGTGCTTCTCTAAAATGTTTAACAAATGCATAGCTTTCATTATTTGTTCTTATGGCTGTCTTATGTTCTGCTACTCTATTTTTCAGGGCACATTTTGTCTGTCCTATGTAGTAGATTCCACATGGGCACGTAAGTGCATACATGACTTCTTCAGTGCTGCAATTTATAAATTGTTCAATGTTATATCTTTTTCCAGTACATGGATGTGAAAAAGCACTTATATTTCTTGTACTATTACAGTGAATGCAGAGTCCACATTTGAAATTTCTTGTTGGAGGCTTAGGCAATCAGTTGTTTATATTTTCTTTCTTTAATAACAATGGATGTACAAAACTGTCTGTTAAATTCTGCCCTCTTCTATATGCAACTCTTGGTATCTGTTTACTTAGTGTATCAAATTACTTATCCCCTTGTAAAATGTGCCAATGCTTTTTTATTATATCTGTAATCTGATAAGCCTTCTGGAAATACTGCATTACAAAAGCAATTTCTTGTTCATCATTTTTCTCCTGAGTGCTTTCATCTGTTTTATTTATTAGTTGCATTCTATCAGTTTATCTTGCATTTTGATAGGCTTTTTCCACACTGTAATTTGTATATTTGCATACATTAAATCTACATTTCATTTTTTTTGCTACATTTTTCAAAGTCCATTTCTGTAGAGCATGTTTGTTTTGCCCTTAGAAACTGTCTTTTTGGGATGCTATTTATTAAGTTTCTCAGATGCCAGCTGTCTGCTTGAAGTATTGTATTTCTTGCAGTCAATTTCCTATACATTTTACACTCTAACTTATTATTGTACTTGAAAATAGTAAGGTCCACAAAATTTATTTATTGTGTATTCCATTACCCAGTAAATTTTAGATGGCTGCTTGTAGAGTTAATGTATTCCATAAATAAGTTTAAATCATTCTCTGTTCCTTTCCATATTAAAAAACAATCATCAATGTATCTCTTCCAGATTAATACATTTTCAAAAAAAAGATTACTCGCATCTTGTATAAAATCTTTTCCCACTGGTCGACATAAAGGTTCACTAAAATTGGAGCAGAAGTGGTGTCCATACTTATTCCTTTACTCTGAGTGTAAAATTTATTATTACAAATAAAGAAATTATATTCTATCACAGTCCATGCACAAATTATAATAAAAGCTGTTGGGGGGTGGGGGCGGGGTAATAACTGATGGTCTGTTTTGTAAGGCATTTGCAATTGTATCTAAGCCACTATTGTGTGGAATATTGATATACAAATTTTCCACGCTGATGCATACCAGGATGTCACTCTCTTGAACCTCAATTTCTGTTATTACTTTACGCATATGATTTGCATCTTGAACAAATGAAGAGAGAGATGGAACAAATTTTCTAATATTGGCATCTACAAATTTTGATAAGGGCTCAGTTGCAGCTCCTATATATGATACAGTCGAGCGACCAGGAATTGGTGTTTTATTTTTATGTAGCTTTGGCAAAAGGTAGAGAGCAGGTCTGTGTGGTTCCTCAATAATTAAGTAAGCTGCTTCTTTCTCTGAAATCCAATTATTCAATAATGTTTCAGACACAATGGTGTTTATACATCTCTTAATTAAAGGGGTGGGGTTGTTTTCTAGTATTGAGATAAAACATATGTCTTCTAGCTGGCAATTTGCTTCAGTAATATACATATCTGTGTCCCAGACAACTATGGCTCCACCTTTATCAGCAGGATGATTCATGACATCTGTCATATTTTCCAGTTTGTTGATAGCTTTTCTTTCTTGTCTACTTATATTTTGATGCTCCTACCAGTAATGACTATTCAGTAACTCATCTATTTGTCTTTCTACTGCTTTCATGTAAGCTTGTAATATTACACTTGTTGTGGGAGGGCAGAAGTTTGATTTATTTTTCAAACCTGAATCTTCATGCTGATTATTTATTATTGTGTCACCAATTAAGGGCTGAGATGAAAAATATTATTTTAACTTAAGTTGTCAGAAGAATTTTTGTAAATCTATTTTTATAAAATGTATTTGGGCTATTTAAACTTAGTATAACTTGGTGTGATTAGAAAAAGTAGGCAAAACTTTGCTGTCTTCAACTGCTATTTATGTTCCCCCCCTCCCCCAGAACGCATCTGGAATTGAGCAGTAGACTGCTCAGCATGCCTTCCTGGTAAAACGCTTAAATAAATAAATAATAAATGAAAACCCATTAAATTGTATCAATTTATTTGTGGGAACGAATGACAGTCCTTTCTTAAGTACTGACACTTGAGCATCTGTTAGTATTTTGTCAGTCAGATTCACAATTTCTACATTTAATTCCAAAATTGAGGTGATCTCCATGGCTGTCTCCCTTGATTCCATTTCCCTCACCCATGTCCTCTCCCTCTGTTGTTTCTGAATCCTTGCCCTGTTTCTCTAGCCCTCCCTCTCTGTGTTTTTCTTGACCTTGCGTCGATATTTGACCTCCTTGTTGCTGGTTCTGACCTAAAAATGGTCTATTAAGTCTTACAGAATTGATACTTGAGGAATCACTTTCTGCTCCTGAAGATAAATTAATGTCCGGGTCAACTGAAATAAACTTCTGAATTTTAAATCTTTTTAGTTTTCCATGGCAATTATATATTATACCACTTGCATAATCACCCACATCATGATCATGTTTTTATTGTTTATAGTGTTTGAGTTCTGCTTTAAATTTCACTAATTGGCTATAAATTTTTACTTTGATTTCTGTGAGTTTCTCGGCTGTAAAATTAATTGCCATTTTATTTTCTAATTCTTGAATTTTAGAAAGCAGTCTATCACACTCTTTGTTAGCTTTTTTCATAATCAATAAAATTAAATTGAAGACACCTTTGTTAATTACCTTTTCCCAGTCACACATAAATTCTTTACCATCTAGTCCAAATGATGGTGGTTTTTGGATTCTATGTCCACATGGTATCCTTTTATCATGCCAGTACTGAGACAATGAGACAATGTTAATGCATGCATTTGAAACCTTGTATATTTCTTTTGCATGTCTTCTAGTGTATATGCATCATTATGTGGTATATTAGATCATTCATTTTCTTTAAAAAATTCTTCAATTTCAGCTAATGAGAATATAATTTGTTCTCCTTCATCGTCAGGTATACTTTAGACATCAGTGTTAACTGCTGCTGTGGCCTCCATACTGGGAGCTTCATAGGTTTCATAGGTGTATCGGAGCAATTAATTAGATCAGAGATCCATATACTTACTACGAGGTTAATCATACCCAAAGATTTTGTTGCTAATAAAATGCTTATCATGCTTAACCTTAAATTCATTTATTGTTTTATTGGCCACAGTTTCTATGGAGAGCTTATTCCAAATTTATTGACCCTAACTGTCAACCAGTGCTTTCTCTTAACCATATTTGTCCTCTATTTAATTATCTGTAGTGGATGTGCTCTAGTGTTATATACCTTTTCCCTCAAAACAAAGTTTAATTGTTCCTACAGTACTGCATCATTTAAAGCCCTAAAAATAAAACACATATCTCCACACAGTCTTCTAAATTTGAAGGAGTATAAACCCAGGTTCTGAAGCCAATTTTCACAGTCCAGGCCCTGGACCTCCTTTATCCTGTGTGTAGCCCTCTTTTGTACTCTCTCCAGAGATTTAATGTCTCCCTTTGCCCCGGGCGCCCAGAGCTGAGCACAATACTCCACATGTTGGTACACCAGTGAAGTATACAGAGGGAGCAGTACCTTTTTGTTCCTGCTTTTAATATGTCTATGGATACAGTATTGGATACTACTGGCTTTTTTTATAAGTTGTTTGTAATGAGGCCTAAAACTGAGATCGTTGCTGACATTAATACCCAGGTCCCTTTCTTCTTTTACTACCTTAAGTAATGTATTCCCCAAACTGTATTAATAATTATTGTTTTTTTCTCCCCATATGCATCACTGTGCATTTCTACTATTAAATACTGATCCATGGTCCTGGGCCCAGGCTTTCAAGTTTGCTAGGGCAGCTTTTAGGACATCAGCATCTTCCCTGTTTTCTACTACGTATCTAATATGGGTATCATTGGCAAATTTTGAAAGCCATATTTCAGATAATGGACTCATGGATCCAATGCATAAATTAAAAAGGGAAGGACCCAAAACTGAGCCCTGTGGAACCCCACTCATCACATTCACCCAACTTGAATAATCCTCTTTTATGCAGACCCTCTGCTTCCTAGTGGTCAGCCAAGACTCAATCCAATGGGTGAATTTTCCAGGTAAACCCAACTTGATCAAGGCATCAATCAATTTATCATGAGGAACTTTATCAAAAGCTTTGGTGAAGTCCAGAAAGATGACATCCACTAGTTTCCCTTCGTCCAAAGCTTTATTTACCTTCCCATAAAATTCTAAGAGGTTTGTTTGACATGACCTCCCTTTTACAAACCCATGTTGTGTTGGGTCAATATTACCCGACATGTGTTGGAAATTAATAATATAATCCTTCAGGATGTTTTCCAGTATTTTCCCCAGTATCGATGTCAGACTAATCAGTCGATAGTTGCCAAACTCCTGTCTAGAACCCTTTTTAAATATGGGGATGACCTCTGCCTGTTTCCATACATCTGGGACTACTCCTTTGTTTACTGATTTTTGGAAGTGGCATGTTACAGGATCCGCCAATTGTTCTTCCAGTTCCTTGAGCACCCTAGGGTGTAATTTATCAGGGCCTTGTGCCTTAATGCTGAGCACACTCATGTCCATCGAGCTCAAATATCACAGTCACACAACAAGCAAAGCTCCAAAATCTTCTTTTTTGCTTCAGTGTTTGCAATTCCAGTATAGAAATAGGGTGCACCCTATTTCTATACTGGTATTGTAAACATTGAAGCAAAAAAGATTTTGGAGCTTTGCTTGTTCTGTGACTGTGACAAACATGACTGTTCTCAAGAACTAAACTAACAAAGCACAAAAAACAGGAAAAATATTCAACAAGAACACTGACCGACACTACTGCTAAACATGCCTAGGCTATAAGGCAAGCCTGGCTTTTTCTTGCCGGAGGTTGCTGCAGATGAACTCCCCTCCCTAATAGCACACTACGTAGTCTGCAATACAGAAATGGAAACTACTGCTTTAAACTAGGCAAATCACAAAAACTTCCACAAATAGTTGGTGATCTAGAGGCACAGGGCACAGTGCACACTAAATGGATTGATTTGTGGCAAAAAGGTTGCATTTTAAACAGTTCAATAAGGTTTTTCGGCACACAGTTCCAAAGCACTGCTAACTGCAACTTTGTCTTTCTCACACTGCACTGAAGTCAGCCTACACATGGCAAAACAGCTCATGGCAGCACCATATGACTATCCTTGCTAACTTCACCTTAGAACTGTAATCCATAGGGAAAGTTAGGTGAAGTTAGCATTTTCTGCAATTTGTGCTTTTCTACTTTAAGGCAAAGTGGAATTTCAACTTGCGGATTAATTTCCTGAATTGCAGAAATTTTGCGGAATTCTCTGCAAAGAGAATTTTTCCAATCTCGACCACAACAACCCATCACTGGCTGAATGCATCACTTGGCTTGGCATGCTTTTTGTTTGGATCTGTAACTGCAGGGTACTTCTTGCCTTTGTTTGTTGGCAGGTAACCTTGGGTTGGAATCAGCAGTGATCTCACCTCTCCAGTTAAGTCATTGATGAAGTACATGTAATACCCTATATCAGGATAGTGAATGGACAGCTTCCTGGGAATACTCTCAAAGAGAACACAGAACACCAGTTTAAATTAAATGATATCTGCTTTAATTTTCATTAACTGGAAACAGAAACAAACAGCTTGTATTCAGCTTAATGGAAACTTCTTGCAGTTAAGTCTCTTGCTGTCTATACTTGCATGTCACTGAAACAGAAACCTCCTTCTGCCTGTTCACCCTTCTCCCTTTATTGGGCTGAAGTGTTGCTTGTTAACATGCCACCTCCCCCAGAGAGATAGCTAACAAGTTGAACATTCAGTGCAGTGAAGCCTTAAAGGGCCAGCTTTAAAACAAAAGGGGTTTGGTACTAATCCCACCACAGCCTGTGTCAAAACCTGCACTCTCTGTGTTGTCAGGTTGTTAAGCAGTTTACAGATGAAAGGAGCGTGACAAACATACTCTATCACATATCATCCCCCTCAGAGTCACGGCCATGGCATGCTTGGTATGAGCTATCAGAGAGCCACTCTTCAGAGAGAAAAAATCTGCATTATCGTGCTAGGTACCTGCCCCATGGTGCACATCAAATGAGAAGTGTTGCAGCACAAAATACCATCTGGTGACATGTGCATTGATATCCCACATAGCATGTAAACACTTGTGGGGGTGTGGTCAATGACAAGGGTGAACTTCTATCCCAACAGGTAGTAGCATAGGATGACCACTGCCCATTTTACTGACAGACAGCCTTTTTCCAATGTGGCATAATCCTGCAGCATGGAAAAAGTTTTCAAGAGATATATTAGATGGTCTGAATCCCATACTCAGAGTGTTGTGATGACACTGACCCCATCCCCATCTTCGAAGCATCTGCATACAAAATGAAGTGAAAGTTGAAATCTGGACTTCATATGGCTAGCCCCTCACACAGCACATTTCTGATAGCCTGAAATGCTGTCTGACACTCAGTTAACCAATGGACCTTAGTCAGGGCAGTTTTCTTGGTCAGTTCAGTTAGTGGGGTAGCAAGGGTTAATAATTCTGGAATGAACCAGTGGTAATACCTGCAAGTGTAAAAATGACCTAACTTGCTTCTTAGTAGTTAGGATGGGGTAGTCAGCTAGAGCTTTTACTTTGTTGATAACTGGGCATGCATGGCCGTTCCCAGCCATATATCCCAGTTATTTCATTTCCTGCAGTCCTAGGGTGCATTTCATGTCATTGGCCATGAGACCTGCCTCCCTGAGCAATTAAAGTACTGCATTCAAGTCCTGCAGGTGGCTGTCCCAATCGGGGCTAAATATGACAACATCATCCAGGTACACTGCTGAATGCATTCTGTGGGGGCAGAGGATGCAATCCACCAATCTTGGGAATGTTTCTGGGGCTCCATGCAATCTGAAGAGAAGCACAGCAAATTACAGGCCAAATGGGGTGGCAAAGCCCATTTTCTCATTGGAATCAGAAATTAACAGGATTTACCAATACCTCTTGGACAGGTCCAGGGTACTAATGTAACAAGCCTTTCCCAGGCAGTCAAAAAGTTTGTCTACTCTAGGCATAGGGTATGTGTTGATCTTGAATTCAGCATTAATTTTCAAGAAATTTATATAAAGCCAGGTGGACCCATCTGGTTTTGGGACTAGCACAATAGGGCTACAATATTCACTCTGGGGTTCCTCAATGACACCCAACTCCAACACAGACCGGATTTCCTCCTGTACTGTCTAACAGATTCCTTCTGGTAGTTTGTACAGTTGTTGGTGGATCCAGTCTGTGCCTATGTCATGCTGGATCACATAGCTGTGCCTTGGTTTCGGGGAGAATACATCCCCGGAACTCTCTACCAGCCTCTGGACTGCTTCCATTTTAGTCTATATGAGTTGGTCATCCACTGGGATGGCACCCAGTTCCTTTACAAGTTTAGATCCTATGTGCAGGGTTCCATCATTAATGCCCTCATCCATCACTGAACCTGGGGCCCCTTTAGGGCCTTATGGGTCAATGAGCAATATCTCCCTCTCTTTCCAGGGTTTCAGCAAATTAATATGGCGTATTTGTTTTTCTTTTTTTCTCTCTGGTTGTAAGACTTTGTAATCAACTGACCCCATCACTCTGGGGACTTCATATGATCCCTTTCATTTAGCTAGGAGCTTACTCTCAGAGCTAGGCAACAGAAGACGTACTCTGTCACTGGACTTGAACTCTCATAGGCTGACCCCTTGGTTATAGTGCCCTGCCTCAGTTTGCTGTGCTTTTATTGAATTATTTTTGGCAAATCTGCCAAATCGTGTCCAATCTTTCTCTCATTCGCAATACATATTGGAGCATGTAAGGTGGACTATGTGCCTGAATGGCATAAATTAAATAGTGTAACAATTCATACCAGTTTTTTACTCAGTTGACATGAATTTAGTCAGTATACCTTTTAACAATTTATTAAAATGATCCACTAAGCTGTCATTCTGTGGGTGATACACTGATGTCCAGTTGGATTTAACCTTCAGTAAAGCACACACAACCCTAATAACTTTTGACATGAAGTTGGTGCCTTGATAAGTTTCTTGGCCAAATAGTGCTGTGGACGTGCCTTATTGATGATATTTTGATGGTGTGGTGGGGCACAGTGACAGAACTGTTTTCATGTGTTGCTTTTTCTGAAAGAACGAATCCAAATCTTTTGTTTTCAAATTTGGTAAACTTTATTAATTTTTAAAGAGACGAGCATCAAAGGGAAAAACAACAGTAATAACAACAAGACAAGAAAAAAGGAAAAACATACAGACTCACCCCCTAACAAAACATCAAGAAAACCCCTCCTTGAACCTACCCTACTCCTGACCCTGGAGCAGTTAAAGTCAACAAGGAGATGACAAAGAGGGAAACAAATACCAAAATCCTAAAGAATAAGACAATGCAACATCCTACTTTGTGGGGACATGAAAAGTAACGCAAATAGCTAAACCAACAACATTTTTAGAGTAATGTTCCCCCGGACTGAAGAGCTTAATGACAGTAAAGTATGAAATGGCTCACAGGTCTGCTAACAAAATGTCAAGCAATCTGTCATACTAACAATCATCTTCTCTGCATATAGATTAAATAAAATCTCACTATACTATTCCACGTAAATTGGTATAACCTGATCCCATCAGTGTCTTAGAATGAACAAATCCAAAACTTAGGTTTGCTATTTGTTATAGCTATGATGCTATTTTTTTCCTGGATATCAGGATTATCAAAAATCAAGAGGAAAGAATTGATACTGACCTAGTTCAGATACCAACTGACATAAGCACTATTCTATTGGCTGGTTCCTGTCATCCCCACCACAACATCAAAAATATTCCAACAAATCAGTTTCCCACGGTCAGACGGGTTAGTAGTACTGATTCAACTTTTCAAAAAACAGTTGAAGAACTAGGGGAATGATTCCAACAGAGGGGATACAGCATTACAGATATCAAAAGGGCCTACTAAAGGGCTTAAAGTACTACCAGAGAGGATTTTCTTGTACCAGGAAAAATACATCTATCTCAACAAAGTACTAGAGTGGATTTTACAACTACTTTTATTACTAGTGCAAGACAAATAGAGAGTCAGTAGGAAAAATAAGGATATCTTGCAAAGTGAACCTAAATTATAAGGCTCTGTCTCTGCCTCACCCCACGTGGTGTGTAGACATGCCCAGAACATTGGTGAAGGAGTGACACATTTGTTACAATCAAATCCACAACTGCAAACATGGTTCCCGTTCTTTCCTCTTGGTACACATAAATGTGGCGGCTGATGTAAATACTGTTGGTTTGTTACCAACAGTACTACATTTGTTCATCCAGTATCTAGGGAGGTGTTCACCATTAAGAAATGTGCCAATTGTGACAGCACCTACATCATACATATGGCTAATTGCAGTTGCAGTGCTTTTTATGTGGGGCCTACAAAAAGGAAGTTCAAGGAATGAATATGCGAACACATAGGGGAAATTTTGAATGAGAGTGTGGATTCTGTTATTGCTGCCCACACATCATAAACTCAGGACTGTGGCAAGCACAGATGGGCGTTTGGAGAAGTTGAAAAAGTATGTGTGGGACTGAGCAGTGGGGAAAGACATAAAGTTTTGGCTCAAAGAGAGGCCACTTGGATCTTTAAATTAAATGCTGTACAGTACTTTGTTTTAAATGAGCATTGGGAATTTGTTGCCTTCTTATAGCTGTTTGAATGTTTTTGAACTCTATACTTGTTGATTATTCCTGTGCCTTTTGATTTTCTAGGGTTGCAAGTGACATCTTAATATTGATTATCATTAATGTTACAGCTTTGAAAAGTGGTACAGTTTGCACATTCTGGACACTGAAGCTGAATAATTATCTTCAATTACAGCTTGAAAATATGGACCACTCATAGAAACATAGAAAGTGACAGCAGGATGGGGACCAAAGGTCCATCTAGTCTGCCCGGATGCTAGCCCCCTTTTCAGATACATTTTGTCACTATCCCCTTGTGCCTATCCCAAGCTGATTTAAATCCCCATACTGTTTTGGATTCAATGACTTCGGTAGGTAGACCATTTCATGGATCAACCACCCTTTCTGTGAAGAAAAGCTTGCATATGTTGCCTCTGAATCTACCCCCCCACCTCAGTTTCATGTTGTGGCCTCTTGTTCTTGTGGAATTGTTGATGAGAAAGAGCTCCTGGGTGGGGACGCTGTTTATGCCTTCTAGGTACTTGAATGTCTCAATTATGTCCCCCCCCCATCTCTGTGCTGCTCCTTGGAATACATGTTGAGCTCCCTTAATCTGTGTTCTTAAGACAACTCATGGAGATCTTGAATCATTTTAGTTGCCCTCCTCTGCACTGTCTCCAGTCTGTCTATGTCCTTCCTGAGGTAAGTCCTCCAGAACTGGAAGCAGTACTCAAAGTGGGGCTTCACCAGGGACCTGTACAGTGGCAGGATCACCTCCCTTCTTCTACTTGAGATGCCCCACCTATGCATCCTAGCAGTTTTGCTGACCCTTATTGCTGCTTTTTCACATTGACTGCACCCATTTAAATCATCTGAAATGATAACTCCTAGATCTCACTTCTGCTGGGTGATTGCTAGTCTGTCCACCCCAGGTGGTAGTCAGTACCCGGGTTGTTTATACCCAGATTCATGTCCTTGCATTTTTTTTGCATTAAATTTTAGCTGCCACATACCTGACCATTTTTCAAGCTTGAGAAGGTCACTTCTCATTTACTCCACCCCTGTGCCATATCCACTCTGTTGCAGAGCTCCTTGTCATCTGTAAACAGACAAACAGACATACCTTCCCATCCAACTCATCTGTGATGTCACTGATGAACACATTGAAGAGCAAAGGTCCCAGGATGGACCCTCGTGACACACCGCTGGTCACTTTCCTGGCTTCTGATGCTTTCCCATTTACCATCACTGTTTGGTTCGCTGTTGAAGCCAGCTTCCTAACCATGATACTACTTCCTTCCCTACTCCTGTATTCTCGAATTTATTTAGCAGCCTTCTGTGTGGGACAGAATTGAAGGTATTACTAAGGTCTAGGTAGATGACATTAATGGTACCCCCTAGTCCACCATCCTCGTAACCAAGTCAAAGAACACGATCAGGTTTGTCTGGCAAGACCTTCCCACTGTGAACCCGTGCTGCTTGGCATCCTGTTGTTGGGTTTCCTACAGAAATGATATTATTCTTTCCTTGAGCAGTGATTCCATCAACGTTTTCACCACTGAGGTGAGACTAAATGAGTAGTAGTTCCCTGCTTCCTCTTTGCTACCACTCTTGTAGATGGGGATCACTGTTGCCTTTTTCCAATCCTGTGGGACTGTTCCTTCCCTCAGGAATCTACTAAATAGATCCACTATGGGTTCAGCCAGTTCATCACTCAGTTCCCACAGTATGAGTAGGTGGATTCCATCAAGACCCATGGCTTTATCCATGTTCAGTATTTTTAATTCTGCCTTTACCCTTTCTGTCATGAACGGGCTTGTGTTCACCCCCCTTTCTGTTATTTTGTCCCCTTTGGGGTAGGTCTGTTGCCAGGTTGTACCTTTGTAAAGGCAGAGGAGAAGTACTCATACAAGACCTCTGCCTTTTCTATGTCTTCTTCCACCTTTTCCCCATCCCTGTTTAAGAGCCTGACAGTACCTCCTTTGCTTTTCTTTTTGTCACTTGTGTACCTAAAGAAGGTATTTTTGCCTTCTTTAACCCCCCATGCCAAGTCTTCCTCTGTGTGAAGCCGGCCCAGTGATGCTGAGGGTTGAGACGTTGGATGCCACACCTCACACCATGCCGGCGACCCGGGTTTGGGATTGAATCCAGGATGCTGGGGGTCAGCAGGGAAGGGTAGGGATTGAGCATGCAGAGGACAACTCTCCCTCCCTGAGGTGGGGGGATCTCGTGTTCTCGCATTCTGGTGTCCTCTGGTGGTTCCAGGGGGTTACAGCAGTTGACAGCCAGGAAGAATGGGGATTGGCTGGGGAGCGCTCTTGTGGTTGGGCTCAGGAGTGAGAACATATCACGCTGGAGTGCATCGCACTCTCAGCCAATAGGGGGAAAGAAAAAGAGAAAATCCCCTACCACCGGGTGAGGTGAAGAGACCATCAGTTGCCCCAGCCACATGCCTAATGTCGGCCGCACTTCCCAACTCTCCCCTTGGGGACTCTTGGGCCTCTCCTTAGGGCTGGGAGAGCCTGGGGTCCTAAACCTGATGTAGCGACAGGAGTGCGGTTCAGATGGGCAGTGGAGCCGTGGAGCAGAGCATGGATCTCTGAGAGATGCCCCGGTTAGGTAGGTGCATAAAGAAACTGTGCAGAAAAAAAAAAAGTCTTCCTCTGTGTGTGCCTTTGCTGATCTGTTCACCCTATTTGCCTCCCTCAAGCTACTCCTGTATGCCTCCCTCTACTTGTCACTGTTAGAGCTCTTGTATTTCTTGAATGCTTGTTTTTTTTTCTCTTACTGTAGTTTATACCACTCATCAAATTAGAGCAAATTTGGTTAAAATAGGCTTTTATCTTTCAATGTTGGGATTAATTAACTTTGAAATCCCACTAGCCAAATTGTTCCATTCAGTAGCCACAAATGGTGATTTATGGTCCTTTACTTCATTAAGACTGTAGTTCTTTTAATGTATTTTATTTAATTTTATTCACTAGCACTGGGGTGTTTTAAGTTTTTTTTATGTTTGGTTGTGCACATACGCAGAAACATTATGTGGCAGCTTAGGAGAGAAGCGGGTTTTGGAGGTGTGGCACTGTGGTGGCTAATGCCACCATTGCATTCTTGGGCTTGTCCGTCATTTTCCAATGTGGTTGCATGCTGCTGCTGACACTAGTTCAGACAGTGTGCCACCAACTTGAAACAAATTAACTGCTGCAATGAGGGAGCGACCAGTCATTGCAGGGTGGTGCCAAAAACATGGCTGCTGTCGCCGTCCGCTCACAGTCCTCATAAAAGCCAACAGGGGTGCCCTATCCCCCTGTTGGCATGCCCCTGCCCCAGTTCATTTGCCAATGGAGGAGTCCAAATCCCCATCGGCATAATGTCCCCCATTTGTTGTGTGTACCAAGGGAATGCCCAATCCCCTCGGCATCATGCCCCCAGACAGGTTTTCTTTGCTGAAGGGGCTTAATCCTGTCAGCTTAAGTCTCCCTCCCCAAAAAGCAGGTGGCACATTGGGAGCCCACCCCAGCGTGCCCAAAGCAAACCTGCAAAAAAAAACCCTTCCTTTTGTTTTTTCCCCCTGAAACAAAGAAAACGGTCCCTCCCTGTCGGGTCCCCACCCCAAACCCACACCCACCCTCTGCACATCTCACCTCCCTTCACCCCTCCCCACCCCATACTTACCTCCAGAGCTGGACATGACGATCTTCGGTGGACTGGGAACACGTCTGCAGTCTTCAAAGCTGACAAAACTGAAGAAATGCCAGTAAGCTGTATAATGGCATAAGTGGGTTTTTTTAAACTTATGTGGATAGCTTGCCCATTTTTTTTTTACTTTTGGCAACAAATTTTGAAAATGGGGTTCTTGGGATCCCTCTTCATGAATTCAGTCACTGTCATGGTGTTATTCAGTCCCGAAAGGTGATTTCGCAGTCACTGGGCAGAATCACCTTTTGGGACTGATTAATGAAATGACAGTGCCACTGTTCATGAGGTGGGCTCCCAAAAAGTGTAAGTTGCAAATTTGGTGAAAAAATTCCAAAACATGACTGTGTTATGAGCGTACGTTGCACAGTTTACACGCACGTTCGTAACTTTGAGAATGTTTGAGATTTTTACTCCAGATTTTCCAAATTGTTATTTTTACATACTCCTTATGAACAGTACAGCTGTCATTATTCACATCCTACCCGAAATGTGTTTTCGCACATCTGGCGCACAATGGCATGGTCGCTGTGGGAAATCAATGTTCAGGACAGATTAAGAAAATCATCCACTGATGAACACTGTTCATCAGTGGATGTCCCAAAATGCCTATGTTGAAAATTTGGTGACAAAATTCCACAAAATAACTATGTTATGAGCTCACATGGTGCAGTTTCCATGCACACTCGTAACTTTGAGAATTTTTAACATTTTCATTCCAGATTTTCAACATTGCTATTTTTTCACACCTCCTTATGAACAGTATAACTGTCATTTTTCACATCCTGCCCAAAATTTGGTTTCGCACATCCGATGCACAATGGCGCGGTTGCTGTGGGAAATCAATGTTCTGGACAGATTAAGAAAATCAAAGTGATACGGTTCATGAGCAGAGGTCCCAAAATGCATATGTTGAAAATTTGGTGAAAGAATTTTTAAAAATGACTGTGTTATGAGCATGCATTGCTCAGTTTTCACGCAGGCTCGTAACTTTGAGAATTTTTAATATTTTCACTCCAGATTTCCAACATTTCCATCTCTTCACACCTCCTTATGAATGGTGCAACTCTCATTTTTCATATCCTGCCCAAACTGTGGTTTCACACATCTGGCGTAGAATGGCGCAGTCGCTGTGGGAAATCAACATTCAGGACAGATTAACAAAATCATAGTGCCACTGTTCATGAGCAGAGGCCACAAATGCTTTCATCAGGTGGGGGTCACTAAAAGGCCATGTTGAAAATTTGTAGTGCAAATACCAACAAACGCCTGGGGCGTTAGGGGTTTCTAACCATAACATCCCACCCTGTACAGACTGACAGGCATCGGGGTGTGCCTTTGGATTGCTGCCTGTAATGTTCATGACATTCCACCCCCACCCTGCAGCCAGTGACAGGCACTGAGGTGTGCCTAGGATTGTTCATCCTCAGAGTTCACCCTGTTCTCCTATACTGCACCCATTTCAGCATATGTCCTTATGGAATAGAGTGAGGTGAAATGGCATGAGTGTTATGGGCGATGACCCAAAGGCATACCCCAATGCCTGTCCATCTTTGCAGGGAGGAGGTGGGGTTGGTGTGAAGTTCAATACGGTAGCCTGTGATGTGGGCACCTGATTCTGGGTGACATCTGAAATGGGGATGCCATATGGGCGAAAGTCTGAAAGGGCGAGGGGGCAGGGAGGGTGACCGGATGTGGTGGGGTGGGTGACCCTAGCTACAGGATGTCGCTGTATGTACATGCATGTAGGGGGGAGTGAGCATGGTGAGCATGGCCTGGGAGGGGGCAGAGGGGATGTAGGAGGTGGCACTGTGGTCAACTCTCGAACTGTGCCATGGCATTGGGGGTTGGCCTCTGCTTGCGGTGTGTGGGGTTCCGGGTTTGGGTCTGGGTCCAGCGCTACTGCGTTTTCGTTGTGCCTGGCCCAAAACTTATGTTTTTTTTTTTTTTTGCTTTCACCCCCCCATGACATGCACCCCCCTGGATTTGAGAATCCTTAAGTAGGGGTGTGTGGGGGGGCACAGCCCCTCCAACACAAAGTGAATGTATTTAGTCTCCAGCACCGTTCTTCCATGCGCTGAGGTTGTCAGGGTGGTGAAATTGTTTTTGCCGCCCTGACTTCGTGATAATGCGGGTCGCCGTTTGGCACTCGCCATTATCACATCGAACCGTTCAATACTTCACTGCTGTTCCTATTCTGCATCTGTCTAACTCCTGCACTTCCAATGCTAATACCATCAAGCAAACATTCAGCACTGACAAATGCTTGTTTTATATTAAATTTCTTTTTTATATATTTTGTGCACTGTCACTTTAAGCTGTATTGGTATAAATTGTACTATGGTTCTGACTGGATTATTCTCTTGACTAAGTACATGTGTGTGAAATGTTGAGAATTACCTGTCCTGACACCTGGTTGATGCTGGATTTCTGCTTCATCAAGCATTAAAGGACATTCAAAGCAAATGTTTTGTAACTTATATGCCAGTGTGGCAAGTTGCACCAGTCTTTTCTACGTGCTACTGATATGCCCCACTTTACCACAATGAAAATAGCCACAGGAAGCACAGGGACCAGAGGGGCTTGTGCTTTTGCAGCCTACCAGACAGCCCCATAAATTCTCAACATACATCACTGCACAGAAGTGCAGGGCCCTGCACTTCTGTAGGCAGACAGAGTCATTCCAGGGACTTTCACATCTGCATCTGTTCATGCAGGTACTGAAGGGACCATTGTGAATGAGGATATGATTCCACTATGTCAAAAAGGAAGGGTATTCTTTGCAAATAAAATTTAATTAATGCACCAGTTCAGGTTCAACTTAATGCCACAAAAGTATAGAAAGGTGGCATTATGGTTTCCAACCCTAACTCCCACCCCCCACCCCACATACACACACACACCCTAAACAGCAAAAGGCAAAAATATTATGGTTTTGGGTCTCTGGAGCCTTGGCAAACAGTGGTGGGGTCCTCCTTGGGGTTGTCAACTCTTATGCTCACCCCTTCCCCAGACCGTAGTCCCCTATCCAAAGCACAAGGTACAGCTCCAAGCCAGTGCCTCATACTACTACACTCTTCAAAGGTACAGTAGTACTGTATGTCTTGCCACACATTACCAACACAATCTGTTGTAGCTTTCTTCACATCTGACCTTGTTTGCTCAGGGAACAGGGTGGGCATTAGACTTGAAAACCCTATGGTAGACTGGCTAATGCCTCATGCCTCCATCCCATGAAGTTGGAGGCATGTGTGAGGTAATTACCCAATAACTGTATTCCCTGTCATATATTATTGCTTACATAATAAATGGGTCTTTCTTGTTCCCATAGGAAAACCATGGCGTAATTTGTCGTTATAAAGGAGTGTTTATAATGGCAAACACACGCACGATTTCCCTTGCTGTGCACATGCTAGGGCAGCAGCATGACTAGTTGAGACCGCACACCGCTTCCATGTTGCCCGAAACAGAACTGCCACAAGAACTCGGCGGTAAGTCCTTCTCTTTTCGTTTTTCCCCCATATACCCTGGAAACACACAAAGACCTGCAGAAAGGGAAAAAAACAGTTTTAAAATATGATAATCTTGGCACCGGACTAAAAGGAAACCGACTGTAGGATACACTGGGAGCTGTTTATTTTACATAATTGTTGAGGCGAAAATGGGAAACCCAGCAATTATACAGTAGTAGCCACAGACATTGCCAGCTATTTCCCAAAATTTCTGTGATATTTCTAGAGAAATCTCCTGCTTTCTGCGTTTCCACAGTAGGGGCAGCAGAGAGAAACTCTTTAGAAATTTCGTGAAATATCTGGAAATAGCTGGCAATGTCTGTGACTACAACTGTATAAAATAAAAAATGGGTCGGGTGTCAGACTCAATTTTACACACGCCCTCATTGTGGGTTGCTTTTCACAAACCCCCATAGCATCCCACAACTCAGGTGTGTGTAAAATCTCGTTACACACCCCGACCCATACTTTAATCTATATTTCACTCATAGGGCACAAGGAGTCATGAACTCAAGAAGGAACCAGAGCAACAAAACAACAAATTGAGAAGCTGGATGCTGGCAAGTAACCCAAAAAGTAATTTATTAATGTGCTGGTGCACAATGTGAATGAGTTAGTAGGACTCAAACACAAGACATCTTAATGCTTTGACCATAGTCTTCATCAGGGGGCAGGGTCTTAGTGACTAAACATCCCATTTTAATATCTCACCAGCCTGGAACACAGTGCCACCTACTGGGTGCATTGTTCACTTTAAGGCTTGCAGGCAAGTGGTCCTAATGAGACCTGAACAAGGATAAGCACAAACACAGTGAAACAAGTTTATAGAATGGGATGCAAGTGCAGTGCACTGAACTGATGCAACTATAAACAGCACCACACTCAGTTAATTACAAAGTCATTATGATAAAATACAAAAACCAACCATTGCAAAGAATGCAAAAATTGACCATAATTAATTGTGCTCCTACCACCAAAAATTAATGCTAAAATTGTTCACTGTAGTTGCACTCATTTTTGAATAATGCAGTTATGTACTTTATTGTATGTATCTTCAAATTTCTTAATAAAGATTAAATACTAAAAAAATAGAAAGTCTAGCCCAGACTGATTGTGGTTATATCAACTATTAAGTAATGGTAGGGCAGGGCAGTCACTTCATTTGGTCAGCTACATAAACAGGAAGAACTGCAAAAAATTTAAAAAGGCATTTCTGTGTGGCAGTGAGCAATCCTATTTCTCACTAATTCAGTTTCCTGGACTGGGGGATCAAACTGCCCAATGTCACATTGGGGTCAAGATTCAAGACTGGTATACTACACACAAAGTTTCTTAACAATTATATTTATTTTATTTTGACCCAACATTTCAAGACATTCCTTTTATAACTCCCCTTATAAACATGGCATGTGGCATTTATAGTATATTGTCTGAAATGTCATCTCATGCAGAATTAAAAAAAATTACACCTGTCACATTTATGAGGTGGTGTGGAAAAATGGCTATATTGAAAGTCTGAAATTAAAATACTGAAAATTAGCAAAGATATTAGTGAACATTGAAATACTGCAATGTTCACTCATACGCTAAGCATTTTGCCATACTTGTACACCAAATTTTCAGCACAGTCTTCTTACTACCTCACCTCATGAACCTGGTAGGTGAACATTTTCAAATCCCCACCAAAATGCATTCCACGCCACAGGTGCAACAACACATTTTGGCCAGAATTTGAAAAATGACAGCTGTCAGATTCATCAGATGGTGTGGAAAAAATGAGTATGTTGAAAATTTGGGATCACAATATTGAAAATTGCCAAAGTTATGAGTGAGAGTAGAAAAATTACAATATGCACTCAAAACTTTGTCATTTTTACATATTTTGATCCCCAATTTTTAACATAGCCTTCTTATGACCTCCACGTCATGAACACGGGTGGTGAAATTTTTCAAATCCCACTCAAAAGGTTATTTTGCTAAGTGACTGTAAGTTACCTTTCAGGCCAGAATTGTATAATTCCATTGCCACTGGTCATGATATGGAGTCACAAAAAGGCCATGAGGAAAATTTAGTGTAAACTTTCCAAAAATGACTAAGATATGAATAAAAGTTCAGACTCCTATTTAAATACATTAAACTGCACTTATCTGATTTTCTCATAAGGCAGTTGCCGGTACCAGCAGCAAGATGTGTCTTTGATTGTAGAGTGAATCTATGCTGTAGGATATGTTCAGGTGATTGAGGATGTGGCTGTGTGTGGGGGGTGTGGGGTGGGGGGTGCTGAGTGGTAGGTTGGGGGCGTCAGATCAGCAAAAGGACCATTTTCTATCAGCTAAAAAAAAGAAAGCATTGAGGTATGATCTTCTTTATTTCAGGGACAGTGATAGTCTGATACAGGGGATTGGGCACCCCAGTGTCAGACTACTGTGTGTCAGCACCGGGGGTGGGTACCCAGTGCTGCCATGTGTGTATTGGAAATGGGGCACAGGTGACCTGTGGGGGGGCTGAAGAGAAGCAGTAATGGTGTTGGGCACCCTGTTTCAATGTGTTAAATATTAACAAAACTGGGAAAAGGTGGGCAGGTGACCTGGAATAGACCAGGGAGAAAGAAGCAGTATTGTGGGTGGGCAACCAAGTCCACTTAACAAATATTTAAAACAGATAGCCAGATAGAGAGATAGATAGACAGACAGACAAATAATCAGATGGATATATATATATATATATATATAAAATTATATATATATATATACCGTGCTACCATAGTTAGGGTTGAGGAGCCATTTACATGTTAAAACTAAAATTTTGCACCTTAATAACTTTGCAACTGTTCAACAGATTTGCCTGAAATTTGGAATACATGATCAAGAACCATACATCTTGGGATCTGCCAACTTTCGTACTGTTCGAATATACGGCTGCGGAGTTATTAAGCATGATCTG
The DNA here is from genome assembly GCA_016271365.2 of Neoceratodus forsteri. Taxonomy (NCBI): domain Eukaryota; kingdom Metazoa; phylum Chordata; order Ceratodontiformes; family Ceratodontidae; genus Neoceratodus; species Neoceratodus forsteri. The sequence continues at coordinate 997,688,529 of CM057455.1, forward strand.
CATGTGCGTTTACGCTTTTTTGCAATTCTTTTGTCATCTCTACAGGTTGCACGGTTTGCGCGACCAGTTTGAAATCTTCAGCGAACGTGCGGCCGGGGTCTCTGATGTGCCTTTTGAAGATTTTGTGAAAAAATATTAAACGGTTCAAAAGTTATTCAAAAAACAGTTTCCCATTATAAGTCAATGGGAAAAGTTAACAAAAAATTCAACACTTTCACAAATGCAGTTTTTACTTTCGTAAATGGCCCTTTACTTTCACAAATCCACCATTTTGTTTTCAGTTGGTGATCAGAAAAATGCTTTGCATTTAAATTTTGGACCCTCTAGCAACAAAATTCTTTTTGTGTTTACCTAGTCGGACCCTGAGGATGCTAGGCATCTTTATTTTGAGGTTAAGCACCCTAGAAATATGTTTTTCAAGTTTCTGGAAAAAGTACTTTCACAAAGTAGTGTCGCACTCATGAAAGTGTTGCAACTTTTTGCAAAAACTTTTGCAAATTGCGACACTACTTTTCCAGGCTATGGCACAATGGCAGCAATTCTTTGCCACCCTGCTGCAAAAGAAAGGTTTGGTCTTTTGGGCTGAAATTTGGAGGGAACGCGGCCAACATCTCACAGAGTGCCTTTCAGTGATTTGGTGAAAAAATATTACAGGGCGGCAAAGTTACGGCACTCCAAAGTTGACACTTTTTCCCAAAAGATAACATTACGGCGTCTGCCACATTACAGGAATCCTTTGCCGCCCTGCTGCAAAATAACAGTTTGGTCTTTTTGGCTGAAATTTGGAGGGAAGAAAGCCAACATCACGCAGATGTGCCTTTCAGTGGTTTGGTGAAAATATATTACAGGGAGCCAAAGTTATCGCTCTCCAAACTTCTCTTTTTTTCCCGTAGGATAACATTACAGCGTTCGCTGCACCTTTTGGGGCCTGTATCTCGGAAACGGTGTGAGATACGGACTTTTCGTCAGAAAAATGGTTAGCCCCCTAATGGGGGCTAAGCACAAAGCTAGCCAGGAAAGTCATACATCATTTGACTTTTACATTTTTTTTCTACGTCGTACAGTTCATGAGATATAAGCAATTTAGTATTCCAACTCCTCATTTTCTGCTTCGACATCCATTATTATGCATATATTCTTTGTACGCACTGTCTTTCTCTATGCAGCTTTTGGGGAAAACCAGCCTGTGTGCTTACATTACTGTTACCCTTACAGCTTCCGCTTGTGGTTCCGTACCTGTTTCACTTACCGTTCCCATCTACAGCACCACGTGTATTACCCTTTGCATTTTCATTTGCACTTGCATTTGCATTATTTTAAAAAATTGTGTCTACAGTACTGTTTATCTTTTTGTTTTGCTTTGTGTGTCACCACGTGCATTACCATTTGCATTTTAGGGCACCGTGTTACTATGTGACAAGACATGATGTAGTGGAGCACGGGGCTCAATGGGCCCCGCGCTTCTGCCACTGCATTACATTCACTATTTCTCATTATCATTCTCAAAAAGAAGGGGAATTAGAGGCAAAAAACTCAGTTTAATGCATTAGTTAGGGTTGTTCCACAGAGACAAATGCGAGGAAATTCAGTGTTAGGGTTGAAAGCCCTCCTTTGACCCCCCCGTCCACACCACCAACTGGCATTGGGGTGCGCGTTGGGGTTGTCGGTCCTAACTCTCACCCCATTCTCCTATACCTCTGCTTCTTCACACATCTGATGGGGTGAGAGTTAGGGCTGACAACCCCAACATGCACCCCAATGCCGGTTGGGGTTGTGGACGGGGGGTCAAGGGGGGCTTTCAACCCTAACACCAAATTTCCTCACTTTTATCACTGTGGAACAACCCTATTTAATGCATTAAACAGAGTTTTTTGCCTCTAATATATATTCAAGTATATATATATATATATATATATATATATAGATCTATATATATAGATCTATATATATATATATATATCTATATATATATATATATAATAGGGGCGCATTCGTGCCCCTATGTTTAGGGTTATGAAGGCACTTCTATGTTAAACTTGAAATGTTGCATGTTTTTAACTTTGTACCCATTCAACAGATTTGCATGAAATGTGGTATGCACAGTGAGACATGGGAGATCTCTTGATCTGTCAAATGTTGCTTCGGTCGGACTTACAGTTTTTGCATACCAAAATGCTGAAAAATGCACTTTTCGACAGTTTTGTGGGCAGTTTTTTGTTTTATTTTGTCTGTGGCACTGCGCGGCCATTGTGTGGCATGCTAGTCTGCAGCTTGGCATGTTGAAAAAGCTTGGGTCAGAAACACACCACTTTTTGTTTGGTGAAAAAATATTAATCCATTCAAAAGTTTTTAAAGTTTTAAGTTCCTATTATAAGTCTATGGGAAAATTTACATGGTTATTTTGCAAAAGAAGAATGTGGTTTTGGCCATCTGGTCCCTCCTCATGGTCAAATAATTTGCAGGCTCACGATCAAAGAATCTTTGATCATGAGGAATTCTTTGATCATGACAGCCGCCATTTTGAGGTTAGAAAAAACTAATAGCTCAGCTCGGGGTGACTTCTGAAGTAAAACTATGATGGGTTTTGCTCAGGGGTCTTCCCTTTATGGAGCAAGGGCTGTGGTGTCTTTTAATTATGTCAACAATTGAGTTTTAAAGTTTTAAATTCTTTGATTGTGGCTTGCTAATGATCTTTAATTGTGAGCCTGCAAATTCTTTGATTATGAGATTCTTTGATAGCAATCTTTGATCGTGAGGGGCGATTAGATGGCCAGATTTAAAAATCAAATATCTCAGCCCTGGGGTGGCTTATGAAGTCAAACTAGGATGAATTTTGCTCAGGGGCTTCATTCTATTGAGTCATGCCTGTGGTTTAATGTATTTCTCTGAAAAAATTTACTTTTAACATTTTTTAATTCTTTGATTGTGAGCCTGCAAATTCTTTGATCATGAGCCTGCAAATTCTTTGATTGCAAGATTCTTTGATCGCGATCTTTGTTCACGAGGGAGGGACTAGATGTCCAGATTTGGAAGGACCAGATAGCCCAATTTTCACAACTTTTAAAATTAAATATCTTGGAAACGGTTTGATCTTTTAACTTGAAGTTTGGAGGGTGTTGAGTGGATGTCCTGTACATGTGAATTATGTTATTTAGGTGTTGGAAAATTAATTTGCTGTGGAGATATTGTGTGATGCACTTTACATTTTGTGTATAGCATTTTGCATTGTGGTAGTGGCTTGACATTTATAGGGTAGCTAGCCTTACTGCCATGGAGGTAATTTTCAGTGGTTAGGTGTCAGAAATGTAAACAGATGTGGAATTATGCCACTCCAATAAATGAAACTTTATTTTGTTTCAAGCTGATGGGAGCGTGGGTCCCACCAATATGTGCTCCCACCAATAGATATGATATTCAGTACTTGTAATGTTATTTTAGGCAGAAATTTACAAGTTGGTTTGAGCACAGGGCCCTCCACCAACTTGAGCAAGTTTGTACTTGTCTATGCTTTCTCAAAAAGTAAGGAAATGGTATGCAAAAATCTGCATTAATGCATCACTTAGGGTTAAAACACAAAAGGTCAGGAAATCAGACCTTTAGGGTTGCCCCCTCCCCCCCAAGTACCCCCCATCCTCCCAAGATTGACAGATGCCGGGGTGTGTCATAGGGGTTGTGAGGCCTAAATTGCACTGCATTCTTCTTTACTGTGGCTTGTGAATATGATTACACATGGAATGGGATGACATTTAGGCCTTACAACCCCAATGACACACCCGGCATCTGTCAATGTCAGGAGGATCGGGGGTACATTGGGGGGGCAACCCTAAAGGTCTCATTTCCTGACTTTTTGTTTTAACCCTAAATGATGCATTAACACAGTTTTTGCATAAATATATATATATATATATATATATATATATATATACACACACACACACACACATACAGAGAGATAGAGAAGGAGAGAGAGAGACAGAGATAGATTATGATTTCTAGCTCATTAGTGATGAAGCTGGCAGCAGGACTCCTAATGCGACTTCACAAGTAAAGAAAGTCCCTCTGTTCTGATACAGAGAACACAGGTGAAAGGCTCCTCTCACTAAGCTGGGCACTCTGGATTTTTGGGTGGCCATAAATAATATTTCCATGGCATTTAAAAAAAAACCACTAAATATCAGAATCTAATTAAAAAGGCCCCCTTTACCTAGGTTCAGGTTTTTTTTTTAAACTACATCATGTTTATTAGGCTTTTAACACTTTTTTAAAATCAAAAACAAGATGGCGGCCATAAGAAAGAAGAATTTTGTCTCACAAAGGAAGCATCTCAAAGAAGTCTCCTCTGTTGTTAGCTGGAAGATCTTTCTGTTGCATCAAACATTTATGTGGAGGACCCAACTGAACATGCTCAGAACCAAAATTTCAAATCCTTATAACCTGGGAACAGATTAATATTTTTCCACCAAATCACAAAAAAGGCATCATTCTAGAGCAAGCCCTTTCAACCCTGGAAATTTCAGAACATAATTCCTGTCTGCGCTGTAGGTGATGACAAAAAAACCCAGCAAAAAACCCAGTTTTCCTTAAAAACACACTATCCTCGCCTTGGAATCTGCACACCCAACCTGAACAAAACTAGACAAATCAAAAGACCTTGTCCCACTGACTGTGCATGCAAACTTATGTGAAATTCCATTTAATGGGGGCAAAGCTATTATGGTTCAAAGTTAGGGATTTAACATTAAAGAGCTAGTGTACTGACTAAAACAAATACTAAATTTTAAAAGCAGCCAATCATTACTTTTTATATCTGAGGTACTTTTTTATTTTTCCTTTGTTTAATTAGATGATTGTTTACCTGAAGTTAGTAGGTGTGATGTGTGGAACAGCTTTTAGCCCGGCAGCTGACATATCTTGCTTTACTGCCCCACACTACATCATCAACATTGTGACCTCACTAACTGTGACATCACTGCTACTTAGGAACAGCAAGTTAGTGACTACCAGCCAGGTCATTCACCTGTGATGTCACAGTCAGTGAGATCATAATGCTGATGATGTAGTGTGGGGCAGTAGAGTTAGATATGTCAGCTGCCAGGCTAAGCGCTGTTCCACACATTCAGCACAATATTATCACATTGAATACTTTCTGATGAGCGAAAGGAAAAAGAAAAATACTTCAGAAATAAAAAAAAGTTATAACTGACTACTACTTAAAATTTTAATTTTTTTCCTGTCTGCATGTTTTGGCTCCACTAGCTCCTTAAACAGCCTACTCAGCCGTAACTTTAGGGGCACTACCATGTTCCTATAATATATTTGTATGTTGCAAGAATACCTTACTAGACATTGCATGGAGAGCATGAGAATAAATACAGCTGTACTTTCAGTAATAAACACACTGCTGCTTCCCACCACACAGACTCTACTGTGTCTCAGAAGCAGCACCAAACTTGGATAGTGGGCAGGCCACTACTAAGAGCCAAGTTACCCCAGTGCTGCCCACTCAGCTGAACCATGTAATCTTCAGAGACAAGACATTTCACATCTAGTTCCAAACCCACATATCCCCCATACAACTAAGTCATCTGATATGATTACAAATATAGTTGGTCAACTTATCGGCATATGCAGATGCAATTTTGCTCCATCTTTCACATCCCAATACTTCCATCCCTGCTGTTCTTGGGACTATCAAGGAATATAGCTCGCTTTCAAACTACAGGTTTAACCTTGAAAAGACTGTGATAATGCCCCTGAATGCTTGTGTTCCTAGATCAGAGATACTCAACCTGGTCCCCCAAATGCCTTACATACCTTGGAATTTACCTTTCTAGAAATGAGGCCTAAACGAGACAACTTAGCTTGATGGATCTAGTCCATGTGTTACACCAAGATCTCTCCAGGTGGAAGGCTCTTCCATTGTCCCTTTGGGGCCGTATTATTCTCATTAAAATTAATATTCTGCCCCATCTTTTTTACCCAATTAATTTGTTAAATATTTGGTTACCCCATCCTGGTTTAAGCGAATACATTCGATGATTTCTGATTTTATTTGGCTAGGGAAATCCCTGAGGAGGGGATTTTATAAGATGGTGGCATCCAAGGTTCTGGGTGGACTACAGCTGCCACATTTTGAACTGTATTACTGGGCCAGCCAAGCAAGCAAGTATTTGAGGTGGGTCTCCTTTTGGGGAAGACTCCACTTCATACATTCTGGTCTGGTTGTCCTTGGAGCAAGACTTGATTGCTGCCTCTGGGGTACCCTCTGTGCATTATTGCACATAGGCACCAGAGAACTACTGAGAACTTTATATGACTCTGTGATCGCAGTGTCAGTCAAAGTTCATACTCAATTATTTGCCTTCCTAAAATACAGGCATAAAAAAGATGTTTGGCAACCAGTCTTTTGAAACCCAAATTTCAAAATTGAGGGTAAACAAATTCCCCCTCCCTGGCTACCTCAGCTTGCAGAGATATGGGTGTGTGATCTGCTTAGGAATGGGGAATGTCTTTCCTCCATAGATATTATATAAAAATACCAGTTGGGTAATCCCCTTAATTTTAAAATTTACCAGCTCTGTCATGTAGCAGTGCAGATTTTCGAAGTGAACTCTGCCCATACTAATGCTTGTGAGTTCCTGCAGTCACTCCATGGCTTCGCCATATTGCCCCATTCAGTCTCTAAGCTATATGCCAGTTTATATACTAAGGCCTATCCACAAGTAAATGGCATTTCTGAGTATTGGAACTCTCAATTTCCATAGACCACCTTCAATTGTTCCAAGGTTTGGAAAGATAGCTACACCTATATCTCACAGGACCATTTATGACTTATGCAGTTTCAAATTCTGAATAATTTATACCATACTCCAGTCAAATGGTTAAAATGGGTAGATCCCCCACTTCTATCTGTGTAAGATGTGGGCAGGGAGAGGGCTCTCCTTACAATATTTTAAGGGACTGTCCCAAGGTGACTTCATTATGGTCGTTCATTGGCCAAAGGGCTGACACCTTACTAGGAATCAGTGACCACATCTTCCTAGATGTTTGTATCATGAGGGAGTAATCTACTATTTGGGTGTGGGAACACAGATATTTCCTGGCGTTAATTGCTCTATCTGTTAAAACACTGGTCTTGTGTCACTGGTGTGATTCGATGAACTTATCCTACATGGAGTGGTTGCAGAAGCACCTCTCCAGTATTCAGACTGAGCATCTGATTGCTGGTTTACATAACCGTCTTCTGCTGTTTGATAAAATCTGGGGCAAATTGCAGACACTCTACACTTTGTAGACTGGGCCCAGCCTATCTGTGTGAATATTTCCTGTTCCAGTATTTGGGGAGAATACATCTCTTTGCTTGTCTTATATTAAGTGTGGGGTTTAGTGCCACTCTGCTGTCGGGAGGGAGGGAGGAAGAGAGAGGGAATGTTATGAGTTGGGTGGGTCAGAGACTGTGTTTGTTGTTTGTATTTGTGTCATTGTTGTTGTTAAGATTTTGGAAACTTAATGAAGCATACTTAATTAAAAAAAAATACATATAGTTGGTAGACATTACAATCACTGCCTAATATTTCAGTGACAGTATTTGATATGAAAGTTGCAGTGCCATGTGTTTGGTGAGGGTTCATATTGAATGTAATCATCTATCAATGTTGACAACTTCAGTATCTGCTGCTTCCCACCATACTGACTGTGCCATTTGACAGTGGAATGTACAGTAAGAAGCAGCACCAAACATGCATAGTGGACTGCCCATTAATACCTGCCAATTTACCCTATGCAGTGACACCCTCCCAGCAGAACCCCACAGACTTTGCTGCCAATGCATCCAAATGTTGGCTGCAGATTAAAGTAGTGGCAATGTCAACAAAGGCAGTGCTGCTCTCCCCGTGCTGAACACTACATGATTCATGTACCAACATTGTTTGCACAGCTTGTCAGAGGCAAAAGGAGCAACAAACTTGGCCAATATTTTCCCTGTTTGGGTGACCTTACCTTTCAGTAAAGTGCAATCCACAACATGCCATGTTCCAGCTGAGTGAGCTGTTCTTTCTGCCTTGGAGAGATGCATTGTCACTCTGTTGATACTGGTGTAAATGTAAGCACTACTTTGGCATCCTGCCATGAGCTACACTTTATTTAGGGAGATAGGAGAGGAAACTGTTCTATGGTATAGATTGTATCACTAGAAATTGGAAACAGAACTCTTGTGGTCAGGAATTGTACAGTTATCGTGGGTGTTTGCCTTGTCTCATTAGACCAAGCTAATGAACAGCATGTGTTCGTGTCACTGGGTCACAAGGAACAGAGAGGGGCATTGTTTGAGGAAGCTTGTCCACAGTTTACAAGTTAGTGAAGGCAAAGTGTGGTCCCCGTTCATTTACTGAAATGACTGCAAATGTATACACTTGAGTCTTTCTGCTTTGTTCCTGATTTTTAAGGATTCTCTCAAATGACTTTTTTTAAAGCATAAACCTATTTGTGCCTGTGAACCCTAGAACAATAAATGTTCACCAAGGATCTTTTTTCCACGCATTAATTCTGTTATTCTAATAAGCTATTGTACTATACATAAAGCTTTCAAATATTGAGTGGTGATGTGGGGGCTACATCATATGTGAACACAGACATGGGATCACCAGAAATCTGAAGCATGTGTCAACAATTGAAGTACACATAAAACCTGTAACCCAAATGCTCTCTTTTCTACACACCCTGTGCTCGATTTTCAAAGCAGCCATAAAGTGCCATAATTTATGGCAATCTCTGCCTGTGGCAACCACTGAGTGCATCAGGGACATTGCACTCTATTTTATAAAACTGGGGGTCCCTGCACCAAAGGCCAGAGTGTTGCAGCAGCTGTGGTTGTGCCAAACATTGGGTGCACCTGCGGGATTTGATGGAGGGATCCAACACCTCCAACCCAATTCAACCTTAGCCAACCTGTGGAGGTTGTGGGGATCATGCATGGAAGTTGGGGACAGGGAGCTGATAATGCCCTGATCGTGCCATAGAGGCAAGTGGGACACAGCGGCAGTTGGGGGGGGCATGAGGAGGCATGCAGTGGTGGTACCCTGTGAGTTGGCACACAGTGGATTTGGCTAGATGAGGGGGCATGGCTGGACCAGCATGACCCAGACCCCAGTTGACAGCAGCCCTGGCACCAGCGCCTCAGGACCCACAGCCCCCATCGGTGTAGTTGGCTAGCTGTCAGCCACCACATGAGGGGCTGCATACTTGGGGAACATGCGGTGCCCCAGGCACATCCCCAGCCACTAAAGACACCCTGCAAGTGGCACACACTACCACCCACTGCATTTAGGGGACTGTGAGTCCTGTGGGGTTGGTGCATGGGCTGATGCCAACTGGGATCCAGGTCATGCTGATTCAGGCATGCCACTCACTTGGCATGATCTGCTGTATGAAAACTCACTGGGCAGCACCACTGCGTGTCTTCTCATATTCCACCACTGCTGCCATGTCCCTATCTCACCCCATGGCACTACCAGGGCTACATCAGCCCCTGGATCCTCCTTTCAGGTCCCCAATTGCCACCCTGCCAGGCAGTGGCATAGGGCCAATAGATCACCTCTTAGCTGGTCTAAAGGCAGCCCCTTCTTGCAATCATGGTGATGCTTTCAGAATAGCAAAAAAGGGGATGGTGCAGCCCCACTATGGTGCAATCACCCTTGTGACCTGGTGCATGGGTGCTTCTTTATTTCTTTCTTTATTTTATTTATTTAACAAATCAGAAATACCTTTGAGCCAAGGGCTCTTTTACAGAGGTTCCACGTCAAGTCCCAAGAATAACAAACTGCAATGGTTTCAGTAAGTAAAGTAATTATATAAACAAAAGAATAATATGGCAGATAAATATTGTGTCAAGTGCAGCCAGTGGCCTTGTCTGAAGATGGGTGGAAGGGGTTACAAGAAAAAAAGGATAGAGGGTGAATTTTGGGGTGGAATGAGCAAAAAAAGAGCAAGGAGGGAGCTGCCACAAATATATCTTATGTAGGAAAAGACCCACAGGGGGTAGAAGGAGAGAACAAGGTGAGGAAGCAAAGGGGAGGGAGGGAGGAGGAAGTGGGAATGGAGAGGTAGAGGAAGGGGGGTGAGGTAGGATGACAAGAGGGCAGGGATGGGGATGGAAATGGATGAAGTAGTAAGTGCTATATGTGGAATAGTGCAGCAACAGGCTAGGGCTATACAGGGGTGAATGGTAAAAGAGGGAGGTCTCAGTGCATTTAGCTGTCTGAAAAGATTAGGTATAGCAGTCACAAGATGCTCTGACAACTAGGAATTGATGCAGCTTCCGCTTATATGGTCCCAAGGTTGCAGTCGTCAAAATCTCAGGAGGAAAGGAATTAAATAAATTAGCAACTCTAACTGCAATGGATTGCTGTTGGAGTGAGGTTCAACAGCGAGGGACAATAAATGTTTGGCTCACAGAACTTCATGTGTTACAAGTGCCCCGGAAGTGACTGAAAAACTGAAGGGTACCTGGAGGTAAAAGACCAAGAGCTGCCTTCTTAGCCAGAAGGCAGACTTGATATTCAATGAGAGCCTGGCGTTGAAGCCAGTTTGCTTGCTGTAAAGGTAACAAGTGTGAGTACAATGTGCTGCACCAGTTAGTAGATGGCATGCCTTATTCAGAACTATGGCAAGCTGCCATAGGGTTGTGTCTATGGTGCTACCATAAATGACCAAACCATAGTCAATAATAGACACAATTGAACTTCTGCCACAACGGTGGTGCTGGGTGGCTTTGGCACATGGCATCCCAATTTTGATGAAGCCTGTGTTTGAAAGTCAGAATAGCTGCAAACGTTGCTGCAAGGTGCCACTTGTATCATATCTATTTGACACAGGCACCTTGCGTCAAAGCTCTCAGTTTGAAAATCACACCCCCTATATTGTGCAGTTTCTATAACAGTGCAGACAGAGCAAGCAAACAACTCTCAATTTCATTTTGGTGTATCATTTACAAGATTGCCAGTGCCAATGAACCTACAAATGTTCTTATACTGTCACCAAGATAAAAAAAAAGCATATATTTTTCTAATTTACTTTAAAAACAGTTAAAACATGATCTGTTGGTAAAGGTAAAATGAAATGTTTGTATTATGGGCACATGTTTATTCTCCCTCACCCAGAAACAATAAATGGCTGGCTGGACAAACTCCATCCACGGCCCAATATTATTTTTTAACACAAGTCTGAAAATGTGACACCACCTCTACACCTGCAGTTAAGAAAGTCACCCATGAACATGATCTGCTGCTATAGTTATTAAAACAAAATGCAAAAATATTCATATTAAGGACAGATGTTTATGAGCCCCCATCCCCAAAGAAATAGTTGGTAGTCACCTGGTTACAGGCATTGAGGCTGTGGAAGAAGCTAAACTGGCATTTGGGATTAAGTGGAGTATAATTACCTTTCATCCCCACCCCTGCACCTCAGCCCGTAGATAACTGTCAATTTTAAAACCAGTGTGTGTGGAATAAGAATCTATTTTCAGGGCGGGGGTGGTGTCTGGCTGTACAAAATTTAAGTTCCAAACTTACACCTATATGACGACTGCTGCAGCAAGCCCCAGAGACACATGTAGACACTGAATTGCTGTTGTAGTTATAATATAAATGTAAGACAGAGTGAAATTTCCATGATTACTGTGAGTCTCATCTACCCACAAATATTGTTTGATAACTGCTTTCTTACTAGTGAGAAAACCAAATTATATGATGATAACTTATTACATTCACTCTTCTTGTTGCTTTCTTCAAATTTTGAATGTGAGAAGCTAGGTCATCACATCTCTCAAAGAGCTGTTAATCTCACCTGCCTACCTGAAACAATGCATTAGATATGCTGAAGAGGCCCACAGATTGAGGCTGTAGACAAGACAAGATGAGCTAGTTGCCTCTGGAAAAAACACAGAATGCAACACACACTTGGAAATTAGTTGTAGAAAATGGCTTTTACTTAATAAATAAGTTGCAGTGCTTATGAAGCAGAGAGAGAGTGCTTTCTCTGGTGGACTGCCTACATCAACCATCTTTGAGATACAATGGAGCATGTTTCTAGTTAAAGTTTTTTTCAGCAATTAGCATCCAGTCATAGGATAGACACAAGGGAATCATACTGGAAAGGAATGGGGTGGGAGAAAGAGCAGTCAATTAAATAGGGTCTGCAGTGATAATGTAGGTATGGGAAAAATGGACAGACTGGGTGGGCCAAAGGGTCCTTATCTGCCATCAAAGTCTATGTATTTTATGTTTGTGTGCTAGTCTGACTTGGGGGAGGGAGTCGATAAGCATCCTTGCAGTTAGCTGGATCTGGAGGATAGCTGTGAATTGGGAGGTGTGGTTTAGGCAGCAGTGAAGCAGTTGTTTGCATTTATGCTTTGCTGTAGTTAGCTTTTGCTCACACAGCAAATTAGAACAAGGAGGTAGCTAACTGTGGCAGTTAGAACATTTCTGCTAGAACATTTCTAACTAGGGGGTAAGTAGAGAGATACTTTAGTAGAAGTGTTGGGTCTGCAAGGTAAATGGGGACTTTCAGTTAGGGTAAAAACAAAACCACAGTAGTTAGTGTGCTAGTCTGAGTTGCATGAAAGGGAGCTAATAATCATCCTTGCAGTTAGGTGAAGTTAGGATGATAGCTGTGGACTGGGTGTGTGGCTTAGGCAGAAGTGAAGCAGTTGTCTGCATTTAGACTTCCCTGTAGTTAGCTTTTGCTTACAGAGCCATCTTGCTATAGAACAGGGAGGCAGCTGGCTGAGGAAGCTAAAACATTTCAGTTAGAACATTTTATCTAGGGGGTAAGTAGGCAGATACTTTATTAGAAGTGTATGGTCTGCAAGGTAAATTGGGATCTTCAGCTAAGGTAAAAACAAAAACATAGTAGTTATCAATGTGCTAGTCTGAGTTGGGGGAAGGGAGCTGATACTTATCCTAGCTGTTAGCTGATTCATGAGGATAGCTATGAATTGGGGTGTGTGGCTTAGACAGAGGAAAGGCAGTTGTATGCATTTAGACTTCCCAAGCCTTCTTACAAGAGTACTATAAAAGGATTCCCTTCTAATGTGTTCAGCAGGTTCAAGTCCCAGTGAGTGAGTCGAACAGGTGTAAGATTTGTATCTTAGGCATTATCAAGCATCAGTATGCAACATCAGGCACATAGGAAACTCTACCAGTTCAGTAAGGTAAGAGAGACTACCTGTGTACTGGTTGCTACCTGTTTAAAAGGGTGTACTGTCACTGGGGTGGGGTAAACAATGGTGTAGTGTAGGAAGGATAAGGCCTACAAAGGTCAAGCTAAGGGCAACTGAAACACACAGTAGGGCAGGCATAGAGAAAATACCCTTTTTTATTTAAATGTTATTAACACAACAGAAAACATGAATAAGCAAACAGCAAACAGCAGATATATGGTACACTAGATAGTTTAGAAGAAAAAACAAGAAAACATAGTAAGGGAGTTCACCACAAATGAGTTATAGTTACCAAACATAAGCATGTGAAAAGTAACTAAACTGAATTAATCTGTTATCTAAAAATATTCAAACATTATATCTCTATCAAAAGGGGGGTACCCTGCCAAAGGGCCATCAGCCACATCAAATAAAGCTCTATGCAGAACAGATCCCATCATAATGTACCTCCTTCAGAATGAAAATAAATCATGGTTCAGAACTTCTGTGTGGTCTTAAGGAATTGAATGTCCATCTACAGAGGCATAATAAAAAAAAGGGTCTCCAGCATATCTCAAAATGCTCTAGATTTTACTGTTGAGCTGCTATACATTTTTCCATAAGGTCTATCTCCAACATAATAGAATGCCACATCTCCAGCATTGGCAAAGCATGCTTTATTCGTAAGTGAGTAATTTTTTTTTTTTTTAGCTGCCAATATGTATATCTAAATCAAGGATTTACAGGGTAAACATTGATTAGGAGGGAAAACCGACATCAAAATAAATTCAGGAGTCACCTCAAAGGACCTGGTAATCAGCAAATCTATCTGAGTCAGCACAGAAGACAAGAAAGGATGTAGGATGGGACAAAATTAAAAAAAAATGTGAGCTTGGTCAACTGGTTTTTAAAAATGATGTGTAAAAGGGATTGTAAGAGTTCACCCACATTGCACCACCAACAATCCCCAAAATGATGCAGAAGAAAATGTCAAAGAATAGCAGGAGTGCAGGAGTACCATGAACGACACTTCCACTCAAATTTATGCAATAGGAAAGATGAGGTAATCTTTTAGGCTGCAATAACCAAATTCTCCCATTCAGCATATTTGATGTAAACTTGAAGTTCCTGCTTCCATTTGTCCAGGATCAACAAGGTTGATTTGGTTTTGAACTCTTACAATCCCTTTTACACATAATTTTTTGTTCACGTGCTAAGTTGACTAGTTGACTTTTATTTGAATTATCTGAGAATCAAAGTACTTTAATTGAGCAAGTATCTTGGTTCGGATACCTTGGTGTTATTTTGGATCCTTTCCTTTCTTTTTTCTGATCACATCAAATCTGTATGTTGTAATATTAACCAAAAAATTGGATTCTTGTATAAGCTGAAAACATGTTTATCTTTTGAATCTCCTAAAGCTATTGCTACTGGTTCTCTTTTGCCTCCCTTTGATTATGTATCTAACCTTTTTTGACCTTGGTTCTACTGAGATCCAAAATCTCCATTGTTTTAATAACATATGTTGTTTTGTTTCATTGGCTCCTATACGTACTCACCACTGTCAGTTATATTCCCAGTTTAATTGGTTATCCCCAATTCATCACATACAGTATTTTTTTGACTGCTTGATTTAAAAAAAAATTGTTCTGTTTCTTCTACCTTATTTGATCTTTTTCTAATTAGGGATGTTTTGCCTAGTTTGAGGTCAGCTAATGGGGTGGTTCTTAATGTAGGTTTCTGTAAAATTTGGGCTGGATTATATGCATTTACTGTAGCTGCTCCTCATTTTTGGAACAGCTTGCCTGACATTTTACATGTTGGTTGCTCTCTACAAGTTTTTAAAAAGCATTAGAAATGACATCTGTTTGATTTATGTATTTGCAATTGTCATTGAATGTTTTATGTAACTGTAATTACTATTGAATGTTTTGCATTTGTATATTTTGTATTGTATATTCTGTCTGGGTTAAGCCTGAAAAGGGCCATCAGTCCAGTGCTCTTACCCAATTAACAAATTAAATAAATAAATTAAAAAAAATATACATTCCCAATCATACGCTCCTAGGGGCAGTCATTATGAAAGTCCATTATCATGGGTAGTATTATAGGGAGTACATTGAAAAGTTTAATATATTCTTTACATTTATGTATCACGTATGTGCATACCTGTAAGTACTGGTAATGATCTCTGTTTGTAAGACCAAAAGTCTGTTGAAGTTTTTCTTTTTTTTTCAGTTCAAACTTTTTTAACACATTTTCACAATACTTGAGGCAGCAATTATGACATGTACAACTTGTTCACAGTACAATACTCAAACTGCCCCCAACCCCCATACAGCAGTATTATGCCACATTATAACATGAACTCCTATGACAGTAACCATATGTGTACAAGGATAATTAATACATAACAACACTTATATCTGTACTACCATGCTTAAGGTGTGAAGGGGATCCCAGATATGTTTATAAGCTGGCAATCTATTATGGAGACTAGCTATGGCTTTCTCTGTGCGAAGGTTAGTGAGGATTTTGTTCACCCATTCCTGAAATGTCGGACTAACCTTGTCTTTCCAATGCCGTAATATAAGTTTTTTGACAGATAATGCAATCATGGTGATATTAAATCTCCGAACCTTAACCTTGATGGAGGACAGGTCACCTAGAAGGCAAATATCAGGTGTGAGGCAATCCTGCAAGCCCAATAAGGGGTCCAGATTAGTTTTAATTGAATCCCACAAGGGGATTATTTTGGGGCATGACCAGAATATGTGGAGGAGTGTTCCTTCTCCCTGGGAACAACTGGTGCATACATTTGACTCAAGGAGACCCCATTTTGCTAACTTGACCGGGTATAATACATGTTGTGTAAAATGTGGTATTGCATAAGGCGTAGTCTGTCTTGAGACACATATTTATGACAGAACTTCCATAAGACCGGCCAGTTGAGGGTATGTTGGGGAAAAATAGATCCCCAGAACCTGGTCGGTCCAAAAGAGCCCCCATAGTGTCGATGAAACAAGTCTTGATATAATTTAGAAATGACACCAGAAGACCCTAATAAGGAGGAAATCTCCAGAATCAGTGTACTAAAAGACTGGCAAGGGGGGTACTGTCTAGCACCGTTGTAAACAAATGCTTTAATTGGAATGCGTTAAATTGTAAAGATACTGGGATGCTAAATTTCTGGGTAAATTTAGCTACAGGAAGCCACATTCCCTCATCATCCAAAAACATGGATACTATCCCGTCACCCAGCTGGGGCAACCATGTACGAGGAATCAACTGTCTATTTATAGTGAAGGTCGGGGAGTTCCAAATAGACTGGAACAGGTCCAAATATGGAGTATAGCGCAGGAAAGAGCAGATCTGCGCATACACTTTTGGTGAAGTCATAAGGGTGGGACAATTACCAGCACCTTGTAAAAGAGATACTTTGACATAAAACAAAGTTAGGGGATCCATGTTCATAGACTGGATTAAGTCTAGTTCTATTTTGAGCCAAGTCAGTCTCAGACTCTCGGGACCCGGACTCACCCACTTCAGACATTTAGCCAGATGACTAGCCCAGTAATAGATTGCCAAGTGAGGAATCCGCAGTCCCCCATCAAATTTAGAGGCAGCCAGCTTATAGTATGCCAATCGGGGGTATTTATTTGACCAAATAAAATTGGTAAAAATTCTGTGTATTTTTTGAAACCAAGATAAAGGGATAAATGAATTAAGGAGAGAAAGGGGTTAAAAAATATGTGGGAAAACATTCATCTTGATTATGTTGATTCAGCCCCATAGTGAAACCAGGAGTTTGGACCATCTATCAAGATCCTGGACAATTAACTGGGAAAGAGGTTCCAAGTTTTCTCTGAACCATGAGTAGGGATTACGTGTTAGTTTAATACCCAAGTATTTTAACATCCGGGGTGCCCAACACAAGCCGAAGGGGGTAATATCAGTCTTAAAGACCTTGTGGTTCAGGGGGAAAAAAGGAAGATTTATTAGCATTTAATTTATAATTTGAAAGGGAGCTAAATTTAGCAATTTCCCCCAACAAAGCCGGAATAGATGACACTGGATGGGATAGATAAAGGAGAAGATCATCCGCATATGCTGTGATCTTGATCTCATTGCACCCCACCCAAATGCCCTGTATCCCCACGTTGTTGAGGATATTTTGAATAAGAGGTTCCAAATAAAGATTGAATAAGAGAGGGGAGAGGGGGCATCCCTGTCTGGTGCCTGAACATAGAAAAAAGGGTTTAGAAAATGCACCATTTCCTGAAATATTAGCTGATGGAGCTCTATATAGTGCACGAATCCAGTCTATGAACATGGTAGGAAAATGGAAGGCCTTGAGAACCTGGAATAGAAAATTCCAATTCACACCATTGAAAGCCTTCTCGGCATCCAGGGAGACCAGCCTGGCAGGAAAGGTGGCATCCCTGGACTCTGAGAAGACATGTGAAAGGGTGCACAGGTGGTCTGAAGATGAACGCCCCTTCATGAACCTGACCTGGGGCATGCCTGTCAGGTCCGGGAGAACCATTGTTAACCTATCGGCCAATATCTACGAAAGGATTTCAATATCTTGGTTTAAAAGGGATATAGGGATAGATTGTACTAACTCTGGATCCTTTTCCGGTTTGGGAAGAAGAACAATCAGGGCTTCAAACAAATAGGCATCTACCACAACCCTGGAGAGAATGTATTGGTATAGCTGGTGAAGCACCGGCAATAATAGTTCTTGGAAAACTTTATAAAATAGTGAGGAAAAACCATCCGGCCCCGGGACCTTGTCCAAAGGCAAGGCCCCAATAACCTCCAAGATCTCCTCCAGGGATAATGGTGAGGATAAGAAGCTCCTGTGTGGTTCTGATAGAGTAGGCAGACTGTTGAAGTTTTTCAAATGAGACCTCCCCATGGCTATTTAAAAACTGATATATGTGTGAGAGCCCACAGCATCTCCATCTGTGAAATGTGAGATCCATAGTTGAGGGTAGAAAGTCCTAATCCATAGCCAGAATTCTACAAAAATAAAATATCAGGGCAAAGGAAGGATGATGCTCAATGCTAAACCAGACCTTAAAAGCTTGGGCAGTGAAAAAGTTAAATGGAATAAGGGCAGAAGTGAGGGTCTGGGCAGAAAAAAAGAAGAGGTCCCAGATCAAACAAATTATTTATGGTCTGTTCTATATTTTTCCAGGCATGGGTAGTCTTGGGGAGAAGCCATGTGCAAATAATATTTAAATGAGCAGCTTTGCATAAAAAAGGAGATATGGGAGGTTCATACCTCCTTTCAACAGAGGGAGTTGAAGGATAGAGTAATGAATCTGGGGACGTGAACCCCCCTAAAGAAATCTAAAAATCTGTTTATTTCAAAAGGAAAAATAATAAGGTTTGAGGAAAATCAGGAGAGTTTGAAATACGTATAGTAAGTGGGGAAGAATATTCATATGAATAGTTTCTATTTTAGAAGAGAAAGAAAGAAGGTATCTAGGTCTTCTTTTATCTGCTCCGTAAGGGGTTTGTAATTTAAAAGATTAAGATTATGCAAGTCTAAAGGGATAGTAATTCCGAGATGTTTAAGGTGCATGGACCTGGGGGGAGGGAGCGTAATTATAAAGTATAGTTTCAGTCTTGTGCAGGTTGAGCTTAAATCCCGAGAGGGGCCTAAAGTTTGTACAAAAGACCATGTACTTGGACTAGAATGATCCTGATCCAATGATGTGAGAAGAACATCATCTGTGTGTAATGCAATTTTATAAACTGTACCACTTAGAGGTACACCTTTTACCTGATCACTAGTATGTATAGCTATGGCTAGTGGTTCTAAAAATAAAGCAAATAACAATGAAGACATTGGGCAGCCCTGCCAAGTTCCCTGTTGTAAAGCAATGGAAGAGGAATAGTCTCTATTAATATGAATATAGGCAGAAGTGCAGGAGTAGAGCTGCTAAAGCCATAGCAAGAAAGACTCAGGAAAGGCAAAGGTGGACAGGGTACCCCCACAAAACTCCCAGGAGGCCCTGTTGAATGACTTCTCAGCATCTAAACTAAGTGAAGCCATAAGAATTTGATGTGAGACAACATGCTTAATAAGAAGGAGAGTATGATGAGTGTTATTTAAGGTGTGTCATTTACAAATAAATTTGGCTTGATCAAGGTGAATAATAGTTGGAAGAATTCTTTCTAGTCCTTTTGCCCAAATGTCCATATAAAGTTTGTAATCTGTATTCAGAACTAAAATGGGCCTATAGAACGAAAGGTTATAGGGGTCTTTGCTTGGTTTAGGAATTGGACTAATAGTAGCATCAAACCAAGAGAGTGGGGGGAGGATTCTACCATCACTATCGCATGGAAAGTAGAACGTAAACAAGGACAAAGAGAATCAGAAAATGTTTTGTATCATTCATTGGTACTATATAACCTTCAGGGCCAGGACATTTTCTTGATTTCAGAGATTTTAATTGGGTGAGAAGTTCTTCACCAATAATAGGAATTGTGAGATGTTTCTGTTGAGCAATGGTCAGTTTATGGAGGGAAGTATACTAAGAAAGTGTCTAATAGCTGCAGGGTCAGCTGAAGTGGGGGAACAAACACCCTTTTTAAAAAAAATATTTTTATTGAGAGATTAACTTCTTGGAGTTGGTGATGAGTTTACTAAAATAAATAAATAACTGGCCAAAGGAAAAAAAAAAACGTTTAAACGGCTGTGTTAAAAAAATAATGAAAAAAAAACCAAAGGAAAATTAGCCTTTCTCCAGCCGCCGCTTCCGACCACACAACTCTGAAACCACAGTGGACAGCAGCAGCAGACAGACATGTTTTTATTTTATACAGTTGCTGGTGAAAAAAATGATCCCCAGCAATTATGTAAAATAAAGCATGGGGTGGTGTGTTTAACCTGAAATTTTACACACACACCCTCAGTGTTGGATGCTTAAATAAACCACTTGAGATTCACTCTCAGGGTTTATGTAGCATCCAACACCTTGGGGGGGATGTAAAATCTCATTAAACACACCACTCCACGTATTATTCTATATGTAACTGCATTGTAAATACTGTACAGTTACATGTAACCAATATGTAGTTATGTAATTTCTCATTTGGAAATTGAGAAGTTACAGAATTTGCCTGAAAAAATAGTTACACATGCAACTACTGCTGTCTCCCTTTCTACAATAATCAATTTATTCTAACAAGTGTAACAAAGCATGTAATAGCTGTTGCAAAGTGTAACAGCAAATCTGTTGTTCAACTACTGTACCACTGTATCTGTTATAGCATTAGGTAATTTGCTCTCACAAGGGTAACTACACATGTAATAGCTATTGCAAATTGTTGCAAAAAATCTATTGTGCAACCTCTACATTATCTCTTTTGCCATTATTAAATTTGTTCTCACAAATGTAACAACATATGTATACAAGTCTTGAGCATTGGTCCAACAGTTAATGGCTATCTGACATGTATCTGAAAGGTAATCACATAGAAAGCTTAAAGTCTAAATAGAATGGTAACTAAGATATGATTACATTTTAAAGTCAGTCAGCTACACTTAAATGGATTGATCTGACAACTCTGTAGATGTCATTCTTCCACTTGTGTAAATCAATTCCTAATGCACTTACAGGTTAATAAATATGCAGTCTAATACTACTAACTGATATGTAACCATGCAGTAAAATATTTCATTTGAATATTTGCTAACTGGCTTTGTAAAAATGTTATGGTTAAGCGACAATGTTGTTGTTTTCACAGTTAATGCTAAGTAGATATTTGCAAAGTTCTACAAATGCACAGAAAAGGACATTTAAAATATTGTGTAAGAAGAATAGTAACTAAGGTATGAGTACACTGTAACTGCAGATTACTCCTATACACTTGCAGTTATCACCTGTCAATGCTATATGTGCGATGTACTTTCAGATTGGGCATCAGTCGCTCCTGAATGTAACGCTTAACACACATGAATATAATATTGTTAACTGATATGCAACTACATTGTTTACTTATACAGTAGCAATCTTTGTGGCTGTGTAACAATGCTATAGATATTAAAATGCATACATAATTACACATAATGTAAAATTGTAAAACAAAAGAATCTGTCACTCACCCTCCACGTAAATAAAGATGGTGTTCTGCGAGGTGTGATACTAGTGGTTTATTCAGTGCTCACACATAAATCCAACTTGTAATGTATGAAAAGTTTCGGATTTGATCCTTTTGCCAAAGGCTTACAAGTACAAGTGACAGCAACAATTTTGTAGACATAGTGATGTTTTCTCAAACAAACAGTGAATGAAAAAATCCCAGCTAAACACCTATTCAATAAGATAAACTACTAAAACCAATATGATTAAACACCTGTCAAGGCTAAAGACATGTATTTTAAAACAGATATGGATATGAAGTAGTAGGCCACTTGCTTAAGGACTATAAATATATTATAATAATATTATAAATGCTGAGGCAAAAAATAGTAGTCACAGTGGCTACTAGAGATACAAAAATTCAAGTAGTAAAAATCACTGCATAAACGTGTGCATATTAATGACCCAAAAGGTAGAGCCTCTAACCAGAACAGAGAAAAGGGGAGATAGAAGTTTAGTACATCTTATCACACCTGCTCTTTGGGAGCATACTCCAATACATCTGTCCAGAGCAGAGACAGGAGAGAAAACAGGGTGGGGCATGGGGGTGGAGAGAAGAGAAGTGAACTGGAGAAACAAAGAAGGAGGGTGCTGTAGCTAGAGTCAATTAGATTGGAGAGAGGTGTCATCACACACAGGAGTAGACTTCCATTCGGGGTCTTAATCACCTAAAAAAGAAAAAGAGAATATTAATATTATTGAGATCATGGCAGTACTAAAATCTTATATCAAATATAGTGGAGCCATATTTAATGAGGACCAGGAATTAAAAACTGTAAAACGGAACATTTCAGAGTGATAAGGAGGACTATGAACTTGACAGGGTATATACCGGGAAAAGAAAAAAAAACAGTTGAGGTTGTATTCTGAAAAGACGTGTTTCATTTAATCTTAGCAGATCAAAGTGTTTCAGAAGCAGATGAATTATACACTCTGTGTGATAATTTTTTAGTGAGAGGCAGTTTGACATCAGAACAATCCCAACCACCACAGCTCCTCAGGAGGAGTATTCACCCCTACAGATATTAAGGCTTCCAAACAAAGAAACAGGTGGCCAAAAAAAGAGGAGGAAGATGAGAAGAGACAGAAGAGGGAGGACGGTCGAGGACAGTACCAAGTGCAATATTAATAGTCCTTAGGCAAGTGGTCTACTATTTAATATCCATATCTGTTTTAAAATACATGTGTTACCCTTCAAAGGTGTTTAATCATATTGGTTTTAGTAGTTTACTTTATTGAATAGGTGTTTATAGCTAAAAAGTATGACAAGGCAGTTGGGAAACTAATAGGATGCTGGGCTGCATAGGCAGGGGAATCACCAGCATAAGGAGGGATGTAGTGGTACCCCTGTATAGGTCCCTGGTGAGACCACACATTGTGTACTGTGTCTGATTCTGGAGGCCCCTTCTCTGAAAGGACATAGATAGGGTGGAGATGGTACAAAAGGAGGGCAACCAAAATGGTGGAGGGAATACATCAAAAGTCCTACAAAGAAAGGCCTAAGGAGTTGAATTTGTACTCCCTAGAGAAAAGAAGGGACAGGGGGGATATGACAGAAACATACAAATACCTTGCATGTAAAAGCAGGGCACAGGATGGGGTAGCATTTTCAAAAGAAAAAGATGCTCAAGGACAAAGGGTCACACTATGAAGGTGAAAGGGGTGAGGCACAGAAGAATTGTAAAAAAGTACCTCTTCACAGAGAGGGTGGTGCACGCATGGAACAGCCTCTCAGTGGAGGAGGTGGAGGGTAAAATGGTTACAGGATTCAAGAATGCATGGAATAGATACAAGGGGATCTTGAAAGTAAGGCAGGGGATGAAGACTGAAGACTAAGGGTGTGTGGTGTAGCTGCAGGTAGAGAAAAATAATGCAGACTAGATGGCACAAGAGGTTCTTATCTGATGACATCTTCTATGTTTCTGTGTTTAGTGGGCATTTTTCATTCACTGTTTAAAGGAAAACTACACCCTCGTATCTTCTAAATGTTATTTGTTTCCATGACAATAGACAACTCTTTTCATGTTAGCTGTTAAGGATGTATGCAAAAGCTTTAGTCTGTTTTCACAGCTCATACTAGGCCCTGTTATTATTCTGGGAGGCTCCATTTCATGGTTGTTGAAATCTCATTGTCCCTGAGAGCTGCATTAGCATATGAGAACATGATGCATAATTACCCTTTAAACTCCCCAGTATGCCTGTCTGCTTAATTAGTCTTAAAAGAAACAAGCTGCAAAAAGGTGTGAAATATCACATTACCTTCAGTGAGCTTTGCAAACTATCTGAGTTATAATGCAGATTTTTCCTCTTTAAACTTCATTCAGTTTATGAGTTTGCAGAGAGTTTTTGCAGGGTATTTGTTCTTTTCAGCATATTGATACATGGTATAAATGGGTGATCTGACATCATGTTCTCATATGCTAATGCAGTTCTCATGGACAATGAGACTTCAACAACCATGAAATGGAGACTCCCAGGGCAATCACAGGGGGCTACTATGAGCAGTGAAAACAAATTAAACCTAACACATAAATCCCTAACAGCTACAGGAAATAAGTTGTCTATTGACATGGAAACAAATAAAACGTAAATGATAAGAGGGTGTAGTTTTCCTTTAAGACAAAATCACTATGTCTACAAAATTGTTGTTGTCACATGTACTCGTAAGCCTTTGAAAAAAGATCATGTCTCAAATATGTCAGAGGTTTTTTTTGTGTGTTAATAGTATTGAGTTTATTGTGAGCACCACAGCCCTGGTGCAGCTCCTGTTATGTTCTTCATAATAAGTATAATGTGGAGAGATTGGAATTCCGATAGAGTACCCAGAGGAGGAGAGTTTGCCACTGCACACTACTTCATAGAGTTTGAAGATAGCAGGATATCTAGATACGCTTTTTTCCTCCCACTAAAGGTAAGCAACTGTTGCCTCCTTTGTCTAAATACAGAGTACTAAAGTACTGATTCAGTGCTTTGAGCATCTAAGTGTCTGAATTACCTTTGCAAATATGGGAGAATTCTAGATATCTTTCTGGGTGTGGAAGACTAGGTTTGCTGGCCAAGGCACCTAGCTTTACCTGAGATTTTTTCTTCTAGGTTGCTTGAGAGGATAGAGCAACGGACCTTACCAGAGCAACAATAAGGATTAAGACTTCTTTTGGCTAGGCAGGTTTACTGTGTGTTGTTATTTTTATGTTGTACTCACAGGGATTGTTACTGTTTGTTGCTAACATTTTATTGCTTTATTTTTCTCTGATTCAAATTGTTGTTGCTGGGTATACATTCTGCTGCATTATTGCAGGGTGTGCCTACAGGTGGGTGTTTACAGATTACTGCTATAATCTTCGGATTCAAATTGTCTTTTGCAAGGTCTTCTGTTACTGCTTTATTTTTCTCTGTAGCAAAGTGTTTCTTACAGGGTATATCTTCTGTGAAATTATTACAGGTGGTGCTTTACAGGTTTCACAGTTTTATCTGTCATTAGGATAAGCTTTCAGGGCTACTGCATTTGTTGCTGGCTGATTGTTTCTGCTCTTACCTCCTTGTTTCTTTCGTCCGTGGTTCTTCTTTTTCAACAGGGGAAGGGCCCAGCCACCCGCCCATCCCCAACCACCCCACACTACACTCTTTTTGTAGAGTAGCACAGTCGTGACATTTCCTGTAGCAAAGCAGGAAGGAGTGGATCAGAGGGGTATCCACACGGTGACCTCATTTACAGGGGCACTTGTAATTTAACTTGTTATAACAAGTTATACAAAAACAAACAAACAAAACACAAAATCAAACCTTTGCTTTCATTTTCTTCCTTCTAATTACTCTGACCAGGTTATAAATGCAGCAACTTACCTGGAATGGATATCATTAACTGCAGACACTGTGGAACATTTTTCAGAAGAGCAGTTTTATAGGATTTTGGACACTGTCGTACATGCTGGGTCATTGGAGATCTAAGGGCTCAGCTCCAGGCAGCATGGGCAGAGATTGCACACCTCAAATTGCATATTCAAGAGGAAATATATTATAAGAACCACCCGCCATTTCCCCAACATCCAACAGAAGCACCTCAACCACAGAGGGTAATTAGTCTGGGAGGTTGGCAGGTGGTTAGGAGATGCAAATTGGGTGCCCCATCACTCAGTGCTCTCCAACATATCCCCTCAAAAAACCAAATGAAAACTACAAACAGGTATCTGCCTCTATCTCCGAAATCAAACAAAGGGGCAGAGGACACTGCAGAGCTGGACACTGCAGCACAGGAGCTAGCACAACAAAACTCACCCAAAACAGGGACCAAAACAAAAAAGCAAAAAGGAAATCCAAAACACTTCTGATCATAGGAGACTCCATGATTCAGGGAGTTGATACGTATCTCCAGCCAGGGGTAATGATCAGATGTCTCCCAGGTACATCAGCATGGAGAGACACTGACCACATTGCTAAAATTGTTCAGGAAGCAGGAGTAAACATTGATGTTCTGGTTCACATAAGGACTAACGATCTCACCAGCCAGTCAGTTGTGGAGACCAAGGAACACCTAACTAGGCTGGGTGACAAACTATCATCGGTTTCATCCAGCATCTCATTCTCTGAGATCCTGTCAGTCAGGAAGAAGGGGACAGATGGATGGAAGGTCAAAGAAGGGGAGATAGGGGAGCTAAACATGTGGCTCAAGGGCTGGTGCCAGGAAAAAGGACACAAATTTGTAGGAAACTGGCAACAGTTTTGGGAGCGAAAGTTCTTTAAATTTGATGGACTGCATCTGATTAAGGAGGGAGTCAATGCATTAGGGCAGAAGTTTGATGTCTTTGCAGAATATTTAAACTAGCAAATGGGGAGAGGGATGCAGCACCTGAAACATCGAATGGGAAGAGCACTCCTCCCCCTCAGCTAGTGGTCAAACAGGAGTTCAGCATGTTTGTAGTTTATTTGCATCACCAGGTAAAGAAACAAGTCTGGCTCCCCATACGATGCAAAGGGGAAATGCCGGACCTCATCCAACAACTAACACGCTGAAATCTGACCAATGGAAAATCATGTACACAAATGCTCGCAGTCTGGGAAACAAGATCCCAGACCTGCAGGCAATAATGACAGAGGCTAAACTGGACATAGTAGCCATTAGCAAGACATGGTTTACCAGTAACCACACTTGGGAGAATTCAGTACCTGACTATGTACTGCTTGGAAGAGACCAAGGTACAGAAAAGGGGGTGGAGTGACCCTTTATGTCAATGAAAATATCAAAGCTACAGAAATTCAGAATACACATAAGGAGCCAGAAGAAATGTGGGTCACCCTGGAAACAGGAAATGGGACAGCCATACGAACTGGGGTTGCGTACAGGCCTCCAGACCAGGGGGAGGACATAGACACATTACTTTTAGAAGATATACAAAACATGACAGCTAGAGGGGTGGTTCTGATAATGGGAGACTTCAACTTGTCAGATACAGATTGGTCAACACCAGCAGGGACATCTGCCAGAACTAGACACATGGTGGATTCCCTGTGGGTAGAGCTCCTCAAACAACTGGTACAACAACGCACAAGAGATAGGGTTATCCTAGAGCTAGTACTGACTAACAGGGAGAGGATCACAGACCTCCAGGTAGAAGGTCACCTGGGGGCCAGTGACCATCACACGGTATGGTTCAGTTTGGCCACTAGAACAAAATCATTCCATTCTAAGGCAAAAATATGGGACTTCAGAGTAGCTGACTTGGATAAGATGGCCAACAGAGTTAAGCTAGCCCTGGTAAAAAGAAATACAGGTGAGGGGGTACAGGCAAAGTGGGCAAGCATTAAAGATGCAATACTTGAAGCAACATCCCATTGTGTTAGCGAGAAAAGGAAGTGCAAAAGAAGAAGGAAACCACTTTGGTTCTCAAACACAGTAGCAGAAAAGGTCAGAGCCAAAAGGCTGGCCTTCAGGAAATATAAGGGAACGCAGCAGGATGAAGATAAGGAGGCATACCAAACTTTCCTAAGGGAAGCAGGGAAGGCAGTAAGGCAGGCAAAAGCCCAGAGGAAACACTAGCATGAACAGTAAAAGAAGGTGACAAGACTTTCTATAGATACATTAGTGAAAGGAGAAAGTCCAGAGGGGGTATTGCTAAGATCAAAGGGGATAAGGGGGCATGTGAGGAGGAGGACCATTTAAAAGCATCTATTCTAAATAGATACTTCTGCTCAGTATTTACTGAAGAGAAAGTAGGGCAGGGCCCACAACTCTGCACCATGGACACAGAGGGAAGGGAAGTGTGCACTAGTCCCTTCACAAAAGAAGGGGTCCTACAAGAGCTCGATAAGCTCAGGGTGGACAAGGCAATGGGACCTGATGGCATACATCTCAGGGTACAAAAGGAGCTAAGGGTGGAACTAGCAGAGCCATTATTAGAACTGTTTAGTGAGTCTCTGAGCACAGGAGAGGTCCCAGAAGACTGGAGAAGGGCTCGTGTGATCCTGCTCCACAAGAGTGGTAGCAGAGAGAAGGCAGAGAACTACAGAACAGTTAGTCTTACCTCAGTAGTGGGCAAGATTATGGAGACACTCTTAAGGAAAGGATCGTGCAACACCTGGAATCCATAGGAGCACAGGATCCAAGACAGCATGGGTTTACAAAAGGAAGGTCCTGTCAAACTAATCTCATAGATTTCTTTGACTGGGTAACCAGAGTGGTGGACCAAGGGGGAGCAGTTGATGTTGCCTACCTTGACTTCAGCAAAGCTTTTGATACTGTTCCACATAGAAGATTGATTAATAAGCTGGGTAGGCTCGGGGTGGGTCAGACATTGGTCTACTGGGTGGCAAACTGGTTGACAGGCAGAAAACAGAGAGTGGTGGTAAACGGTATACAGTCAGAACAGATGCAAGTCACAAGTGGGGTACTTCAGGGGCCAGTCCTCTTCAATATCTTCATCAGTGACATTGCAGAAGGACTGGAGGGTAAGGTTTGTCTGTTTGCAGATGACACCAAGATCTGCAACAGAGTAGATGATCCAGATGGGGTGGGCAGAATGAGAAGAGATCTGGATAAACTAGCAAAATGATCAGAAGAGTGGCAACTGTGGCTTAATGCAAAGAAGTGCAAGATCATGCACATAGGGAAGAGAAACCCTGAAGCCACCTATAGGCTGGGAGGGGAGTTGCTGGCAGTCACAAGGGAGGAAAGAGACTTGGGCATCATCATCACCAATGACCTGAAATCATCCAAGCAGACCTCTAAAGCAGTAGGTAAGGCTAGAGGGATGTTGGGGTGTATTAGTAGGGGTATCACAAGTCGGAAGAGGGAGGTAATAATCCCTCTTTACAAGACACTGGTTAGGCCCCATCTGGAGTACTGCTTACAGTACTGGAGGCCACACCATCACAAGGACATTAACCAAATTGAGGCAGTCCAGGGAAGGGCAACCAAAATGGTGCAGGGACTGCATCAGAAAACATATGAGGACAGATTAACTGAACTCAATATGTTTACCCTAGAGCAAAGGAGGGAGAGAGGTGATATGATTGAAACATTCAAACACCTTAAGGACATTAACTCATTCATGCCACAAGTGCTCTTTGAGACTTCCACTACTTGTGCCCTGTATACTCTTAGCACTGCATCCTGGGGCTTTCTAAGCAAAATCAAGCCATAATCAGCATGCTACAAACAAATGTGAATACCTCTTGAACTGTAAGTGCTACATACAAAGCACAAGTGGCAAAGTTGTTCAGCACAACATCACCTTTCCAATGGTG
This sequence comes from Neoceratodus forsteri, assembly GCA_016271365.2. NCBI lineage: Eukaryota > Metazoa > Chordata > Ceratodontiformes > Ceratodontidae > Neoceratodus > Neoceratodus forsteri. The sequence continues at coordinate 997,717,626 of CM057455.1, forward strand.
CTATGCAATCAATTGTAATCAATTTAGTTTTTATTTTGTACTAGCTGAAATACCAAATAACTGATTTTTTTCTGATTTATTCAAGGTGCTTAGGTGAGACTTAAGAGACAAATGTCAGCCAGGCACACCATCCCTTAAACAAATGCAAATAACTCCTAAAGTATACATGGTAGACACAAAGTAACAGTGGCAAAATTGTTGAGCACAAAATTATCTTTCTAATGGTGCTATGCAATCAATTGTAATCCATTTCATTTTTATTTTATAGTAGCTGAAATACCAAACAACTTTTTTTTTCAGATTTATTCAAGTTGCTTAGGTGAGGCTTGAGAAACAAATGTCAGCCATGCACACCATATCTTAAACAAATGCAAATAACTCCTAAACTATACATGATAGACAGAAAGTATCAGCAGCAAAATTGTTGAGCACAAAATTATCTTTCTAATGGTGCTATGCAATCAATTCTAAGCAATTTGGTTTGTTTAATATTTAGGTAAAAACTGTTGACTTCCTTAGACGTTTCTTGGCCTGAGTAAAAGTCAGCTGAGAACGTCTACAGGCATTATTGTCCTGGGTGACTATGCTTTCAGATGCTGCCTACAGGCCTATCTAGGCCTGAATGAGTTAACAAGGTGAAAGTGTCTAACATGTTTCATCATAAGAAAAATAGCAGGACAAGAGGACACAGCATGAGATTAGAGGGAGGCCGATTAAGGGATAATGTGAGGAAGTTCTTTTTCACAGAAAGGGTGGTGGATGCATGGAATGGCCTACTTCAGGAAGTGGTGGATATGACTACAGTGGGTACAGTACAATACAATACAATGAATGCAGGGCTTCAAACAGGCATGGGATAGGCATAAGGGAGCAATACAGATGAGAATGAATAGGTAGGCCATTGAAAGAGCAAAGGCCTATGGCACATTCACAAGGTAGAAAAAGAAATGGGCAGACTGGATGGGCTTTGCTGTCCTTATCTGCCATCAGCTTCTATTTTTCTACATTTCTGGCCTGTGTGGTCAATTGCTGTTCTCTTGTTACTGTGTCTGTTTTTTTTCTCCCTCAGGGCCAAGGAGTCCCATGGTAGCAAGGCACCCTACCTGAGGAGAGGATTCTACAGAGATGTCTGCAGAGGCGTTGGGGCAGCAAAAAGAGTATTTTTGCTTGTGAGAAAGGTTTGTCTTAGACTCCCTCCTGAGGATTGAAATTTGGCTCATGAAACTTTTTTGAGCAGCTGCTAAAACTGGGAGTGAAATCAAGGTCAAAGGTTGAAATTGGAGATTGGAGCTCAGAGGAATGCCTCGAGCGAGCAAAGGAGAGTTTAGTTTGTGTTTGCAAGAGTTTTTCTTTACTAACAGCTAAAAGAGAGTTTAGTTCATCATATTTTTTTTTATCTTTCTACATAGTTATTAGAGTGTGTAGTTGTTGCATCTTGTATGGGGCAGTAGTGGAATAGCAAATATAGGCTGATTATTTGTGTTTTATTTTATCGAGATTTTTATTTTTGAGCATATTATTTTATTGTTTTTAAGTTTCTGCAGAGGGTCCATTTATGTATACCTCATTTTTATACATATATCAAATTTAAATATATTCAAATTTAGCATCAGTTCACTATGCCAGCAAACCACGTGAATGTAGGCAATTTAATGCATATGCATGGCATTCACAGGATGGATTCTCCATTTTGAAGGAAGAAGCTGAGCAAGAAGCCAAGGAGATGAGTTTAGAATTGCATAGTGGAGCTCTCTGGCAGCCTCTGTGGCCTTTTGTTTTGGAGGCACGGATGAGAGCAAGCACAGTAGAAGTTGTCTTAACTGCTTAGTGATGAAACCTGCTTTCATGTCTCAGCTCTAGTCTGTTGGCATCTCTTAGCATGCCTGACTACTTTGGTTTTCAGCCTTAGAAACATAGAATTTGACAGCAGATATGGACCGCTTGGCCCACCTAGTCTGACCTAGCCTTGACAGGAGAGTGAGTTTTCTCCTGCTGCACTTTTCTGTAGCTATTGAGAGTAAATACGCCTGTACTTTATTGCCCTTGAATCAAGTATATAATCCAGTATATGAATAAAATAACAATGATTATATTTTGTTAGAAATAAAGGGGGTTGTATTTTTTACCATTTGTGTACTATTTCACATTGCATTGTTATTTCTGCACCCCCCCATAGAATCTCATCCTGTGATCACTTGCTTTTTTATTTTTAAGGGATGATGACAAATTTGAAGGACTGCCCCCTTTTCAACCGAAGGCCTAATAGCAGCAAGCAGTTCAACTCTTGACCACAGAAGTGAAAAATGAAGGGCAGGTCCTTGGGACTTTGTGCAATAAACTGAATTTGGGACAGAAAGGTGTAGGGTGAAAAAGCTATTTTGAAGAAGTGCAGATCCTGAAGGGGATGTATATCCTCATGGACCTTGAATTACAGCTTATCTTGGTAGATTTTTAAAATTATTTTCCAATGTTTGTTTATAAGCTGCTTGAATTTGTCTGGAACAAAGTGCAATAGTTACAAAGACAGTGTGGGAGCTATATAGATTCACTAAATTATAAAATTACTTTACATAGATGTAATTGGGGAAAACATGTACTTATTTATTATTTTGATATTATATATACCTTCAAATTATACTGATAGGGATGTTAACAGATTTTAATGCAGGATTTCTGAGGGAAGGTCATATTGTTAAGTCATTTTTAAGAATGGTATTTGGTGCCTTTTGCATTGTATATCATGAACACAAGGCATTCAAAACAAGAGCCTTTACTAAGACTGTCTAATAAAATAAGAGGCCCAGCAAACTAAAAGAAAAAAGAGAAAAAAGAGAAAAGAAAATGACAAGTTACTTACTGGGCCCTGGAAATCAAATTGATCTAGTGGATAAGATATACATATTAAGGATCCAGAGCATTTCTCTACCCCCCTGACCTCATCCACAATTAGACAATCTCCAACCCCTAAACAAAGTCAGAGCCAATATCCCCTGTTAATTATCTCCTGGGTGGTTATTTTGTGTCAGGTAAACAATGGATAGTTCGGACTTAATATGGAGCTATTGAAGGCAATGAGTTAAAACAAATTCAAGTATTAGAAAATGAAAATGAAGTTAGTAAGCAAAAAGGGAAGATGATGGTTTCAGAAAGACCTGGTGAAGGAAATAAGGATACATTGGAGGGACAAATACAAACTCAGAAAATACATGAGGTGGTATAAGACCAAGCAGATAATGAGAATAATACTTTAATTAAAATGTGGTGGTAGCATCAGGATATAGTAACCTAAAGATAACTGAGCAGTTGGAGGAACCTAACACAAAGAGTAAAAGGTCATTTTTAAATGAGTTTGAAGCATTTTTGACACCTTACACCAATGGATTGTTATTAGACCCCCCTTCTCAAGGTCCCCAGATATTCCACACTTATGAATTGGTAAAGTAAAGAGAATGAACTCAGTCAATTAAGCAAGAACATAGAAAGAGTAACTAAAATAAGAACTTATGAAAAGAAAAGAGGTGGTGGGAATGAACAGATTATTTTGGATAATGAGTAAGAAAAATTTGAGAGAATAGAGGAGTTAAGAGCAGAAGTGATCTATGGTAATGAATTATTAATGGAAATCCTAATTTTAATAAGGAAATTGGTATACCAAAATAATCATGAAGAGATGACTCACCCCATCACCCGTGGCACAGAGTGCCAAAATGAAGGGGAAGGAATAAGGGACAAAAAGGCAGCAGTAAAAACAATAAAATAAACTGCAGAGGAAATTGGCAGAAAACAGGTTGAGGAAATTCATAAGATAATGGGAAGATATGAAAGGGAAGCAGGACATGTAGAAAATAAATAAGGGGGATACAGAGGGGAAGAATGAAAACAAAAATAAGAATACAGTGATTTTCAGAGAATGCCAACGAGTAGAAAATGCGCCAGAATTTAGAATCAATGGGGCCATAGGAAAATACTATTAGAGGATGGAAAAGGTGCCCTGTTATCCTATGACATAATTAGAACAGCAGAGGATCATCAGGAGACAGAGTCTGAAAGGATTAGAGAAAGAGCTAACCAGGAAGAGAAAACTCAAACTAAAAAAGAAGTAAAGCATATTGAAACAGTTAATAGAAGTCTATTGAAAGAGTAAAGATTAAGAAGGGTTTAATAGTACCCACTATATTCCTCAAATGAATTCCTAAATCAAGGAATGAAAACCCAACTACACTAAGAATAACATTGTATAATATCTGTAAAGGCATAATAGGAAATACATTTACCTGGGCAGATATTGCCTCTGTGTAAGGTATCGGGGGGGGGGGTGGATCTGCCTGGTTACCCATAAAATAAGTACAAGACAGCTACTATTAGATGCAATAAATCAATTTTTACAGTTAAGTGTAGTGGCAGAAACCACAATTGAGTCACCTCTAAATTCAAGAAAGTGCAGGGTTAAGGGATAAAGAGGAAATAGGAATGGAGAAAATGATGCCAGGCCTGGTGAATAAAAACATGAATCAGAAAAGAATTACCAGTTACATTGTTAAAACCCATGTGTTAGAACTAGAGGATGACTAGGTGTGTAGGAATGGGGAAAAATGATAAGTGAGAGGAAAATTAGAGATCAGAAAATAAACAAAAGCATTATTCTCAAAGAATCTAGTATGGCTAAGGGTGAACTGGACATTTGCTCATCTATAGATGTGGGGCAAAGAAATAGATACTACCAATTAGAACTTGAAATTGAAGTATTATGACATTCAAATGAGACAACAGGAAATAAGGAAAAGAGATTATCCAATCTATCATAGACTATTGCAGGAATAAAAAGGGGAAACTAAAGGATTCTGGATGTGTAGACTTCCTGAGGGAATTCACAATACTATTGCAACAAGAAACATGGGCATGCGAACAAGAAAATTGTATCTTGGAGGGGTATCAGTCTTGGAGTATAAATGTAATGAGAAATTATAAATATGACAGGGCATCAGGAGGGATTTGTACTTTTATTAGAACTAGTGTGTGAATTGAAAGTAAATGCATTCATAAAAATGAGAGACATTGCTTTTTGTGCTTGGAACTATCTAAAGCCAAAAAAACTGACTTGTATATTAATAAATGTGTATATTGCTCCACAGAACAGGATATCTGCCATTATGAGAGCTTTGAAAGCATTGCAGCAGTTAATTCTGGAAATATATAAATATCCAGGAACAATTATTTTAATAGCCGATGATTTTAACCTTAGGGTGGGTGACAAACCTGAAGATGGGGGAAACTATTGGAATCTGGATGATGCATTAAATATACCTCTAAGATCCTCTTTGGACTCAAAGATAAACAAACAAGGGCAGATCTTCCTGGGCACATTAAACATTTCTAATATGCAAATAATTAATGCAAGATGTCCTGGAGATAATAAAAGGGAGCTCGACCTTTCCTAACTAAAAATGGAGGAAGTGTATTGGATTATTTTCTAGTTGATGCATTCTCATTCCATAAAGTCAGAGATTTGAAAGTGTTGCCTATAGGAGATAGTGACCACTTCCCCATAGTAGTAGAATTAGATTAGCTTGAAGCTAACTGCATAGAAAATGTGCAGTCAATGCTACATACTAATGAATATATGTTAATCTGCAATCAGAAAAAGATTAAATGGTCACACTGGAACCAAGTAATGTTAAAGGAGATGCTGTGCTTGAGAAAATTTGACTGGGTAAAAAAACAATGCATAGATAACATACATCATCAGAAAAAGTTAGAAAACCCCTCAAGAGCTGCCATAATGGCTATCATAAAGTTGGTTGGACTTGTAGAGGATACAGTTAAATTTGTCCTAGGAAGTCAAAATACAAAATCTAACCAGAAAAAACAGGGTAAAGTGAAATGGTTTGATAAGGAATGTGCATTCTCTAGGCATATTATGCTAAAATGTGTTAGAAGGATAAAAAAATGTTATTGGAAGATAGGATAGCATTTTTAAACCTAAGGAAAGAATACAGATGTCTGCTGGACAACCAAAAAGCTACATATTCACAATACTTATGGCAATCTTTACAGAATTCAATACTGGATAACGATGCTAAGACCTAGAATCTAGTAACACATGGTACAGGTAACCTAAGATATAATCTTGAGGTTGTAATTACTCTAAACCATTGGCTCACTCACTACAGAAAGGTGTTTAGAGTGGAGGAGGCAAAGCCCAAGAATTTAAAAAGACAGACAAATATTTATGCTGAACCCCCATCAGAGTCTGATAATATATGGCCTGAGTTTACAATAGAATAAGTAGCAAAAAAAAAAAAGCACAGAAAAATAATAAAGCCCCAGGAGTGGATGGGATAGAATCAGAAATATATTGTATTGCTCCTATTTGGTGGACAGAACTGCTTGCTCCCTTGTTTACTTTTCTAGTAAAATTCGAGAAACTCTCGGTAGCATGGGCAACAGGCATAGTAGTCGTCCCACTTCATAAAAAAGGCTCTAACTTAGACCCACACAATTATCACCCTATAATTCTTTTATGTGTTAGTTTGAAATTATTTTCAAGACTACTATTATCAAGATTACAGTGGTGGTGGGAGGAATCTAATATTATATCTACATATCAGTCTGGATTTAGGCAAGGAAAATAAATTCTGGACCCAATCTTTGTGTTGAATCATTTAATTAGTAAATATGTAAAAATCAAGATTAGGAGGCTAAATGCAGTCGTTATGGACATAAAGGCTACATTCAATAGTATACATAGAGAATGTGTATGGGAGAGAATGCTGGAGAAGAAAATCAACCTTGAGCTTCTAAGGTTAATCCAACTTTTATGTCAAAACACTAAAGTTTTAATAAGATATAGAAAAGATGGAGCCACTACAGAAGCACTAGAAATAAATTACAGGGTAAGGCAAGGGTGACTCCTCACCCCAACTCTCTTTAACATATATATAGAAAAGTTAGTAGAGGATCTTCAGACTAAGGAATCTTCCCCCCGGCAATAGACACAAAGACAAACAAGCTAATAAAATATTACTATATGCAGAAAATGCGGTGGTAACTTCTCAAACCCCGTTAGGCCTTAAGAGAGCATTAAAAACAGCAATGGACTCCCTGACTGAGCTGGACATGGAACTTAATACCCAAAAAACAAAACTTGTTACTTTTGAAAATGGCAATAGTAAATTTAAAACATGGAAGATTCATAACAGCTATATTCAAGAAGTGGACAGTTTGTGCTATCTACAGTAGGTGTATAGATGTATAAAAGGCAAGCATGGACCTTACATAGAAACATAGAAACATAGACAATGATGGCAGAAAAAGACCAGAGGTCCATCTAGTCTGTTCAAGTTCCCTATAGTCCCTGGAGCCTACTTATTGTCCAGGGTACTAACCCTCCCGGTCCTCTCTCTATTCTCCTCCTTGGTCCTGTTGCCCCCAGTAACCACTATACCCCTCATTATGTCCCAGCCCTGCTTGAATCCTCTGACTGTTTTTGTACCCACCAATTCAGCTGACAGACTGTTCCAAGGTTCCACCACCCTTTCCATAAAGTAATACTTCCTTACATCTCTCCTGAACCTAACTCCTGTTTATTTCCATTCTTGTCCACATGACCGCGAATTGGTATTCAGGCTAAATAGTTCCCTACAGTTCACTTTGTTAATTCCTTTTAGGACCTTGACGGACTCTATCATATCTCCCCTCTCCCTTCTAGTCTCCAGTGAGTACATATTTAGTGCCTTGAGGAGCTCCTCATAGGAGCTACCCTGCTGGCCCTGAATCAATTTTGTTACTCTATGCTGCACTGTCTCCAGCCTATCCTTATCCTTTCTGAGGTGAGAACTCAAGAACTGGGCACAGTACTCTAGGTGAGGTCTCACCAGGGATCTGTAGAGGGGAAGTATTACCTCCTTTCTTCTGCTATCAGTACCTCTATGGATACATCACAGAATCCTGTTAGCCTTGCTATAAGCCTTGCTGCACTGTCTTGATTGCATAAATGAGTTGTGAATGATAACTCCCAGATCCCGTTCCTCAGCTGTAGTGCTAAGTCTCTCTCCTCCCATCCAGTACTCTGTGTTGGGGTTCTTTTTTCTAAGGTGCAATACTTTGCACTTTCTAGCATTGAATTTTAACTGCCAGACTTTTGACCTCCCTTTTAGCTTTTGTAGGTCTCCCTGCATTCCCTTATTCCTTCTTCACTATCTACCCTCCCACATAGTTTTGTGTAATCTGCAAAGAGATACAACCTGCCCTGGATTCCTTCTCCAATTCCACTAATGAACATATTAAGACAATAAAGGAGAAAGCAATGAAAACATTATTGGTGATAAATCATTTTCCTAACACATATGCAAAAAACTAACACAGTGCACAGAAAAGATGTTATGAAGCAAAAATCACAAACTGAGTGCTGCATGGCTTTGAAGTGTGGGGAATCTCCTGCAGTCTCAAAGAACTTGAAATACTACAAAATCAGTAGATACAAATGCTTCTGGGACTTCCCAGATCTACCCTGAATGCAACCATCAAATCAGAAACAGGAACCTTGTCCATGAAAAGAAGAATCTTGACAAGGATAGTCAATTTATGGTATAGAATAGTTAGCTCTAACTCTTATTCAGAATCCTTAATTTTATACTGCTTAAGAGACGCTAAGCATACTGGGAAAGAACAATTTTGATTGATTCAACTTAATAAAATTTTAAACAGAACAGGACTAGAGAGAGACAGGGCACTGATTATAGATATCAATTATTATAAGTTTAGGGATACAGCCCTGAAAAGAATAACAGATATAGCAATGCAGCAGGACTTAGCCTCCATTCATGACTCATGGGAGCTAAATATATTAAAAAACATCAAAATGACATTTACTACAGAGAAATATTTGGTATACTGTGAAAATGTAAAACATAGGAAGGTTATTTGCAATATAAGGATGGGATGTGTACAAAATAATTGGAAAGGATCAGGGCAAGTTAGGGAATTAAGTTATTGTAGGTGTAATGAAAATATTAGATTGACTGTCACACATTTGTTATTAGAATGCCCCCAGCTAGCTAATGAAAGAGTAAAATGGAGTCAACCTTTAATGAAATTAATGGAAATAATGTGATTGGGAGAGCACTGTCATTGTTATCCACTCAATCTGAATCATTATTGTTTGCACTAGGAAATTTTGCAGAAAAGATAATGCAGTTTGTAAAAAGGAACATATAAAGGACATGATTTGAACTATGTATTTAGAAAAAATTGATGAAGTTTTGTATAATATTGCAGAAATTGATTTTAAATTTTTTTTTTTTTTACTTTTTACTTTCTTATTATGGCGTATGTAATTTTTTATATATATACATACAGTACAATAAAATTGAATCTTGATCTCTCTTTCTTGAATTCCTATGGGAAACTCTACATCCAGTATGTATTGCGGGATAGGAAAGCCAAACATATGTTTTTAGTAACAAGTCAAGTTAATCAGCTTGTGACCCCCAACAAGTTTTGGTCAGTTATTAAAAACTTGATGAGTTAGACTAAATCTACCACCAGTATTAAAATTCAACTTGATGGCTCTATGGTACAGGATAAAGCTTTTTCCAATAATTTTAATTCATTCTTTATTGAGGCTGGACATTTTTTTAGCAGAATAACATCAATCTTCTGGAATTGGGAATCCCTGATTATTAAAAGTGTTGAAGTACCTTCAAGTTTGCTAAAACAGAAACAGTTGAGGTGATCAAGACCCGTATAAATTTAAAATATTGTGAAAGCAGTGGACCTGATGTGTTGACTCCACAATTATTTTCAAAATTCCTTTTCAGTTGGTCACTTTCTAATGGGGTCTTGCCAATTGATTGGAAGCTTAACTGAGTCATCCCTATTTTTTAAGGGGGGTCCAAGCAAAATAACTAATTCTTGTACAATGTCTCTTCTTTCAGTTACTTCTAAACTGTTGGAGAGATTTGTTGCTAAGCAGCATGCTTGCTTTCTGGAAGACTTAGGTTTACTTGATCAATACCAATCTGATTTATGTATGCAGCACAGCACCTTGACTGCCATGTCAAAGGTCTTGGATGATGTCACCCTGGCTATGGACTCCAGGCAAATCACTGAAGCCATCTTTGCTGACCTCTCCAAGGCCTTCAGTACAGTATATAACCAATTTTTGTTGTCTTGTCTAGCTAAACTGTTGCTGGGTGTTGATGCCCTCACATGGTTTGCAGCTTATTTGTCTTTCAGAAAACAATTGCCTGTTCTGAATGGATTATAATCTAGTACATTTACCATTTAAGGGGTGTTCCCCATGGTTTGGTCCTTGGCCATATTCTGTTTCTAACCTACCTAAAGGACCTGGACAACAGTGTCACCAATGCTAAGCACCAGCTCTATGCATCCAGCACTGTTGCTTATACCTCTAGTAGTTCATTCATGAATGTACAGATAAAGTTTCAAAAGAGTTTTGATGAACTGCAATCATTCTTTTTACATTCTTGATTGTGTTTGAATTCAACTAAAACCAAACTCACATAATCTCGTCATCCCACAAAACTAAAACAATGTTCATCTATTCACATTGTTGATAATAATGGTGGTCTACATGGAGTTAGTACACTGTTATAAATACCTTGAGTTCTGGATAGACTCTCAGGGTATAGGAAACAAACAAGTTGATAATTTGATAGGGAAATTTTATTTATTCATGTATTTATTTATGTATGTATACATGTATGTATTTGTTTTTTGGTGACTGGGTAAGTATGCTAGACAATTAAATGCCTATTTTCAGATATGGCCTGGGAAGGTACATGATAAATGATCAAAAATACAAAATATTGAACAAAAGCAAAATGCACAAAGAAGCCATAACACTGCATAATATACAACAAGCAAAAATACACAGTGAGATATTATGTGTGTGAAGTATGTCAGCTAAGGTACAGTGAGACAGGGCACCAAGAACAAATACAGTGAGTGCAGTAGCAAGCACAAAGGTACTAACCTGATCTATGACCCAATGGTGGACAGATCAGGTCAACAGAGAAAGGGTCTGTCACCTGCTCAAAGAGCACTCAGGGAACTAATGGATCAGATTTGAGTCTGTGACATCTGAAGGGTAATACATCCTCTAGAGAGGGAGTGTACATATATTTCCCCAGTTCATCATTCCTCATCCAGAATAGATTACATTCTCCAATCCCATTCTCTTATACCAGGGATCCTTGACACATCGATATTACCCGGTCCCCTCTCGGACCACTCCATAGTTTCTTGCCAGATATCACTAGTATCATTACCCAAAAGAGGTTCCAGATGGAAACTGAACAATTTATTGTTAAAAGATCCTGAGTCAACTAAGGACATACAAGTGCATATTGAAAGATTTTACAAGTATAACTTTGACCCCTTGGGGAGACCAGATATGCTCTGGTGTGCTTTTAAAGTATATCTTAGGGGTATTCTTATTAGTCTAGCCACCCAAAAGAAAAAGGTCTCCACCTCACGTATGTCCCAATTATTATCCCGGATAAGGTTCATAGAAAGGGATTTATCCCCCCAGTCCCCTGAGTCTGTCAGACAAGAACTAACCAAATTGAGAGCTTCCTACTTAGAAATGTTGAGAGAGAAAGCTGATTATGCCATATTGAAAACCCAGGCGTCATATACTGACCAAAGGGAAAAAGTGGATCACTTCCAATCGTCTAAGCACGGTTTTGGCTACTCTGATTGGACCTAAACAGGTTGGATTTATGAAGGGAAGATCTTCTTCTGACCATTTACAAAGCCTGTTGCATGTCTTCTTGGTGTGCAGGGCTGCACCCTATCCAGCTGTTCTGGTCTCCCTGGACACCGAGAAGGCTTTCAACAGGGTAAATTGGCAATACTTATTTCAAACTTTGGAAGCATTTGGTTTCCCATTAGACTTTATAGGGTGGATCAGGTCCATATATCAATCCCCAACTGCACGTGTTTCGGGTAGTAGAGTGACCTCTGAGTTCTTCACATTACAGTCTGGAACCTGCCAAGGATGTCCCTTATCTCCATTACTATTTAACATCTACTTGGAACCTTTAATCCATAAATTGCAAAACTGCCAGGCTATTCAAGGGATCCCAATTCACCCTTGTGAAGTAAAAGTATCTGCTTATGCAGATTACCTTCTTCTCCAACTTTCCAATCCAGGTTTATCCATAACCCCCATGATAGAAATTATTGATGCCTTTAGTAGAATCTCTAATTATAAACTAAATGTAAGCAAAACAACAGTTTTCCCACTTAATCATAAAGTATTTAAGGCCAATATTCTGGCCTTAGGACTCAGTTGGAAGCATGATTCCTTAAGATACTTAGGTATCGAACTAACTAGACAATCTGGGCAAATCATCAAATTAAACCTAGAATCCCTGGTCCACACAATTTCTCAAGATCTAAATCGATGGACATTACTCCTGATTTATTTGTGGGGCAGAATAAATTTACTTAAAATTAATGTTTTCCTGTGGCTTTTGTATCTCCTTTCAATGCTTAACATTTGGCTTCCACTATCTTGGTTCAATAAAATTCAATCCTTGTTCACTAAATTTATATGGCACAACAAACCCCCTAGGATAGCCTATTTTAAACTGACTGCTCCCAAACTTAGAAGGGGGTTACATCTCCCCCACATAGTGCTTTACTTCTGGGCCAGTCACATTAACAAATATTTAAGATGGCTCTCTACAGAAAACCAGTATTCTGCCCTGGCCTGGCTCAAAATTGAGCTAACTCTTATACATTCATGCGGCTTGGATCCTGAGGGATTATTACATATAAGAGAGAGTCTCCTTCCTCTAAAGCTTAAAAATTCTAAAATGCAATCTCCTTGAAGATTCACACTCAGATCTACCGTTATCTTAAATATGACCATGGTAAGGATACTAATCAACCAATACTAGAGAACCTTCAACTCAAAATAGATGGAAAACCAATTCCTCTAAACTGGCTACCTGGTTTACAAAATAAGCAAATCACTAACTTTATTAATGATAGAGATTTATGGTTTCCGGTCACAGAACTTATGGCTAATTTCGTGATCTCACACAAATACACTTTCAGACTCATTCAATTATGGTATTTATTAATATAATCCTTTGGTGAAAATCCCCAGTTAACTAATTGCATTCCCTTTTGTAAAGAACTGTCACAGTTAAGTGGTTGCCCCAAGGCAGTCTCAAGGATTTATAGAACAATATACAGCTGGAAATTCTCTGACTGCTTCTGGCCTACCCGACTCTGGGAATCCTTATTCCCAAATTATGTTATAGAATGGCTGATACTTTGGCATAACTGCCACACATTTGTGACACAAGACAGATTAAGGCTAATGCAAATGTACATCCTGTACAATGCATACTACTCACCACATAAATTAGCCAAATTGGGTCTAAAACCATCCCTATTATGTTCTAGATGCCTTCAGGGTGAAGGGACAATATACCATCTATGCTGGTCCTGTCCCAAAGTGTCTTCACTATGGTCTACTATCAAACAGTTATCTGACCCCCATTGGGACTTAAGGACCGGTTTACCCCTGAAATTTGTCTCTAGGGGGATCTGTCAGGAATTAGAGTCTATAACCGTAAATACCACATGACTCTTATAGCCATGTCAGTCAAAAAACTCATATTAAGACATTGGATTGATCATCAGGAGATTCCCTATAATGAATGGTTGACTGAACTCTTGGCAAATCTGCGGACAGAAAAAGCTATAGCTAACCTGAATAATAAAATGGGAAAGTTTAACAAAATTTGGGACCCCCTATATACCCTATACTCCTTATAAGGTATAAACTGTTTGTATGGTTCATATTGGCTTAATCTGTGAACTAATGATTTTGACATGCTTAAGATGTACTGGTAATGTGTATGTTGTTGCTCTATTAGGAAGGGAAGGGACGGGAACAAGGGGGATGGGGAGAAAGGGGTGGTAAAGAGAGGGGTGGATTCCTGGGGATATGATGTCTTATGTATCCTGTAGCATATACATGTATATCTGCCTTTTGTGTGAAGGGAAAAAATAACTTTAATAAACTTTAAATGAAAAAAAACAAAGGTACAAAGGTACAACAATGTGTTTATCAGAGATTAACGAAGAGTAGTGAGCTTAATGAGGTAAGAGCAGTGCCCTATATTAATAAAAGGGTTGGACTGTTTAACAGAGTTAAGGAAAGTCTAAACCCTATAGAGTTAAGGAATGTCTAAATGCTAACACCCTTCAAAAACCCATACATGCCCAAATTTTTCCTATTCTTGATCATGCAGACCTACTGTATGAACTCCCCTCCTCTTAAGGTCTTCATAAACTAGACATATTGTATAATAGTCTATCATATTTAATTCTTTTTGCCCATGTGAAACCCATCATTGTGTCTTCGGTAACAGGTTAGGATGGACCTCATTAGCAATCCAAAGGAAACCCCACAAATATATTTTTGTCTACCAATGTGTAATGGGTCAGGTCCAGGAAGATTTGACTGAAGAAATTAAGTTCAGGAGCATTAAAACCTCCTTGCGCAATAGCTATCTCATTGAACTTACATACCCAGGAGCTGAGATCACTTGGTCTAAATATTTTTCCAGTACTTTGTTCCCCAGATTTGGAACTGTCTCCTGGCTCAGTTCTGAAGTATGGTTGATAAGAGCCCATCAATCTTGGCACTGAAAATATGGGCCCAGATATTCAAACTGCGCCATAAAAGTGCGCAACAGCAGGAGCAAACACAAGTCCACTGTGCCCATGCACAATAAGTGCGATATTCAAACACTGTGCAGGTCAAGATGCACCTGTGGCACACGACTGAATATCGCACCAAATGTGCCATAGCGCAACCAGGGATGTGCAGTGGTGCAGTTCAGATGCTCAATAGTACAACCAGGGATGCTCAGTGGAGCAGTGCAGCAGTGCAACAGCACAACCAGGGATGCGCAGGGACAGGATGCACAGGTGGACCACCCATGCTAGAGATGGGTAGAGGAGCACACAGCAGAACAGACATCTCCCCCCACACCCCATGCACTGCACAACCGGGGGAGAGCTGGAATAACCACCGGCCCATGGATACCAGCAACAAACCCACAGCCGGGGCATGATGTACCAGCACACCCCCTGGCAAGCTGTGACTGGCACACAAGGAGGTCAGGCCACCCTGTGTCACACCATCCCACCAATGCAGAGCACACCCTGCACCGCGATCACCAGACACCCTGCCTAGGGGCAGCGCCCACCAGTGCAGGACACCCCACGCATGCCACCACCCCCACCATGATAATGCAACTCTGTGCACCACAGCACCATGCAAGGCAGCCCCACCAACAGCACCCTTCGGTGGGTGGCAGCAGACAGCGATGTAATGACTGCATACATAGTGCTGCCACACACGTCCCCCCCGAGGTACAGCTGAGAGACTGACCATGTGTCAGCACACGAGGTACCCCACATGTGACAGGCATGCCCCGGACCCCAACACCAGTGGCACAGCACCCTGCACACCCTCCCAAGGACACACCCCAACCCAGCACTGGCCACAACAGCCAGCACAGACACCCACAGTGGTGCATGGAAGCATGCACCACACAGGATGCAACACAGTGCATGGACAAACACCCACCCATACCCAAGGGCACACCAACACAGGGACACAGCAGCAGGTCAATCAAGCCACTGGCATGTGGCCACAGCAGCCATGTATGCATGGCCAGCACCCCTCCATGGCACAGGTGTGCCAGCCACTCTGCACAGGCACCATGAAGATGTACGCCACCAGCATGCGGCCAGAGCACAAGTGACAGACAGTGGAGCACATCCCCTGCAACAGACACAAGCAACAGCATGGAGGTGGGACAACAACAGCGGAGGCCACAGTGCCACCTGAAGCAGACGTGCACCATTCCGGTGACAGGAGGCAACCCGGCATTGTGCTGGGTACAGTGGCTGTCCAGCATGGACAGCCACCACTGACATGCCAGCAGACTGTGCAGTTCACAGACATGCAAGGGCGTCAGCTGCACAGGTCATGGACGGTCTGACAGGTGTGCCATGGACACAGTGCATGCACCGTGGACCACTGCACACAGTCATCCAGTGCACAGGGAACAACACACAAACCACAGACAGTGACTGATAGCTTCCCCTATGGACACACACACACACACACACCCATGCCTGCACCACCCCTGATGCCATGCACACCACTGCAGCTGAGCACCTGTAGCCCACTGCAAATCAGAGATCACCACAGTGGGCATAACAAAACAAATGTATATTTCTCAAAGGTACAAAACAACTATTTACAGCTATATACATATGGGGGGTGAGGGCCACAAACCAGGTGGGGGTGGGTAAGGAGCAGGGGTGAACAAATGGGAGAGGGAAGAAGGGGTGTGAGGGTGGGTCCAGGGGGGTAGGGTGTATCGTGGGGCATGGAGGTCTTAGCAGCCGCCCCAATCCCCGGTCCTGTGGTGCCTCCTGCTTCTCCGCCTCCGGACACCGTGCTGGTCCAACCTCTGCAGTACCTCCAATGATGACCTCGCAAGCTGGAGTAGCCCCTGCATGGCCCTCTCCAGCGCATCATCCACCGTCCACCTAGGACAAGGGAGCAGAGTCAATAAGTGTGAATGTCCATCCCCCTGCAGCCCACCCATTGTGCATGGTATACAGCCATTGGACATGCCCCTGTGATGGTGTGCAACCACCCATAGTGATCGTGTCCACATGACCTGCCTACCAGGTGCACAGAGCCATGAGGACCACTGCACACACCCAAGTCCCGCACAGCACCACCGTGGCTGTACAGTGACATGGCTATGCGGTGCGAAGGCAGTGGCACAGCCATGTACCCGGTGCACGCATGGACCACCAGCAATGCACACCCAGACATGCAGTGCCACTGGACAGTGCTGACTGTACCATGTGGCGTGCATGGCAGTGGTGTCAATGGATGGTGGCCATGCCCTCCACCTGCCCTGCTACACAGCATGCACAGAATATCCTGGATGAAAGGCACTCACCATCATCAGCCTGGACCTGGTGCTGACCCATGATTGGACCTTCTGCATGAGGATGTTGCTCCCTTCCCTTCATCTCGTGTCATTGTCAGTCCTCCTGAGCCCAGCGATGCTCATCAGGGCCTAGGGTGCAAACATGGAGAGAGGGACATCAGTACAATCCAATAGCAAAGGCCCCCTAGGCTGTGTGCGATCCCACTCAGCCCAGCCATGCTGCAACCCCTCCAACACCACCTCCACCACCAACACCACCAACACCACTGCCCACACTGGACTGCCAACCCCCCAGTGTGGTGGACACATTCCCACCGTGATACCCATACTGATGCAACCAGTGTATGGATGGGGCACCTACCTAGTCGTGGCACTGCGCCTCTCCTGGTGCGTGCCCGCAGGCGGGCAAGCCTGTCCAGGTCCCTGCACTGGAGGTCCCCATATCGGTGGTGACACTGCTCAGCCATGCGCCTGATTCCTGTGGCCTCCTCCAGCGCCACTTCCACCTCCTCCCATACTGCACTCCTGGCCTTGTCCATGGGTGCATCTCCAAAAAGTGCCCCAGCATTGGGCTCTACTATGGCCACCAAATTGGCCAGCTCCACCTGGCTCCAAACAGCAGCCCTCCTTCTTGCCATCTCTGAAGCTGGTTGGAGTCAAAATGGCACTCGGTAGCACGGTCCACCACGTGCAGATGCTGCGCGGTACAGCGCTGCCATACCCCATCGTGCTGTCACTGAACAGCACAATAGTGATGCACCCATGCGGACGCATGGCACCTAGAGGGCAAAGGTTGGGCACAAGGTCAAGGGTCTCTCGTGCATGGACCGCCACAGCACGATTGGTACTCACTGCATGTAGCGTGATTGGGTGCCTGTGTGAGATGCCCTGTAGTGGCCTACCGCACTGTGGTTCCATGGTGCCTACGGTGCCCCAGTGCAAGAGCACCATACATGTGAACAGTGCAGTAGCACCACTGGCACAATGGTGGCCGTGCCCTGCACTGCTTCCTGCACACAGTACGTCAGCAGCATGGCAGGCGTCAGTGTCAGCACCCTGGGCATGCTCCGTTCGGTGTCCACTGCGCACATCACAGAACTGCGCCCTTGCCTGAGCACGTTCAACACAATTGCGCAAGGTACAACAGTGCGATATTCAGCTGGCATATGTAATTCAGCTCATCAGTGATTCAATGGCGCAGATAGTGCATTAGCATCCACTTAAAATTGTGCCTCACCTCATTTGCATGCATTGCGCTATATAAATGTTACATTGGACTGCAAAGGCCATAGTCTGGTATTGCAGTCTATTGCGGTGAGTTGCATGCTGTTTGGGAGTGTGGACTGTGGTGTGTTGGAGATGCATGGGACTGCACAGTCAGAGGTAACACCTGTCATTCCCACAGGATCAATGATGAGCGATCGTGAGGTGGAGGAGGAGGAACAGAGACGTGGGAGGAAGAGGAGGCCAAACTTCACTAAGTCAGAAACAGATGCCCTGTTTGAGGCCTACCTTGACCAGGAGCCGCCGGTCAGCAGACAGCGGGGAACACCACAGGCCCATGCTGTCGCATGCGGAGGGGTGGCGTGTGCCATCAACCATCATGGCAGCCACCAACGGTCCGTGCAGGAGTGCAAGAAGAAGGTGGGTACGGACAGGAGGAGGATTAAGGATAAGGTGGCTGCCATCAGGGCAGCACGGGCTGTGACCGGTGGGGGACAGCCGGCCGTGCAACACCTGACCCCACAGGAAGAGTGGGTTGCTGGCAGCATGCATCGTTGTGCCATCGAGGGTGTTCCAGGTGGTGGATTCCAGATGGGTGGTAGCCCGTCACTGCATGGTAGGTCCTGATGTGTCACTGTGGGGGGGATGCCACATGGTAGGGCAGATACATTAATGCTACTGTGTTACCTTACAGCTCCTGAGCATCTACATGGGTCAGCGGTGGAGGGCTCATCCACTGAGGGCGATACCCTGGACACAGAGGAGGGTCCATCCACCTCCACTGGTGTCTGAGGGTCAGGACAGCAGTGGTCCCACCTGGTTGTTTGAACTGATGTTGGTGGAGCAGGTGCGGAGGAGACTCTGCTCATGTTCCAGCATGCCAGTGTCCATGGATGCCAGCATGCTGAGACTCAGACTGGTGCTGGATCCATCGCTGATAATGATGGAGCTCACAGCATGGACAGTGATACGTGTGGGATGCAGGATGGCCGCACAGCAGGTTACAGCATGGGCATAGCCATGGGTGGTACCACCGTGGAGGCCTGCGTGACATTACAGTCCCAGCCTGTGCCTGTCTGCACCAGTGGGGCAGCACTGGTGTGTGTCCAGGACAGTGGGGCTGTTGCAGCCACTGAAGCAGCACCGTTGAGCCCTGGAGAGCGGCAGCCAGAGGGGCAGTGTCAGCAGTCAGCCAATGGCCATGGGGGGGCAGTGTCGGGGGGCAGCGTCAGTGCACCATCTGTGGACATGCCCAGGCATGGCCCTGGTATGCAGTGCCCAACCTCAAGGGGTGCTGCCCATCATGGCCGTGAACACCATGAGGGACAGCATGCCGATCAGGTGGATGATCTCTTAGATGAGCACACCCGCATACTCCATGATTCAGTTGATCAGCAGTTGTGGCTTGTGATGGCGGTGGATGCACTCAGTGCAGTCCTGCACCAGGCAGAGGAGCGGCACAGCAGGGACACCGGTCTGCTCCTGGCAGGGATGGACCGGCTGCGGGAGGATGTGACTGCCACCATTGACAGGCAGACACAGGGAATCACAGCTGTCATGGCCACAATGAGCACACAGTTATTTGCCCATGCGTCACAGACACCACGTAGTGCAATGTCCACCCCCCGTTCCCGGCGTCGTGCGACACCCTCCTTGTCGACACCGGGTTCAGCTGTGGGCATCCCAAGCATGCCTGGCACAGGCATGTTCGGTGAGCTGCAGACCCCTACTTGAGAACAGTTGTGTTCATGCAGCAGAACCCCTGGGGAACCATCGGTGCCACCCCATGATGCCATTGGTCAGCCTGTCACTGCTGGTGGGTCTCGATGGGGCTGCCCACGCATCCGTGATGGCCGTGGTGCTGTGCCGCTTGACTGACCTGTCTCCCACCATGGCTACTGTCTGATGCTGCCCTGTGTGCAGTGTGTTGTTCAACGTGCAATGCACGGGTGGGGTACCCGGCCCTGCACACACACATACGTCCCATCTACACACCCTCCTGGCTGCTGGCCACTGTGGCGTGTGCGTGATGATGCCTACATTGTGCTGTCCGCCACTGTGCAATGGTGTCCAGTGTCTCACACACGCACAATGACAGGCACTGGGCATGATGGTCTGTGGACATGTGTGTGGCTAGGGGTGGCGGTTGGGGTCGGCATGCCTCCTACCCTTTGTGCATGTCTTGTGGGGGTGTGTGTGTGTGTGTGTGTGTGTGTCTGCATGCCATGTTAAGCCTTACCCATCCCTGACATCGTGTGTGGTTCCATGCTCAGCCAATTCCCTTCACGACATGCACCCCTGGGCTTTGTCCATGCGTGTTTGTGGGTTGTGCACTTGCCATTGGTGGTTGCACATGGCCCCATGACTTAGCTGGGTTGGTTGAAGTGCTCCTCTGTGATGGTGTACCGGTGCAGCTGCGCCATCCAGATCAGTCGGGGGTCCATTTGACCAAGGGGGGGCTGCCCATCACCATCTGCACCAGCGTCCTCATCATCCCCATCGCTGTCCCCCTCTTCAACCTGTACAGCCATCTCACAGTCATTGGCCATGTTGTGCAGGATGCAATAGGCCAGGAATAGCCTGCAGGCCTTTGAGGGGCTGTACTGTAGGGCACCGCCAGACGTGTCCAGGCAACGGAAACATGCCTTCAGCAT
Organism: Neoceratodus forsteri; assembly: GCA_016271365.2. Classification (NCBI taxonomy): domain Eukaryota; kingdom Metazoa; phylum Chordata; order Ceratodontiformes; family Ceratodontidae; genus Neoceratodus; species Neoceratodus forsteri. The sequence goes on from CM057455.1 coordinate 997,738,537, forward strand.
CCCAAACACCCACTCTATGACATTGCATGTTGTGGCATGTGCCTCATTGTAGTGTTGCTGCGATGGGGTCATGGGCCGCCAGTATGGTGTGAGCAGCCAGGGACGGAGTGGGTATCCACTGTCACCTGTGTGTAGAGGGGGGACATTAGTTTGTTGATCAGCATCGCCCTGCCATGGGCCATCTAGGCCAGTACCCATGTCACCTCTGACTATGCCCCTCCCAAGATCCATGTCTTTCTTCGTGATTTGCATACTCACCCACTTGGTGGCCAGTGGAGATGTCCCCACTCTCAAACCTGTGGCACAGTGCAGACTGGTACCAGATGAAGGCATCATGTGATCCCCCAGGGTGCATGGCACAGACATTGGTTATGCGCCCCGTAGCATCGCACACCACCTGGCAGTTGATGCTTGCATAGCCCTTCTGATTTATGTATGCTGCACACTCCGGGCCAGGTGGCGTGTGGATGGCCACATGGGTGAAGTCAATGGCCCCGAGCATGCCAGGCATATGTGCTACCCTGTGGATCTCTTGTATGTGTGCTGTGCACTCCGCCAGTGTGCTAGGGAAATGGATGTACTCCGCAGCATGTGGCAGCAGTGTGCTGAGGAATTGTGTGAGTAGGCGTGATGCGGCCGACTGGGTTATGGCTGTTGTGTCCCCTGTTGGGCTCTGGAAGGTACCCGTGGTGAGCAGGCACATGACAGCTGTCACTTTTGTCTCCACTGACAGATCATCGCTCCGTCATGTGGGTGCCTGCATCTCATCACTGCACAGCTCACAGAGCCACCTCAGGATCACCCAGTTCAGGCGGTACTGGCCCACTATCTCGGTGTCAATGTACAGCTCGAAGCTGGTGCAGGCTCGGTACTGCCTGCTGGGGTCATACCACTGATGGGCCCTTCCACAGCCGTGCTCCCCTGCTGCCTGCCTTCTCACACCCCTCATTACTGCCTCCATCTGAATGGTGGCACTGGCCATGTCCCTGGCTTGTGTTACTCCCCTGGCAGCTGTATTCCTGTTTCCCCCACTGTCCTTTCTGCTACTCCCCCTGCACTGGGAACACCTCCCAGGTTTGGACGTCCTGTCCACTGTCAGTGCCCTCAGTCCAATGTGGCACTTCCCCTTTCCTCCTGCACAGTGGCACAGGCTACCCACTCCTTTCCTGGTAGTTTCCAGGTGCTCTGTCCTGCTCCTGCCCTGTCCTGCTCACTGCTACTGTGTGACTGGTTGCTGTCAGCTCACTCTCAAATCTGGCTTTCCTGTAGCGTTCTTGCACCTCTGTCTTGTTCCTTTTTATTTTGGATCATTTCCGCTATCGCGCAACTTCCATTTGCTCCACTATTGCACATGGCGCATGCTGTTGAATATCGCACTGCGCCATTTATTCATGGTTCCTCCCCCTTCAGTTGTGCATGCATTCATTACCATTGCGCTCTTGCACATTGCGATTTGGGGGGGGCACAGCTGCCTCCCACTGAATATCGCACAATGGCGCATTTTCAGACTTGCGCTGGCGCATCCCTGCTGTGCATGGCGCAACTCTTTTGAATATCTGGGCCCCAGTTTATAACATTGTTGAGTAGTTGTAATTGTTTTTCTGATACATGATGAACTGCTATTTTATGTATTTGTGCACTTTGCCTGTATGACTGTGTATTACAATGTATATGCCTTGGCTCAATGGGCATTAACCCTTGAATAAAAAAATGAAAATTAGGGGATGTGCAGCTTCTGTGGCATTGCTTCCATAATTAAAGCCTATCTAACATGTACTTGCAAGGATAGTACTCAGGAACTGACACTTAAGATGAAGGGTAACTAAATTATTACTACAGTGTAAGTGCTGGTAACTACTATGCACTTATATTATCAAATGTCAATGATGTAGTTGTGGTATATATTCTCCTTCAGGAATCAGTCCCACATAAACTTACTGCTTAATTAATATGCACTCTAATATTTTTTTATTGATATGCAACTATATTGTTTACTTACACACTAAAAATCATTCATTTAAATATAAGGAAAAATGTATGGGTGCTCATACACAACAAGCCTGTGTTTCTATCAAGGGGTTGAGATAACAGCATATGGACCTCGAGTGCGAAGCTCAAGAGGGCCATGCTTTTATCTCAACCCTGAGATGGAAACACAGGGTGAGCTGTTTATGGCCATCCATATTTTATTTTTTATAGTACATGGTTCTGCAGAGGGAACTAGCAAGCACCACAGAGCACCAGTACAGAGAGAATGAGTGAGCTGAATAGGGGCTCTGCTGAGTACTATTAATGCTTCCTATCTATTAAAAAATATAAAATACATTACAGAGAGAGTGAGAGAGTCAAGGAGGGGCTCTACCCAGCATGCACTACTGTCCTCTGAGGGGAAACCCCTCACAAACCCTGACGGTGGGCATCATGAACCACTAGTGAAGTCACAAAGGCCAGCACAAGTCCTGCTAAACAAAAATAAAAGCAAGTGTCAGGCAGGAGTCAACATGAGCATGTACACAAGTGTGCTGATGAGAGAACATGCACAACAACTTTTAGAATGTGCAGAACCACTTATAGAATGCTCACAGCAAGTTTTGAATAGCCACTAATTTCAACACACAGTAAGCCCTAACTATACACTATAATTATTTAGTGGCTTTGCAACTTGAAATATTTTAGTGTATAGTGATGTACAGTATCAGCTATCAGTATTAGATTGCATGTTTATTAACCTGCAAGTTCATGAGGAATTGATTTGCAGAACATCATCTACATGGTTGTCAGTTTATCCATTTAAGTGTAGCCAACTGACATTACACTGTAATCATATCTCAGTTAGCAATTTGATTACAGCTTAAGTTTTGTATGTGATTACCTTTCAAAAACAGGTCTGATTTCCATTACCTGTTGAACCAATGCACACGACTTGCCTACATATATAGTTATAATTATCAAAATAAATTCAATAATGCCAAAAGAGATAACATAGTAGTTGCACAGTAGATTTGCTGTTACAAGTCACGGTAGCTATTATTAGGACTGTGCATGGGTCGAATAGTATTTTCCGAATACCACGAATAGTAGGCTTCCCGAATATTCAGATGCATTTTCTGAATAATTCCCAATCCGGCCACTATTCGGGAACTACTATTCGATGAGATTTCCAAGTCTCGCAGGGCTTTGCTGGCCAATCAAAAACTGTTTCTTGAGTTCAAAGGCAAGCACACCATGTGACTTGCTCACTCTGAGCTGGTAGAAGACAGGAGACAGTGGTTTCTGAGAGCTGCTCTGCAGTACTTTTGAGCCCTTAAACTTGCTGAAAAAGAAATAGATTTTTGCTTTAGAGGCTTTTTTGGGTCAGTATAGTTTTTTTGATCAGTGTCAGAAAAGCTATGTTTGGCTTTCTGACAGGTATTTTGTCCTTATTGCTGTACTCAGTTACAGGGACTAGGAGGGCTGCCTGCTAACACTCCTTCTCTGCTGCTGTCTGACATAGCGCCAGTGTGATTTTTTGGGGTGAAGCACATTTTATTTTTGTATTTTGTTTTTTGCTGTTGTCTGGTTCCAGGCTTGATTCCCTGCATGACTGATGAGGGTGTCTGCTAACTCCCCCTCATGCAGGTCATTGCTTATGATTTGCTGTATATGTGCATAATATTTGATTTTGTGAGGCTTCACTCTGCATGTGCATGCTTAATATATTTTTTCATGAGACAGGGCCACACGTGTGCACAGCTTTGTGCACATAGATTTTGAAATAAATTTATTGGTTTCATGTGATAAGGGTGACTCGATGAGAACAAGTCCACAATGAGGGACTGCATGAGGCAGAATGCAAGGAGGGTGAGAGGGGATAATGGCAACCAGTGGGGAGAGTACAGGCAGGAAGCAAAGGATGCCTGGATGAGTCAGAACGAATGATGGTGCCATGGGGCAACAGGCAGTGGGTGACAGCACCCTGTCAACGGGTACATAGCTAGTGCAACATGGTGACATGACACGAGTGCCCAGCAGTGGGTGACGGGACAGTGGCAAGTGACACAGGGCAATGTGGTGTGGGTGACCAGCATGGTGTCAGCGCATGACACACAGTGTACACCCATACCACTGATGGCACCCTCCACAGTGTACCCCCAGCAAGGGCCTTTACAGAAGTGCAAGACATGCTGTTTAGGTGCCACACACCCCCCCCACAGTGCCACCCATCCATGCACAATGTTGGCCCCTTCCATATTTGGCAAGCCAGTGTCCTGCTTCCCAACAGTCCAAGGCAACTGCTCACCACCCCTGCGGTGATGTGCTGGCATGGATCACAGCAAACTGTAATGGCCCTACTGCAGCACCCATGCCACACTTACCAGCAGTGCCCTTGCCATCCCGGGACCCTTTCTGCCTGGTCTCACCTTTTCTGTGGCATCCTTTCTTGGGGCACTGCTGCAGGGTGCACCATTCTGTGACAGCCCGCAACCAGCTCTTGCTTCTCTGCTACACAAGCTTGGGGTGCTCGCCTGGTAGACTGCAGCCACTTTTTGCGTATCGCTTTTACTGGGCTGTGGCTACAGTCACTCATATACTGCCGTTCTCTGTTGTTGGGCGGTCGCTGTTTAGGTAGCCACTTTTCTGCACTCGCTCACCAACCCACACTGTTTGTTTTGGCTCTTTTCTTGGCATCCACCAACTTCTTCAGCTCTAAGCCAGTCAGACTTGACTCACTGAATTGTTATTGTTAGTCCTCTGGTTCCAGGGATAGATCCCTGAACCCGTGAAGAGTGTGTTAGCTGACTCTCCCCCCCACTTTCTACAGCTGATTGCACACAATTAACCTGTGCTTGTGAAAAATACCCCCCCGTGAGTCTGTGCCTTGTGTGTGCACAACTGTGCACATGCCTTTTTTTGTTTGTTGTTGTTTTGTTAATTAAACCATTGCAGTCAGTGGGGCAGGCCTGTCTCACTGATTTGACTGCATGTCATCTGTCTGTTCCTTGCTTGGTTCCATATTTGACTAAATAGACTGTCCTTTTCTTCTTCCTTCTTAGTAGCAGTGTTTTTCTTTACTACTCCTTTTTTTGTGGTACAGTATAACCGGAAAGGTTAGTGTATTACTGTAGTTCCACAAGCATTAAGTAAAGCATCACACACACAGGTACTACATAGTAATAGTTTGTGTTTTACCCAGTAACCAGTAGTGACCTGATCCATCATGTCTTTAGCAATCTTGTAAACATGCTTGGTCCAGCCCCAGCAAAGCATCTGCACCGCTGGCCCCAAGTGGTAAGGGACAGGTTCATAGACCCACAAATGTATAGCACACCTAGGCAAACTGCTAATGTTGTTCCTGGGCTACCAAACAACCTATGTAGAATGAAGGAAGCACTTGGGGGGGCAGTAACAAAATACAGTTAAGAGCAATGGAGCATAAAGTTGCCAATACATTTGTTCATGCAAAGGCTGGAGGATGCCAATAGAGCCCTGGTGCTTTGACCAGAATCTGGTCTTTGTCAGGATGCATGTCAGGAATGTACAAACACACTATGAATATACTGTACAACCTTTAATGAAACACACACCCTAAATAAGAGAAGTTACAATGAATGCTACTGAGATGCCCTTGTAACAAAATAATCCACATCTAACATATCCAAGGATGAAACACTGCATCGGGATTATTAAACAGTTCATACAGTGGTGCCAGACAGTATGCAATGCAGTGTCTTGTAAAAGTACTGCAAAATGCTACAGTATGCTGCTAGGAGCAGTATAATTTCATGGCAATTAAGCCCTCTAGTCATCCAGTATTTTGTGGCATGTCATTTACTGCAAAGTACTGAATTGCATCTTGTCTTGCTCCACTGCATGCTATTGATACATAATACAATTCCAGAGAAGGTGGTGAGATAGACTACATAGACAATGACATGCAGGTCTCTCTCTTTATTCAGTGGGCTCAAATATTGTTCTCCTCAAGCAAGACTTTTAGTTCTTGCAGCATTGGTAATAGTACTACTGCTACTAATACCATTAGTAGTACTACTACTACTACTACTACAAGTGTCACCACCTGTTCCATCTGTAAGTTCACTGTCACATCCTGTTGTGCAGTAGTGGGGGGGCATTAGAGCATACATGCTTTGTGCAGGAAGTAGCAGACACTACCACCAGTGTTCCCACTGCTACCACTTTGGCTGCTACATCCACAGCCAGTGTGCTTCCCACCACCACTGGTGCCATTCTTGCAGCAGTCACCCTTTCAGTTGTCACCACTACTGCAGCCACTGCTACCACTATTCCTATGCCCATGGCCAAAGCACCTTCTACCTTGTGTCTGTGACCATGAACACCCTCTAGTGCTGACCCAATGCAATGCTCGATATCATTTTCAAAGTGCTATGTGTGTGGTGTGGTGGATCGAGCGTGCCACATGAAGCGTGTGTTGCATTAGTGAGAGCTCTGTGTTAGTGGTTGAAGTGTCAGTGAGGTGAATATGGTATACCAGGTTCAATGGATGATTTATGGTGTTCCTGAAGTGCATTTTTAAAGTTTCCTTAAATAAACACTTTTTCTGGCCGAATACCGAATACCTGGAACCCAAATACTAAATATTCAGCCAAATATTAGGGAAAAGGTATTCACACAGCCCTAGCTATTATATATGTAGTTACCCTAGTAAGAACAAATTACATAATGCCAGAATAGATACAGATGCAGATGCACAGTAGATTTACTGCTACACTTTACAACAGTTATTACATGTGTAGTTAGTTACACTTGTTAGAAGGAACTTACTGGTGCTGAAAGGGAGACAGTAGTAGTTGCACAAGTAACTATTTATTCAGGCAAATTATGTAACTACACAATTTACAAGTCTGGAAGTACACAACTACATCATAGTTACGTGTAACTGCATAGTATTTACAATGCAGTTACAGTGTAGTTATAGAGTAGCTACAAAATTACCCTTTTTTGATGATAAAAACACCTTCAACTACAGACAGAATCTTTCATCTGCAAGTTTCTTCCCCAACTCGATGCTGGTGAGTAAAATGGCAACAATCTGTTGATAGTAAATGTAGGCAGAGCTAATGTTTCATTTCCTTATTCTCCACTGTTTGCATGCACACTCAGAAACTAGTTTCATGCGATAAACCTGGCATACAATCTAAAGAAATTATCCACAAACATAACAAAATAGATACATTCAAGTTTGATCTGTTGGAGAAAACCCCCTATCTGACAGTTGCTTATGCAAGCTGAAGATTACCTGAGCATCTCTCAAACTAAACTGCCTACCTCTGTGATTTTACCAAGGAAAGCAGACAGTGTGCAATTAATCCTCAAATCCCAAACTATAAACCAATTAAAGCTGGCTGAACTCATGCATACAGTATCTAAGAGTCTACTTCTGCAGCATGTGCACCATCTGACAAAGAGAGAGACAGAGGGGGGGAGGAGAGAGAGAGAGAGATTTAAAACAGAACCCATGAGTATTTTAATCTCACAAGCAGTCTGTTGGAAAAGCAATGTGAATACTGAGGTGCCAGAATAAGTAAAATGAACTATTATTTAGTTGTCTACTTTCATTTCCTGCCAGTTTTGCTGAAATTTACTTAATGCAGTAATTAAAATATGTGTGCTGCACTTCTAAACTGCCTTACAACTGTGACCTTAGCCACAGGAGCTTTATTATGAGTGGTTTAACAGGGCTTTCACAATCAAGGATTTGAATCAACAGTGATTTTTTTATGTTACCATTCCAGTGCTGAGCAGTGTGTTGGTAGGGGCCTGTGTTGCAAGCCACTTACCTTGCCAATTATTGCACACATATTTAACATTGTAGACATGATTAACTGGCATTTTCTAAGTGCCCAAACTAGACTTCACAGACTTCCTTATATACAAACTTTTCCCTTTGGAGACCACTGATTAATACCTTAGTTTGCACATGGATGCTGAAAGCACCACAAGGGTAATCTCATTCAAGATATAAACAGTTTGTATACACAGATTTTAGACCCTACATGACATTCTCAGACAATAATGTTAAATTTAAATTCTGTGAAATTGCATACTGTGCAGCATTAATTTAAAGCAATTCTTCAACTCATCTGAATTCCCAGATCACTTTAAAGAAAAAGTGGAAAATTCAGCTAAAAAATAAGAAACACTGTCAAGGAGGTACAGGAGAGGTTCATGGAGCTTTGGAAGTTGTGTTAGGAGTCAGGGAGCTTGGTAGCTTTCTTAGAAGTTCTCCCAGCACCCAGAACAAGTGCTGCAAGGAAACTGAGAATAGAGGAGTTTAACATTTGGCTGGGGGACTGGTGTCAGACCAAAGGGTATGGGCTGGTGGGGGATGGAGTAGAACTTGGGATAGCAGCACCATGTTTGCCCAGGATATGTTACACTTAAGCAAGGGGGGATCTGGGGTATGAAAACAGAGAGTGGCAGAATACATAGCAACCAGACTGGATTTAAACTATGAGTGGGGGGAGGCAAGTGGGTGGAAATCAAACAAGATCTCCAGATCAGGGTGCCAAATGGGCTTATACCCATACCAGCAGTGATGGAACAGGGGAGTGTTCATGCAGGGTTGATAATAGTGTTCAGAAGGGGAAGGATGGGAAGGGCACATATTGGAGGGTAGTTTCCTTGAATGCAAAAGGTAGTGGTGGGAGAGGAACTCTCATCTCCAAGGGCTGTAATTAGCAGGGTACTGCAGGGCTCAGTACTGGGCCCAGTGTTGTTCTGCATTTTCATTGCTGACATCTCCCATGGCATTAAAGTCAAGATTAGTCTCTTTGCAGATGACACAAAGATTGGTGCGGTGGTGGATGACAAAATAGGATGGCAGGGGCTGCAGGATGATCTGGCTAAACTTGAGTATTGGTCAGACACATGGCAGCTGGGGTTCAGTGCTAAGAAGTGCAAAGTCATGCACTTGGGAGCAAGGAACCCAAGGGGGTATCAGTTGGGAAAGGTACAGATAGCCACTACAGAGGAGGAGGAGGAAGATCTTGAGGTAATAATAAAAGGGCAAATGAACTACTCAGCACAGTTTGGGAAAGTAGCAGCTAAATCCAATAAGATGCTAGGGTGTACAGCTAGAGGAATCATCTCCTGGATAGGGGAGGTGTTCCTGCCACTGTACAGGTCATTGGTGAGGCCGCACCTAGAGTACTGTGTGGAGTACTGTGTGCAGTACTGGTGCCCATACATAAAGAAGGATGTCAAGTTACTGGAGGGGGTCCAGTGCAGAGCAACCAGGATGATCCTGGGATTGGAGGACAAACCCTACAAGGAGAGGCTGAGGGAGCTTAACATGTATTCCCTGGAGGAGAGGAGGGATGGGGTGATATGATAGACACCTTTAAATATATGAGAGTATAAACAAGACTGGTACAGAGAGGATTTTTAAATTAAAGGGAGGGAGGGAGGAACATGAGGGGGCATGGTCTAAGACTGGAGTGTGGAAAATTCAAGATGGAAATGAGGAGGCACTTCTTCAGGGAGAGGGTGGTGGCTATGTGGATTACACTGCCCTAGGAGGTGGTATCCTGTAAGTCAGTGGGAAGTTTTAAAAGAGGATGGGACAGTGTGAGGAGAACGGTCACCAATATGTGGGTAGGGGAGGTAGGGGCAGCTGCAGTGTAATAATTGCTAGCTGCACACTCGAGCAGACTTAATAGACCATATGGCCTATATCTGCTGGCATGTTCATATGTTCGTATTATAAAATGGGTAAAAAAAAATGAAGCCTCCACATTGTGCAATTATGTCACCATAACTGGCAAGGCAATTGGCTAGGCAATATTATTTATACAGCACCCTGTGCCACAGTCTCATGGCACTACAATACATAAACCAAAGCAAATAAATACATGATTATTCCCCCAAATAAATAATTAATGATAAATTAAACACAATCAGCAATGTATACAAAAACAAAGGCCCTACTAATTAAGATCAAATATAATTTTCAAAAGCTAGGTCAAATAAATAACATTTTAATACTCTTTTAAACAACTCCACCGAGGAGGAACTCCTTAGATGGAAAGGCATGGAGTAATTGGAGCTGCCACCAAGAATGCTCTATCACCTGATTGCTTAATGTGAGACCTCTGGATGACCAACAATAATTCCTCAGTGCAGTGGAGAGAGCAGCCAGGAGTATACCAGATCAGGAGGCCTATAAGATAAGTAGGGACTGATCCATCCAGGGCTTTGTATGTTAACAAAGCAATCTTGAAGGTGGTACATCACCTAATTCAAAGCCAATGCAGCTGCCCCAACATGGGGGTGTGTGAGCCCTATATCACATTGCCAATATCAACCTGGCCGCAGCATTCTGAACCAGCTGATGGTGATGCACCGACCCACCAGATAGCCCTGGGCAAATAGCTTTATCATACTCCAGCCTCGAGGTCACCAGATCTTCTTGCCCAAGATAGGCCTTAATATGGGAGATGTTCCTTAGCTGGAAAACTGTGGACCAAGGCTGACACCTGATGTTCCAGTGTCAGCCTAGAAGTCACAATGACTACCAGATTCTTCACCCTATCCATAGCTGTCAGAAGGGTGCCATTCAGAGATGGTAAATTGACCACACTTAAACTTCCAGATAACTCTCAAAGACATGATTCCATGTGCAACAACTCCATCTTCATTGGATTGAGAGCCACACAATTGGAGGCAATCCAGTCAGAAATGTTATTAAGGCATTGTTCCAGCACAGCTAATGCTTCCTGCCCATCTGATGTAATGACAGGCACAGCTGAGTATCATCTACATAGCAGTGAAAACTCACACTGTACCATCTGATGACCTCTCCTATTGGCAGCTTATGCACTGCAAACAACATAGGGGACAGAATCGAACCCTGAGGAACCCCACAGAAGACTGCAGCCAGTCGCAACTATAAGTACCCATTAAAGCCTACTGTGATCTGACAGAAAGGAAGGGCTTAAATCATTTCAAAGTTGTCCCAGCAAGTCCCCCATATTCCCTAAGGTGCTCCATCAAAACCCTATGGTTAACAGTGTGAAATGCTGAGGACAGGTCCAGAAGAATGAGGATAGAACTTTCCCCCCTGTCTCTCACCAGGAGTAGGTCATCAAACGCCTTGACAAGCATGGCCTTTGTACTGTGTTGAGGCCTGAAACCTGACTGAAATTACTCATAGATGTCATACTTCTAAAGGTGAGCTCCCAGCTGTGTCACCACCACCTTCTCAATAACCATTCCTAAAAAAGGAAGGTTCGAGACAGGCCTGTTTATAGCCAGCACATCAGGATCAAATTATGCTTTCTTTAAGAGGGTCTCACCATGGCTTCTTTAAGAGCCAAGGGAAAGCAGCCCCCAAAATGGGAGCACTAGGAAATGCCAGCAAACATCAAACATAACGTCTCATGGCAGTCCACTAACAGCTGCATAGGCCTCAGACCCATCGTACAGTAGGTGAGACACAGTGGTGCAATCACCTCATGCACATCCTCCATAATAACTGACCGGACCTTACTCCAAGCCCACGGATCATTAATGTGCCTCTTAGCTGCTCCACTGCTGGCCTGTGACAGGCCACCTGGAAAGATCTCAGTTTGAATGGAGGACAATCTGTTCAGGATGAAAGATCCAAACTCTTAACGCTTTTCTTGTGATAACATCTCCTCAGACAGTAGACAAGAAGGAAAAATGTAATTGTCCACATTGTGCAATAGCTGAGCAGGCCTATTCCTTCCTGAGGCTATAATCTGTGACAGGAACTCTGTCTTTTCCAGGGTTATAGCCTCTTGATAATTCATATAATGTGATCTCAGAACCATCCTATCCTCCAACAAGTGTGTCCTCTTCCAGGAACACTCCAGACTTCTCCCACTCATCTTCAACCACCTCAACTTGTCATTATACCATGGTGAGCTGCAATAGGAGGTCAGTGGGTGGACATGGATCAGTGTGATGGAGTCAAGTTCCACCATAACAGTCAAGCAATAGCCATCAATTGCTGCCACTGCTCCTCCATCACATCCGTACATGAGATGTCCAACACCTACAGAAGAATTTCCAGCTCCAAAGAATGTCTTGGATGGTGCTGAACCATCTTCACAGGGTGGATGGGGTCTGGGAGGCCCCTGCAAGGAAATTAATGGTATGGTGATCCAACCAGTTGCACACCTTAGGACTGGAACTACTTTGTAGCTGCATCACACAATGAGTACATCAATTCCCCTTCAACCAAAACTTAACCACCATCACAGACATGGTTGCAACCTTTAATCAATGAAAAATTTCAACTAGGCCATAAAAATAAAACTACCTGAAATATAAACAAAAACAAATAATTAAATGTTTTTCTCTGATCATCACCCTCTCCTTACACAGATAAACAAATTAAAAAATGAAGTACTGCATTATATAGTTTTCATTTCCAGTGCTCCCTTGGTGACCATGAAAAACCTCCTACTTTCTTTACTTGCTTAGAGAAATCTCTGCTGCCTACCTTGTCATAAATAAAATTGAGGCTCTGGCTCCATGTGAGGCCTTTTTTGTGCATGTTGTGAGATGGATATTCTACCAGTATTCCATTGTAAGCATTCCATATGTTGATGGAACGATTTCTTATTGAGCTACCATTACATATTAGTGTGCGAATTGTGGTCCTTACGGATGTAATAGAATTGCTAGAGGGTGCCAGAGTTCATGAAAGGTAGATTCCCTACTCCTCAGTCTGTAGGTGAGTTTCTCCATCTGATATGTAGAGAAGACTATTTGTTGCCATTGCCAAATAGTGGGAGGGGGAGGCCTGAAGGCACAACCTCATGATTGCCTTCATGGCAACTAGAAACAGTACAGGAGAAAGAGATTTAGAATTCACCTTAATACCTCTAAGTGGGAATCAGCCTTGATCTGTTAAATTGTCCCCTGGAGGCAGATGATTGGTCCATCCTCCTTCTTGCTCCCGCCTATTTCCCACTTGCTGCTCCGATCCCTCCAGACCTGTACTGCTGACAAACACACACACACACGTTAAAACAATGTATTTTTGCAGTTAAAATCTCTGCTTTCTCCCCCCCCCCTTAGGGTTTAGTGAGTCTCAGAAATGTGTGACAAACAATCTCCAGCCCCGATCTTTTAAATTGCCCCCTGCAGGCACATCATTATTTTATTCTCCTCTTTGCTTTCACCCACTTCTCAGTTGCTACTCTGATCCCTCTGGACCTGTAATGCTGGCTAAAAAGGAACACACAAGTAAGCAGTTTTTTTTCAGTTAACACCATTGCTTTCTTCCCCGTTAGGCACTAGTGAGTCTCAGGAATGTGCATGATAGTTATACGTGAATTATACCATATATTTGCTGCATATATGATTGCGTCTTTTCTCGGTGTTTTGCTGAAGTGACATTTAGTTGTTTTGCATTCTGGCTGGACTTCAAGAGGGCATAAATAAATCAAAATGATGATGTTGTTACTGTTGCACTAAAATTATTAGAAACTGCTTTTGTAACTTTATTCTTAATAATGCACAACAGGGCATGTGTTGTGAGATTTACCCATGCCTCATGGGGTGTATCATGAGGCCAAAGGTCGAGTGACATTAATTGCATGAGGAGTGAACAAATCTCACAACTACACATGCCTTGGAAGACAGTATTGCAAGTATAAAATAGGCCTTTAGGAAAAAAGATGAAAAACATGTAATTAGATGAAAATGTATTAAATAAATAGATAGACTGAAGATTTGATGCATACTGTGGACAAAATAGTCCCTGTTTTTCACTGTTTTCACTGTCACTCTACGTTCCTCTATTTTTATTGTGTCACCACTCTTCCCAGTGCTGTTTTTATTGTTTAACATCCTACTTCAAGAGTGTTTCCCCCCCCCCACTGCATTGTGTTCCCCTTCCTATCTTTATTTTAAATAAACACTTTCAGACTACCCAGGTAAACCCACCTTTGTGAGCAGCAGTAGCCCTTGTTTTGAGAGAAGCACAGACCAAGACAAGGTGGGACAGGATAGGAAGGAGGTGAGATGCCCATGTCAGGGTTAGAGCATCAAGGTAGACCATGGTGGTGTTGATGATTGAGTGACTGTATGAGGTTTAGGACAAGCTATGGCTGCTGCAGGAGCAGTTCAGGAGTGGGAAATGCTAGGAGGTATGGCTTATGACTGCAGCTTTGTAGTTAGAGGTATAGTAAAGCCTGTGAGGATGTAATGCAGTGTCTTAGGTTACTGCATGACAAAGGGGAATAGTTGCCATTGAAACTGCAGTTTCCTGCAGTATTGCTGCTGCAGAATGCTGCATTATGTCATTGCATTGCATCCTGGTGGGCTCCACTATATGTTGCTCGGTACACTGTTTGCCACCATCATAAGGATATTGGGAAGAATAGTGCATTTGTTTACTATTTGATTTGTTTTTAGGCCAGGAAAATGACAGCTGGCACAATATTAATGTTTGCTCTTGTGATCCATATGTATGAAACATGTGATCAGGTTAGCTGTGTACATCATCAGAGTTACAAATAGCTAAAACTGTAGGTTGACAAATCAGACAAAAGGACTTCTTTCTGTATATTTTGTAATGCAGTATCTTAAAGCAGTGCCAGGCTCCTTGAAAATAGTTCACAGCTGTATACTATGCCAGCTGGATTCATTAGCAACTGTGCTGCTTTAATTTATTCAGAGCACCTATAAAAAGAAATAACTCAACAATTCTATATTTCAGTCATTGTAGGTCTGGGCATGGAACTTAGCATGGTTAAGTAAACTATGGAAGTTGCTTTTTAAAAATCATCTTGACTGGATCAAAAAGGTCCATAAATATGACAGTGTCTCTTTAAGAATTTGTGCAAGATTCAGTACAGTATGTGATAACAATGTTAAAAAGGTTAACACAAATTATCAGATGAATCCAATTAATCATTCTACAAGCCGTGATCTGAAGTGAAGAAATGTGTTAAAAATTACAGTTGAAATACAGAACTCAGACCACACTAAAGAGAACTCACTCATCACTTGAAGTTACTCTTAGTTAATGTGGCAAAAAAAAAAATAACCATTAAATTTCTAATGTATAAGGTGACTTATGTGAACCATCTGTGCTGTTTAAGCAGACAGATCCTAATGTGATTATAGGGACTGCATATGAGACAGTTTCATTCTAAAGGACCTCAGATCTTTGTCTGCCTCAACGTCAGCTGGTCTTCCATCTGCTGATGCAACATTCCCTAACCATCTAGCCCTCAGTAGCTATGCATTTCACCTATAAAATGAATTTGAACATTGATACAACTATATGTAATACTTTTTAAAATAGTGGTCGCAGTCATATTTAGTATGTATTTCAGATGCTGGATTTACTGTACTGAAGGCTGAAGTCCTCTATCTAAGTAATGGGTGTAGTACAGCAAGGATCATGCCCGTGCAAGTTTCACCATATTGCATTGCCAGAATGCTTCAGCCTTGCAAAGGAGTGAGGGCATGGGAACCTACAGTTCACAAAAAGGAAATCCAGACTCCATGACTATTCAATTCTTGCCAGCCAAGTAAGACTGCTACTAAAGATGCCAATTAGTGACAGTTGGGATTGGTATTTTATGATGTATACAACTGTGTCTACTAGGAAATAGACTAAGAAGATTATCACAGTTCATGTCATATTGGACATTAAACAGCAATCAGATGATTGCAGCTTTTGTGTAGTACTTACCTTGACCAAATTCAAATTATGAATAGTCAAAGGAACATACAAAATCATACTATCAATGTTTCTGAGAGGTGACAAGCTTCCACATGCAGAAACAAGAATCCACTGAAAATAAGATGTCATCTTAGCATCTAGGTTATCATGAGTAAATACATTGCTAATAAAATACTTTGAAATACAGTGCATGAAAAGCACTTCAAAAGTGAAAATTCCATATTTTAAAAACATATTGTAGAAACATCGAAATTCCCTGCAGAAGAAAGCCAGTTAGTCTATCCTGTTTGCCTTTATTGCAGTCTAACCTATGAGACTCAGCCCTTTAGTGGTCACCCATCTACTGTATTTCCTCCTCTTTTATCTCCAACTGCCCCCAACTAAACCTATATATCCTTACCACTTCTGCTTGAACCTTACCACGGATTTTGTACAGACCACCTTATTGGGCAATATGTTCCATCTGTCCACCACCCCCTCCATATAAAAGTACTTCCTCATGTCCTTCTTAAACTGGTACACTACCAGGTTCCTCATGTTACTTTTAGTGTTTGTATTGGCACTGAAGGTAAATGGTGCACTTCTGTTCACTTTGTTTACCCCCTGTAGAAACTTCAATGCTTCTCTGCTATTTTGCCTCCTCCATTCTTACCTCATCCTGTATTCTGTTCCTGGGATCTTTGCTCCTATGTGTATGACTTTGCACTTCTTTGCATTGAATGTCAGCTGTCATACCCAGGACCACCTCTTGAACCTCGCCAAATCATCGTCCTGTATCCTTGTTCATTTCACTCTATCCACACTCCTGTAGTTTTGTGTCATCTACAAAGAGGCACATCTTTCCTGGATATTTTCACCTGCATCGCAAAAGAAGATGTTGAAAAGCACCGTTCTCTCAACAGACCCCTATAGTACCCCACTAATGACCACCCTCCCCTCTGAAAATTCCCCATTGATTACCACTGTCTGTGTTCTGCCCCTCAGCAAGTTTCTAACATGGGTAGTTAGTTTCTCCCCAATGCCAAGGACATCCTGTTTCTTAATTAGCCTGTTATGGGGGACAGAAGTAAACACCTTTCTGAAGTCCAGTTTCATCCACAGCCTGTTACCCAATCAAAG
The DNA here is from genome assembly GCA_016271365.2 of Neoceratodus forsteri. Taxonomy (NCBI): domain Eukaryota; kingdom Metazoa; phylum Chordata; order Ceratodontiformes; family Ceratodontidae; genus Neoceratodus; species Neoceratodus forsteri. Next base: position 997,755,341 of record CM057455.1, read on the forward strand.
ATGTCAGTCAGGTCCATCTGGCAAATCTTTCCTGCCATGAACCCATGCTGCCTATTGTCCTGTAACCCATTTATCTCCAGGAATTCTATCAGCCCTTCCTTAGTGATGGATTACAGCATCTGACCAACTACTGAGGTCAAGCTGACTAGTCTGTAGTTTCCCAGGTTATCACAACTGTTGCTCTTGTGCAATGGCACCACATCAGCTACCCTCCAATTGACTAATATCACTCCTGTCACCAGTTAACAATTGAAGAGCCTGTCAATAATGCCAAGAACTTTTGCCTCATCACATAGCAATGTCAGGTATAGACCATCTGGACCTGGGGATTTTTCTAGCTTAAAGGACTCCATCTCCTTAATTACCCTCTCCTTCACTAATGCTTCCATGTCAAGGCACTGACCCCTTCCTACCTGGGCCTGATACCACACTGTGGGAGTGGCCCGTTCTACTCCACTGTCAAGACAGAACAAAGGTTTTGTTCAGTATGCCTGCTGTAACCATTTTACTTTTCTACCACCCTTCCCCACTCTCAGCCTGAAAGTCCCTTCCTTGGTTATCTGTTTCACCTGATGTAGCAGAAAAAAGCCATGTAATCCTATTTCACTCCCATATCTACTGTATTTTGAGCTCAGTTTCCACTTTTGCCTATCTCCTATTGTCTACATTTACTCTTCCAATTAATACCACACTCAAGCTTTTTTATATATTTTTTTTTCTCCAAGGCTCTGGTGGATCTCAGCCCTGTCTCTACCTCTGCCACCTGACATCTACCAACCTGACCAGTACCCCGGTAAGGTCAGGTAGTGGTCGTGCGGTAATACAGGAGTGGGGGAAGGTAGGCAGGGCTTCACAAAGCAGGCACCTTCACTTTACCGTTTTCATCTCCTTGTTCCCCACACTGGGGTGCACACACAAATGCGAATGTGTGGAGGCACTTGCATGCCATGGAGTCCCACAGCCCTCCCTTCCACTGCCCTGTTTGACCCACACTACCATCTGGCCTCCACCAGGTGGCAATCGCTCAGTGATGCGTGCAGCCACCCCTCCCGGAAAGGAGAGCAGCTGTTAGGCACTCGCTCCTTTCCCTCCTGAGCCCACACCCAGCATCCCACTTCATGACCAAACACGGGTTGCCAGTGCAGCATGAAGTAAGGTGCCAGTGCCTCAGCCCTCCATACCACTAGGCCAGGCACACAGTCAGGCATTTTAAGAAGCTATGTGTGCTGGAAATGGAAAAGCTTTTTCCAGAAACACATCAGTTGAATTATGTGACATTTACTACTTAAGAATTTGAAGTCCTTGGTAGAAAGTGCAAACTTTTTGCTGTAATGCTTAAGACAAAGACATTTCTCAATCCAGTTACAGCACTGAAATTTACTGTAAGGGAATTCATTAACTGCTACACAGAATATGTTGTTAATTTTGCCCAGTGTAATTAGCAGTGTAGTTATGTGGTGAAAACTCTACATATATTAAGGATTAGAAAATGAGCTTTTTATTTCCTGGCATCTGATTGGCTGGTACCCTTGCTAGGGAGTACAGTTACTTATAATAAATGTGCAGGAAATAAAAGGTACCAGCCCAAGTGCCACTTTATCCAATCAGGTAGCCTTGTGCCCATAGATTTTTAAGTTTTAAATTGCTGCCATGTTGTTGTCTCATTGCTTAGCAAGTTTTGCCTTGGTACACCTGCTCACTACCCCAGCTCACCAGTGGACATTGAAATAACTGTGCTCCGGGTTATTTTTAAATTTCCCATAGCAGTTTTGTTTCTTAGTTACTAACCAATAGTACTCTATCCCTGCCTTGCCACCCACACACAGACAGTGTGACCCCTGACTAGAAACACAGCATGCCATGCATTTTTTTATTTTAAATGATGCACTCCAGGTGCCACACCATACATTTCAAACTGCCCCCCAACCCGTCTCTGCTACATCCACTATAATCATCATCAGCCCTGCTTACCAGTCACAGACAAATCACCCCACAACAATAACTTTCACGTTATTTTTGTAAGAAATCAATGTACCTCCACGAGCAGAGTTCATTGGTCTGCTTCCATGTTCCCTGTCTGATCATGCCTGACACTGCATTATTCTCACTCCACCACTGAGCCACTTGCCCCCAGTCTGGCAACAAAAACCACAGTTCTCACACAGTAAAAGAATGGCTTCTTTTTAAATGGACCAAGCTGTTGCAGTCCTTCTTGATCACAGTTTTGGGAGATATTAAACTACAACCACCATTGTTGCTCCTGTCCCTAACAGCACTTGTGTCATGTGATTCCTTAATTTGTCTCCCCCTTTCCCTGCTGAAGAAACAACCAGAAACCATTAAAAACAAATTCTGGTCAGATCCACCATGGCTGTATAATGAAGTTAGTGAAGCTGTGTGGAATTGTTAAGGAGGTATGGAGAAACAACAAAATGATTTGTAAGTAGTAAGATTTATTTTAGTTTCTGTTCTAAGGAAGGCATACACATTATTAGGAAACTATATGGAGGTGTACATTTTAATGGAAGGAATAGAAAGCAATATAGGTTTACAAAAGAACCCCAGAGGAAATGCCACTGAGGTATGTGTTATCCCGGATGACATTGGCCAGACAACCATATTTAAAAAAAAAACATAATTGCACATACCCCAATAATGCAAAGCATCATGGGACACATATGCAAATCCACATGATGGTACAGAAGGTGGCAGTACATGAAAAAGTAATGGCTGGCATATGTTCAGCATTGAGATTATTTACACATTTTTATTTTTTAGAGAAACAGGGTTTTGTCCATGAGATGATGTAAGTTATATTTAAGCAATGTATTGATGTCAGGAAGTCAGGTGTAATGATGGACTGTTAGCAGAGAAAATATGATAGTAACTTTCAGAGGGGGTCGCTTTTGATAAGAGCAATGAAGTTATGCTTGTTATAATGGGAATATTAGGAAAGTATGAGGTCTATGCAGAAGTGGAGTACAAATATGCAGTTTCATAAGTATGTGCTCAGTGTGCAGGCAAATGTGATATGCAGGTTTGTTTTAGAAATAGGTAAAAATAGCGATACATGCAATTGATAGAAAGATAGATAATTACATAGACATATAGATATATAGAGAGAGACAGACAGACAGACATATGGACAGGCAGAATTGGAATGGCAGTGAAGTATTGAAGTGATGCCAACCCCACCCACTCCCTGCAGAGATGGACAGGCATGGGGGTGTCTCTTTGGGTCATTGCCCATAATGCTCATGCTATTTCACCTCACCCTATCGTGCAGGCAGAGACAAGTGTCGCGGTGAGCCTTGGGGTGTTCAGATTTTACACTCACCCCATTCCATAAGGAAATATGCTGAAATGGGTACAGTACAAGAGAATGGAGTGATCTTTGGGTCTGAAGAGTCAAAGGCACTCCTCGATACCCGTCACTGGCTGCAGGGTGGGGATGGGGGTGGAATGGCAATGAGCATTACTGTTGACAATCCCAAGTCACACCCCTGATGCCTGTCAGTCCCTACAGGGCAGGGTGTTATGATAAGAAACCCTAATGCCCTGGGCATTTCTTGGTATTTGTACTCCAAGTTATAAGCATGCGCTTTTTGTGACCCCAACGTCTGAACAGTGACACTATCAGTTCATTAGCCGAAAGGTGATTTTGCACAGCGACTATGCATGCCATTTGGCACCATACAGTAGGTGAAAAAACACATTTTGAACAGGATGTAAAAAATGACAGCTGTACTGTTTATGAGGAGGTGTAAAAATGATATTGTTGAAAATCTGGAGTGAAACTATAAAAAAAATTGATGAAGTCAAGACACTGCTCTTGCTAATGTATACCTTTTTCAAATTCCTATGCATCCCATTGTTTTCATCTCTATTGCTGTTATGTGACTTCTTAACCTAGCAACAGCATTTAATGCATTACATTATAAGGGCAAGTAAGTGTTTTAATACAATTACAGATAGTTGCATAAACTTAATTTGCTTCATAGAATAATTTAACTTTAGTAACAGTGGTAGTACAAAGCAATTACTCAGACAACTTGAAAACTATAACTAGTTTATATTGTTCATTGACACCCCATAATGACCTCCTTGAAATTGAGATGCAAATGGCACACATTTATCAGTTTTCTAACAGGAATATTTTACTATCCTAAATACATTTCTTGCTTCAGTAACTGCTCAGCACATCTATTGCATGACCTACTTATTGACATTTTACACCTGCTATGAAATGTACTGCTGCTTACTACACCAACATCATGAACCATAAAACTGATGACTGCCATAACTAGGGAAGCAGTATAGCACAGTGGTTTAAGGCTCTGAGCTGCAAATCTGGAGATTTGGGTTTGAATCCCACAGCCCCCACTTGCATACTGGGTGACCCTGAACAAGTCATTTAACTTCCATGTACTCTCAAGTTGCCCCTGTAAACAAGCGTTTAGCTTCATGTGCCACTCCTGGTTAAACAACTGAAAGGAAAAGAAAATACACAATCTATTATTTTTCTTGCTTTATTTTGATACTACAAGCTTTGGCTAATACATCCATCCTTAAATGTACTTTTTATAGCTTATGTGTCTGTGATCTAGGCAGAACTACACTTAAAATCCTACACATAAATAAATAAATAATCAGAATAGCATTTATTTCAGTAGTATCTCCTCCTTTTCAGGTGCCCATGACACTATGTGTATATGTGTATATATATATATATATATATATATATATATATATATACACAAAACACACAACTCTATTCTCTTCACACATTACTGTTAAATCTCAGGTCCCAGAATGGCCAATAAACAATTGTTAAACTTCACTCTTGCATGCCACTGTCATGCCCACTTCTCATGCAAACAACAATAAACTAGGCAAACCCTTTCATTTCTGTGCTATGTACTCTTTCATCAGAGATACATAAATCTTACAAAGCTGCTAAAAAACAAATTTATCAAGACTGGATTTCTGAATTAAAACTTGTCATTTACAGTACCTACATATATAATAGTTTACTGACTACAAACAATTCTACAGACATGACAATACCAACATTTCTGTTTTACATGGAAAACATCCATATAATGAACTTGTTATACAGAATTTGTGACCTTCTGTCTGCATTTATCTGACGAAGGAAAAGGCATCTGCTTGATCCTTTTTTATATTTTATTTTTATGCCCAACTTGCCCATACTGTTAGAGCCACATATTGGCATGCTTAGAGTTAAAAAAAGAAAAGATAATGATGTCTATGTGTGTGTGTGTGTGGGGGGGGGGGTGATATGTCTAGATGCAGTTTCAGGCACTCCTTAATTACTTCTTCAGGCAGCTCTGATAGTCAGTTCTTCCACCATGATAGGTCCACCTCATGCCCCTCCCACATGAACCAAAAAAAAGAAAGGTGGGGGTGGATCTTTAGGAACTTCTCGGGTGGAGGTGGGGGTGAATCTTATTCTCCCCAAAAAAAACTAATGCTGCCTCCCACTTCTCAGGTTCTAGTTCTTATACATCCCATTTAAGAAAGAAAATAGTGCTCTACAACCACTGACTAACATGGAAGCATATTTATTTGAGGGTGGAAAACATTTCTTGGAGGAGGGTAAGGTGGAGGAGACTATTTTTACCTTCAGTTAGTTCCACAGACAGAAAACATGACATCAGCCATTTGTACATGCAAAATATCTGCAGACTCTGCCCACTGCAGCTGTAAAAAGCAGCTTTAACATTTTTTTTAAACAGTACCTCTTCTCAGCTCCATTGCCTGACTGCCCTACTAATCTACTGTCATTTCAAATCCTGATTCAATCTGCAGCATCCATAGAACACAGCATGGGGGAAGTAAGGGAGCGATCTCAGCAAATGAAAATAATTAACTACCACAGGCCATGTCGGGGGGGCAGTACAGTTTCTCAATGGAAACAAATGTGAGACACAGTCTGTGTGTCTGTTTGCTAGGGGGGGAACCTCTTACAAGGAAAGCAATTATAAAACACTACAGTGCCCTCTAATGGCAAATATACCAGTGGATGGACTATTTTACAGGAAAAAAAAAACTTTACAATAATTTGTACAAATAAGTTTCTATTCTCTTTACACCTTTTATTTCTTACATGAAAATACAACATGCAGCCCATTTTCAAAGCACAGTGGGTGCTATGCATGATGCCAACACACCATGTAAACCAGGTAAGTTGGCATCATTGTGTTCAAATGCCATGGAATGGTGTCTCCATGGCATTCATCAAGGGGGCATGCACCTCTTATGCACCTGAACCCCCAGCCACATGGACAGCAACATACCAGAGCAGTTGGGGGGGCATGCAGGGAGTGTGCCTGTACTATTTGGCATGCACATAGCCACAATGTGCTGCATGCAGGGGGCACAGCACAGTAGGGTGCAGGTTACACCAGGGTAGACCCTGCCATAACCAACTGCATGCCTCTATGGACATCACCCTCTGTGCACAGCGGGGCCTGGAATCACCACCCTCCATGCTGCCAGAGCCCACTGGGAAGAACAGGAGGACTGGGGCTGCAGATCGGGTGGGTGCCTGTGTGTCTCATAGTGCCATGCCCCCATCCCAGGTTGGCCCCATCCATGGGGTAGCAGGGAACCACCACCCCCAGCACCATACTGCTCCATCATGGGCTGCCTGTGGCTGACCACTGCCTCCAACCCACCACAGCCCCAAACCCATTGTTGCTCAGGATGGCCCCCTGCACACACAGGTGCCCCATAGCATGCAAGCAAGACCTTCACCTGGTAGTCTACTGAAACTGTGCTGTCCAGTGAACAGTGGTCCCCCCACCCATCAGTGACACCGGCCCCTCCATGGCAACATATCTTCTAAGTGGTGCTGCAGGAATGGAAGGCCAGTGGCACAGCCCTCACCACACTGCACTGCAGGCTATTCCATAAACCTGAAAAAAGATCAGAATAAATATGTGTCACCAATTCCACCATTAGTTCAATATGCAGTACAATTCACATTGAACTGCCTAGCAAAAGAATTGCTTTACTGTAGCATTTCTTCTTGAGTTGCATCAGCGTTACTGGATCTAGCACAAAGTCTTGCAAAAACCATTGCCTAAGAGTTGCAAATCATTTTTGCATTGCATTGTGAAAGAACTGCAGATGCAATCCAATTGATCTGCAAAAATGTTTTAGAAAAGTTACTTTTGAGCTGGTTAAGTGTTAAAAACACACACTATGAGTTGCCAGTGCATCTCCAACTTAAAAAAAAAAACACATTGTAAAACCAGCTCATTGGCTTAACAGTTTAATGCATATTGTATTGTACTGTGCAGTACATAACGGGATACACCCCTATCACCATAACTGTCAACCTAAGATTTGAAACTGGAGATTGCCTCTACCTCTATTTTATCTGCCAGCAGTCCTTCAACATGCTACAAAACTGGATGTTGTCAAACAAGCTAGCGTTGAATAAAACAATTCAAGAAATGCAGGTGCACTCAGGACAAGATCCATCAGTGCATATCAGGGTAGCAAGCCCAGAAGCATACAATGAAAAGAAAAGAATATGCACTGACTGGAAAACACTACAGGCAGTGATTAAATGTATTTGAAGTTGTTTATTCCAGTGGAGCTAGGATGCATAACAGCCCCCATGCTTCAACCTCAAGGTCTTCCTCAGGAGGTGTGTTGCATAGTGGGGTACACCCCTCATATATACTGGCAATTTAGTCACATGTTATATTCTAGCCATTATGTTACACATACAATAAGAATTTCAAATAACAAGATAAAGAACAACATTCATGGCTATAACCATTATAGACTAAAACTACAGCCAATATAAACATAACATTGTTCAACATTACACATTACAAAACATATATATGAAATATTTAATTGGAGAGTAATCAGTGTCAAAAATAAGCCAAAGAACTGTGTTGAATCTGCTTATAAAAAGATAAAATTAAATCTCCAAAATCTCACAGTTACATGAACGTTCATTTAAAATTTTTTAATTTTTTTATATTTTTTATATAAAATTTTCTTATTCTCAAAAGATTACAGCTGTATTAAACTTGTTTGAGGTTTTTGAAACTTAACTCAAAGAGAACTTCAAATTCATTGTTTGCTTCAAAATGTTCATGTATTCAAACTGTGAGGAGTGTATATGGATGCACATACATGCATACACGTACAAGACTCGTGTTGTGCATGCATCCACATGCATTCACATAGCTTCAGGATTACATTTTTGACTCTGATAAAAAGCCTAGTTGTTTGTTAGAGGACTATACTGTAAATATCCAAAGCAAGATCTGATTTCTAAATAGATATCTATGAGTCTAAAAACAAAAATAAATTCTACAAAAAAGAAATTTAAATCAATTTATTTAATTTATGGACCAATCAGAAGATACAGAGAATCAGATAAAATCATATATATACAGACTGGAAAGCCTATGTTCTAGACACTGTATAGTCTATTTCAAAGGATCTATTTCAAAAGGTCATATTATGGGTATATAGTATCTAGGTCTAAAGTTATTTGTAGATCTAAGATTTCTATCTGAAATCTTGAGCTCTCAATTGTGAAGAAAGGTTATTTCAGGTGATTTGGAGAAACAGGAAATCCAGGGTCACAGATGGGGAAGGGAAAAGGGGAAGGGGGGGGAGACCAGAGGAAAATCTCACAGAAAATTAAATATTTTTCAAGTAAGGTCGATAGTCAATTTCCTGATTCATCCCCCTGGGATTTAAAGCCCCCAAGGTAGAAATCCACCTACTTTTTTTCTTTCTAGTAAATTAACATGATCTCCTCCCCTAGGTGACACTGGTACCTGTTCCAAGGCAATGGATTGTAGTCCTACAGGACCTAAGTGATGTGTTAAAGCATAATGGGCTACAATAGCATTTTCAAGATTTTTGTTGACAATTGCTCTAATGTGCTCTTGTATCCTGATTTTTAACATGTGTATTGCTAGCCCAATGTACTATAATCCACATGAACAACAGACCACATATACTACAAAAGTGCTCCTACACATCAACAACTGTTTAATTTTCACAACTCTGTTGTGTTCATGTGGGTGTATATATAGGTTACCACTTGAAACATATTTACACACATTGCAGAAGCCACAATGGAAAAAAAAACTCCAGTCTGGAAGGTAGCCAATTGACTGTAGTTTGGCAATTTCTGTTAGCTCTTATAACATGGCTATCTGTCAGAATGTCTCCCCAGCTTCTGCTTTTTCTAAATGTGACCCTCTTTTTTTGGCCAGTTACTGGTGCAAGTAGTGAATCACTCATTAGTAGTGGTCAAAACCTATGTATTACACTGCCTATTTCTCCTGATACTGGACTAAAATCTATAGAAAATATACAGGATATTTCCTCCTGAGAGGGCTTGTTTTTAGGGTTTAGAAGTGTCTCCTTGCCCTGTAGTCTGGCTCTGTCCAGTGCAGTCATCAAGTTAATCAGATTATAACCTCTTGAAATCAACTTTTCTGTTAGATCATCAGCCTGTAGCTCAAAAGTTTCATCTGTGCTGCAATTTCTACGGATTCTGAGATACTGTGCGTATGGAATGGAATTAACTAAACTACGAGGATGTCAACTGTTGTAATGCAACATACTGTTTGCTGCAGTGCATTTTCTGAATCCTTTGCTGGACTCTGTCCTATCTGGGTTAATGTTAAAGGTTACATCCAAAAAATTGAGCTCTGTTTAATTTATGTCACACTTGAACATCAAATTCTGCTCATTTTGGTTCACATATGTCATGAACTCAAAAAATTCCTTAATTGTTCCATCGCATACACACAGTGTATTGTCTATAAAACAATATCAGCAAATTATTTTTCCAAAAAACTTGTTCCTCCCTATATTGCAGATACATTCTTTCTCCCAGTGGCCCATCTATATATTGGCATATGAGGGGGCAAATGCCACCCCCATAGCCATGCCACAAAGCTGGAGGAAGAATTCTCCATCAAATATAAAGAAGTTTTTGGTGAGTGCAAATTCAAGCCCTTCTAGAATAAACAGAACCAGGGCCCCATCTTGTTGTGTCAGAACATTTCTTACTGCATTGATGATTTTCCCATGTGGGATGCAAGTGTAAAGACTTGTGACATCTATGCTAGCCCATTTAAAGTTGTTTTCCCACTTTAAATCTGGAATTTTCCCCAACAGATCCATTGTATCACGTATATACGATTTCAGATGTGTGGCACAGAGTTGTAAAAAAATGGTCTAAATACAAACTCAAATTCTGGGTTAGTGACCCTATTCCTGAGATAATTAACCATCCTGGAGGGTCACTCATGCTTTTGTGGACCTTCGGGAGAGTGTAGAATGTTGAAAGTTCTCTACGAATCAATTACCAGTATAAATGACCCACTATGTGACCCCCTCCGAGGAAGACCTTGCAATCAAAGTGCTGGGGCTGTTATGTGTCCTAACTGCACTGGAATAAACAACTTTGAAAGCATTGAATCACTGCCTGTGGTGTTTTTCTGCGAGTGCATACTCTTTTCTTTTCATTATATGCTTCTGGGTTTGCTACCCTGATATGCACCAACTATGGGGGTGGCATTTGCTCCCCTCATATGCCAGTATACATATGGGCCTCTGGGAGGAAGACTGTTTCTACAATATAGGAAGGAACACTTTTTAAAAAAAAAATCATTTGTTGGTATCATTTTATAGATGATATACTGTGCGTATGGGATGGAACAACTGAGGACTTTTTTGAGTTCATGACCTATGTGAACCAAAATGAGCAGAATTTGATGTTCATGTGTGACATAAATGAAACAGAGCTCAATTTTTTGGATCTAACCATTAACATTAACCCAGATAGGACAGTGTCCAGCAAAGGATTTAGAAAAAGCACTGCAGCAAACAGCATATTGCATTACAACAGATCACATCCTTGTAGTTTAGTTAATTTCATCTCATATGCACAGTATGTCAGAATCCGTAGAAACTGCAGCAAAGATGAAGCTTTTGAGCTACAGGCTGATGATGTAACAGAAAGATTGATTTCAAGAGGTTGTAATTGGACTAACTTGAAGTCAGCACTAGACACAGCCAGACTACAGGGCAGAGAGACACTTCTAATCCCTAAAAACAAGCCCTCTCAGAAGGAAATACCCTGTAAATTTTCTGTAGATTTTAGTCCAGTATCAGGAGAAATAGGCAGTGTAATACATAAATTTTGGCCACTACTAATAAGCAATTCACAACTTGCACCAGTAATTGGCCAAAAACTGAGGGTCACATTTAGAAAAAGCAGAAGACTGAGAGACATTCTGATAGATAGCCACTTTATAAGATCTAACAGAAATTGTCAAACTACAGACAATTGGCTACCCTCCAGAACAGAGGGCTTTTTCCGTTGTGGCTTCTGCAATGTGTGTAAATATGTTTCAAGTGGTAACCTATATTTACACCCACATGAACACAACAGAGTTGTGAAAATTAAACAGTAGTATATGTGGTCTGTTGTTCATGTGGATTACAGTATGTTGGGCTAACAACACGCATGTTAAAAATCAGGATACAAGAGCACATTAGAGCAATTATTAACAAAAACCTCGAAAATGCTATTGGAGCCATTTATGCTGTAGCACATAACTCAAATCCTGTAGGACTACAATTCACTTTCTTGAAATAGGTACCAGTGTCACCCTGGGGAGGAGATCATGTTAATTTACTTGAAAGAAAAGAAAGTAGGTGAATTTCTACCTTGGGGGCTTTAAGCTCCAGGAGGATTATAAGCGTGTGGGTTTAATAACAGACACCAGTCCTTAAATCAAGTACATAAAAAACACTGGTGTAGCGTTTATCATTTTATTTTCCAAAAATTATAACAAAAATGAACTGTTCAAAAAATATTTACACAAAAGAAATGGGTGTTTAAACTTTCACACCAAAATAACAACAAACAAATAAAAATAATCAGGCTAGTCTTTCCTCAGACTCCCTGCTTTTCTCTGTATATTCAATATTTTTCTCCACTCCAGTGTGTAGGCACTCACACCTCCTCTCCCTTGCTTGGTCTGAAGAAACTGACCAGCACACCTGAATTAGCCTCCTGGTGGGGAGAGTAATATAGCACAAAAATCATGACATCATTGACACGTGACTATCATTTATACCAAAAAAACTTATTCCTCTTCTCTTCTCTGGAATTTAAGATTAGGTTTCAAATTCTCTAAATCTAAAGCTTATTATGTCTTTTTTCAGCATACTATTAGTAATACTCTATAGGTACTCATTTTAACTTAGAGGAACCTTAATTGGTGGTGAAAGCATCATCAAGGACCTTTTTAGCCCCATCCCTTTCAATGACATCACTACACCACTTCTATATTAGCAGCCATTTTCTGGGCTGCCAGCTCTATAGAAGCTATCTCTTGCTACCTGCCACCATTTCAGGTAAAGAAACCAAGAAAATCAAACTTGTTTACAGAGGACTCTATCCTTCCCAGATAAAAACAGAGTAGGGGCGCGCTCCCCCTCTATTTATTCTGTGAAACCAGAGTAGCTCTATCACTATTCAGCCTTGTTTATTTTTCCCTTAAATTTTTTACTTGGCTTAGTTTTTCTACTTATACCTTTACTTCATTTGAACACATTTTTATTCTCTGCATACATTCCAAAAAGAGTCTAGTATTATTATTATCCTTAATTTACTGTGCTAGAACTTTATTTAAACATATTTTTATGTTTTACATTTCCCCACCCACCCCCACGACAGCGCTGCCATTTCAGCAGTCGGCAAACATTGCACTATTTCACTCCCCATACTGTACTTCACTTCTTGGTAGAAGTCAAACACCGCAAATAATGTTTTTTATACCCAGGGATGGTCTGCACTAACGCTGCAGTACTTATTTTAACTTTTTATTTAATCTCTTTGTTTTTCAGGCAGCAGAGCAAGATCTACAGTGAGCGGCTGTGGGAGAGATTACTTTCTCCCTTGCAACAGCCTGCTTGCTCATCTTCCAGTCTTGCAGAGACTCGCTTTAAAATGGGGTTATCTGGCAATCTGTTCTGGTGTTGGAAACACTCTTGTTTCTTGGGGGATTCAAAATCTTCCACAGAATTTACATAGCAGGAGGCTTTAAAGGGGATCTGCTTTTAACTTCATGTGGCAGTTTTGATGGCTAGAATGACAACAGATTAAAGGTATAGCACAGATAGGAGAACAAAATTGTCAGGTTGGCCACCCTGACAAGAAATTAAGGATAGACAGAAATGTTTAAGAGAATAGGACAGACTGAAAAGAATAAATGTTTTTTTTTTTTTTTAATTTTATGTTGACATTCTCATCCTGCCACAAGGATGAATGAGGAAATTGACTATCGACCTTATTTGAAAAATATTAGTTTTCCATGTGATTTTCCTCTCGTCTCCCCTTCCCCTTTCCCCTTCCCCCATCTGTGACCCTGGATGACCGGTTTCTCCAAATCACTTGAAATAACCTTTCTTCACAATTGAGAGCTCAAGATTTCAGATATAAACCTTAGATATACAAATAACTTTAGACCTAGATACTATATACCCATAATATGACTTTTTGAAATAGACTATTAAGTGTCTAGAACATAGGCTTTCCTGTCTATATATACATGCTTGTATCTGATTCTCTGCATCTTCTGGTTGGTCCATGAATTAAGTGAATTGATTTAAATTTATTTTTTGTAGAATTTATTTTTGTTTTTAGACTCGTACATGTTTATTTAGAAATCAAATCTTGCTTTGGATATTTTTAGTGCTCTAACATACAACTGGGCTTTTTATCAGAGTCAGAAATTTAATCCTGAGGCAAAGTGAATGCATGTACATGCATGCACAACACAAGTCTTGTATGTGAATGCATGTATGTGCATCCATATGCACTCCTCACAGTTTGAATACACGAACATTTTGAAGCAAACAATGAATTTAAAGTTCTCTTTGAATCAAGTTTCAAAAACCTCAAAAAGCTTAATAAAGCTGTAATCTTTTGAGAATAAGAACATTTTATATAAAAAGTATACAAAAATTTTAAAAAAATTGAAATTAACTTTCATGTAACTGTGAGATTTTGGAGATTTAATTTCATCTTTTTATAAGTGGATTCAGCACAATTTGTTGGCTTATTTTGGACACTGATTACTCTCCAATTTAATATATACATTTTGTAATGTGTAATGTTGAACAATTTTATGTTTATATTGGCTGTATTTTTAGTCTATAATGGTTATAGCAATTATCTTGTTATTTTAAATGTTTATTGTATGTGTAACACTAATGGCTAGAATATGTCATGTTGCTAAATTACCAGTATAAATGGGGGTGTACCCCACTATGCATCACACCCCCTGAGGAAGACCTTGCAGTCAAAGTGCTGGGGCTGTTACGCATCCTAGCTCCAGTGGAATGAACAACTTTGAATGCATTTATTCACTGCCTGTGGTGTTTTCCTGTGAGTGCATATTCTTTCATTTTCATTGTTGAATAAAACAAAACTAAAACCATGTTATCTGGGACTGAAGCCAGGCTGGCTGGGAAAAACAAAGTTTTGGCTATAGATACCACTGATGGAATGCTCTAGAACTGGTTCCTTTTATCAAATATCTGACAGTCTATTTAGACTCAATCTTTTGTTTCAATAAACATAGTTACCGTAAAGTTGCATGCACACCTCTGACAATTATTGAGGTTCAAACATTGTTTCACAGAAAGAACAAGGGTTTCTGTAGCCTCACAAAATTAGTTACCATTTCTTGATTATGGAGTGGCCCTTCTACTGTATTGCACAGGAAGGATGTACTCCTAAATAAAACAATTTGTTTTGCCTTATCTTAACCTATATGTATGTATTACTTATTATGTAAGAAAAACTTGACTGGCTAACCTGGGAATAACATTTCAGAATAGCTCAGTTATCTTTTTTATGCAGGATGATTAATACAGTTCAACCTTGCTATCCTCTGAATGCCTAAACTCCCATTTTAGAACAGAACTCAGGTCTATCAGCAACTTTTACTTAAAACTGTTTTTCAAATACACCTCAATATGACAGACATCCTTTGTTTATAGCTTTGTGAAACACAGGAAGAACTTGTAACCAGCTGTAAAAGAAATTTCAAATCATAAACATTTTGGAGAAGTACTTGAAGAATAATCTAAAAAACAAAGTATTTGTAAATGTTGCAATCACTGATTTGCATGTCTGTGTGTTCTGTGCATTGGTTGTCTTACAGTATATCATATCAACAGTGTGTTAGTTATTGTTCTGTACTCTTTGCATTTTACATTTGCATTTCTACTCTTGTGTATGTTGACCCTGGGTCATACCTGTTAAGGTGTTAGCTCCAGTGTACCTTACCCAGAAACAAAATAAACATACTGTACATAAAAAGCTATCAACTCCACATACTCAAGTCTTTGTGAAAAAAAAATTATATCCTGACATCTTCATTTTTAGTCCATTAGGGGTTACTTGTACACACTTGGCTAGTGAATTATTGATCAGTGCTCTTTTATTTTATCCGTAGAAAACTCTATGCTTTTCCAATATTATTATTAAATTAATAGAAACTAATTATTTACTGATGATTTGTTTCTTTTACTGTGAATTAGTGTTACTAATGCCTCCATTTAATCAGAAGTTATCTTGCATTTTGTAACTGATTCATTGGATGTTTTGACCAGAGGATCAAATAGTATGTTGCAATGTGGCAACGAAATCAGAAGAGATTGCAGAACTCTTCAATTAATATTTTTGTTCTGTCCATTCTCAAACTAATACTAACAATTTGATCACACAAGAACAGTCAGGAAAATATACCATACAGTTAGGACAAATAAAGCAGAAGATAATGGGACTAAAGTCATTTGGGGCCCCAGGGCTGGATGGAATAACACAGCTGATGCTAAAAATTATGGAAAGTACCATCTGTCATCCACTAAAAATTATTTTTGAAAAATCCATAAATACAGGGGAGATTGCAATTGACTGGAAGGTATCAAGAGCCACACCTAAACATAAGGAAGGAAATAGGCAACATGTACAAAATTACAAGCCAATAAGCCTAACCTTGGTTCCAGGAAAAATCCTACAGTCAATTGCTAAGGATAAAATCTCAAAACATATGACCATAAATAATAAAGTTGATGAGATTCAGCATGGTTTTACCAGAGGAAAATCCTGCACAACAAATCTGATATGTTTTTACTAACATGTGAGCAAGCTACTGGATAAGGGAGAAGCAGTGGATGTGATCCTGTTAGACTTCTGTAAAGCCTTTGACAAGGTTCCACATTGGACAATTAGTGAAAAACTGTTAAAATATAATATTGACGAACCCATTGTCAACTGGATAAGCAATTGGCTCCCAGATAGAATGCAAAGGGTGTAAATAAATAGTTATACATCTGGGGAGAGACAGGTGACAAGTTGAGTCACTCAGAGCTCAGTTTTAGGACCCATTATCTTCCAGATATTAATTTCAGACTGAAGTGATAATGTACAAAACTTAATGTTAAAGTACATGGATGACATCAAAATAGGGGGTCCTTGTAACAGACAGGAACAAATGAAGGTAATGTAGTCAGACTTAAACAAAACTGCAGTCTGGGCATACAAATGGGAAGTGTCATTTAACACAGAAAAGAGCTGATTTTACATATGGGTAAAAGGCCCCCCCCCCCACATAGTTACATGTTAAACAACACCATATTAAAATCGGTCAGTAGAGAAAAGGATCTTGGTGTCATTGTGGGTACAAACCTGGACTTTAAAAAGCAGTGTACCACAGCAGTTGCTAAAGCAAGCAAAGTGACAGGAGCCATCAGGAAACATATAAAATGATGTAGAGTCTTCAGCTAGAGGAGAGAGATAAAGGGCCTTTTGCTGCTGAGTGTGTCTGTAAGTTGATTTACAGTAAAGTATTTTTTTTAGCTGCCATTTCTGTGTGTTGGTCTGTTCTTAACTGCCTTTTTTGTGCTTTAAACTTTGGTTTGGGCAGGATTAAGGTATTCTAGTAGACAAATTGGTGATTGTGTGTTAAATGTTGCTCTCTGGCCTGTAAGTGCAGGCAACATATTACAGGGATTAGTGGTGTTAGAAGGTGATGGTTAACTGCCATCTGATTCAGTCTTCAGCTAGAAGACAGAGAGAAAGGGCCTTTAGTTGCTAAGTGTGTTTGTAAGTTGATTTAAAGTAGTTTTTTTAGCTGCCATTTCTGTGTGTTGGACATTGTATTTGAGGTCTGTTAACTGCAGAAGCAGTTGGGGTCTGGCAGAGGTTGTCTGGACCTTCTTTTGCTGAGCAGTTGGGGAAAGGATTTACTTGCTGGATAAGCATTTCATTCTTTTTCAATCTGTGAAGGAACTAGAAGGGGAAAGGATCAGATCTGTTCCAGTACAGTAGCTTTTTCTTGTTGTTTTTACATTGTTTCTTGTGGATTTTACTTTGTAGAAGGTTATTTCTTTTCTTTCTTACTACTTCTAAGGGGTTAGCAGAGTATTGTTTTGGGGCTGTTGGAATTTTGAAACCTGCTTTGATGGCTATAAGTGGGCTCATTTGTTTGATGTTTCACTATGTAGCAGGCTGCATTTGTGGAGGCCTATTTCTTCTGATTTAAAACCTATTTGGTGTGATTTAATTGAGACTGTTTCTTTGAATTGGAGACATATCTTCTAAGTTCTAGCCTATTTTGATGAGTTGTTGGTGAAGTTGTTTGAATTGGAGACTTGTTTCTTTTGGTAGCAAACCTATTTTGGGGGCTTTGAGTAGAATTGTGATTAATTTTTGCCGGCTTCACTAGCTGCAAAGTTTAGTGCATAGTGGGGGAAAGGTGCTAATGGTCTGACCAGGGGCCTCAGCTACCTGATTTGTTTCTGGAAGACTTGGTCTAGTCCCACCCACCCCTGGGCTGTGATTTACTTTATACCAGGGGTTCTGACATCACTTCCTCAAACGGGCAAAAGATATGCACCTGTCATAGCAGAAGCAGAAATCCAGGAAAGGAACAGCAGCAAGTGAAAAGGTGACTGCTATCTCAGTGGAAGGGAAGTAACTGAAAATCAAGGAGCTTTCATTGTTACTTCTTTGCATTTCTATTGCATTGTGGAAAGGAGGAGTAGGAGTTTGAAGAAGGTTGTGCAATAGCTACTTAAAGTCTCTTTTTGGGTGTGGATAGGAAGGATAGGAATATAAAAAGCAGTTGCTCAATTTATCTAAATGTGTACAACAAAGGGGATAAGGGAAAGTAAGAAAAGAATGTTTTTCACTGGTAGAGGGAGGAGAAGGGAGACTTAGGGGAGTGTTTTGTATCCTACTTCTGGAAGGGTGGGGGGTCGCTGGTGGGCAACAACAGCAATGGGTAGGGTGGTAGGCTGCAACAACTGCGGTTCACTAATCTTTCTGAAAATTGTCTGGAGTGTGGGGGGATGTTTAGTGTGCAACCACATAGAGAAACTTAGAAAGGAGATTGAGGGTCTGTAGGAGGAACTAAGACAGGCAAGGCAGACTGGGGGTGGGTTTAGCCCAATACTGGAGGGAGGAAGGAGGGGAGATGAGGGAGTGTGATTTGAGCCAACAGTGGTGAGGAGAGGGTCAGAAGAAGGAAAGCAGAGACAAAGGGGCCCAGGCCAGGAAGAATGATTGCTGGGGAAACCAGGTCAGGAGACAAAAGACAAATGGAAGGAGGAGATAGGGACTTGTGAGGGGAGACGAAGAAGTGGCAAAAGTCATGGAGTGGAAAGGAGAGAACAGGTTACTATGAAGAGAGAGGGAGCAGGCAGTTGTGAAGGGTCTTCAGAAAATAGTTTTGCACTGCCAGAGAGGAAGAAGGAGGAGGAGGAAAATTATGAAATTAGAGGAGTAATTGATAAATGCCTGGACCAAACCGGAGTGGGGGGAAGTTCTGCTGGGAGAATTGCAACAGGGGCAAAAGGGAGAAATAATGTGCAGGAGGAAGAAGAGCCAGAAATCAGAGAGGGAGATGAATGGAAGCAAGCAGGGAGTAAGAGGGGTGGAATCTTAGTGCTGGGGGACTCAATACTAAGAGGAGTCAGGTGGGATAGCAAGGGGGAGAGGCATAGTCACATTTGGGTGGAGGCCATGCCAGGAATGACAGCGGAAAGGGTGGGACAATCTGTTCTGAAATATGCCAGAAGGGGTAGGGACAAGCCTCATTTAATTATACATCTTGGGATGAATGACCTGGATGACAAGACAGTAGATATAGTCCAGAGGAGGTTTGAGGAACTAGGACAATTATGTGAGGGCAGGAAGATCAGTAACTTTTCAGAGATACTTCCAGTACCCAAGGAAGCACAACAAGAAAGCTGAGAATAGGAATTTAATGGATGGCTAAGAACCTGGTGTTGTGCTAAAGGGTATGGGCTGTTGAGGGGGTGGGGAGGGACCTGGGAGGACAGTAGTCTCTATGACAAGTACAGACTACACTTGAGTGAGGAGGGAAAGAAAGTATTGAAACAGAGGATGGAGGAGTACATAGAGGAGGTTGGGAATTTAAACTAGGAGTGGGGGGTGGCAATTGGGCAAGAGACATGCAGAGACCACAGTTTGGGAAACCATATGAGGTTACCCCCCATAACAGTGACAAAGGACAACTGGCAAGTACTATTGGTGATGCTAGTAAAGGAGAGCAGGATGGGAGGGGGGAAGGGTGGAAGGTGGTTACCCTTAATGCTAGGAGCCTTGGAAGGAAAATTGCAGAGTTATAGGTGGCCATGGCAGAGGGAGATGTGGACATTGCAGCCATCACAGAAACATGGGCCACCCAATACAATGACTGGAACCTGTCTGTACCTGGGTACAGGTTATTTCATAGGGACAGGGTGATTGGGAAAGGAGGGGGTGGGGCACTATATGTGAAGGAAGGACTGAAGTGTGTAAGGTAGGAGGGTAGTACGGAGTCACTTTGGATGCAAATCCAAGATTCCAAGAATAGGATTCTCAGAATGGGAGTGGTGTACAGGCCGCCATCTCAAATGGAGGAGTTAGACAGGGAGCTAGTGGGACAGATCAGGAGGATCTGTGAGAAGGGTAGTGTGGTGATTGTGGGGGACTTCAACATGCTAGAAGTGGACTGGAGTACCCCAACAACCAGGAACAGAAGGGAGCAGGTACTGCTGGATGCCTTCCAGGACAGCTTCCTGCTGCAAATGGTCAGTGAATTAACCAGGTTAGGGAATATCCTTGACCTTGTGCTGGCAAATGGGGACTTTGTGAGATAACTTACAATGGAGGAACCACTGTCAGAGAGTGAGCACCACTCAGTATGGCTCACATTGGATATGGGCAAGGAAGGAGTGGAGTCTGGAACAAGAGTGCTGGACTTCAGGAGAGCTGACTTTGGGAGGATGGGGGAAGTGGTTAAAGGGTATCTGGCCAGAATTCAATCTAGTATGGACACTAACCAGAGGTGGGAGATCATAAAGCTGGGGATAGTGGAGGCAACCAAAATCTGTTGCAAGGCCCAGAGCAAGAAGGCTTGGGCTAGGAAACTGAGCTGGTTGAGCAAGGAGGTCATGGAAAAGGTAAGCAGGAAAAGAGCTGCCTTTAGGAGGTACAAGAAAACAGGGAGGGGGAGGACAGGGAGGAGTACTTGAAGGAATCAAAGGACGTGACAAGGGCAGTAAGGGGAGCCAAGGCATCTATGGAACTCAGGCTGGCACAAGGCATTAAGAAGGGGGAGAAGGACTTCTTTAGGTACATCAGGGAGAAAAGTAGCTGTAAGGACCACATAGTAAGGATTAGGAAGGAGGGGGGTTGGGTGGAAGCAGGGTGCTATAAGGCAGAATCACTAAATGATTACTTCTGCTCGGTATTTACTACAGAGAAGTGGGGGTGACACCCAAGGGAGGAGGAATGGCAGAAACAGGGGGGGAGGGGGTGATAAATGGGGAAATCATGGAGGGCAGAGTTTGGGAGGGTTTGAAGGCACTGAGGGTGGACAAGGCGCCAGGCCCAGATGACATCCACCCCAGGGTACTGAAGGAGCTGGCAGAGGTCCTTGCAGGACCTTTGGCAGACCTATTTAATGCCTCACTACATTCAGGGTGTGTACCTCAGGACTGGAGAATGGCTCATGTGGTGCCCCTCCACAAGAGTGGCCCCAAGGATGAACCGGGAAACTACAGACTAGTGAGCCTCACATCCATCATGGGTAAGCTAATGAAGACTATCCTGAAGCAGAGGCTGGTGACCCTCCTAGAGGTCAAAGGACTAGAGGGCAGCAAACAGCATAGCTTCATATGTGACAGATCCTGCCAAACCAACCTGGTGGAGTTCTATGACTGGGTAACTAGGCAACTGGACAGGGGCCATGCAGTGGATGTCCTGTATCTGGACTTCAGTAAGGCATTCAACTTGGTGCCACATGGAAGGCTGGGAAGGAAGTCAGAAGGAACAGGGGCGGGTGCAACGCTGGTGAGATGGGTAGGGAACTGGCTTCAGGGAAGGCAACAGAGGGTGGTGGTGGGGGGGAGTTCTCACACTCAAGGGTAGTGAAGAGCGGTGTTCCACAGGGCTTGGTGTTGGGACCAGTGTTGTTTGGGATATTCATTGCAGACATATTATTGGACATCAAGAGCAAGATCAGTCTGTTTGCTGATGATACCAAGGAAGGTAGGTAGGTGGATGACCTAGGGGGATGGCAGGAGTTGCAGGATGATCTGGCAAAGCTTGAAACCTGGTCAGACACCTGGCAACTGGGGTTTAATGCCAAAAAGTGCAAGGTACTGCATTTTTGGATGAAGAACCCAAGGAGGAGTTACCAGCTGGGGGGAGTGCAGCTAGCCCAGACAGAGGAGGAGATGGATCTGGAGGTGCTCATTACAGGGTCAATGAACAAGTTGACACAATGTAGGAAAGCAGCTGCAAAGGCCAACAAAATGCTGGGTTGTATTGCAAGGGGTATATCCTCGAGGAGGTGATTCTGCTACTGTATAGGTCATTAGTTAGACCACACCTGGAGAACTGCATGCAGTACTGGTGCCCATATCTGAAGAGGGACATTAAGTTACTGGAGGGGGTGCAGCGCAGGGCGACAAAGATGATCAAGGGGCTGGGGGACTTATCATACGAGAGGAGGCTGAGGGAGTTGAACATGTATTCACTGGAGGAGAGGAGGGACGGGGGGGCATGACTGAAATCTTGAAGTACATGAAAGGAATAAACAAGACAGGTACAGAGGGGCTGTTCAAAGTAAGGGAGGGGAGGGATACCAGGGGCCATGATATGAGACTGGAGGGAGGAAGGTTCAGGAGGGAGGTGAGGAGACACTTTTTTACAGAGAGGGTGGTGGCTGGGTGGAATGCGTTACCTGCAGAAGTGGTATCCAGTAGAACAGTAGACTGCTTCAAAAGGGGATGGGACAGGACAAGGGGGAGGGTCAATGAAGGGGAAGGGTGGAAGGTTGGGGCAGCTGCAGAATAAGGGGTGCTAGCTGCACATTTGAGCAGACTTGATAGACCTCTAGGCCTTTATCTGCTGGCAAATTTTGTATGTTCGTAAAGATGAGGTACTAATGTTTTTATATGTATCGTATGTGAGGACACAACTGGATTATGGCAGAGAGATATGGTGTCCCAATAGAAGGACTGATATTGAAAGAACTGAAAAAGTTCAACACAGGATAACAAGATTGGTCAAAAAACACAACACAAACCACTCTTCTTCCTAGGCAGCTATATGCCGACTCAAAGCACTGACTAAGCGGTGCCGCAGACTGTCCCCACAACAGAAGCGCTGCACCTGGCTGAAGGCCGAGACCTGCTCCGCTCCCTCTGGCAGTAAGGTATAGCTTGCCGCCTAGTTCTATGGCTTTTGCACTCTTTGGCCCATGGCTCCATGCTACCCTAACAGGACTGGCCAGAAGCACTGCTGCCTCTTCCCTATTGGACAGAGGCTTCATCGGACTTGTACGCTGAAGCTGAGCCAGCTCTGTGGATTTCCCTACTGGGTAAAAGCAGCCCTGGTTCCTGGTAGGAAGTGTACGGTCCTTGCAACGCCGCACACTCAATTTTTCAAACCTCAATGCTTCTATGGAATTAATTAATTTTGAAAGTGGGGTTTTGTACTGGGCTTAATATCTGCCTACCCCAAGGCCAGGCTGTTTGCAAGCCTTACTTGTACTGCTAACCTGTGCTAGGACTGAATTTTTATTAACAAGTGAATGCAAATTTTTTTTGTAGTCCTGATTTAGTCCTGATTTAATTGATTTACCTGATTCTCCCAGTAAGAGTTTGAAAAGATCCCTCTAAATTTACTGTAGCTTATTATTTATTAATTTATTTTTTTGTGTACTTTTCCCACATTCAGCTCCCTCTTGTTTTATTCTGAAATTCTTGAATCACTTCTGTAAGTGAAAGTACAGTCCCTTCCTGATTTATTTTTGAATTAGTTTTTCCTGCCTACAGCTCTGCCCTGCTCTTTGTCTAGTGTTGTTGCCTCGCTGGCTACCCCCACCCCCCTCCTCAGCATAGCTCCTATTTAATTTTCACCTCCGAGCTTCTCACCTTCACCCACAAATTACCCAGCCTATGTATTCTCCATTGTTTCACCTTAATACAAACCCCCATCTAGCCTCTTGTTGTCCACTCTCTTTCTCCTAGGCAGCTCCATGTCTCCTCGAAGTGTTGACTGAACAGCGCCGCAGACAGTCCCCACAGTGCCTGGCTGAAGGTCGAGACCCACTCTGCTCCCTATGGCACTAAGGTATGGCTTGCCACCTAGTTCTATGGATTTTGCGCTCATTGGTCCACGGCCCTCTGCTACCCTAACAGGATTGGCTAGAAGCACTGCTGCCTCTTCCCTATTGGACAGAGGCTTCATCGGACTTGTACGCTGTGGCTGAGCCAGCTTCATGGATCTCCCTTCTGAATAAAAGCAGCTCTGGTTCACAGTAGATAGCGCAAGGTCCTTGCAATGCCATGCCCTTGATTTTTCAAACCTTAACACTTCTGTGGAATTAATTAATTTTGAAAGTGAGGTTTTGTACTGGACTTAATATCTGCCTACCTCAAGTCCAGGCTGTTTGCAAGCCTTACTTATACTGCTAACCTGTGCTAGGACTGAATTTTTATTAACAAGTGAATGCAGCATTTTCTTGATGTAGTCCTGAATTAGTTCTGATTTAATTGATTTACTTGATTCTTCCAGTAAGTGTATGCATAGATCCCTCTAAATTTACTGTAGCTTATTATTTTTTTTTTTTGGTGTACTTTTCCCACATATAGCCCATTCTTGCTTTATTCTGAAATTCTTGAATCACTTCTGTAAGTGAAAGTACAGTCCCTTCCTGATTTATTTTTGAATTAGTTTTTCCTGCCTACAGCTCTACCCTACTCTTTGTCTAGTGTTGCTGCCTCTCTGGCTACCCCCACCTCCCTCCTCACCTTAGCTCCTATTTAATTTTTGCCTCAGAGCTTCTCACCTCCACCCACAAATTACCCAGTCCTTGTATTCTCCATTGTTTCCCCTTAATATAAACCCCAACCTAACCTCTTGTTCTCCACTCTCTTTCTCATAGGCAGCTCCATGCCTCCTCGAAGCACTGACCGAGTGGCGCCACAGACCATCTCCACAACAGCAGCTCTGTGCCAGCTGAAGGCCGAGACCCTCTCCACTCCCTCTGGCACTAAGGTATGGCTTGACACCTAGTTCTATGGCTCTTGTGCTCATTGGCCCATGGCCCCACACTGCCCTAACAGGATTGACCAGAAGCGCTGCTGCCTCTTCCGTATTGGACAGAGGCTTCATCGGACTTGTACACTGTGGCTGAGCTGGCTCCATGGATCTCCCTACTGGGTAGAAGCAGCCCTGGTTCCAGGTAGGTAGCACCCGGTCCTTGCAATGCTGCGCACTCTATTTTTTGACCTACGCCAGACCTCCATTAAATGCTCATAAGCCACTCCCAACTATGTTGTGGTTGGCTGGACACTTCAGACTAATCCTTAGTTCTACCATCTCTGGCCCCTCTCTAGTCAGACTAACAGCTCCCAGGAAGTCCCACTATATACCACAACCATGCTATGCTTTAAAGGTACAGGAGTGGTACTAATTTGCTTGCCACTTTTGCTGCATTATGGGCCATCACCAGCCCTCACCACTTCAAGGTCCCTAATGATCTCCAATTAATGCCCTATCCTCAACCAACATCATACCCCTTCCCGCCTCAAGTTATCACAGTGTCCATGTCTCCAGTTACTAGCTCTGTGATGTAAAACAGCCCTAACTCCAACTCAAATCAGATGGTGGCAAAAGGTACCTTTCATGCATACCCCCCTTGATGCAGTGCCACCTCTGTACTATGCTGCTATCTGGGGACATTGACCTAAACCCTGGGCCAAATTCAGGCTGCACCACGAACACCCCCTGTGGAAGTGTACCAAACTACCTGAGACAGCTGCCCACTTGGACCAACACCCCAGGCCTCAAAATAGCTCACATGAATATCCTAGGCATTAGAAGTAAGATGCCTGAGCTTGAAGCATGGGCCTAGCTTCATAAATCTGACATCCTATGTATATCTGAAACCTGGCTAAAACCTGACGTCAAATCTCACGAGGTCAGCCTTCCTGGATTCTCCATCTTTAGGAAGTACCAGGATCGTGGAAAATGTGGGGATGGCATGATCTATGCTAGGACTGAACTTACTGCTGATGAAACGGATGACTTGGATATCCACTCTCTGGCTGAACATATCTTCATCACCATCACTCTTGGTGGGTCCAAATAACTGGTGTTAGACTGCATTTATGTGCTTCCCGGACACTTGTCCTCTTATGAGGAGGTTATCACCAGCCTGGACAACATCCCCAGACATGATATAGTGGTATGTGGTGACTTTAACCTTAACTGGTTTGGCTTGCAAAACGTGCAGTACCACTCTGCTCTGGTGGACATAAATTTTGTGCAGATCATAGAACAACCCACTAGACTGAACATGAAGTCTGGGAGACACACACTCCTTGACTGGATCATAACCAGCACACCAGCTAACATCAAAGCTGCTGGTATCTTCCCAGACTCCCTGAGTGATCACTCACCCATCTATTGTGTCTGGAACAGCTCTGCACCCCATCCACCCCCCACAATAATCAAAACCAGGGATCTGACCAAGTTCAATGAGGAAGAATTCAACAGCTGCCTAGCCTCCATTGACTGGTCAATAATTAACACCCTCCATGATATAAATCAGGCCCTTGACTATCTTATCTCAATGTTCACAGCTGCCCTTGACTCTCTTGGCCCATATAAAACCAGAAGATCCAAAGGCTTCCCTGACCCTTGGCTAACTAATGACATGAGGGGTCTCATGCGCACACATGATAAAGCCTGGACAACCTTTAAGAGATCTGGGGTACATACTGATTGGATTATTTATCGTCAGCTTTGCAATTTATGCAGAAAATAAAATAAAGGTGGCCAAAAGAGACTATCTTATATCTTTACAGGAAACAAACCTTACCACACCTAAACACTTCTGGTGCCAGATGAATATCCTGCTAAAAGGTAGAGAACACATTTTTCCCTGAACAATGACCGCTAATGGAGCCACTCTCAAAACACCACTGGACATTGCCACTGGAATAAAAAATGTCTTTACACCCCTTACTCCCTACAAACATGGTCTTCCTCCCTCTTGCTCATACTACAATACCAATCAACATCAACATGAGACCAACCATCCCTCCTTTCATATAAAATATACCACCAATTTTGAGGTCCTAAAGTTGCTCAAGAGACTCAAATGTGATAGCTCTTCAGGCTTTGACACCATGCCCCCTAAATTCCTCCACATTGGGGCATCAGCACTTGCCCTGCTAATCCTGTTGCTAATTAATCAATCTTTCATCACCCACTCTATCCCTGACAAATGGAAAACAGTGGTAGTGGTACCTTTTCACAAATCCGGCCCGGTTGATACAGCCCAAAACTACAGACCAATTTCTATCCTCAAAAATTCAAGAACGATACCTCTACAACCAGTTGAACTCATTCCTTGAACAAACATCTTCACAGACTTTCAGCACGGTTTCTGTAAACACCATTGAACCGACTCTGCCCTCCTTTGTGTCACCTCTGACTTGTTCAATAACATGGATCTGGGCCAAGCCACTGGCGCAGTCTTTGTAGACCTGACTAAGGCCTTTGACTTTGTTAATCACCCCCTGCTCTTAGCTAAACTTCATCAAATCATACTGGATAATAACTCCCTCGTGTGGTTTTCAAATTACCTAGCAAATCATTCTGAATGTGTCAAATGGGCAAACACGCTATCTCATTTAGCATCTATCTCTGATGGAGTACCACAAGGGTCCATACTTAGTCCCCTACTATTTTCCATATTAATCAATGATCTGCCTCTTAACTGTGGTAGTGCATCACTACAACTCTACGTGGATGATGCAATACTCTACATATCTTCCAAGGATATTCGCACCTTGACCACAAATCTTGAGGTAGACTTCCATGCCCTAGAATCTTGGTTCTTAAATAACCAACTGGCTCTCAATAAGAAAAAAAAACAAAACTATGCTCCTTAGTCACACTTCCTTCAAAACCCTATATGACACACCTTTCCTCTTAAAAACCTCCTCGGGTACTCCACTGGAAAATGTCTCATCATTCAAATACCTGGGAATCACGCTTGATGAGAACCTATTGCTCAAAGCACACATAAACAACACCATCAAAACCACTAATCAAAAACTTGGGCTGCTCTACCACTCAGCACCCTACCTCTCAAAGCATGCCAGAGTGACCACTGCCTCTGCCACCCTACTCCCTTGTCTATTCTATGTGGCACCTGTTATCCACTCGGTTAAGGCTCCATTATTGAACAAGCTAAAAAAGACATACCATAGGATAGCTCACTTTGCCACCTTGGCCCTCCTGCACTCACCACTGCCTTGAACTCAACAAACTAAGTTGGCCAACCTTTGACAACAAATTTGACTTCCCCATGCACTGTACCACCTTTAAGTTGATTCATCAGCCCCCCTCCCAGTCTGATGGGCCTGCTATCCTTAAAAACCTACCCCTCGTGTACTAAGATCTTCTAGCCTACCATTACTGGAGCTCCAGAAGGCCAGGCTAAATATAGGCCAAAGATCCTATGCAGTCACTTCTCCCAGATTTTGGAACAATTTGCCCCACCCTCTACTTTTCTGCAAAACCATTAACCAATTCAAAAAGCTCTACAAGAATGAGTTCTTCAACCCCCTCCCCCCAATGCAGAGGTAACTGTTATGTGTGTTGTTATTTTTATTTCGTATTCACAGGGATTGTTACTGTTTGTTGCTAACATTTTATTGCTTTATTTTTCTCTGATTCAAATTGCTGTTGCTGGGTAAACCTTCTGCTGCATTATTACAAGGTGTGCCTACAGGTGTGTGGTAGCAGATTACTGCTGTAATCTTCTGATTCAAATTGTCTTTTGCAAGGTATATCTTCTGTTACTGCTTTATTTTCCTCTGTAGCAAAGTGTTTCTTACAGGGTATATCTTCTGTGAAATTATTACAGGTGGTGCTTAAATTTTTGGGACTTTTTGTCATTAGGTGAAGCAAAATTACTGTTTGCCCCTATTTTATTTATTTATTTTTTGCTGAAGAGTTTTTTTTTGTCTCAGAGGTGTTGCAGTCTCCTTCTCACATTGAAGACAGGGAGAGTGAGAAAGCAGCCACAGCTTCCTTGAATCAAGGAGGTTATTTTCTAGACTATACTGAACTGAATTATTACTTTTTGGACCTGTGTAAGTAACTAGTATTGATTCTGTTTTGGGGTGGACTTTTCTTAGTTTTAACTTTAATTTGCCAGGGAGGAACAGTAGCTGGGAGATATCTGCAGTCAGTTGTGACTAGACCTGTTACTTAGCCTTTGTGAAATAGGTGTATGAAAGGAAGGAAGGCACTCCCTAGGGTGGAGGGTAAGAGTTGTAGGTGATTGTTTCTGGACAGTATAGGTTTACTCCCACCCAACCTTCCCCTCACCCCACCCACCACAAGCACATAACTTCCTTTATAGTAGGGGCTGTGACATCACTTCCTCAAAACTGCTAACAACATACACCTGTTCATATCCTTAAAGGCACAGTACACTGAATAGATACATAGATACATAGATACATAGACAGTGTCTGCAGATAAGGGCCTATGGCCCACCCAGTCTGTCCATTTGAGCTTGTAAGTTCAGTTTGTTTTCCTAGAAGTCTGTTTCCCCTTACCCCGACCTCTAGAATTCCTTTATGTCTATCCCATGCATTCTTAAATCCGTGATTGTTTCGTGCCCCACCACTTCTCTGGCAGGGTGTTCCACTTGTCCACCACCTGCTCTGTGAAGAAATTCTTTCTCATGTTTCCTCTGAATCGTCCTCCCTCCAACTTCATCCCATGCCCTCTAGTCCTGGAACATCTTTTTCGCTTAAAAATAGTGTTTTCCTGCACCCTGTTCCTCCCTGTAAGATACTTGTATGTCTCCATCATATCCCCTCTCTTCCTCTTCTCCTCCAGGGAATACATGTTCAGTTCCTTCAACCTGTCTTCATAGGACTTGTGATGCAATCCATGCACCATCTTTGTTGCCCTCCTCTGAACCTTCTCACCCTTGTCTATGTCCTTACATAGGTATGGTCTCCAAAACTGTACACTGTACTCCAGGTGGGGCCTCACTAGTGTCTTGTATAGCAGAATTATGACCTCCCTTTCCTGCTGGTGATGCCCCTGCCTATACATCCCAGCATCCTATTTGCTTTACCTGCTGCCTTGTCACACTGTTTCCCTACTTGAGGTCATCAGAGATGACAACCCCAAGATCCCTTTCCTGCTTGGTGCATGCTATATCCTCACCCCCAACTGATATATTGTGCCAGGGTTTTTGTGCCCCATATGCATTATCTTGCACTTCTTTGCATTGAATTTCAACTGCCAAACCCCTGACCATTCTTCAAGTTTCTGCAGGTCTCTTCTCATTCTGTCTACACCCTCTGGTGTGTCTACTCTGTTACAGAGCTTTGTGTCATCAGCGAACAGTGAAATTCTGCCTTCTAGATCCTGCAATGTCACTGATGAAGATGTTGAATAGGACCGGTCCCAGCACTGATCCCTATGGTACCCCACTGGTCACTCTTCCTCTGTGGAGTGACAGCCATTTACCACCACCCTCTGTGTCCTGCCACCCAGCCAGTTACCTACCCACCACACTACTGTCCTGCCCACACCATATTCCCCAGTTTGTGTAATAGTCTTCTATGTGGCACAGTGTCAAAGGCCTTGCTGAAGTCCAGATAGGCCATGTCCACTGCCTCCCTGATCCACCTCCCTAGTCACCCAGTCAAAAAATTCAATGAGGTTGGTCTGACATGACCTCCCCCTGGTGAAACCATGCTGCCTTGGGTCCTGTAATCCATTGACAACCAGATGTTCCACCAATCTCTCCTTCAGTAGTGCTTCCATGATCTTCCCCACTACCGAGGCGAGGCTGACTGGTCTGTAGTTCCCTGCTTCCTCTTTGTTCCCACTTTTGTATAAGGGGACTACATCTGCTGTCCTCCAGTCTTTGGGTACCTCCCCTGTTTCCAGTGATTGGCTAAACAGGATAGCCAGAGGTTCAGCCACCACCTCTCTTAGTTCTTTAAGGACCCTGGGGTACACCCCATCTGGCCCCATTGCTTTATCAACTCTTATTACTTCCAGTTCCTTCAGGACCCTTTCTCGTGTAAAGGGACTTGTGTCCATTTCTGCACCATTCTCACCCCTTGTACTCCTTCAGACCCATTACCCCTTCTTCCTCAGTAAAGACTGAGCAGAAATACCTGTTCAATATGTCAGCTTTACTGTTGTCATCCTCCACGCTGCTCCCATCCTCCCCTTTAGTCTCACTATCCCTCCCTTTGTCTTTCTTTTTTCACTTATGTACCTGTAAAGGTTTGTCCCTTTACCCACTGATTTTGCAATGTGTTCTTCTGTCTGAGCTTTGGCTTCCTTACTGACCTCCCTACCTCCCTTTGCTTCTCCTGGTACTTCTCCCATCCCCTTCTGCCTGTGTCTTTTGTATAGCCTGAATGCAATCTTTTGGCTTTCACTTTCTTTGCTACCTCTTTGGAAAACCATAATGGTCTCCTCTTCCTTTTCCTCTTGCTAACCTGCTTAATGCATAATTCTGTTGTTCTTGTAATCCCCATTTTAAATACTGCCCACTGTTCCTCAACCCCTGATTCCTGTCCCATTCCCCTTAATGCCTCTTTCAAGTATCTCCCCATTTTCCCAAAGTCTGCCCCCCTAAAATCCAGGATACGTGTTTTTGTGTGGTTTGGTTCTGCTCTTTCTGTGATTTCAAACCACAATGACTGGTGGTCACTGTTACCCAGGTGCTCCCCACTGTTACCCCCATCACACTGTCCCTGTTTGTGAGCACAAGGTCCAATATTGCCTTCTGCCGAGTTGGTTCCATGACCAGTTGCTTGAGGAAGGCACCCTGAAGGGAGTCCAGGATAAATCTGCTCCTAGTTGATGCTGCTGCTGGGATGCTCCAGTCCACGTCTGGAATATTGAAGTCTCCAACCAGTACTACCTCACCCTTGTCTGCCATCCTTTGGATGGCTAGCATCAGCTCCCTATCTGTTTCTTCCTCATTGGCTGGTGGTCTATAGACCACACCTGTGTGGATG
This sequence comes from Neoceratodus forsteri, assembly GCA_016271365.2. Taxonomy (NCBI): domain Eukaryota; kingdom Metazoa; phylum Chordata; order Ceratodontiformes; family Ceratodontidae; genus Neoceratodus; species Neoceratodus forsteri. The sequence goes on from CM057455.1 coordinate 997,787,048, forward strand.
GCTGTCCCATTTTCCTTTCCAGCTTAACCCACAGTATCTCTCCCCCATTTTGTTCCTCCTGGATCTCTGTGGCCCTTATGTCATTTTTCACATACAGTGCCACTCCTCCTCCTCCCTTACTGCCTGCTCTGTCTCTTCTGAATATGTTGTAGCCAGGTATGGCCATCTCCCAGTCATGGTTATCATTACACCAGGTTTCAGTGATGGCACAATGTCCAGGTCTGACTGTACCATGACAGCCTCAGATCTTCCATCTTGTTGCTAAGGCTCCTGGCATTTGCACATGGCTTTCCATGATTTGACCTCCCTAGACTGCTTCACTGTTCTACTCAGCCCCTTCCTTGGTTGTCATTTATCCCTGGTTCTCCTTGCTGTCTGCCCTTCTGCTGAATTTTGCCTCTTTCTGCTTATCCACCTCTTAGGCACTAATCTCCATCTTTTGCACACTGCTTTGCAGAGATAGCCTCCTCTGGTTCACTGGTTCCACTGCTAGCTGTGGGGTGAGCAAGTAGGTACCCTCCTTGCTGGCCTGCCACCCCCTTTGCTAGTTTAAATGCTTGTCAATGTAGCATTTAAACTTATCATTGAGTGCTTGGATTCCCTTGCAGGATGGATGCAGGCCGTCAGGCTTGAACAAACCTCCACCCTCCAGGTGGGTCCCCAGTCACCAATGAATCCAAACCCTTCCTCACAGCACCAGTTCTTCAACCATGAGTTAAAGTTCCTGGTGCATGCACTCCTATGCTCTCCCTTGCCTCTCACAGGTAGTACTTCTGAGAAAGTGACAGAAGTAGCTACTTGCTTGAGACCCCTCCCCAGTTTCCTAAACTCTTCCTGAACTTCCTTTGGCTCCCCATTTGCCAGGTCATTAGTACCTAGGTGGATAATGACATCCAGCTCACCCTCCCGTCTTGCGTTCCCAGTGATCCCCAGGATCTTCCTTCCATCCCTCCATGCCATGGCACCTGGTAGGCACCTCACCTCCCTGTCCTCCCCTTCCTGTGTTCCTAGCTGGATCCCTCTTATGATGGAGTCCCCCACCAGGATTCACTTCCTCCTCCTCCTCTGGGGTCCACTGCTTTCCCAGCTGAGGTCACCTCCTTGGCTAACCTCCACATCCTTTCCCTCCACTTCTCTGGGTACCTCTATTTGGTTGTCCTTGTTTGCCAGTGTGGCATATGAGTTCTTGAGTGGAATAGGATCTGGGATGTGCCTCTGCCTGACTGCTCTAACCCTGCCTGAGCCCACTGTCATCCAGGTGCTCCTCGTTCTCGGCATCCTTTGAGGCAGCTGCATTGGACTGGGTGGTCCCTGGATAGGGGTGATGGTACTCCTGACCCAGTTTACTTCCACTCTGAGTCTAACTACCTCATTACACAGTCCAGAGAGATGCATGCAGATAGGGCAGCACCTCAGTGTCCAGAAGGTCTGCCTGAAAATGGCTGCCCCACAGCCACTGCATTGCACCACTCCCCACATTATACTGCAGTTCCACTACTTGTCTGCTACTGAAGCTCTCCTAGTTCTCTTTTTATTAATTTACTGTACTAAAAGCCTGTCACTGATCCTCAGATAATTTTTTAAGGAAAAAGAAACCAATAAATAAATAAATGAGTCAAAACACTTGTGCGTGCTGAGGTGGGCTTCTTCCCCCTTATGCCCCTCCTACTTCACACCCCTTACTATACCCTGTGTTTAGCTCCTGTCAATCAGATTTAACAGGGCATATAATTAAGAGTTGGGGGAAGGGGAGGGAGGGGGGAAAATTTGCAGCAATCAAAGACAGCACAGAATTACACCACCACTATGTTTTAAATTTTCAACAGCCCAAAAACAATTATAAGTAAAGACAACAAAGAAAGTATAGTGTCACTACAAGCCCACAATCTAAGTTTAAAAGAAAAATAGCAATTACCAGTTACTCTAAAGCACTGAATTGAATATGTTTCCTTCCTTCCCTTCTGGCTTCTTCTGAGAAAATAAACCTCTGCTTGCTACTTTAACTCTGACTAAGCCCCACCTCCAGTTAGCACATAGCTGAGGTCAGAGGCCAGACAATTAACACCCTTCACCCAACTACAGGGCAGTCAGACAAGCCAAGATAAAATTTGCAGCAATTAAAGACAGCACAGAATTACACCACCATTATGTTTTAAATTTTCAACAGCCCAAAAACAATTATAAGTAAAGACAACAAAGAAAGTATAGTGTCAATACAAGCCCACAATCTAAGTTTAAAAGAACAATAGCAATTACCAGTTACTCTAAAGCACTGAATTGAATATGTTTCCTTCCTTCCCCTAGGGGGTAGAAACACTCACAAGCTTGCACACACTAAAACAAGAACAAAAACCAAAAAAGCATCTGTAACTGGAAGGGACACAGACATGTGGGGAGTGGTGCAATACACTGGCTGTGGAGCAGCCGTCTTCCAAGAGACATTCTGGAAACTGCATTGCTGCCCTATTTGCAGGCACCTCTGTGGTCTGAGGGAGGAGTTTGATCGTCTCCATGCTGACCTGGCAAGGAATCGGGAAACCTGCTCCCCCACCCAGGGACCACCCAGACCATCACCACTACCTCAGAGGTTGCCAAGAAAGAGGAGTGGTTGGACCACGGTGAGCTCAGGGAGAGTGAGGGTGGTGGAACAGAGGTGCATCCCTCCAGTTGTGCCTCTCCACAATTCATTCACCACTCTGGCAAAGCATGGTTCCTCTATGGAGGCACCTGCAGTGGAGACCAAGGAGGATGCTGGGAACCTCCACAATGGAGACCCACAGGAGGGTGGCCCAGGACCCCACAGGGGAAGGAAACAACTCCTGGTGGAGGACTCAATTGTTAGGGGGTAGAACTGGGGGAGGGAGGGGAAAGGGAGGTAAGGTGCCTTCCTGGTGCCAAGGCTTGGAGGGACAGGAAATTAATCCTCAGGATCATGGAAGCAGTGGCAAGGGGGAGGAAGCTGGATGTCATTATCCACCTAGGGATTAATGACCTGGCTGAGAATGGGATCAGAGCAGTGCAACAGGAGTTTGTGGAGTTGGGGAGGGGCCTTAGACAAGTAGCACACATGGTAACTTTCTCAGAAGTGCTACCTGTCTATGGCATGGATGAGGCTAGGGCACTCCACACCATGAGATTCAATGACTGGTTGAAAAGCTGGTGCAGAGCTCAGGGATTTGGCTTCATTTGGGACTGGGGCTCCACCTGGAAGGATGCAAGCCTATACAGGCATGACGGTCTGCAGCTATCCTGGAGGGGAACCAGGATCCTAGGTGATAGGTTTAAATGCTTCAGTGACAAGCATTTAAACTAGCCAAGGGGGGAGGCACTGAAGAGGAGAAGGGAAATCCTAGCTCCCCCCAAACAATCAGGGTAATTAGTGAGGTAAACACCAAAATAGAGCAGTCGATAGGGAGAAGGGCAGGGGTAAATGGAGAAAAAGACAAAGGCAGTAGGGACAGGGATGGGGCAAAAAGAAATAAAGCCATAAAAAAATGGAGGGTAATGAGTGCAAATGCCCGTAGTCTAGGTAAAAAGCTCCCTGAAATGGTGGCCTTGATGGAAAAGGGATGCCTGGATATTGTGGCAGTCACAGAAACATGGTACACAGAGAACCATGACTGGGATGTCAACATACCAGGGCACACAATCTACAGGAGGACAGGGAGGGAAGAAGAGGAGGAGGAGGAGGAGTAGCTCTCTATGTAAGGGAAGGGATAAAAGCAACAGAACTAAAGGTTGAACAGGGAGGAGAGGAGGCACTGTGGGTCACCCTGGAGACTGGAAATGGCTCCACAATCTGCACAGGGGTTGTATACAGAACCCCGTCTCAGGGGGAGAGAATGGACAAGGAAATGATAGAAGGCATCTTTGGGATGGCAGAGAAAGGGGTGATATTGCTGGTAAGGGACCTGAATATGCCAGATGTTGACTGGAGCACCTTTGCTGCAGCCACATCCAAGAGCAGGGCCATTCTCAATGCCCTACAGGGGGCATGCCTCAGACAGCTAGTTTTGGAACCCACTCAGGAGAGAACAATCTTAGACCTGGTACTCTCAAATGGGGATGGAGAGAAGATCTCTGATCTTGAAGTGAGTAGCCATCTGGGAACAAGTGACCACCAAACAGTGTGGTTCATGATAAACTTAGCTGTAGAGTCAAGCCACACTAAAGTGAAGGTACTGGACTTCAGGAGGGCTGATTTTGTCAAAATGGGAGAGTGCCTCAGAAAAGCACTAGCAAACAGGCAAGAAGGTGGGGTGGAGCAACAATGGGGAAACATCAAAACCGCCATCACAGACGCAACAAGTCTTTGTGTGAAGCAAATAAACAAATCAAAATGAAAGAAAAAAACACTATGGTTCTCAAAAGAAGTGGCAGGGAAGGTAAGGGAAAAAAGATAGCATTCAGGAAGTATAAGGAAACACAGAAGGAGCAGGACAGAGAAATGTACCAGTTAAAGCATAAGGAAGTGAGTAAGGCAGTCAGAATAGAAAAGGCCCAAACCGAGGAAAAGATAGCCAACTCGGTAAAGAAGGGGGATAAAACCTTTTCTAGGTACATTAGGGAGCAAAGAAAGACTAAGGCAGGGATACTGAGGCTGAACAAAGAGGAAGGTGATTGGGCAGAGAGTGACAGTGAAAAGGCAGGGATACTGAATGAATACTTCTGCTCAGTATTCACAATGGAAAAGCAGGGGGAAATACCTAATCCAGTCAATAGAAGCACTCAGGTTGGGGGGTTGATATTAGTCCTTTCACAGAAGAAAGGGTTCTGAAAGAACTCTTAAAACTGAAGGTGGATAAAGCAATGGGGCCTGATGAGATTCACCCCAGAATTTTAAGAGAACTAAGGGAAGAAATAGTAACACCACTGACTACCCTTTTTAATAAATCATGGAAGGATGGGGTGGTACCTGAGGACTGGAGGAGGGTGGCTGTGATTCCCCTTCACAAAAGTGGGAGCAAGACAGAGGCAGAAAACTACAGAGCTGTCAGTTTGACCTCAGTGGTAGGGAAAATGAAGGAATCACTTCTGAAGGAAAGAATTGTTGAGTACCTAGAGGTCAGTGGGGCACAGGACCCAAGGCAGCATGGATTCAAAGCGGGAAGGTCATGTCAGACAAATCTAATTGATTTCTTTGACTGGGTGACCAAAGCAGTAGACCAGGGAGGGGCTGTGGACATGATCTACCTAGACTTTAGCAAGGCATTTGACACAGTCCTGCACAAAAAATTAATAAATTAGCCAGCCTGGGAGTGGGTCCTAGGGTGGTAGCCTGGGTAAAACACTGGTTGGACAACAGGACACAGTGGTAATAGTAAATGGAGTACACAGTGAAGAAAGGAGGGTTACTAGTGGGGTACTGCAGGGTTCAGTACTGGGGTCTTTTTTAATGTCTTTATAGGTGACATTGCAGAGGGACTGGAAGGGAAAGTATGTCTCTTTGCAGATGACACAAAGATCTGCAACAGGGTTGATACACAAAGTGGGGTGGAAAAGATGAAAATGGACTTGGCAAGGTTGGAGGAATGGTTAAATGTATGGCAGCTTAGATTCAATGCAAAGAAGTGCAAAGTAATGCACCTGGGAAACAAAAACCCAGGGGAAGAGTACACAATGGGGGGTGAGATACTGACAACAACAGAAATGGAAAGGGACCTAGAGGTAGTCATATTAGATGACCTAAAGGTGGGCCAGCAATGTGAGAAGGCAGTAAGGAGGACTGGGGTATACTAGGATGTATAGGGAGAGGCATCACCAGTAGAAAACAGGAAGTTGTTGGCCCTCTGTACAGACAGTTGGTAAGACCACTTCTGGAGTACTGTGTACAGTTCTGGAGACCCCATCTCCACAAAGACATAGACAGGGTGGAGGCTGTCCAGAGGAGGGCAACCAAAATGATGCAGGGCCTGCATCAGCAGACATATGAAGAAAGACTACAATAACTAAAGATGTATAGCCTTGAGGAAAGGAGGGAGAGGGGGGACATGATAGAAACTTTCAAATAGCTCAAGGGAATCAACAAAGTCCAAGAGGGTAGCATCTTTCAGAAAAAGAGATGTGCAAAAGCAAGGTGGCACAATTTGAAGATAGAGAGGGAATGGCTCAGAGGCAATGTGAGGAAGTATTTCTTCACAGAGAGGGTTGTGGATACATGGAACAGCCTTTCTGATGAGGTGTTTGAGTCAAAAACAGTGGAGGAATTCAAGAATGCATGGGACAGACATAAGGCAATTCTAGTGGGGGGTAGGAGGAAGTAGGCTGTTGGTTAACTAGAATCTGCAGCGTATCCATTAGGTAGGGAAATGGGCAGATTAGGTTGGCCAAGCGGTCCTTCTCTGCTGTCAAATTCTATGTTTCTTTGTTTCTTATTAACAAGTAAGGACACATGAGACTAATGTTATGCATCTATCTCAATCTCCACAATGGTCACAAACAGCCTCCCTTCTCTCCTATCTCAAAGACATGCTGCTCTCCCCACTTCTCACTCTTACTCTACCTAGAATAACATCTGACTGTAACCTCTACCCCATGTCTCTAACCAAATGCAGTTGAATCTGGCTATCCTTAGTTATCTTGCTGTTTAAATTGTTGACATCTGGTATGTGAATGGCATAAATATCCCTGCACATGGTATAAATGTTAATCTGCCTCCTGCCTCCCCTGGCTACCTGCAAACTGCCTGTAATCATGAATCCTTTGGTTATTGCCTACTTGAGTACTGTTGTTATTTACCTATGGCTTAACTGTATATTTTGACTCACAGTACCATTCTATGTGTATTATTATGAACTGAGGATCGTAAATAGAGGAATCTAATTGGCCAAGAGCTCTTTGAAGCCATGACGATATTGGGCTACATCACCACGGCTTCAGAATAGTTCCGGCACCACCAGCCTCTTTGTTCTCTACTGTTTAAAATCTGTTTGTTTTATTTTTTTATTTATAAAACTTCAAACTTGGTTCATAATAGCAATAAGTCACTCCAGGGTGTGGTATATCATGGGATGTCATCACTTCTCGGGTGGTTGGACACACTCGGCCTGCGGCCTCGTGCCCAACCACCTGAGGTGTGATGATATCCTGTGATATATCACATCCTGTCATGCCTTATTGCGTAATTGTATTATGTTTTGTTCTTGTAATGCTTTATTTCTTGGGTCGTCACTGAAAAAGGGACTTTGTCTCAATTGACCTACCCGGTCATTAAAATTCATATAAATAAATAAAAATATATAAATATGATGATAGACTGAGGGAACTGAATTTACACACACTGGCGGTCAGAAGAAAAAGAGGAGATCTATTACAGTACTACTTTACAACATATTACAAAATGATATGTTGAGAACTAACCTTAAAATTGAATACAAAAGTAACAACATAGCAACAAGATGCCACCCAATGCAGATAAAAGTAACAACATTTAAGACTACTAAGAAAAAGTACTTTTTTAGCCAATGAGTGGTGAATCTCTGGAACAGGTTGCCAGCTTGGATATTGGAAAGTAAAGCTAAAAAATCCTTCAACAAAAGAGTGGACAAGTATATGGGAGGACAGGACATGAGATACTACATTAGTACATGAGGAACAAAATGAGGGCATATAGCCTCATTTGCTCCTTTGACATTAGTGACATTAGTGACATCAGTCACATTATTTAATAAAAATGGGTGAATATCATCTGTAAATGCAGATTTTCTTATTTTCTGCAACAGCATTTCCTTTTACACAAAATCCGTATGAATAGATGCAAAATTGGAATCTGCATCATCCCTATCATGGTGACATGTAGTTCTATTGTAGGTTTAGGAAACAGTAAACAAAATTCTTCATTAAACCTACTGGCCTTATTTCCATCATCTTGATGCTTTGTTCATTTTGGATAACAAATGTATTGTCACTTATTCCATAAAACACCGTGCAGTTGCAGAGAATATTAAATATATAATATTTAGTATTTACACTACTGAAATACAGATTACACAGTAGAATACAAAAGGGATAAAACACACAAGGAAATGCAAAACAAAACAGGAAAACAGTAAAGATTAAAGAAAGAAAAAGCATTCTAGTCTCCAGACTACAGTCAAAATGATTCTTTCCCATTCTTGGGCTGCTTCTTAGCTAAGGAATCAGGTTGCAACTAAGGTGTGAGATTAAGGAGACACAGGTTCCCTTTGCTTGCAGTGGACATCTGCTGTACTCTGTTCCCCAGCTGAATCTGCCAGTGCTTGAGCTATAGTGCCAGTTTAACCTTCTCATGGACTCTGCCCATCTGTTGTGTTATCCTGTCAGTCACAAGGGTCAGCTTTCTTTTATCCCTTTAATCACAGAAGTTCTCTGAAACTGGTACACAGTCTACACCTACCCACAAATGACAATGTTTGCTGGATGCTGAACCACAACAAAGTCAGGTGCTTCAATTGTCTGATTAGATTTCTGCAACCACTGGAGGCTCCTTCAAGGTAGGGCCCTTATCAGACAAATGTTTTGATCTGATCAGAGTGAACTATCCCCACCAGGCTGATAGGTTAGACAGATAGATAAAAATGTTTATATTTTAACAGGAGATAAACTTTTAGGACTGCAAGGCCCTATTTTACAAAGTTGTCCGGTATAAGCAGATGGTTACATAAGATAAAAAGGTACAAAAACTTGACAATGTTTCATAAAAAAAAGAAAGACTTACATCAAGAAAGAAACTTTCAAACACATTCAACTATCACTTACAAAAGAGGGGTTGTTGCATTTCAGTTGTGAATATCTTAATTTAGAATATGTACAAAACATGAGATTGTTTAAAACACACTATAAGACAATAACTCCTACTGACATACATCAAGGTCTAAGTTGATATAAGGTCGATGTAATGGAAACAGGACATCACATGGGATCAATTTTCCACATACTTATAAACCAGTACTAGAAACATAATGTGCAACAAATAATCCACAATTAAAAATCATCCCAATTTGACTGATTACAGTTCCACAACCAGAGGTGAATCATTCGAAGCAGCTGCGCAAAGGCTCTAGTCCCTTATCAAAGCCCTGTCCTGTGACCGTCCAATGAACTCAGTTTGTTTGACCTTTCTTCTCTTTCTGACCACCACATTAATGCTACAAATCTGTCTATGTTACAGAAACATACATATATATATATATATATATATATATATATATATTTATACACACATATATATATATATATATATATATATATATATACACATCATAGGTCAAACAATATGACAGCAAGCATTTCATCAGTTAAAAAAAAATTAAATGATTACATACAGGTATGTGTCAGAATTCTTTATCTGCAATGACAATCATGATATACTGTAATAAATGCATTTAATGTTCATATATAGTCCAATTTGAGTTCTGGAAACAATAAGACATCAGGAGGACCATTTCATTTGCCCGGACAGTTTGAATGTTTATTAAAATAAAGTTTTACAACTTTTTAAATGTTATCATTGCAGTCTATATGTGCTCTATGTCTACCAATGGGTGTTAATTCAGATCTTCAGCATCTGCTGTTATCTTGACTGGCAGCACTGACCTAATTCCTTCAGGTGGTCAGCATCATTGAAAAGACAGTGTTAATTTTCAACAGCTCACTTTGGAAGTTTTAAAACCTCTGCCTCTGTAGTTGTGACCCAAGGCCCTGTTTGGGAAAAAGAAAACTTGTATCCTTTTTAGCAAATTCCACCACCTAATTCAGCACATTTTATGACTGGCTTGCAGTCAGAGTCAAATGCAAATGAAAGTGAAATTTAAGTGTTCTACAGGTAAATTAAGATACGTAATAATAATATCTTTGAGAAACCAAGGGTAGACTATCTAGGCAACTGGTCTTTCTCTGCCTCCAAAGTTCTCTGTTTCTTTGTTTCTATCAGATAATTGCTAGAAGTGTGGAAATCTATTTCCATATCATGATTTGTCCCTATTAGCATCTTGTTACTGAACTTACAATGAACCTGGCTGATAATAACCAAAAGTTCTACTCAGTATGCTAGGGGAGCTGCTCATTTAGCCTTCTGTTAGAGTTCTAGTCCTTCACACTTTTCACCTCTCCAGGTATGGAAATTATTTATTTGAATTTTGTTGACTGGGTAGGCGCACTGAGACAAAGCAGTTCCTTTTTTAAGAGTGAACCATGGAATGTAACATTCCATACATAAGAAAAACATTGCTATACAGTGGGGGGAACAAATTACACTTATAAGTACAGGAAATTAAAACATATAATGTACAAAGACACACTGTGACTTGTGATTGTACTCACTATATCATACAACAAACAGTCAGGACAAGGAATCAAAAAATAGACCAACTTAACATAATTACACAGGATTAGGGTACTAGGTAGGTCTAGTAAAGGCAGTGTGGTATATACACATACATATTGTCTACTGAGCATTATATACCTGTATCTAGGAGAATTAAAGAGAGAAAAATAAACCATAGGTGAAGAGTTGAAATTGCCATTCTCAGTAAGACATATAGGGTAGAGGAAGGAGGAGGTGGTTGGGAGAGAGGCAGGAGAAAGGAGGAAAGACATGTGGGAGGGAGGGAGGAGGGCATGTAGAACAAAGCAGTGATTATTTACACTCACAGAATGGAGGCAGAAAGAATATTGCTTTGTATAATCTTATAAATTGCATAAGCGACGTACATGCGAGTAGGTCCGGTGGGAGATTGTTCCATTTTTTAGGAGCAGCAACAGAGAAGGATCTTTCACAAATAGCTAATTGAGTAGTCTTGGGTAGTTTTAGGATTGGATATTGTCAGGATCGAAGAGATCTGGTAAAGGGTTTCAGTGTGAGTAGGTTGGAGAGACTGGGTGGGGAAGGCAGGTGGATGAGCTTAAAAGTGGTACAGAGCAAAGGAATTCAAGATGGACTTCAAATGATGGCCAGCCTATGGTGTCAAGCACATTGCAGTGGTGGGTACACACAGATACTGATGCAGCAAAATTAGCTCTTCTATGATAAGCTTGTCTTAGTTTGTTTAGGTTAGTAGTCTTAGTTAAGTGCAATAGTGAAAGGCCATACAGAAGGCCAGGAAGCAGGGGTAATGGAGGCTTGGTTCTCCACATCTGAGGCTGAAGGTAGGGAGCAGTTCAGTATAGGAGGCCTAGCTTCTGATGTGTGGATTTGGTGACTTTATCAATATGTGTTTCAAACTATAGGTGTTCCTTGAGTGTTATACTGAGGTATTTCAATGAGTTTACCCCTTCCAGAGTCTCACTGGAAAAGGTCTTGATTACCAAAGGAGGGTAGGTGGACCTATCAATAGCGATGTGGTGAAATAACATAGACTTGGGTTTTTTGATGTAGAGCACCAATCGGTTGGTCTTAAACCATGCCTCCAACTGCCAGAAGCCACTCTCTGGCTTGATATTGAGGGAAGAGATATTATTAGAGGAATTACATCTAGCCATGGGGTAGATGTAAATGCTGTACATAATAAATATTTTATATTTAATTTATTGAGATGAGATCTCTGTGCTTTAAAGTGCTACCTATACATGCAATTCAGTGACAAGCCTGCAAATTGCAGTAGTGAATATTAGCTTTTTGTCAATAATATGTAATATACTTTGCAACATTTATAATATAAAAATATTATAAATTCGTAAGATAATTAAATCTGGTCTGATGACATTGGTTTATTACAAACCCACTGACTCACACAACTTTCTCCTCCACAGCTCTTTCCATTCAAAACATGTTAGAAATGGTTTGCCATGTTCGCAGTTTCTTAGACTTCACAGATTATGAAGTGTAGATGATGATTTTGCTCAGCAGGCTCAAATAATGCAGTTTTTTTTAATCACTGATACACATAGTCAGCCTCATTGCATGGAGGGCTGAGACACTTAGCACCTCACCTCCTGCCATGCTGGCTACCTGGGTATAGAAATGAACATGGATCAGTTGGGGGCTTGCCAGGGGACAGAAGATTGAGCATCTGAAAGACTGCTCTCCTCCCTCAGGAAGAGAGGCCACTGTGCCTCGCTACTTGTTTGCCACCTGGAGATGTCCAGGGGAAATGCATGTGACCACACACAGAAGGAAGGGACCTCATGTTCATGGCACTGGGGAAGTCTCGGCAGAGGTGAAACTTTTACATTGCACCCATTGCAAATGCATGGGCAAAGCAAAAATCAGTTTGAAAAAAGGAAAACAATGGCAGTATGATGACTGACTTCTCACGGGATCTGCATCAGCGTCTGGGCACCCCTCACAGGTCCTCTGGCAAATGATGATGAGGGAAGGTAAGTCCCAGAGAAACCAGGTGACAGGGCTAGGGAGGTCAGTCAAAGTGATGCTGTCAGGCAGAATCAAAGAAAAAAAAACATATGGAAAAATGGGATACACAGAAAGTGCAGTGGACAGAGCACTTTCCCAGGTCAGTAAATATGCCCCATAACCTTGACCCTTTCATGAAGGATGCTATCATGCCATAACAATGACTCATTCAACTGTTGATTCTCTTCGATTCGAATACCCTTCTCTTCACAGGACCATCACTAGGAATTTCCCTATTCTGCAAACTGACCCTAATACTGAAGCTTCCTTTATAGAGCCACCAATTGACTCCAACTGCAGACCATCCAGCTTGTGGAATCTCCTGGGACAAAGTAGCCTACATATTCCTAACAGTTCCTCCCTATCAGTTACCAAAGCTTGCAACAGAACTTGCTGTTATACCTGCAAATATTCACTATTTCTAGTGCCACTGAAATTCAAGGTCCCACAAGGATTTTTCACATCACTAAGGAGTTCTCATGCACTTCCAGTAATGTGATATATTTTATTCTTTGTAGGAAGTGTACAGCTAGCTACACTGGAGATACTGGCAGATGCCTGGCTGACCAATTCAGGGAACATTACAGGACAGTCAGGAATGGAGACACCGATAAGCCACTGTATCTGATTTTACCTCTAGGGACCATAATGTCAATGATCTTTCTATTTGCATCCTTCAGCAGGGTTTCTGAGCTGCTGACCAAAATAAGACACAGAAACCAAGCTGATCATCCTCCTGGTCTCCCAACAGCCCTCTGGTGTAAGTGATAATCCTATTTTCTACTAACATCTTTCATTTAATTTACAGTTTACCACTGTAGTCTGTCCTCAACCACCCAAGTCATATCTTTTCTTGCATGTATGCATGGTACATTTGCATGTGTGGGTGTCCAGTATGTGTGTGTGTGTGTGTGTGTGTGTGTATATACACGTGTGGGCATACTCACATAGGCATTCCAGCTATGTGAGCATATCTATTTCCATTTTATAAAGATTTATTTTATTTTGTTTAAAAGTTTTACCAGAAAGGCATGCTGAGCAGACTATCACTTGATTTCAGATACATCCTGGGGTTGGGGGGTTGTGGAGAATACATAGTGGAGAATACATAAAGAGAACATGTAAAGAGTACATTATACAATGGGTAAGCATACAAAAACATACAGAAACATTGTTACAGAAGAATGGTAGAAATGTACAATACACAAGAATTAGAAACCAGATGCAACGCATTTAAGTGGGTAGAATTACGGAGAGCTAACCCTAGATCTACAACATAGCTTAGCTGCATGTGCAGGCAGAAGAGAATTGCTCTTTGAGGAGGGAGTTGAGGTGCTTCATGGGGATGGCATGCCGAATGACCTCAGGCAGAGAGTTCCACAGTTTAAGCATACAAAATTTAAAGGCTGCCTGTCCTGTTGTGGTCGACATGTGTAGGACATACAGTAGCTGGGAGTCAATTTTCCTGATCAAGTACACAGGAGGTGGTTGGGCTGTTAAGGCTGAAGTGAGGTAAGGAGGCAGATACTGGGCCAAGAATTTAGTTGTGATCCTGGCACAGTGGGACTGCCTTCGATCCAGAAGTGAGGAGAGGTCAAGGGACCAGTAAAGGCTGCATTGATGGGTGGTGGGAGGACAGTCCATGGCAAAGTGACAGAAGTAGTGGAAGAAAGGATCCAGTCTGGCTAGGGTGGACTTAGGAGTGGCACTGTAGACTACATCCCCATAGTCAAAAATAGGAAGAATAATTTTTTGTACAATTGCCTTATGAGCTGGCAGCGGGATGCAGCCACTGTTACGATATAAGGTGCCCAACTTCGGGTGCATTTTATTTGTGGATGGCATCAATGTGAATGAACAGTCAAAGTGCTGGTCAAGCCAGATCCTGAGATATCTAAATGAGGTGCAAGCTTCCAAGGAAGTCCCATCGATGGTGTGGAAGGTGGGGATGGAGGGGAATTGAGAAAGTCTCTGCCTCGTGCTGAAGATTAGGGAGACTGTATTCTTGGTGTTGAGAAAAAGCTGATTTGCATGAAACCAGAGCTGAACATCATTGAAGTCCTGCGGGAGTCTGGATGCCTCTTCAGAGGAGGAGGGGCCTGATGTATACAGTACCGTATCATCCACATACATGTGAATGGATGTATGTGGGCAGGCCAAGGGTAGGTCATTTAGGAAGATAAAGAACAGGACTGGGACAAGGACCGAGCCTTGGGGAACCCCAGTGGTGACAGGGAGGGAATCAGATGTGGAAGTGCCAATTCTGACTGATTGGGACCTGCCTGCCAGGTAAGAGTGGAACCAGCTGGTAGCCACAGTAGAGAGCCCTGCAAAGGAGAGCTTGGAAAGGAGATGGGTGTGAGACACAGTGTAGAAAGCCTTTGCTAGGTCGACAAAAATGGCTGAGGTGATGTGACCTTTATCCATACCAGTAAGAATGGAATTGGTGAACCTTAGGAGGGAAGTGATGGTAGAGTGCAATTTCCTTAATTCAGACTGGTAAGGTTTGAAGAAGGAGGAGGAGTCAAGAAAGGAGGAGAGTTCATAGGTTCATAGGTAATTAACATGATCAAGGGGCAAGCCCATTATGATCATGCCACTTAGGCTAAGTGGGTTGCAAACTTAGAGTCCTTCATATATATATATATATCTAGTTGAGCTTTAAATTGGGTCAAATTTACACAATTCACTATGTCATAAGGCAGAGAATTCCAAATTGGAACTATTCGTTGAGTAAAGAAGTGAGTTATTTTCGTAGTTCGATTGATAGATAAGAATAGTTTTAAATTATGCGAGCCAGTTTGGACTGTAGTAGTGTTCCATTTCAAGTGTAATGTTTCAAACAAATATTCATCTCTCTTTTGGACCTTCTCCCTGGATACTTTATCACCCATCTGTGTTGGAGCACAAAATGAGGAACAATAATCAAAATTAGCTCTTATAATACTAGAGTATAAGGGGACCATTATTGATGGTTCTCTGCTTTTAATGTTTCTAAATAAACAGTTACTTAATCTAGAACTTTTATTGACAGTAAAATTTAAGTGTTAGGTAAATTTTAATTTATTGTAAACAATAACACCCAGGTCTCTCTCAGTTGTAATAACCTTTAGGGTGTGGTTCTC